>JAWPNB010000003.1:634375-1253750 GCA_033996785.1 Trichosanthes truncata
GTAGGTTCCAACTTCTCTCACACCTTCCTTCCCCAAAAGGCAATTCATCATACTTGCTTTTAAAGTCGTAACAGCAGATTCTTCTCAAGGGAAATCTCAATACCTAATTCTCCTTACACTTTGATGAAACAGATTATTTTCCATCTTAAGGTGGGAACTTCTTGTAGTACCCAACCCACAGAAGAAATCCCTAATCCATACATACCAAAGGCAACTCTTACAAGAGGATATGAAGCGAGGTCTGTGCAAGAGGATATGAAGTCTCACCTGGACCAAATTAGGAAGAAGAGAACAAGATTAATTATGAAGGTCTGTGAAAAGCCTCTACCAAATTTCCATTGTGAAGGGACACTTTAGGAACAAATGGTTACCATTTTCACCATACAAATTGGAAAGGCTACACTAGTGTTTTTAAAGGCTCAAGGCGCACTAAGGCGCAATGGCCCTCTGGAGCCTAGGCGCAAGGTGTCACGGTCGTAGATCTTCAACCGTGCGGCGCCATGATTTATCGCCTAATCATGGCCAGCCTTAAGGGGAACTCAAGCCCTAATACATTTTTCGCACAACTTTGTGGCTTAGTCGGACCTTAGGCGAGGTTCTTTCCCTCAACCAAGCTTCTTTTAAGATGCAGCGGAAGTATACTTGGTCATACACGTTGCCCGTACGTGTATTTTCACTCGAACGCGACTCTAGCCAACTTGCCTCTACTCTAGGCCAAGTCCCAAGGCTCAACCTTGCCTCTACAATAGGCCAAGGTCATTAGAACGCAACGTCACTTCTCGGGACATCGTCCCTCAACTCTTGAACATGCCCACAATGCTTCAACATCAGTTTGGAACTTCACCGGGACTCATTTGGACCCTTTGTTGGGCCAAAACGGCCTTAAAACGCTTAACCGGAGCTTACCGGGTGATTCCGACACTTATCGGGACTTACCGGGTGATTATAATGCTTACTAGGTGCAACCGATGCAAACTGGAGCTTTTCGGGGCATTATAATACAAATCGGGACATATCGGGCAAGTACCATCCAAACCGGAAACTATTGGGTTCCACTGATGAATAGTGATCCCATCCCGAGCCTCGGGAGGTCACATGACTTAGCCGCTCGCTCGGACATGCTATCGAAATCCTTCCCATGGGTCGCCTTCATAATCAGGGCCTCTCGGACATCCATCCATCCGAGTCATATCGAGGCATGAACCCTTCCGTGTCCATGCCGAGTCATTCTCACGTCGCTGGCCGCTACTAGGTCCTTGGTCGAACCTCTAGCCTATGGGAAGGGGTACAACGTCGGCACACCCGTGCCGCCCGATACTGTTTTAGGAAAACCTATTCCATAAGAAGACGCCCAAGACACTCGTCTTGCAGACGCTCGCCCACACCATGGCTCACTTAGGCCATGAGGCCCAGGGGTGGTGGAGAGCCAACACCATGCCTCCCCCTAAGGTAGACAATTGAGATTTTAGCTCAGGCCACCCATGCACGTCAATTTGGCGAGTGATCATACGCCAGCGTAGAGCGCTCGTCTGGACTCCGATCGACACGAAATCTGGCGAGCTTACATCTTGCCCATATATGGACTTAACTCCAGAGCCGCACGTCAAAACTCATGACGGAACCCCGACTTTCGAGGCTATGGCCCGGGGCCCCATCTGACCCCCACTAAGCTTGTCAATGACACCCTTGACGACATAGTTGTCTTCCATTTTGCTTGTATCTCAACATGGCATTCAAGCCCACTTATGTTGGTGTGTTAGATGATGCACCGTCCTCGAGCGCATCATGGCACTTGTCTTCTCTTGGCCCCGCATGGCCATATGGGCGGCACTCGAGTGCCGCTGTTGCATCTGTCTGCGCTCGTGAGGGTCACAACCTACTCTCTTCTTAGTATGGTTGTGACACAAGGCGCACAGAAAGGCGCATGCTTTTTTTTCTAAGGCTCACTATATATAAAAAAAACATAAAATATATATACATATACATATATATATATATATATGTATGTATAGATATGTATATATGTATATATGTACATATGTATATATGTACATATGTATATATACATACATACATACACACAATAAAAAAAACCTTCATGGGAAGAAATGAAGTTTTAACCAAGAAAAATATGTAAAAGATAAATAAGGTTCAAGTATTAGTCTTTGAACATAGAGTCAATACTCCATTAAAAAACATGAAACAATACAACACTAATAAAAAATACAAGATCAAAAGTCCTAAATATCAAACTCATCATCACTAAATAGATCTTTAGCCTCATTCTCTCCGTCATTGGACTTATAGCCATCTGTGTCTTCTTCTTTAGTCTCAGAGTCATCCAAATTTAAAGGTGGGGTCGTGGGTCTCGTGGCGGTGGCTGTGGTTGTGTGGAGGATGAACATGGAGCTTTATTATTGATTCTTGATTTAGATCTAGAATAATAGGCAGGTTCTTTTGCTCCGGCAACTCTTGAAACATCGCCCCATGTTAAAGAATCATCATCGAATACAAGATCATTATCCTCTTCAGAATCATCATCCATTCTTCCAATCAACCACTCATTACTATCATCAATATCTTTTAAAGAGATGGGGTCAATGACATCTCGAATGTTATATCAACGTTTCAATGCTGTATTATATTTTATGAACACCAAATCATTCAGACGACTTTGAGCAAGTCTATTCCTTTTTTTGCTATGAAGCTGCAAGTATAAATAATGAAAGTTCCATGACAATTCAAACTAAGAATTTAAAACTTAATTCTCAAGATACTTGAGGAGAAGATAACTAACCTGTTAAAAAACACTCCAATTACGTTCGCATCCAGAGGCACTACAAGTAAGACCTAAAATTCTCACAGCAAGCCTTTGCAAGTTTGGAGTTTATTGTCCAAAATCATCCCACCATTCCACTATAGGTCAAAACTATATTAATAGCTTTCAATTCAACAAAATAATTTAATGTTTTACTTTTATCGAACACTGAAATTTAAAATTTACTTGGAGATCTTTTGTCTCTTTGTCTAATGGCTAAGTTTTGTCCAAATAATCCTTCAGCTTTCTTGTACTTGGTCAGGCCTTCAAGTATCAAGGAACCATTTTTGTTATACATGAGTATAACCCATTAACAATTTCATCATCAGCTTGAATGTTAGGATTTGAATAATATAATTCTGGGTTTAAAAAATAACCCGCTGCATGCAAGGGTCGATGCAACTGAAGCTCCCATCTTCAATCAATGATTGTAAAAATATCCTTGTACTTTTCTTCCTTTTCATTAAAAGATCTAGCTATGGCCTCCTTAGGTCTATCCATGGCCTCATAAATATATCCCATGGGAGGCTTCTTCTCGCCATCCACCAACCTAAGAACTCGCACTAGAGGGCCTGAGACTTTTAGAGCAAACACAATTGTATTCCAAAAAGTAGTCAACAAAATAGTCTGAACAACTATTTTGCCTTGTTGCTCTTTACCAGTGTTTTTAAAGGCTCAAGGCGCACTAAGGCGCAATGGCCCTTTGTGGCTTAGGCGCAAGGCGAGAAGCCCTTGCGTTTAGAGGTTTTACAATTTTTTTTTAAACAATAACTAACCTAAACCCACAATTTGGACTTAAAAACTTAAAAAACAAATGAAATTCAATAATCCCTAGAGGCGCGTGGAGCACGCGCCTTAGGGGATTCATGGAAGGCACGCGCCTAGGCCGCGCCTTCTTACCAGTGCCTCTCTTCTTTGAGGCGAGGCGCTTCACATGTGCCTTGCGCCTAGGCGTGTGCCTGGGCACGCCTTTTAAAACACTGCTCCTTACTCCATTTGCTATTCTTCCATTCATCGGAAGTAAACATTTTCCTTAAGTTGTTCTTTTGATGATGTATACTTGACAATGTAATGCAAGCTGTAGCAAAGCGAGTCTTAGCTGGTCTAACCAACTCCTTCTGATTGGTAAACCGTCTCATCATGTTTAGCAAACCAGGACGAACATAAATGAAATTGCTAATATCCATGCTTCTTTTCAGTGTTTTCTGAATATTTGAAATCTTGTAGATATCTTCCAACATCAAATCCAAGCAATGAGCAACTCATGGCAACCAAACTAGGTGTGGTTGTTTTGCTTCTAATAATCTCCCTAGTAAAAGTAAAGTAACAACGTATTAGGCAACTTAAAAGGTGAAAAAGTAAGACTAATTTCAAAAGGAGCTACTGAGATAGTATTTCTTACCTGCCATCACATTTGCTGAGGCACTATTAGTAACAACTTGTACCACATTGGCTTCTCCAATGCGCTCTACAAAATCGTCTAGCAGTTCAAACATTTTCTTCTCGTCCTTCACATAAGATGAGGCATCAATAGACTCAATAAACATGGAGCCTTTAGGACTATTAACTAAGAAGTTAAGTAAGGTCCTTTTTCTTCTATCTGTACATCCATCGGTCTTGATAGTGCATCCAACCTTGACCCACTCTTCCTTATGACTCTTCATCAACCCATTTGTGATTGCTAACTCTTTTTTTAAGCATGGCATTCTCAATTCATGAAGATGGTGGTTTCAATCCAAGGCCAAATTGTCCTATGGCTTCAATCATAGGTGCAAAGCTTTCGTAATTGCAAGCATTTAAAGGCATTCCACTATCATAAAACCATTGAGCAATTCTTTGAATGGTGTTCTCCTTCATCTCCTTCTTGTAAGCGACATTCAATGTTGTTTGTTTCCTTTATCATTCTTTCGATTTTGAACAACAGTTTCTGGATTAGGAGTAAAATATGCATCCATCGGACCCTTTTGTTTTGGCTTCTTAAAAGAAGACTTAACTGATTCTAAACTCGTCCCTTGAAAGTTTGAACTTGATGCCAATCTCTTACTCGAATTGCTTACCATTACAACATCTTCATCCTCATCCTCATCTTCAATACCATAATTTTTAGCATCAATGTCTGGAATCAAATTTCTTTGTTCTTTGACCTCTTTTCTCTTGGACATATATGCTTTAATTTCTTCTGTTACATGATCCAGATATTTTCTACGTGCCGTTTCATTTCTATAACCACCAACAAGGTGTTGCTTCATTCTATATACCCCTCCTTTTGTTACTTTGGAACAAAAACCTCAAACTAAAGCATTAATATCTTCAGCATTTACCAAACGAGCATATTTCCATGCTGGATCTTTTCTTAGACTGTCCTCAGCCATCTAACAAATTACCAATAACCAACCTAATGGATAAAATTAATTATCTCATATTAGAAATTTAAACCACCAACTGACAGTAGCTTAAAAAAATGCAAATAGTTAGAGAGATTGATTAAAAATAAAAACTGAGAGTGAGGTGGAGAGAGGGAAATCAAGTGAGAAATAAAATGAAATGGAGTGGGAGATGCTTCTGATGGAGAAAAAGAGAGAGGAGATCGAGAGATTGAAGGGAGCCGACATAAAGAGAGAGGGAGAAAAGAAGAAGAAAAGAAGAAGAAAAAGAAGAAAATGGACCGAAAGAGAGAACTCACCTGGGAACTGAAGAGCTCTTCGAAAATGGAGGGTTCGATTGAAGAAGGAGAAGAAGAAACGAGCTGAATCGTGGCTCTGCAGTGTACACTTTGTTTTAAAGTAAACACTTACTTTTTTTGAAAAAAATATAAACTAAAACGGTGCGTTTTACTTTTAGGGTTAATTTTTTTTTTGTTTTTATATCAAATAAGTAAAACGGTGTGTTTTACTTTTAAAATAAAAAAAAAATATATGAACTGAAGAAGCCCCAGAGGCGCGCGCTCAGTGTCACGGTCATGCTTGTCCAGGGCGTGTTGCCCGTGGCCGCATGCCCATCTCAACCCCTTTTAGTCATGCTTTCATGCTATGTATTTAGTTTTGCTTAATAGTTAGCTTTCCTTGTATTTTAGTGGGCGTATGACTCCTCGCCATTTTCATGTGCAAGCCTGTCAAAGGCATAAATCCTAGAATGTACTATAGGGGGGTATGACTAGTTGTCCATCCTTCCTACCCGGAGTTATATGATAATCAAGCCGTTGTTTGTCCCTTCCTTGCTTGCTTGCGTATAACAAAACTCTTTCTCAAAAGCTTTCAAAACACTCTCTCTCACGTTTTCCAAAACCGTTTTCTCCCAAGACCTGAGGGGAGGCTAGACCATATACGGAAGTAGTCCGCGACTTCCGTTTTTTCGTACGGCTGACTTGCTCGCAGGGCTAGAGCAAGTGCCGCACAATCGTTGTCCCGTTGCGAAGGAGTGCGATTGTGACACTCAGCGCACCTCATGGGCTTCATGGAAGGCGTGCACCTTCCTACCAGCGCCTCGCCTCGAGGCGAGGGGCTTCAAGTGAGCCTCGCGACTAGGCGAACGCCCAAAGGCGCCTTTTAAAACACTGGGCTACACTGCTTCAGTTGGAAGAACAATTGGGATGTGTTCATTCAATATTCTCATTTAGTATTCAGGCCCTCTTTCAGCAAAATCCAAAAAGAACTTGAGTTTTTTAAGGTAACAGCTCTTCCAGAAAAGTTTTGAACTGAGATCTCTGGGGATGGTGTCTTCACTTTGGAATAAACTTTGGAAAGGTCTTACTAGAAAAGGAGGCAGAATGATATCAAAGGTGCTCTGCCATTTCTTAACCTGATAAATTCCTTTGGAAGTGAAAAGACCAAACATCTTCCCATTGCATCCGGCTGCTGCTCCACCATTGCCAATCTGGAATTAGTAATAGGAAATTTTTTAGTGAAGGGGTTTCCTATTTCCGGGTCTGTCCAGAATTTGACTGTTCTACTGCCTACACACTGAATCTTGTGTCTTTTTCTCAGAAATAAATATTCTCTGTTTAATCTGCTTTTTCACAACTTTATTTCTCAGTACAGTTTTACGAGAGTGCTGTTTGTATACAAATATTTTCTTGTAATTTGTACTTGATTCTGTGCAATGTCAATTGCAGGTTAAGGACCTGACTGAACAATTTCCAGCCACTATACCTTTGGCTTTGGTACTAAAAAATTTTTTGGCAGATCGTAGTCTTGATCAGTCCTATTCTGGCGGCTTAAGTTCTTACTGTTTGGTGAGTTGTCCCAACCTCTTACTGTAGCATAATGTAATCAAAATGCTCGAGTTTTTGATGTGTTCAGTGGAAATAATTTTTTTTTAAAGATATGATTTCATTAAAAGGAAAGGATTACAAGAAAGTAAGGGAGAAATGTCTCTTAATATTAATATTATTAGTTGGTTAGAAACAGGGTATATTTAAGAACAACGAAAAAGAAGGTACAACCTACGGCTGTGTAAAGAAAACCCTAACCAGGAGAATACTATTACAAGAAACGTCTCCAATCCAAACTTATCAAAGAAAAGTGAAAAAAAACTGCTTTGAAGGGCACTCCAACAAGAGGTTATATGCACTGTACAATTATCTTGAAGGATCCTTTGAAAAGTTCGTATCTTCATCAAAAAAGAAAGGAAAAAAAATTCTCTAACAGTGCACTTCCAAAGCACTTTATCTTTCAGCCACCAACCCAGGAGAGCTTCAGGGAGCCAAACATCCAACTTTTCAGGGAAAAAAAATTTAGATATATAAAAAAATCATCAGAAAGGATCACCCTTTGGTAAACGGCAATGCAAAAGCCCATAATCAAGAGTTTATTTTTGAAGATGAACAGCAAGCGTAAGGGGAAATGAACTAACTGGGATTTTTCTTTTGGATGTCATGAGTGTTGAGGCTTTTATAGGCAATGAACCACAGGGTTTTTTAATTTTTTTTTTTTTAAACCTTATTTGGGATTTATCCTCTGAAATCTATTGAATAGAAAATCTAACTTCAATAGGCAATTAGCATCCAACTTTTCCGTAAAACAGTGGTGGTATTTGCAAGTTTTCAGAAGAAAGGACCACCCTCCGGTAGCAAACAGACAATCTAAAAACAAATGAACAAGAGTCTTTTCTTCTTCAAGACAAACAGCAAGCACGAGGGGAAATGAATTAACTAGGATTTTTCTTTTGGAACTTGTTACGAGTGTTGAGGCTTCTATAGGCAATGGACAACAATTTTTTTTTAAAATTTATTTATTTTAAACCTTCCTTGGGATTTACCCTCCCTAATCCTGATTGACTAGAGGAATCTTCTTTTATTTTTTTGTTTTTTGTTTTTTTGTTTTTGGCAAGAAACTGAACTTTTATTGAGAAAAATGAAAGAATGTACAAGGACATATAAAAAACAAGCATGCAAAAGGAATCCCTCAACTAACTACAGGAAAGGATTCAAATCCAAAAGAGTAAAACCAAACTGGTAATTACAAAAAGCTCGATGGATAGACGCCCATGAGGAAGCATTAAATATAACCACCCCCAAACATCCTCCCAAGATCTCTCAACCCCTCCAAAAATCCTATTGTTCCTATCCAACCAAATCCCCCACAAAGTTGCAAAAAAACAAGCATGGCACAAAATTCTACCCTTCTGACAGAAGGGAGAATTCAGGAGTACCTCCTCGATCATAGAACCATAGCCTCTGCTTCAAGCTAAGCAAAGGCCAAGGGAACTCAAGCATTGCCTCCAAAGATAAGAAGCAAATTAGCAGTCCCACAACATAACGATGTCCTCCTCCTACCTCCTACAAAGAACACGCCATTGTGGATGCAGTACTAAAGAAGAATGTCTTAGGATACGATCCAGGGTGTTCACTCCCCCATGCAACACTGCTAGGTGAAGAATTTCACTTATTTGGAAATCCTAACCTTTCAAAGAGAGGAAAACGCAAAGGCGACTTGGGAAAAAGGGATAAAGCACAAGATATGGAAAAAATATATGGACAAGAAACCTTGAGAAGGGTTAGGGATCCAAACCTGATAATCACTCCTCCTAGAACTCAGAATATGATCAGGACTAATGGAAAGAAGTGAAGTTGCCTCAACCACCTCTTGGTTCTTAAGGGAGCATCAAAAGCTCAGTGACACAGAAGGAGAGTGATCATCCTCTGACAAGATAGAGGCGACTGAATGCAACCTCATATCAGACCATTGATATAATCAAGGATATAGAAAGCAAAAAGGCTTCACCCACCCAACAATCTTCTTAAAAGTAGATTTGAGAGCCTTCCCCCACAAAGGATTTTACGAACCAAAAGAACATTGGGAAACCCAAAGCAATGGCCAACTAGAGGTTTTTACTAGAGCCCATAACCCCATAGCCTGCTACCCACTCAAATGGATGCGAGTCATACCTACTCACAATAATCCTATACCACAACATGTTAGGCTCCCTGTAGAAATGCCACAATCATTTCTCCAACAATGCTTCATTATGCAATCTTAGGTTACCAATGCCTAACCCCAAAGCTCCAAAGGCTTTGAAACAACCTTTCAATTAACTAGGTGAGATCCTCCCTCCTCATCTATCCGTTCCAACAACTTCTCATCAAGTGCTCCAAGGACTTACTCACCGAAATACAGATTCTAAACAGGGAGAGGAAGTAAATAGGGATACCACTCACTGATTGCATCAGCGTAAGTGTCCCACTCTTAGAAAAGAAGGCCTTCTTCTTGAACGAGACGTGTCTTTAATTCAGATGAAATTGGGGAGAAGTTCATAAAAGTTGATTTAACTATGTAGTACACCAACTTCTTAGGGGCTATGCTGCCCGATTTTCGGAGGACCCAAGACTCACCTTTTAGCTTTGTTGTTGAGTTATGGAACCCGAAAAACTCCTGGAATTTGGGTCTTCGACAAAACCTCACAGAAGAGGAGATCATTGAGTGGACTACTCTATCCACCAATCTCTTCCCTCCCCCAAGCCCCAATACAGACGACCATTGGAGATGAACATTAGATGAAAATGGTTCTTTCTCAGCTAAATCTCTCACTCTTAAGCTCACATCCATTGCCATTCATCCTCACAAAGATCTTTATATGTCCTCCCCCAAAGATGGTTAGATTTTTCCTTTGGGAGTTGAGTCATGGTTGTATTAATACAACCGACACCTTGCTAAAAAAGGCCCTTGTGTTGTTTCCTCTCCCAATTGGTGGGACTTTCCTTTGGTCTTTATGGCTTGAACGTAACCACCACATCTTCGAAGACAAGATTAAGGATTTTGACTCTTTTTTTTTATCACCTTTTTTTATCTTGCGCTCTCATGTTGTATATTTGCTCCATACTTATGTGATTGCAACCTTACTTTACTTCTCTGATAGCTCACTGAGATAGTTTTTTGTAAATCTTTTGGGCCTTCTTTGCCCTCTTTTATCAATGAAATGATGGTTACTTGTTTCTCATTTAAAAAAAAGAAAAGAAAAAAAAAACTGTATCGATTTGAGGTCTGGCACCAGTTGGCAGCCACCTACATTTTAATTTTTCAGGACCACACCTGGAGATCGCTGCATTTTCAATTTTTTTTCAACTCACTCTTCTGGGGCTAGCTATTAGTTCTTTCTTGATTGCTTCAGAATGTCTTCTTGGCTCTCTTTGCTTATATTTCATTACTAGCATGTTTTTGTAATTGGTAAAGCTTGAAGACGTTACCTTTTTTATAAACAAGATTGAATCTAGTGGTTATTCGTTTCAAACACTTAGCAGCTTTTTGTAATGAGGTTTTTAAATTTCTCGCTGTAACTCTGTGCAGGTATTATTGATCATACGCTTTCTTCAGCATGAACATCATCTTGGCCGTCCTATCAACCAAGTAAATTCCCGCTATCTTTTTGTAAGGGTTGATTTGAGAAGTGGACTAGCAGTCTAGCACTGCAAATTTATATGGATGATCTCCGAGAAACTCAATCTTCATTGCTGAGACATAAAATTTCATGTCATAAATTAAATGCAGTGTATATGTTAAAATCTTGAGGCCTGTTATAATTTTTTAATCATTGTTATTGGTGTCGATTTCTCTCCCTAGGCAATGGTTATATATATTGGTGATTATGAATTTAAACTTTTCCAAACTCGATGTTCCTGCAGAACTTTGGGAGCCTTTTAATGGACTTCCTTTACTTCTTTGGGTAAGTTTGACTTTCTTTATTATTACTCATTTCTTTTAAAAAAACTAATATCAGTAACCATTTCCACTGTAAAGGGGAAAAGACAACTGAAGTTCAGTTTCT
The DNA here is from genome assembly GCA_033996785.1 of Trichosanthes truncata. NCBI lineage: Eukaryota > Viridiplantae > Streptophyta > Magnoliopsida > Cucurbitales > Cucurbitaceae > Trichosanthes > Trichosanthes truncata. Next base: position 645,453 of record JAWPNB010000003.1, read on the forward strand.
AAGTCCAGTTCTTTTCGCACTACAATAGTGGACTGCAACTTTAATTTGTATATGTTAATGTAAAATCATTTACTTTTAATCCAGGAATGTATTTGATCCTCGTCAAATGCGTATTTCAATACAGGGGAGTGGAGTCTATATAAAGAGGGAAAGGGGATATAGGTAATTTGTTAATTCCAAACTGATTATCACACAGGTTTATTTTGACGGCATTTCTTAGTACTATCTATGATGATGCCTGTTTTTACCATTTATGGGTTAGTTATATTTGTTAACCACGTTCCGTTTTTTATGTAGCATTGATCCTTTACATATTGATGACCCTCTTTTCCCCATGAATAATGTTGGACGAAATTGTTTCCGTATTCATCAATGTATCAAGGTGAGGCGTCTGTCCTTGTGGTATTATTTACTTTGTCAACTTCAGAATTATGGTGTGGATAGGAAGTACTTCACATAACTTAAATATGGTACTCAATTTAGAAATATCACATTACAATACAATTTTTCTTTCCTTTTTTTTTTTAAAGATATGGACTTCTCATTTATTAATGAAAAGGAATAAAATTTGTTCAAAGGATATAAACTCCCAGAGATTGTTCAAAGGATACAAACTTCCAGAGGTGAGAAAGAACATAAAGAAAAGAATAGAAAAAAGAGAAAACAGGAATGCGAAGAGGGAATATCATCCCAAAAAAAAGAAAGAAATATAAAAGACTTAAAAAAATAGAAGAGCTTTATAAAAAATCCAGCCTTGAATCGATCCAACCCAATACTTGCTCTGAAAACTCCAAAGGAACTTCTAGGATCTTTGACTTCGGACTCAGCACCGAGAAACGTGAGGCTTCCTTTTTGTTTTTTTTGGGTGAAGAACCAAACTTTCATTGAGAAGAAATGAAAGAATACAAGGGCATCCAAAAAAACCAAGGCAACAAAAGGGAGTCCCGTTAAAGAAAGGGACTCCAATCAAGTAAAATGAGACTTTACGAATAATTACAAAAAGACTTTGTCATCGATGCCCAAAGAGAAACATAGAACCTAATGAGGGACCATACATCACAAGGGCCCCTATCCACTCCTTTAAAGGTTTTATTGTTCCTTTCCTCTCACCAACCCCACAACATTGCACAAACCTCAGCTTGCCGCACAAACCTCTCCTTCTCTCGAAATGGCAGATGGAGAAGAAACTCCTCGATCATCTCCCTATAATTTTTGTGTTTGGCAACCTGAAAGCCAAACACGTCAAAGAAATAACTCCAAACAGAATACAAAATCACAACTCCAAAGGATATGATCCAAGTTTTCCTTTAGCCCTCCGACAAAGAATGTAACAAAACGGCCCTATCAAAGAGGGCAACTTCCTCTAGCTTTCTTTTAGAATGACCTTCAAACAAAGGGTCATGTTTGTTTACAATGCAACCTTTCTTGTTGGGAAAAATAGTCATGTTGTCCATGTAAAACCAAACGTCTCTATTTCAATTTTGCACTTTGAAGTTGAGGCAAATTGGTGCAAAAAATGCTGTATTAGCTGAGCAACTTTATTTTTGGAATGAAAATGTAAAATAATTCTGCCTAGTAAGTGAGTTGCCGAGTGTAATTTGTAAAGTTACCTACTCTTGATTTTTCTTTTGATACACAACAACTGGATTTCCTCACTAGAAGGAAAATGCTTGAGTGTTAAAACTAAAATGACATATAGATTAAGATCACAAGATAACTCTTTTGACCACAAGAAGCTCATTCAGACACTATTCTGACATTTTTAACACGGTTATGATACAATATTGGTCTTAAATCAGATTCACGACTGTACATACAAAATTTTATTTACTTGCTATTTTATTTTCCATAACTATATGTTTCTATGATTGTTCCTATCAAAGATATTTTCTATGACTCTGTGCTCTCTCTCTGTCTCTCTAATTCTTGAATTTACTCAAAATTTTTGTTCATTGTAGGCTTTTTCAGAAGCTTATTCTATTTTGGAGAGTGAGCTGATATCCCTTCATGATAATGGTGATACAAGTTCAGACGCAACTAATAGGGTGCTGCAGAAAATAATCCCTAGCATTGATTTATCATAAGGGGTTACTCTGTTATCTCTATATGCACGCAGGTAAATTTAAGTTACTCAGTTTATGTTGTTGTTATTATTATTTTAAGAAACAGAGATTTGTTAACAAAATACGGAACACAGCCCCTAAGGGCAGAGGGTTGAGGAACCCCCTCCCAACCAACTAATGAAGCACAACCTCCCTATCTTGGAGGATTTGAGCTAGACTATAATTACAAAAGAATTTTTTGTGTCTTAGACACTACAGAGAAGAAGTAATTTGTACATTGTTGCAAAAAAACTCACAAGTATAAGATTTATCTTCAAAAATCATCCTATTTCTTTCCTTCCAAAGCTCCCAAACAAATGTCCAGACAGCACACCGTCACAAAACTCTTGCTTTTCCTCTAAGGCTCCACCCATTTAAAACTTCTAATAGCCAATCCGAGACAGATGCTGGCTTACACGAGTGAAAATCAAAGGCCTTAAGAATTTGATCCCACCCTCTCGAGGCAAAAGGACGCCTGAGGAAGAGATGCTCCTTGTTTTCTTCTCCCCTTAAGCACAGAATACACACCGAAGGAGAAATGTTCCAGTTTCCAAGCTTCCTTTGGAATCTATCGTGAGTATTTAGACTTTTGTGAGCAAGACTTCAAAGGAACATTTTTATCTTCTCAGGGAGATTAAACTTCCAAATCAGGTTGATCATTGGAGTTTTAAACTTTTGGCTAGTTTTTGTTAACTTCATAAAAGCCGATCTAGTAGAGAACACCCGATTTTTCAAGAGACCAAAGAGCTTTGTCCACTCCATCCCCCAATCTAATAGTATCAATCAAGGATATGAACTAAAGCCAACTATCAAATCCTCTATCCATAATTAGTAAGGAGATTTCCTTTATCCTCTTCTATTAAGGAAATGAAGGCTTTATTTCTTAATTGGTTGGAATCCAATGTCATTGCTTTTGAAGTGATGATGTGTATTTAAGTGTTCTATTTAATACTAACGGTTAAATCACCATCAACCCAAAAGCTTAAGCTGATGGGTTATGGTAAATTTAATTATATCAACACTCTAACACTCCCCCTCACTTGTGGGCTTAAAAATTTGTAAGAGGCCCAACAAGTGGAAATCAATATTAATTGGAGAGGAAATGACATTACAGGGGTTCGAACTCAAGACCTCTTGCTCTGATACCATGTTAAATTACCAATCAACTTAAAAGCTTAAGCTAATGGGTTATAGTAAATTTAATTATATCAACACTCTAACACTAACACTAACAAAAGGTTAGTGTTATTTCCAATGGTCATCGTTCGCATTGCTTTCTCCATTTCACTTTTTCTTTATCCTTCAAAGCAATGAACACAGAATTATAAAAAGAACTTGATTGCTTGTTGAGTACAAGTTTCACCTTGACACCTGTGCCTTTAACGGCTGGAGCCTTTGTGCACCTTGATGGTCCGCAATCAGATGTTAGGCAGCACTTGATGAAAAGGTTCATTATCCATAATTTGTAGATCTCCTCATAGGATTATTTGAATCTTCCTTATGTGAACCAGATTACATGGGAAGGGTGGTAAGATTCTTTTCCTTGTTTATTTAAATGAAAATGAATACTCGAGATTTGAAGCTATGATTATTAAAGTGAAATTATGCCTACATGAGTTCAAAGACCTTAGAAATCTAAGTTACTTTATGGGGGTGGAAGTAGCTCAAACAAAATATAGGGATCTTGTCCTGGAGGAAATATGTTCATGATATTCTAAATAATTCAGAAGAACATGGGTGTAATCCAAGTAGTACTGGAACTGAGGTGAATGAATACTATCCGTCTATGTGAATGAAAACTATACGTCTATACTCATTTAGGAGGAAGCAAGTTCTTAGTTATTGAAAGATACAACGTTAATAGGAAAATATAATTATACTAAAAGCCTGTGGTGGAACATGTAACTTCAATAGCTTTTAACCCATGGTGGAACATTTGTGGAAAAAACACTCCCCTCCATGGTTGGCCAAGGCATGGTTTCATTCAGAAATTAAAAGGCCTTAAATTCAGTTTTGGCCCTTGGAACAAGGAGATCTATGGCTGCACTACTTTTCAGAGGAACTAGCTCTGTATGGAACGTTTCTTGCTTGATTCTTTCGAGGAAACAGGGGACCTTCTTTTTCAGTACATGGTGCACAGAGATCTATCAAGGCTCTACTCTTTGCCTTGGCTCCTAAGAAGAGACCCTTTGGGGAGAAAAATGAAAAGCTAGATATTGAATGAGATCCTTGTAGCAAAAGGCTTTGGAATCAAATGGAGGAGATGAATCTGAGGGTGTATTTCATCCACGGAATTTTCTATTATTATCAACAGATGTCCTAGAGATGAGGTTCTTGCTTCTAGAGGGTTTAGTCTAGGTGATCCTCTCTCATCTTTTCTATTGATCTCATCCTTTCTATTTATCATTATAGGAGCTCAGAAGAAAAAGGCTGCCATAATAGAGTTTTGCCCCAAGCTGCCTTCAAGAACTTGATCAAAGGCTTTGAGATGGGTAATGGGTCTATCAACATAAATCATCTACAATTTGCCGATGATACCATCCTATGCCCTACACATGAAGATTGGGCTTTACAATATCTTTTCAACACCATACATGCCTTTGAAGAAGCATCAAGGCTTAACATTAATCTCAAAAGTATTGAGCCTTAACATGGAACCTCGTAAGACTGATATCATTATAAAGAGGTTTGGTTGTAAGGTTAGTACGTGGTCAAACTCCTATCTAGTATTAACGTTGAATGGTAATTCACAATCCTTTTTCTTCTGAGCTCCTATCATCGAGAAGATAGAAAGAAGGCTTCACTTATGGATGAACTCACATATATCTAAGGGATGGAGACTCACTATTATCCAATCCACATTAACTAACCTTCTGATTTATAACGTCTCTCTATAGTATGTCATCCAACGTGGCTCATTCCACAGGAAGGATTTTTAGAAAGTTCCTCTAGAAGGTAACTGTGACAAATCTGGATCCATCCGATCAAATGGGATAAAGCCCTACTCTCTTTTGATCAAGGTGTTCTCGGCCTTACAGCTTGAAAGAAAAGAATAAGGCCGTTCTTGTTAAATAGATTTGTATCTTTTGAGTATTAGCCTCTTTTCATTTTTTCAAAATTTGGAACCACCCCTTAGATATAAAGCTTGGAATAACTTCCATTGTCTTGGCCAACAAAGCATAGTCCATGACCATATCGTTTGTAAAGTAGGAAATGGAGACTCCACATCCTTCACCACATCCTTCTACGTATGGCTATTAGAAGAAACTTTAGTGTTATGATATCCTCTAATCTCCTCTATCACTCTTTCTTTTCTTTTCTTTTTCCTTAAAAAGTTTGTGCGCGCCCTAAGGCCTAACTCTAGAGACATATAGGGTTTTCCTTATTAAGCTCAATTGAAGATTCGAACACGCAACTTCTGAGTAGGTGTTACTCAGAGATTGCAAGCCTTAGCCAGGGCCGCTCCTTGGGGCTTATCTCCTCTATCGCTCTTGATAAGCAAGCCTTGGTTAAAGACGGCAATTTTTGGGCTACATAGATTAAAAGAGATCAAAAGGCTTTTTATAGATAAGGAACAAAGTATTGATTCCACAACTTTTTTGGCCATCAATTAAGTGTAAATTATCTATGATCTTTCATTATTATTATAGCTTTACATCTCTATTGTCCAATTGGAGAAGTTTTATGTAACTCCCACGGACTGGGATCACTGGGACTGCTTTTCCCCCCTTGTTTTATTACAGGAATGAAATTGTTTAATATATTAAAAAAAGAAAAAAAAAATCTATAACCGGAGAAGTTCGTGGTCCTCTTTATGCAAATTTTAATTTTTCTGAAAGAAAGATGCTATTTTGGACGGTAATAATAGAAGTGCTTATGACTTGTAGGATAATGTGCATCATATGGGATCGTATCTGATCATTCAATTTAATGATGGGTTTGTCCACTTGTCAATGTGGTGGAAGTGCCGCCCCCGACAATAGGGTATGTGCTAGATTCCGTGGCTTTCTCCAAGATTGAGTGCATACCTTTCATTTTTTATGGTCTTCATTGTCTATTTATTTTATTATTCATAGTAACTTCCTATATAATGTTCAGCTGCTCTGGTCATCATTTGGTCCCCACTTCGAATTCTTTAGTGGGAGTTCATTTAGATCAAACTTGAAAGATGCCTGTAACATTTACACTTACTAAATGAGAGAATACAAGAACCCTCATGTGTGCAATTTTTGTCTTACTGAAAAAAGAAACTTGAAAAGCGATCATGAAGAACTTATGCTTGTCTGTTCATTACAGAGGGTCAAATCTGGTTATTCAGGTAGGACCCGTAAGTGGCGGGGTTTCGTCCACTTGCTTGGCTTGCCTGGCGTTAAGTCTATGTCCGCAACAATTGAGGTACAAGCTAAGTTCTCATTCTTCAAGATTGAGCACGTGTCTATTATTTCTTTAGATTTTCTTTTGCATAGTTTACTTTTCATGCTAACTATTCCAATGTCATTCAGTTGGTGATCATCATTTGGTCCCCACTGGAATCTTTCTTTGATTGTGGCTGTCATCTCAGCAAGCAGATAATGGGAATCCCCTTTATCACGGGTAAGTAAACTCATCCTTGCTTACTTTTCGAGATGCAAAATGGTGTATGACATATCTTCTGTTTTCGTTTTGTCAAATTTTTATACATTTGGGATCTTACATTTGTACATTGCACCGCAGCAATCTTACGTTTTCATAATTTTGCAGTACTGCTGCATGCACGTACCAATTACGGCAAGCTCCATCTGAGCACCCGAGTCATACGAGCTCTCTGGCTGCACCTGTAATGAGCTATCAGTGGGGGGTGCAGCTCCATTTTCACCATTTTTTTTCTCTCCGTTCACCTGCTCTCTGTACACCTTATCTTAAAAAGCTTATCCCTTGAAATCAAATACTAAATTACTGTCTCAGATGCAATGGCCGTTCTGTGATCTCTTGGTTGCTGCAGAAGGTAGTTGTACAAACGGAATTTGGAGGATGTAGAGAAGAAACTATTTTCATAGATGCCCCAGACTTTTCATTATCCAATTATATCCATCTTTGGTTTGCCTATCTCCTTAATCAAGTTCAGTCGTCTGCAAGGCGTGGCTTCTGGAAGATGAGAAAAGGAAGTGGACCGTGTTAATAAAAGAACACTCAGGACACAGCTTGCTTTCTTGATTCGGATCGTTCTGCTACACTGCCCACTGGTTTCCCAATTTTGAATCAACAGAGGGCAAAGAGTTATGCATAGTGAGTTGGACATTGGTTGAGGAAACGTGTACACGTCATTGCTTGCTAAATTACTGAATGCAAGGAGATTCTACGAAGACATTTCAAATTTTAGGACTCCCTTACCCCCTTTTTAAGCAAGGGAACAGTGAAGAAAAAATCTAATAAATTGGATATTAAATGCACTTCGTTTGGTTTTCTGATGAGGTTTTAATTAGACATGGGTTCTGGCTTCTAAGAAAAGTAATGAAGTAACAAAGAGATGCTGCTGCTAGTATTTTATGGTCGATCCACATCTTTGGATACTACAATTTGGCTGAAATCAATGCGGCAGAGCCGACATGCCAGTTTCTTAAAAAGTTGAACATGTACTACAAGCATTGACCATTTCAGCGGACAGACAGCACGGGTCGCAACCTACATTGACAAAATCGACAAGGCGTGGAAACACCCACGCAGCATTCCAAATGATTTAATTAAGTTACCGAACATCACGGTTTTTGAAAGATGAAAAGTGGGCCATGTAAGAGCTACAATTTTATGAAGTAGTTCTCTTTATAAAATTTGCAATCAGATAACTTGTAAATATAGTATTCACCTTCAAAACAACACTTGGAAAATTTTAGGAGTCACAGAAGATGAGTAAACCTCGACTATAATAGTTGTGTTGGGTCTTTAATAAATATTGAGAATTTAACTAGGTATTAAAAGGGAAAGAGCTAACTATTATTCATCCATATTTAGTACTGTAAAAACCATACTTGAAATCATCGCCCTTGGACGTATTGGTCTGGAGATTAAATGTAGCTGAAGTGAACTCTGTTGAGAGAGAGAGGAGTTCCAGCCCTTGAGTCCCAAGAAGATATCAGTCTCAGAGAAAGTCCTTCCCTTAATATTTAGTTGTTTAGTTGTAGCTCAAGACAGACCTACAATATAGAGTGCAGGAGCAATTTTTTTTATAACATTTACAAAAATTTTGATGGATGTTTATATGAGATAATTTATACCAAAAATTCTCTGTTTTCCACGATCGAAGCCCCAATAATTTAGTCTAGCAAGCTTAGATTTTGATAGTTTTATAGTGTGGGCATTATTTATAATTCAAAAGGGCTTCAACAAAAAGGAGACTAGGGATCAAAGTGGACATTCACAATTTGCCAGAACATCATATATGAGAGTTCCTTAGCTTTGTTCCCCAGCATGAAGATATAAAGAAAAAGAAAAAATATTTCCTTGGAGGAAAGTTCATATTTGATTTTCTGGCTAATTTTGAATGTCCACTTTCTTTCTTAGAAGAGTCACAACAATCCCCTCTTGTGAAACTCATGAAACACTTTGCCTATGCTCAAGTCCTTGACAAAATCCCAACTTTCTGCAAAAGAAGTCATAGTATAGCCATCTGGACTGCAAGTCGTATATGAACTGTCCATTATTGTCAAGATTCTACATCCTATAATCAACACCAAAATATAAGAAAAAATCGTGGACAGAAAGCAAAGGAATCCAATCCTTGTATTTTTCAGAAAAATTTCCTCGTATCGTAAACTGTATGAACCAGTACCCATATTTGTTGAATTCCAAGCCTCTGTAACAGAGATAAACTTCTTGGAAGAGATATTGAAGAGCCGAGGAAATCTCTTTGCAAGAGTGCCATCCTCCCTCCAAAGGTCAACCAGAAAAGGATACTAAAGCCATCTTAACTTTAACGCAGGACTGCTGAAGAGTTCTTCAAGCTTGAAAATACCAACCCAAGGACTCTTAGAACTACAGTGAGAACAAGAATTAGGAAACTGCCAAGAATCTTTTCCACTGTATTAGCGAGGGAAGCATTATATTTAAATCTCATTATGACTAGGTGCATAACTCAGGGTGTAGATCAAATTCTTTGTTAAGAACATTTTTCAAGCCAGTACACATGGGATTCTGCAGATCCATTTTTTCTGCTATTTAGAGATGAACTTTTCTGATCGAGGACAAGCACAGTGCAAAGTACCCTCCCTCTTTCTATATGGGTAGCGGCTCTCTTCCACTTGAGCAGAAATAAATACCTTCGTTGAATAGCAATCTTGTTTTCTTGACAGAAAACCATCAGGAATTCCCCAACTTTTGACCGAGGGCCTCTTCCCAGTTGGGTTTTTCCTAGCCTGAAGCACGTTCTCAATCCTTAAAGTCTGGGTCTGTGGGTGGTCCCTCGATAAGTTTGTCTTGTAAGATTAGACTCTTAGGCACTACAAGTTCGGTTCCATGGCCTGACATGGAAAAATATCTCTCGAGTACCATCTGCATCAAAATAAAGAAAGTAAAATTTGAGAAAATTATAGGTAAAAAGATATGCACTTGATAAGCATTGCTGCATTTATCATCCAATGCTCATAAATATGAGAGCTTTCACCACTTTACCATGGCAGCATAGGCATCGATTTTTTTCTGCCGAGTAGATTTATTGAGCCCCCTGGAGGAAACATGGAATGGTCAATTTTCCAGATTCAGATCTCTAAACCAACCCAAATAGAGAAGCATATTATTTATTTTTCAATAAGAAACCAACCAATTTCATAGATAATATGAAATTACAAAGGAGGGGGAGGAAAAAGGGGGAAGAAACAAAAGACGGAGAGGAAAGCCAACCCCAAGCCAAAATGGATTACATAGAGTTCTTCCAGTCTATGCAACAAACATTTTAACTACAGGGACATGGAGCCATACAATTTACACTGAGAGAGAACCGTAATTGAAATACCTAGAAAATAATCAAGCGTCTTTTCTAAACTAGTGGGATGATAAAATTTTTATTTTTTGGATGGGAATAAAGCATCTAATTTGCATAATGAAAAATCTAAAAACAGCTGCAATTCCTGCAGGCCCATTTTAAATATAAACCATATCATTCTACTCTTCCATTAAATTTAAGAAAGCAAAAGGGACACTGAAGCAACCCTCACAAGCAACAAGTCAAAATTCTCCATCAGTTTCATATAGAAGTTTGCATGAGAATAAAAATTCAAAGTAATTGACTAGGTTCTCCGTCATTCTCGTCATTCAGTCTTACTTTCTTTGCTCCCTCAGTCACAATGTGGTTTCTTTTAGATTGTTCCAGTGTTGGGTTTCTCCTTACTATGTTGCAAGCATAAAATCAATAGATGTTCCCAATAACATTCAGTGGAGACAATTGTTAGGTGAAAATATTAGAGAGTAAAACAAATGTCTACAAGCTTATCCTTTCTTTCAAAGTTCATTAAATCTTGTTAACAGAGATGGCAGCCTCAAAACTTGGTGCTAGAGTTGGCTGGTACAACTTTCTACTCGGATCCTTATTGTCTTCCAATCATCCACATGAAAACGTCTTTCCTTGAGTAAATGGATTTCTTTTTTGGCACTAGTCTCAAGCACTCACTCTAATAAGTTGAAATCTTAATGTTCAGAGATTTATCTTGATCCCTCCTGAATTCAAGCCAGGTCCACCACTTGCCTCTTATGCTAATATTATAGGCCACTCTTCCATTGAGGCCCACGTGCCCAATCTCCTCCAAAGGTGAGGTTTTAAAAAATAAAAGACAAAAACAATTGATTAATGAAATATATACAGAAAGCAATGCCCCAACAAAGCAAAGTGCTAAGAAACAAAAGGGCTCTCTAAGTGGCTGAAATCATAGAAATAGGGTCGTTACAAAAAGCGAAAAAGGAAACAGAAAGGAAGTGTAATATGAGTCTACGAAAAGAAAGAAAGAAAGAAAGAAAAAGAAGAAGATCCCCCATTAGTCCAAAAGCATTAAACATCTTGAAAAGCTCCTACTTCTTTTCAATCACACTTTCCCAAAAATAGCAAAGATCCACAACACCAAGCTTTTTCTTCCCTTTGAAAAAATGACTTCCCAATAGCTGACAGATGAAGGCTCTAAAGGAATAATTGATAAAGTAAAGGCGAAGTAGATTGGAAGAGGGGGGGGAGTTCACAAATCCATCCCCACCCCCCCCCCCCCCCCCCCCCCCAAAAAAAAAAAAAAAAAAAAAAGCAATCCATGAAGATTCCGGCTCTTCTTTTTCCTTTTTTCCCCCCTGAACAACATCATTAATATTTATACCTCCTGGACAGACCAACCGAAGGAAGTTTTATCCCCCCAAATTCTGCCATAGAGATCTTCATCAGGTTTCTTTTCCCTGCAAGCTAGCAATCAGAGTATTATAAAGGAATTGACATGTAAAAATTCCAGAAGAAACAACGACCTACATTCTGCAGTCTCAGGTGGAAGAGGGATGAAAATTGTCTTGAAATTAGAAGGCAGAGATTAGATCATTCCTCTAATCCAACATATTCCTTTTAAACATAAAATCCCAGTGGACAATGTCACCATCCCAAACATCCTCCAAGAATAGTCAGTTTCAATTACTCCACTTACTAATCTAGTTCAACCTCCTTGTTTCCTTACATGTCTTTGAAATGCTGACATATTCTGTATTTTCCTCCATGTTGATCCTGTTCATGATTCCTAACTCTCTGAATCTTTTCAAGGCACTATATTCAGGACACTGACAAGAAGTTCAATAAATACAGCTTGCATTAAGCGACTAACCCAAAAAGGTGTCCTTACAACTAGATATAACTTCATTCACTTTTATATCGTGGATCATTAGTTATTTATAGTGAACTTTAGGGGCAGAGTGGAAAATGGGCATATTTTGGGAATAGTCTTGAGAAAGAACTAAGCCTCTCGATGCTGAGTAAACCTTGCAGTTTCCTTTGACCCATTCGTTTGCAAAGGGTAGCAAGTTAACCAAGTGAAGCAGGTTTTTCATATACACTCCTCAATAATTCATTTCCCAGGCAATGTCTAATTCATTTAAGACAGAGCAGTTATTAGAGGCTTAGAGCTATTAAACTTGGACATCATATCTCTTGTGCAATTTAGTCTAAAACAGAGTGATGCAGGTTGGAATGGTTTTGGTGGAATGATGCCTCCTTTTTGAACTGCAATCAGAATTATTTTTTAATCAAAAGCAGCTGGAAGTACGGATTGCAACTGAAGTAGCTTTTGGTGAATTCAAAGTGGTTGAGGGACTCTCTCATCTGTAGCTCACTTATGACACATTTTCTTTTTATTCAGGCAGGGAGAATTCCTTCGCTAATCTTAACAAAATCTTGGAACTGCTTGAGATTATTTCCGGTCTTAAGACCAATAGAAACAAGAACTCTCTTATTTGTATTAGTTGTGATCCCTCCAAAATTGCTAGACGGAAGGGAAGGCCTTAGTGGGGTGTGAAGTTGGTGGCTCCCTACAGCCCAAACCAAGGAGTTTCAACAAGGGTTCCCAACTAGCTTTAAAAAGAAAATCAGAGTAATCAAAAACAAGAAAAAATTGTGTAACGAGGTCCAAGAGGATGCACTAAATCCAAAAAATCTGTTCACTCCTTATATTTCTCTTCAAAACTTCTGTTGTTCTTTTCCGGCCACAAATATCAGAGAAGTGCTTTGCAAGCATCAAGCCACAAAGTAAGAGATTCGGTCAACAAGTTTATACCACAAAAACTGGATGATAGTATCCCAATGCTCTTGGAAAAGTCCAGGCCCCATATATCCTTACCAGCACTTGTCTGCATGTTTTGAAATGTAGGAATTGGTTCCACCACATTGACTATTGAAGCCATATATTCCTTATGTCCTAGCTGATCATGATAATTACATTTCTTGGATGTTCATTTTTTTATTTTGGGGCGAGTTTTTCCCATCTTCTCGTCTCAATGTACATCTCCTCCATTCCTACCTAGCCCAATAATACTGTAGCAATTAGCAACCAATTGTCCGCATCACCTTTAATAAATTCATGAGGTTAATGCCATGATATGGTAGAGATTAACATCAGTTTTAGTTCCTCATTAGCCTACAAATCTTCACATGATAGTCAATCATTTCTACAAACCCATCAAATCTATGCCCTCAAAATCCTCCAAGGAAATGAATAAATCAATATGGGACTCTGTCGAATGACAAGCCATTAAGTGCAACGTATTTTACAGGATACAGAATCCACATTAACAATACTAATGAAGGAGATGCATCAAAATTTTATAGGATAGAATCCACAGAAACAATGTTAAACAAGAAACAACATAAGTAAGTTCTGAGGACAACAATACTTGTAAATCATGTGGCTTTGCGCTTCTGCTGTTGTCCCATGTTCATCATGCAAGTACACTCTCCAACCCCTAAACTAAAAGCTGTATCAGAACAGAAAAGCAGACATGGGGTAAATAAAGTACAAGTACAATCATTCAGTGTATTTGACCTTTCAGCCGCCCTGGCTGCCACCCTTCCGGCAATACTACGAATTTTGTTTGACTGAGGTGTCTCTTTTCCGTCGCATGATTTAGGAAGTCCAATAATAAATTCATCAGCTTCCTACAGTTTTTAAATCAATTAATGTGTAATAAAGAAAAGAAATAAAGTTCGAACATGTTGATCACGTTTCAGAGAGGGAGAGAAATATACCTCCTGTTCAGCAATCTCAATAAGCTTAACTTCAAGCTTTTGTCCTCGCAACTCCAAAACCTAAGCCAGCCAAAGAAATCATGAGGCCGAAACATTTGATAACTCACAACACTAAGTTAAATGCTGGAAACCGTTCATAATTTCAATATTTAGGTACAACATAAAACAATGTCGGGAAAAAGAGCGTAGAGGTGGATAGTATAAAACGTAAATGAATAAAAGCAGTCTGCAGTTCGCCACATTATAAACAGTTATGTCCCAGAAGAAATGGAACTCAAGAAGAACATTGATCATCACTGCGTTAATGACGCATTCCACGCTAAATTTAGCAGAAAAATAGCCAGAAAGAATTTCCTCCTGAATACCGAAAAATGTAAAGCAAGCAACAAGGAAAACATTCAATGTCCTGAAATTAGAAGATACAAAAAGGCGCACAGACCGGAAAAAATGAAACGGAATGAAGTTCAATTGGCAGAAAAATTACGGTAAGAGGACGAGTAGAGAAGCCTTTACTGAGAGCAAGTCCAGTGCGAGACGTGCCGAGGTCGACCCCTAGACTGAAACCTCCTCTCCACTGAGGGTCGAGCTTGCGGCGAAGGGCATTGGGAGGAAGTTCAATGGAGGAAATCGCCCTTTGGCATTTGCAGATTAGGTTTGGAGATGGAGGAAGAAGAGCAATGGGAGGGCCCCGTGGAAGACGAAGAATCGTCGAAGAGTGAAGTTTGTGGCTTCGCAGCGGAAAGGGTTGGAAATGTTGCGCACACATTGACATTATTGAACGCCCTATTTCCAACCAAATCACAACCTCCGCCAAAATACTAATTTATATGTTTCCTTTTTTTCGATCACTTCTTTTTTCTTAAAACCTAATCATTATTTTCCTCCTTAATTAAAATCCAAAAATTCCAAACATCAACCCCTAAGCTCTTAAATATATTCCGCTCAAAAAAAGCTCTTAAATATATTATTGTAAAATGCATGATTCACTCTAAACTAAAACGATTATTACAATCAAATTTTCAAACTATTAAATTGGTATAATTTAACTCAGTTTTTTAAAAGTTGAAAACAATTACATTAACCATTAAAAGAAATCCATATTTCAAATTGATGTTGAGCTGTCCTCTTAATTTAAGAAAACAATAAATTGATCTAAAGAATTAGGTTTTATTGTAACAATAATCTTATAGTTTGAGTTGGGGTGATTTGTGTGTTTTATAATATTTTAGGGGCTGTTTGGGGCACTGAGTGAGTTATAATAACATGGGTTATAATAGTCTATGGGTTATAATAGTCTGTGAAATAATATAATATTGTTTAAAATGCAGAGTTGTTTAGTCTGAGGTTATAATAGTCTGTGTTTGGGGTGCAGAGTATTTCATGGGTTATTATAACACAGGTTATTATAACCCTTGCCCCAAACAGCCCCTTATTATGGGTTGTTTGAGGCTTGAGTTATAATAGTCTGTAGGTTCGAAATGTCGATATCGATGAAAATGTCGAGGTCTAAATTTTATGGAAATGTCGATGGAAATTTTGGAAAAATTTACGAAAATCGTAGAAACTATTTGAATTATTCAATAAAACTTTGATTATGGCTTAATTAGACTATAATTCATGATTTTTAAGCATCATATCTAAAAACTTAGACAATATTTAGATATACATATCGATTGAAATGTCGATGCGAACAAAAATTTCAGACAAAAATATAGAAATTGATTAAAATTGTTTGAATTATTTCATGAAACTTTAATTGTAGCTTCATTAAACTATAATGGACTATTTTTAATAATCATATCTAAAAAATATAAATAATATTTATATGAAAATGCTGGTATTGACGTCGATAAAAAAAATAGAAAAATGATGAAAAATATGGAAATCTATGAAAATTGTTTGAATTAGTAATGAGAGGTTACTTATGAAGTGATTGAGTTGTTGTTGAAAAATTTTAATTATCATATCTAAAAGATATAAGATGTTGGTTAAATAATAGAAAATTTTCTAAAAAAATATATAGAAAACATAAAATTTATTTGAATGAATAAATAAGAGTTTCATCGTCTTGAAGAAAAAGTTGGTAGTTAAGTCGTAGTTAAGTCGTAATTGACTATTTTTAGTTATCATGAAATATTAGTGTGTGTGTGTATATATATAATAATAATAATAATAATAATAATAATAATAGAGAGTAGTTGGGTGACATATATAACGAGTTAATTAAAAACTCCGCTATTTCATAGCAATATTTGATAACATACCAAAGATATTATAACCCAAACTGTTATAACTCAAGCCTCAAACAACCCCTAAAACATTATGAAACACACAATTACAACTTTGATTGTGGCTTAATTAGACTATAATTCACCATTTTTAAGCATCATATCTAAAAACTTAGACAATATTTAGATATAAATATCGATTGAAATGTCGTTGTGAACAAAAATTTCAGACAAAAATATAGACATTTATTAAAATTGTTTGAATTATTTCATGAAACTTTAATTGTAGCTTCATTAAACTATAATGGACTATTTTTAATAACTATATCTAAAAAATATAAATAATATTTATATGAAAATGTTGGTATTGACGTCGATAAAAAAAAAAAAAAGAAAAATGATGAAAAATATGGAAATCAATGAAAATTGTTTGAATTAGTAATAAGAGGTTACTTATGAAGTGATTAAGTTGTTATTGAAATTTTTTAATTATCATATCTAAAAGATATAAGACGTTGGTTACATAATAGAAAATTTTCTAAAAAAATATATAGAAAACATAAAATTTATTTGAATGAATAAATAAGAGTTTCATCGTCTTAAAGAAAAAGTTGGTAGTTAAGTCGTAATTGACTATTTTTAGTTATCATGAAATATTAGTGTGTGTGTATATAATAATAATAATAATAATAATAATAATAATAATAATAGAGAGTAGTTGGGTGACATATAACGAGTTAATTAAAAACTCCACTATTTCATAGCAATATTTGATAACATACCAAAGATATTATTGTGAATGCACATACTAGTAAATTTTAGTAATAAGAAATTTAACAATATTGATATTTCATTAATATTGTTACTACAATTTTCATAAAATAAGACTTCATAAATAAAAAGCATCTTATCTAATTCAATTTCATAAATAAGATAAGATAGCATCTTATTTAATTCAATTTCATAAATAAGATAAACAAATAATTAAAAATAAATGAATAAAATACTTGAGAGAGAGAGAGTAGAGGGAGGAGATTTAATTTGCAAGAAAGCATTACACGTTGGTATGGTGGGAATTGAAAATTTGAAGGCAAAAAAATTTTCACTTGTATTTGTCCCACATCGGTCAGGATCAATAGGAGAAGGGAAAACTTTTAGTATAAGTATTATTTGCCTTGCAATTTACCACATCACAACTCGAAAATGGGCCTCCTTGTTGAACAACTACAATGGGCTTGAAGAATGGGTCTTTGCTCAGTTAATTTGTTGGAGTAAAATAATTTTAATAATATTTTGAAAATATCGTCGAAATTGAGGGAAAAATGATTTTAACCCCACCTCAATATATCCACTAAGTTGACATAGCGACATGTTGAATGAAATTTTGACATGTGACTTGGTACTCAAAACACAGATTATTATAATTAAGACTAAACAATTCTGCATCCTAAATACATATTATATAACTTCACAGATTATTATAACCTAGACTATTATAACTCACTCAGCGCCCCAAACAATCATTTAAGTTTAGGGAGTTAATCGATCAAATTGTAAAGTTAATATGCGTGATTTTACAAGTTAATATGCGTGATTTAAACAATACCTGTAGTTTAGAGGTGATTTTTGCCATTTTTCATATTAGTTTTTTTTAGTAACGTTCTTTTTTTATAATGTATTTGTTTTAAATTCTCAAATATAAGTAAACTTTTTAATAGGTAAATTACAAAATAAAAAGAAATATTTTTTTGGAAAAAAAAGGAGCAAATATACGTAAAATTGATTCACTATGGTTGCAAGAGATAATCATAAACGCTGAAAAATCTCGATAGTAAAAAAAATTACAAAAGCCCCCACAACAACAAAAATGAATTTTTGTTAGTTCTAACATGCAGGAGTGAGAGATAATTCAAGCTTAGCTTAGTAGATAAGATACTAATTATCATTTTAGAAATTGATGGTTCAATCTTCTACCATACAATAATTGAACTCAAAAGAACCAAAAAAAAAAAAAATGTAAGAGTGGGGAAGAAAAATGGATTTTAAAACATAAGGTTCTCAAAAAACTGGTTGTATTTTTAAAATAACTCGATCCAGAAAGATTTATCATACCATACTACCACACACATATAAACTTCTATATTACAAAGCAAGTTTAAATTACTAATCAATCCCGATAGTTTAAGTTTAATTTCAATTTAATTCTTGTACTTAAACTAAATTTTATTCACTTGAAAATCTACTTATTTTCATTATTTTTTTACTCAACCACCCTAAATTTTAATCCAATAAACTATCAAATAGATAACACTAAATATCATATAAATAAAAACTTGTCACATATTCAATATGATAACAACTTGTAACTACATGAACAATATAAGAAATTTAACCTTAGTATAGAGACCAATTTGAAAGTTTCAAACCGTAGGAACCAAGGATTAAAATATTGATGTTGATATTGATATTGAGATTTCAATTTTACGGATCTATATATTGATTGATCCTTAATATTAATGTCAAACCCTCCGACTGCGGATATATTGACATATCGATGGATATTTTAATCTTTAAGAACTAAATTGAAACTTTTTTTTAGTACAACAAATGTGGGAGTATTGGAATATGAACATCCGACGTCAAAAAAAGGAATACATGTCAATATTATCGTTGAGTGACTCACTTTGACGGACCAATTAGAACATGTAACATCATATAGATTAAATTCAAACTAAACTCAATCGGATGTTACCATGTTGGTAATTATTTAACTTAAAAAGTAAAACTATATTTAAAAAAAAAATGAAAACAAATTCTCAACAAAATAAATCTGTTGCTCAGGAAGAGCTTTCTGTCCCGGACGTAATAACTTCCTCGTGGTGTCGTAATCGGTACAGAAAGTTGGCGGCAGGCACCACCCAACAATTTGTCGCCCATATTATGGCACCACATACTAAAAGTCTTCCACAAAGCCATTTTGCCACTCCTCCGCCCTCTACTTAGCAATCCAGAAATTATTCACCACCACTTACACATCCTACTATTTTTTTTCACCATTAAAATTTTGATTACAATACTATTTTGGTCCTTATATTTTAGGTTTCATTCCATTGTAGTCTCAGTATTTTCAATAAAGTTTAAAATTGGTCTCTATTATTAGTTTATTGTTAACTTTTCTAAAGAAAATTTAGTCTCTATGATCATATTGTGTCTTTTCTTGCATGAAGATTATTATTTTTATTTAACTAATTTTGATCAAAATTAACTTCAAACTAACAATATGAATTAATTTTAAGCTTTATTGAAAGTACAAAAGACTAAATTTGAATATTTGAAAGTACAGTGATAATTAAATTAAAATAGAAGAAGTTTAAATTACAGAAATCAAAATGATATTTTAACCTAAAACTTTTTAACCATGCGTATATCTTAACTACATGAAGAAAACGATCATAATTATTTCCCATAACATATGCTCCACTTCTATTGCAATAAATATCAAATTAGTTTAAAGAAAAGATTAAAAATGACAGGTCTTCTCATATATCTTAAATTTAATTAAGCTCACATTTTTGGTTAGTATCCCAAGAAAGGAAGTTGATGCAATCCAAACAACCTGCCAAAGTTTAATTTTCAATATTCAAAGTGCGTTTCCCATAGTGTTTTGGTGCCATCAATTAATGGTCCATCACACAATGGTTATTGGTTAGGGCGGCTTCTAGCTTAATTAATTAGTCTAAAGTCTTAACCAACTTGCTACATATTGAAAAATTAATGGAAGTTTTGATTTGACTAAATAAACGCCTATAAATTTACCAACTTTTTTGAGTGATTTACATTCAGGTTACATTATTTGTAAAATTTTGTATCATTCCAAGATTATTTTCTACTCAACTAATATAAAAGTCAAGTTAATCTAATATAAAAGTCAAGTTAATCTAGGCACGACAAAAATGATTTTGACCATTGTAAAATCACTTTCAAACATGTCCTAAGCATTCTCCATCTGAAATTCCAAGTCTTTCAATTTTTACATAAGTTTGTATCTTTGTTAAAGATAGAAGTGATTTAACAAATCTGTGGTACTCTATCAGGTGGGTTGTTCATGGTTGAGTCAAAGGGAAAAAAAGTAAAGGGAAAGTGATTACTGGAAAGTAAAATATTTGGAAGCAAAGGAATGTGATGTTGAAGAATATTTCTCATGGGGTTGGGTGGATCACATGCAACTCAGACACACTCAACAGTTAATAATGTTGATGCTTTTGAATATTGAGTATGATTTGTAAGGAGAAGCAGCTAGTTTAATTGGAATATGATTCATAGTGCTTGTTATGCTTGAATTATTCACTGTATTAAGTGCAACTGCAACCAAAACTTTTAATTTAATCCATTAAAAGTGAGGCAGATCATGGTTCATAAAGAACATTAATTTTCATTGATTCAAGAACCTTTAGGTATTAGGTATAGTGTAATTTTCAAAAGAAAATTCTTTTAGAATATTCAAGCTCAAAGTAACAATATTAATCTCAATGTCCAAGTATGATCAATAAGCTCTCAAGGTTTAGTGGTTACAAAAACCATTTTCTAAACATATGGTTATGTGATCTGTTTTTTTTTGCTCAACCACATCAAATTTGGAGCAGACATCTCAAATTAATACTAAAAGAAATTTTGATTATCCAACCAAAATTGTGAGTTAAGTACTTTACTTTAGATTAGTTAGATAATTCAGAATTCTTTTAGACATGTCTTTGTTCATGCACACATCTGGCCGATGGAGCCCCTCAGCTTAAATATAATAGCTAGCATGCTTTTGCTTCTCCATTTGTCAACTAGCTCGACTAATCACACATGATCTCCCTCATTACATAATAGCTTTTTTCAAGGACAAAATAAAGAGTGAGATTCTCATTTGCCAAGTGCCAAATTCGAAGATGCCCCCACTAATCCTAACTATAAAATCCAATCCTCCAAGTGGAGTGAGGTGCAATCCTACACATCTTACAGTCGTCAATATTCCTAAAATTTCTCTTAAACAAGTCCTAATTTGATTGCTAGGAGTCCCTTTGACAACCACCACATGAATACAAATAACATTATAATTCCACCGTCCTTGTTTCACTTGCAAACTTATTAACTGTTAGAAACTTAATTATAGAGGTTCATCAATCTATTCCATATAAAAATTACTACTATTAAATTAAAAAAAAATTAAAGTTATTAAATTAAAAAAGAATATTCTTTTTAATATTGTGTTCTTCCCTTTGGGCACATGAGGTCGAATATTAACTTTGCCTATTCTCAAATAGTTAAAGACTGTTTCATACATACATTGATTTGATATATACAAATAAAGAGATCACCATTTGCAATTCTCCACCAAATTGGAGGCTGCATCATCTGTTTGACCTTAGCTTATTTACAATTTGATCCATTTTTCACTGAATATAATGTGTATATAGTTAAGTGGGCATTAGGATCGGACTAATTTCTTGATTATTCTCTTAATCTCCTTTGTAATTTTAATTTAGTAGGCAATAATTAATATATATGTAAGGTGGATCGGCCGCCCTATAATAAATAATATTCTTGTAGAAAGTGCTTGGGTTTTGTGGTCCTTGGGCGTACTGGATTTTGGCGTTGAGACGAGTGGCTTACAGTTTATTGGGTTAAGAATTTGATGCCTATTAACTAAACCACTATCCATCAAAAGTTTAGAATACTTCTCTTTTCAAAGGATCTGCTCTCACACTTATTATCATCCATATTGCTATTCTTTGAATTAATTCCATATACATTATATTGTTCGTCAACTTTAATTTCTCATGCCAAGCCAACCCAAAAAACCCAATATGTATAAATCAATTCATATATATTTCTTAGAATAAGGGTCTTGTTTTAGACGTATCGAAAAGTGGAAGCTTTTCAAACAACCCACGAATGAAACGTAGGCAATATATTAAGATAAATCCAAAAGCATTTAATTAGATTAGGCATGTTCGTGAATCTTGAAATAGTTTGATATATATATATATATATATATATAGGTAGGGGGGTACCTTACCTAAGTTTGAAAACCAAACGTGCAACGAGAGGCAAGTCGCAAGCATGCAATTGAAATTGAATAGAAGTACTAATAAATAAAGAGATGGATGTATTAATAATATACTTGGATTCATTCAACTGCAGCGTAGCGTAGCAATAAAACTGTAGCAACCAAAAAATGGGGCAGCGATATGCAAGTTAGAGGATCTGCTTCTTCTCTTCTTCAATTATTTCACTTTACTAGTTACTTACTACTACTGTGTCCATCTTTCTTCTACTTTCTCTGTCTCTGTCTCTGTCTCTCTCTCTCTCACTATGATGTGAAAGCTCCCCTACTGCATTCATTAATAACGAGCCCACTAAACTTACATTTTCTTCTATATTATTCGAATTAAATCTCCACTTGTTTTAACCATGCTGTTTTTTTTGGATGACTTGAATACAATTGAGTTGGTCGAGATATTAGGCCCCAATTGATAATTATTTTGTTTTAAACAACATCAAAATTTTAAAAACTACTTCTTTCAGTTTTCAAATTTTGGTTTAGTTTTGAAAATGGTGATAAAGAAAGAAAACTAGAAGTGGAAGTAGTGGGTTTATAAGCTTAATTTTTAAAAAACAAAAAACAAAAAACAAAATAGTTACTTAACAAAGCTTTAGTAATTCAGATTTCGACTCTTATTTTATTATTGTAATTTAAAAAGAATGTAGGATAGATATATAAAAGCATTTTTTAAAATCCACAGACCTATTAGACACAAAATTGAATGTTTAGGGTCATATTAGACATAAAATTTAATTTTATATCTAATAGATTAGTTAATTTTTAAAAATTTTAAATTTGTCAATGACTTATTAGACACAAAATTGAAAGTTCAAGGACCTATTAAACATTTCTAAGGTTTAGGGACCTATTAGACACAAAATTGAAAATTCATAAATTTATTAAACATTTTTTTAAAGTTTAAAAACTAAATAAACACAAACCTAAAAGTTTAAGGACTAAACTTGTAATTCAACCCTTTAATAAATCATGAGAGTGACAATGAGATGTTAAGTTATGACAGCTCTTTTCAATAATTTTTTTTCCTTGAACTTATATATATATATATATATATATAATAAAAGTCAACTAAATCTAAATGCTTTCATGAACTCAAAAGAACAAAAAAAATCTAAACGCTATCAATATATAATATTCTATCTTTTACTATAGGATATTCCAATGAGTATATCTAAATTGATGGCTAAGAATATTATATTGTTTAATATGCATGGGTGATCCTAATTTTTCATGGTGCAACTTCTGAAAGTTCACACACTGTAATATTTGAAGTGAAAAAGAATTATAAGGTATGTGATGGTGGTAGAGGATCAATAAACTATTTGTATGGAAAAAAAAATGACAACCACTAATTTGAGACTTTTTTGTTTCATCGTTCATTGTTTGACAATTGAATGATTTAACTATTAAGTGCACGAAAAAGAAACTAAAAAAAAAAAACGAGGCATCGAATGATTCATCGAAGTGGTAGCTACAACCATATTTAAAAATTTCTCTTGTATTAAGCCCTTTTTAAAAAAATAAAAAATAAGAAAGTCTTGCAGCATGCCCACAAGAAAAAAACTTAGAGCCACTTTACCCAAAACTCCAAAAGGACAATTTATTAAAAAAAAAAGGTCAACTAAGCCCTTGATGCTTTTTAGAAAAAAGTCAACTAAGCCTTAATGCCTTTTTTTTAAAACTAATTTATTATAAGTCAACTATTATTTAATTTTAATCTCAATAAAATAATATTTGCTCTAAATTATGTTTATATATATATATATATATATATATATATATAAAAAGAAAAAAACAATCTTATGGTGCTGAAAGGCATTTTATATACGCCGCGCAAGTTGCTACTTGCTAAATAGTTTTCCACCTTAATTTATTTCTATAGCCAATGCTACTCATTGAATTGAAAACCAATTTGTAAACTCCAAATCAAAATTTGGTTGTAGGACTCTTCAGGAGGTCAATGCCTTTTGGTTTATGCTACAAAAAGTTGAAATAAATAAAGAAGATGCCGTTTTCTCCCTTGTTTAATTTTTCTATTATTTTGTTCGATGAATTTAGTCGTAATTATGTATAACTGCTTTTGACTGAGTAAAGAAACATTCTTTTCTTTTCCCATGTTGATTTTTTTAATTGATAATTGAATTAGGCTTCCTCATGCAATATTTGAAAGATAAGAAGACCAGAAATCTTAGTTTGGGAAGAAAAACACAAAAAAATTCACTGGAATTTAAGCAGCTAGAGGCAAAATATTGACAATTTATGGAATTAGTCAAAGTTGCCCAATCAATTCATTTTTGCTAATATGGGGTTCATCATCTCTAATAATTCATTTTCTAACAACAGATTTTACCTTCTTTTTTTTTTTTTCTTTGAACCATATTAGTACACATTTTAATTTTTTATAGTGCATGTATGAGATTGTTAAAATTGTCCTCTCACTAGATGAGTTTGCTTTGTTAATGTGCTTCTCTTCCTCTAACCATTGTTGTATCCCTTTTTTGTTTTGAGTTTTTAACTCATATGTTTTTTTTTTTAAATATACAAATAAAAAGGAAAAGGAAAGGAAAACAGTTGTGGTTTAATTTGAAGTGCCTTTTCTTTTCAAATAATGACAACAATCATGATGCTATTCACAAGAGAGAAATGGAAGGAGATCACATTTGTTGACTCTTTCTCTTTTATGCTCCTTTTTCTATTGGGGAAAAAGTTTCAACATAGCTGACTCTTTGTCAACTTTTATTTGTAATTATTCTTACTTCCTTTTTAATACTTTACAATTTAAACCAAAATTTATTATTATTATTTTTTTAAAGTTCAATAATATGTAGAGTGAGAATTCAAATCTCTAATTTCATGATCGAGTACATGTTAAACTATGTTTAGGTTGACACCAAAATTTATCTTCTAAAACTATACATCTAAATTTTAGGAAATATCCCCCAATGTGTAGTAAATGCTCCCTCAATAACTTTCCTGACAAAAAGAAATTTGACTTTTAAAAAAAATAGTTTATTTAAAAACGAGTTTGTTAATAAATTTAGAAAACAGAGGTTTTTTCTCTGAATATAAATTATTATATGGGTTAAATTATATATATATATAAACTTTACCCTTCGTTTAAAAAGTACTCATATTTTTAAAAGTTTTAATTTTATCATTTATTTTTTATGAACGTTTCAAAACTATCATTGAAATAGAAATTCGTTAGAATGATAGAACGAAAAGTCGACATGACGGTAATTTGAAACCACGTGAGATGCTTGCTTGGATTAAGTCTAAAAAAACGATATTTCGTCATGTCAACTTTTCGTTCAACATTTTAATGAATTTCTACTATAAGGGTAATTTTAAAACATTTATGAAATGTCAAAGATAATATTGCCACTTTTGAAAGTATATAGTCATTTTTAAAACAATAATAGATAAAGTTTAGAGGTAATTTTTTTTTTTTTTATAGTTTATCTTATTATATTTTGTTAATTAATTTCATATATATTATATAATCAGTCGCACTCTTAGGTATCAAGTGAAAAACCGACCCACCGACTGATGAAGATTTTGCAAAGTGCATGTGTAAGGGCCAGCTAAGGGAAAAGCTAGGTGTCCCTTTGCATGGTCCATTCCTTTTTATCCCACCACTATTTGCAATCTGTTTTGCCGATTAGATAATCCACCGCAGCCAATTTCTAAAAAGTATATATATGAAACCATATCTCATAACTAATTTTCTTTAATTAATCATCATCTTTATCCCATGTACTATATTATTCTACTTTTTCACTATATGCTATTTCATTATTTATTATTTCATGTAGGTGACTCAAATTCTTTACCAACCCAACTCAAAAAAACATGATATGTTGTTTGAAATAGAAAGAAATAGGTTTATTATTTGGATTTAAATAATAGGGTTATACACACTTTCTCATGTCCTACGATTTAAACTTAGTTTTTATTTAGTCTCTCAAGTTTCAAAGCTAACACTTTTAGTTTTTGAGATTTAAATTTAATTTCCATTTAGTCCTTGAAGTTTCAAAAGTGACATGTTTGGTTCACGATATTTAAATTTGATTTTTAATTGATCCCTGAAGTTTGAAATTTGTTTTTAATTGGTCCTTGAAATAAAATCAGTCTAAAATAAATTTCATTCATTTAAAAAATACATATCAACAAATTAGTCTAGTCAGCATATTTCAACTGCTACATCATCATTTCGTTATATCAACTCTTCTTGTTGATCACTTAGAAATTAATTTCAAACTTTAGAGACCAATTAAAAAAAAAATTTCAAACCTGAGGACAAAACATGTTGCTTTTAAAACTTTAACAACAAACAAGAAATTAAATACAATTATCAAAAAGACCAATAGTTTAAATATTAGGGATGTAAAAGTGTATTTTTATCCTAAATAATATATCATAAAATAATTACATTTCTTCTTTTCTTCTCGTGGATATTTTCTACCGTGTTTTTGTTAATTTTATCCCAATAATTGGTTGTAAAATAACTCAATTGAGAGAGAGGAGCCTATAATTTGTTCACTTTTTGTAACACTAGCTTCTTGTCCCTTTTACTATTAATGATTCTCGTTTTTTTTTTCTCTCTCTAATAGTTTTTTTTTTGACAATATGCGAGATGCGAGGTTTGAACCTTTGACCTCTTGATCGAGGATATAAATTTTGAGCCAGTTGAGCTATGCTCATGTTGACTCTTTCTCGTGGTTGAGTAAGATCTTTTCTTTATGGAAGGGAGATTATGACGAGGGCATGAAAGGGAAATGTATATAGTTTGGCATAAGAAAGAGAATATTACTAGGATGATAATTTTGACTAAAAATGGCCAATGATAGAGAACCCACAACAAGAAAGATGATGATATGGAAAAACAGATGTAATATTGATGAAAATGTTTAACAAACAAATTACCTTTTTTTTAGTTAAACAGTTTTTAATTACTTGTATATATTCTAATTGGAGATTGCTTCAGCAACTACATATTTCAAAAGTGTCCAATTTTGCCTTTATTAAAAGTTTGAATTGGTAAAACTTACTTTTAAAGAAAAAAAAAATTCTATATATATGTCAAACTCTTAAAATTATCGATAGAGAAGAATAAATTCTACCGGCCAAATCTCTCTTCGTGGTCATCATAAATTATAATTTTTCTATTTTAAATATTGCACCATGAGCTTTCGGTAAGATTATCAAGAGTTTAAGTTCTATTTTTATCTTTCGAATAAAACATCGATCATACTTTAATATAACTATCTAATATGCTAAAATAAAATCATAATGGGATCACCTAATTTTGAATTGCAAGAACTTTTCATAAGCTTCAATTTTGATTATTAATTCCATATTTTTACCCAAAAAAATGTATGAATTTTATATGTATACACTCAACTTCTCACTGCACCCACATTCTTCACTATATAAAACTGAGATGTGGGTGTGGAGAGAACTTGAGATTTAGTGCAAAGAGAACCATGAACACTTTTTTTTCCCCAACCTGGCAACATTGTCAAAGCAAATATTCCTCTAAAAAAAAAACTCTTATGTTATGACTTATGACCAACAAATTCATAATTATCCAAATAATTCATCATTTTGCAAAAGGAGATGGGCATGAAAAATATTCTATTTAATTCTAATAAACTAGCTTTTATTTTTATTTTCTTTTGTTCACAATTATTGTACTTTAAATTAAATTCATGGAATAAAATTGATGCTAATAATAATGATATATACCTGAATGTATTAAAGAAGGAATAAAAACCTAATTCGAAAGCATTTTCATTTATATGTTTTTTTCTATATAAATGTAATTGGCAGCATCTCTCTTGTTTTTTCAAGAAAATATTTTTAAAATATATGAGGAATGATGTCGAGGAAAAAAAAGAAACAAACTTGTATTTTTGTTTTTCTTCTAAATAAAGATGGGTTTTTTTAAATGATGAATATAATTTTTAAAAAATGAACTCGTTTAACTTTTCAAAAAAAAAAAACAAGAACTTGTTAAAAAAAAAAAAAAATCCTAGTTGGAATTTGTTTTTCAATTTTTTTTTGGGCAATTAAGGTTGCATTTAGTTAGTTATCTAAAATAAAAAAAAATTTGAAAACCATAAATTAAGCAAAGTTGTATTATATACTTTTCAGTATTTTCGAATATACATTTGGTAGCCAATTTAAAAACAAGTCTCAATTTAAAAAGTTGTTTAAGATTGTTTAGTAATATATTTACAAACAATAAAAATAGTTCGTAAACCAAATATTGTTAATAAATTTATTAACATATTTTGCTTTATAAATTTTGGATAATTATTATTTTACAATATTATATAAGTTTTTTTTTTTTTAACTCACAATATTACATAATTTATATGATATATTGTACATGCTTTATTATTATTTTTTTACAAAAATGAAAGGATGAGTTCATGACATATTTATTAAAGTTTTTATCTCTTTTAATGCAACTTCACATTTTTTAATTTCAAATTTAGAATATGAAAATATAGAAAATATAAAATTTGTTGTTTTTAAAATTTTCATTGTTTGGATGATAGAATTTAAAAACTGTTATAAAAAAACAAATCAATTAAACATATATTCACTAAATCAATCCTTTGATTTAGTAATCTGAAAACAAGAAGTAGAATCAAAATCACGTATCAAATACAATATTAAGTGGCGCAAAAAAAATTTATTAAAAAAAATCCAGACTATGCAACTACATCTACCACTTTTTTTTTTTTTTTGGGGGGGGGGGGGGGGGGGGGGGGGAGGGTCTCTGTATGTTAACTCTTAGAATATTTTGATCCTCCTACTTATATTTGTTATGAACTTATGCTTTAGTTTGCATATTTTCAACCATGTAGCGCTGCAAAGTTTTTAATGTTAGAAATTGCATTAAAAGTTTTATTCGGGAAAAGCAACATATACCCAAAATTAGGCCTAAGTAAAGGCATGTTTAGGAATGATTTTAGAAATAGTGATTTTAGCACAATTGATTTGTTTATAATTGATTTATGAAAAGTGATTTTCATATAATCATTTTAATGTTTGGTTCTACACTTTTAATAGTGATTTTCATACAATTAAAAGTGACTTTCAATGATTAAGGGCATTTTTTAGAGTGACTTTAAAATAAGTATTTTAAGCTAAGTGATTTAATTATAATTAATTTTGTAAAAGTTTTAGTTATAAATCATTTTAATATTTGGTTCAACTCTTGTAAAAGTGATTTAAATTTAATTAAAAGTATTTTTTAAAACGATTAATGTTTATTTTCAAAGGTGATTTTAGAATCATCAAATTACTAAAAAGAGCATTACATTTGAAATTTAAAAAAAAAAAAAAATTAGAAGGTGGTAGAAAAAAGTTATACCAAGAGAACTAAAAAATTAAGAGAAAAAAAAATAAAGCTAGAGAAAATTAAAGTTTCAAATAGAAAAACATGTTGAAGACATGGAGGGATAGAAATTTTAGAGCGATAGACAAAAAATTTAGAGAGATAGACAAAAAATTTAGAGAGAGAAAAATTTAATAGAGAGCGAAAAAATCAAAATATAGAGAAGTAAATTTAGAGAGATATACAAAAAAAATTTGAAGAGAATGATAAAAATTTTAGAGAGAAAAACTTTAATGAGAACAAAAAAAGTTCAAAGTCAGAAACAAAAAATCTCAAGAGCAAAAAGTTATAGCAAGAGGTCAAAGATAAGAAAGAAAAAAGTTAAAGAGATACAAAAATTATAGAGAGATGAACGAAAAAATTTAGAGATAAAAAAAGTTAGAGAGAGTTAAAACCATTAGAGAGAAAAAAAGTGAGAAAATGAATTAAAATGTTAAAAAGAGAATAAAGTAAGAGATAGACATTATAAAAACCTTAGAGAGAAAAAAATTGGCATTTTTTAAATAATGATGGATGACCTCAATAGTGACGGTTTTGAGAATGCATGCTTTTTGATGAAAATTAATGAATTTGTATAAAAGATGACGGTTTTTACCCGTCACAAAAAGTAAGATTGTTTTAAAATATGAAATAATAGTCATTTTAAAGACAAAATCACTTGGGAATCACCTCCCAAGTGATTAACCGGGAATCACTTAAAGTGATTTTGGATGTTTCCAAAATCACTTTCTTATCATTGCCAAACATCACAATTTTAAAGGAGAATTGATTTTGGGCATGCCAAAAGTGATTTTGGGCATTTCAAAATTACTCCCAAACATGCCCTAAATATAAAACCAAACTATCTTGCTTACGTCTTGATCTAATAGAGACACCCTTCTCTATAAGCTAGTCAACTTAATTTTTTTTAGAATATTATATCACAAATATAGGGTGGAGATTTGAACCCACATCCTCTAAAGAAGGTAGATCTAGATGCCGTAAAGACTTAGTTATCTTATAATCAGGTTGTCTATCAAATATTCACTAGGTTGACTCAATAAAGTTGGTACTTTACAAGACAATATCTTCAGACACATGATCCAAGACAAAGATAAATTACTTTTAGGGAAAAAATTATTTTTGACCCTAAACTATGCATGTTGTATCAATTTTAACCCTAAACTTTCAATTTCATCAATTTAAACCTCAAACTTTGCAAATTGTATCAATTTTAACCCTAAACTTTTAATTGCATCAATTTAAATCTCAAACTTGAATAAGTGTATCAA
Organism: Trichosanthes truncata; assembly: GCA_033996785.1. Classification (NCBI taxonomy): domain Eukaryota; kingdom Viridiplantae; phylum Streptophyta; class Magnoliopsida; order Cucurbitales; family Cucurbitaceae; genus Trichosanthes; species Trichosanthes truncata. The sequence goes on from JAWPNB010000003.1 coordinate 676,302, forward strand.
TTCACACCCTCAGTTAAGTTTCCATTTCAATCCCTATTAGAAAAGTTTTCCACACATATCCAAAGTTACGTGTTACTCTATAATAGGTACGTATTTGTTATTTTTTTAAAAAAAAATTAAAATTGCTTTATGCACAAATTAAGTTCATCCTTCACTTGCCATCAAACTCTATTGACTTGATTGGTTAGAGTTGTCAACATCAAACTAGTAAGTTGAACATTCAAGGATTCGTTAAAAGGAAATTAAAAAGACATAAAAATTAAGGTTATGTTTGATAACCATTTGGTTTTTGAAAATTGTGTTTATTTTATAATCATTAGGTTTTATCTTTTTTAACAAAACATTTGAATTATTAGCCAAATTCCAAAAAATAAAAATAAGTTTTTGAAAACTATTTTTTAATTTTAGTTTTCAAAATTTGGCTTGGTTTTTGAAAACATAGATAAAAGATAGATAACAAAATAATGAAATCCATAGGTGGAAGTAGTATTTATAGGTTTACTTTTCAAAAACCAAAAACCAAAAACTAAGCCTCGTTTGATAACCATTTGATTTTTGAAAATTAAGCCTATAAATACTACTCCCACCCATAGATTTACTTGTTTTGTTATCTACCTTTTACCTATATTTTCAAAAATCAAGCCATGTTTTGAAAGCTAAAAAAATAGTTTTCAAAAGGTAGTTTTGTTTTTAGAATTTGGCTAATAATTCAAATACTTCTTTAAGGAAGATGAAAACCATTGTAGAGAAATTGAAAGAAAACAATCTTAATTTTCAAAAACCAAAAACCAAAAACTAAGGCCCCGTTTGATAACTATTTGGTTTTTGAAAATCAAGCTTGTTTTCTGTAAATTTCTGTACAATGGTTTTCATCTTCCCTTAGGAAGCATTTGAATTCTTAGTCAAATTCTAAAAACAAAAACAAAATTTTGAAAACTACTTTTTTAAGTTTTCAAAACATGACTTAGTTTTTGAAAACATAGGTAAAAGGTAGATAACAAAACAAGTAGATCCATGGATGTAAGTAGTATTTATAGGCTTAATTTTCAAAAACCAAAAACTAAAAACAAAATGATTATCAAACGGGGCCTAAGTAGTTATCAAACGGGATCTAAAACATTAGAAAAGATAAAAGTATATTTTGAAAAGTAGCCTAGGTAAAGGGGAAGACCATGCTCAAAGGAGGGCCTCATCTATCCCATTAGAAGAGGGGGAGGAGAATCAATCTTTTTTTCTTAGTGTTGTAAAATCTTTATATTATAAAGAAAAAAAGGTTGAACGAATATTACGAGATATAAATATATATATATTGAAACGGCTGATCAATATGTGTATGAGTTTACACACACGTGTGTTTACTATTTTATTTATTTACGATGATAAAAGGTTTGAAATATATGTTTAAAAACTTTGGCAAATGTTATGTTGACATTGTTGTCATGTTGGGGAAATGACAAACCACAAAAGAAATTAGGTGGCAGCAATTCAGAACTCGTTTGATAACGTTCTCGTTTACTGTTTCTTGTTTCTATTTCTCATTTTTTTAAGAAACAGACATGTTTGATAAATCATCATGTTTCTTGTTTCAAATTTTTTAGAAACGTTTATAAAAAAAAAGACAAATTTTGAGAAACTACAAAAAAGTAGTTTCTCAAATTCTATTTCTGCTTTTTTTTTTTTAATGTTTCATGCATGTATTCCTATTTATTTTTTCCCTTTTTACACTCATTTCTCCTCTCTCTCTTCCATTCTAATTTTGTTCTTTTAATACTTTGTTATCTTTTCATTACCTTTTCTTTTTTCATTTATTTCTTTCTCTTCTCTCTTCTTTCTCTCTCTTCTATCATAATCTTTTTTCTTTTAATAATTCTTTTTTTTCTTTTTTTCTTTTGTTCTTTTCTCTTTTCATTTATGTTTTTCTCTTCTCTCTCATTTTCTTTTCTTTTTTCTTTTTACTTTCCATTAACAAGTTTTTAGTTATTATTTTCTATTTAAATCTCTATTATTTTTCCTTTTGGTACGATTTTAATTTTTTATTAAATAAATAAACTAATAATGTATTTCATATTTACCATTAAATGTATGTATGTATGTATATATATGTATATGTATGTATGTATGTATATATATATATATATTCTCTCTCTCTTTTTTATTTTACTTGTGTGTATCATTGACTAATGCATTTTTAAAGAAAAAATAAAAATAAAGTTTATTATTTTAATTAAAGAAATGTGGGTATGCCGATTGTCTAACCTTAGACAATTTACAAATTAGTCTAATTGAACTAACTCATATAAGCCAAAATCGTTTAAGTTGAATTGATTGGAGCGAGAAATGACATTGCAAATCAAATTTGAACAACATTTGAAAGATAAAATTTATTATTATTATCATTATTAATTTTGTGTTGGACCTGAATAAAATACTATAAACTCTTTATAATTGTTTTATATTTATTTTAATGCATGTTATATGTTTTATTATATTATATGTACTAAATTTTATTTTCACTAAAAAAATAAGAAACAAGAAACAGTTATCAAACGTATGTCTTTTTTTTTTTTTAAGAAACAAAAAACAGAAATAGTTATCAAACATGTTTCTGTTTTTTAGTTTTAAAAAAACAAGAAACAAGAAATAGAAACAGGAAATAGAAAACAAGAAACGAGAACGTTATCAAACGGACCCTCAGTTGATAGATGATGGGTTGGTGAAAGATAAAGCGACTCTTACTGTTACGCTTACAATTACACTAGGGTTAGCTTAGCATCATACCAATATACAATAGCAATACAATTACAAGGAAGGTCCAGCTTTGAGCTTACCATTTAATTTGCACTAAAAAAAGCAACCAAAACATTGTCAAGTGTCTCTAATTTTCCCATCCCATCATGCCTTTCTTTCTATTCTTCTTATTCCTCCATGCTCTTTTTGAGTAATTTCAGGGCAACAATCGTATTTCCAGTGATCTCTATTAAAAAATAAGTTTTTTTTTTTTTTTTTTCAAAAGAGGACTTGAATAAAACAATTATCGTCAATTACAACATCATTAGTATATTATAATAGACTTGGATAAAACGACTTAGTTGCTAACCAAGCTATTTACCTAACCTTCTATATATTATGGAATTATGGTTGGATAAAAAATACCTAATTGTAGGATAAGTTGACTTAATCAAATTACTTGAATAATTGTCAAATTGAGCAAATTACCTCAATTGGTTAAGACGCTATATCTTCAATCAAAAGGTTAGAAGTTCGAATCTTCACCCCACATGTTGTTGAACTAAAAAAATACTTGACTAATTGGTTATCTAAACTTGTATATAGACAATTTTGATCTAATTACACTAAACTTGAGATATGATAGTAAGATTTTAGTTTAGGAAGCTATTAGGCTATTATAAAAAAGGAAAAACTATTTTCTTTAGAATATTATTATATTATAAATTATAGAAAAAATGTAAAACTAAAAGAGACCATAATGTCTGATCAGGGTGGGTGAGATTTTTTTTATTTTGAGAAGGCTTTTTTGAGGAGATTTGTTAACTTTTTTGTGGAAGCAAGGGAAGAAAGAGAGAGGATGAGCAAAAAGTAGAAAGATACACATTACAAAGTAAAAAAACATAAACATTTTTAATTTTAATAGTAGGTGCCAAGGAAATTTCACATAAATGCATTTAGGAAATATTTTATTATTTTTCAATCTTGAAAAATTACAGAAGATCTATTTCCAATGGATGTAGGTGGCTCAAGGAAAAGAACAATAACTCCTAAGGTGTCAATCATGCCACTAATGCAAACTAATTAAATATGAATGCAATTTTCCATTTATGATAATAATTGGCCACACTGATGCAGATACTTTGGCTCATTCCCAAATAAAAACAATATTATTCTCTCAGTAAAACTAGGGATTTTGCTTTTCCATCCAATCACCCCTTTTCAATATCCCACATTATATATATATATAATAAAAATCAAACAAATATCAGATGACCTTCCAAGATATTGCTGTCAATTGCAATTTTCTCTTTAAATATATTAATATTAAACATATAAATGTAGGATACGGGAGGGGAGGGTTTGAATCTAGATGAGTTTGTATAATTTGTGAGAATATACCAAATACAATCTTGAATATAAACAAATTATAGATCAAAATGTATTTAGAAAGAAAGAAAGAAAGAAAGAAAGAAATTTACGGATCATACCTTTTCTTTAACTTTTTAATCATGGATTACACAAGTTAAAACCATGAGCAAAACAACCATGTATCCTAATGAATTTTCAAATCCAATCCATTTTATGAAAAAATGCTTTTATTTTTAATTTTCTTTTTCATGAAGATCATGGAACCTTTTGAAGTTTAAAAAAGTAAAGGGAATTAAACATGGAAAGGAAAAGGAAAAATCAATAAATAAAAGGGAATTGACACAGAATAAGAGACTTTGCTGCAGCTGCTGCTCCATAAACTGTCTTTGCCAAGTGCAAGTGGAGAGAGAGATGGAAGTTACCTTACCTTCCTTTATTCAGAATTAAAAAAGAAACATAAAAAAGATAGACAGACTGATCAATTCTTCTGAAAATGACTCGTGTATATATATATGTTTCTAATGAAAATGAATGGTTTTTTTTTTTCTCTGAACAGTTTGCAACAACTCCAATGGAAGTTCAACCAAAATTCAATCACGAACCTGAGCTCACTTCTTCAACTACTAAGACACGAACTGAAAAACCCAGAAGTTCTTAGCAGAAAATGAAGAAAAAAAAAATTAAAAGAAAAGAGCATTTTCCGCCATTGATGAAGGCTCAAAGACTAATTAGAGCATGAAATTCAGAGAATGAATTGAAGTTAGATGAGAATTCCCAAGTCTAATTAATAAAACTTTCAACCATATAAAATAGTCAAAATTCAACAAACTTGGAGTGAGATTTGATGTATCAATCAATACCCAGTAAAAGGTCAAAATTTCCTTTCCTTTTTTTCATTTTTCAATTTTTTTTTTCGTTACCTCCGAATCAAGTGCAATTGCAGAGAATTTGATAGGAGGGGGAGCTTTTATTGCCTAATGGCGTTGACGAAATCCGCATCAGAAACTGCCGAGAGTTCGATTTGGCTAAGATCGTCTTCCTCGAAAGGAGCCGGGAGGTTAAGATCTATCAAACTGTCACCGAACTTTTTCGGTGGAATTTTCGCCGGAATTGAATTCGCCGATGAGAAACCGGTGACGTGAGATCTCTTATGGCCACCGAGGGCTTGGCCGGAAGAAAATACTCTGAAACAAACAGGGCACTCGTGAATTTTCCTTTCGGCCATGGAAGCAGTTGTAGTTGTAGCTGCATTTTCTTGGTCGGTTACCAATTGGGGATTGTCGTAAGTTACAGAGAGTTTAATTTTCTTATGGCTTGCTCTATGCCCACCGAGTGCTTGATAAGATCGAAACACTTTGTTGCATGTTTCGCATTTGTAATTCCCTCTGTTTCGGTTTTTAGTAAATTTCAGCGCCTCGGAATCATCGGTCTCCTCCATGGATTCTTCTAATTCTTCTTCTTCTTCTTCTTCTTCTTCTTCTTCATCCTCATCGTCATCCTCCTCATCCTCGTTCTCTCGTCGTCTTCCATATCCAGCTTGGCGCTTCGTCCATTTATCCCTCGAAAGCATCATGAGCCAAAACGCAACGTCTTCTTCCGTCGTGCTGCCGGAGATCGAACTCACTGGTTCGGCCTCCGTCCACGATTCCGGCTGGTTCAGCTTCTTTTCCTTTTCCTGAAGCCGTTTAAAAACATTGTAATGGTGGTGGTGGTGGTGATCGGGTTTACGAGTCCTCTTCGATCTTCTCCGAGTTGGGTTCTTGGACGACTCTGTTTCGCTTTCCCGGTCCTGAAGAACCACCGAGCCGGCGTCGACAGCGAATGAGAATTCGGGATCTACCACCCGAATGCTTCGTTTTGGGTTCTCTCTTAGCCCATAAGACAAACCCTTTTCCTCTGCATCGCCTTCCGAGGAAGAGGGGGAGGAGAGGAAAGAAGCAGAGTCGGCGTCTTCACTGAGATGGGCATGCGGCGGCGGTGGGTCCTCTGGTTTTGGTGGGAGTGGAAGGTTCACCATATGGGACCTCATATGACCTCCCAAAGCTCTGCCATTGGAGAAGCTTCTGAAGCAGAACTTACACTTGTGCCTGTCCATTGCTGAAAGCAAAAAAACCAAAAGAAAAAAAAAAAGAATAAATTTTTTTCTCAGAAAACAGAGGGGGCGGAGAGAAGGGAAACCCCAAAGAAAGAAAAACAGAGTATGAATCTTCTCCTCCTTCCTCCCTTTCCTCTCTTTCTACGTGAGAGAGAGAGTGTGTAAACTGAAGAGTAGGTGACAAGCAATCCTCAACCAATAGATATATACAAAGCTACAAAACAAAGTATATTAAATTAAAATAATTTTCAGTTTTTTTGGGAGGAGAATGAATGAGAGATTTTGTGCTTGGGTAAGGGTAAATTGGTAATTTCGAGTGCTCTTTGAGGATTAAAACGGCAAGAGAACAATAAATAGGAAAAATAATGAATTAAAAGAGCGACATGTAAGAAAGTAACATGCAAAGCAAGTGGGTAACTATGTATGCGTTGCCCGTTTCCACCATTTATTCCCATCCCTTCCCACTTTCAGATTCTAGAATTCCCAAACTACCCTTCTCAAAAATTTTAATATATATGTGTGTGTGTTATGGAAAAATGCGATATTTGGATGAGCAGCTCAACAAAAAAGAAAAGAAAAAAAAAAAAAAGAAAGAGTGTGATTAAGTTGAATTTAGCGGTCATTAATTAAAAAACACTTTGGGAATTAAACGAATAATTACCAAAATAAACCGATGCCATGCTTGTACAGGTCAAGGAAACTGCCTGTTTGTTGTAACGACAGGCAGAATGGGGAAGGGCTCAGCTCTTCTCATCTCAAATTCGCAGTCTCAAATTAAAATTAAAATTAAAAAAAAAAAAGTGTTTCTTTTATTCCGCTGATAAAGTCACATGCCGGTGACAGTGAATCAACAACAAGAGGAAGATGCTCAGTCCACGTGTGAGAGGGTGAGTTGGGAGAGGGGTAAGTTTAGCCCTTTAAAAATGGATCTTTGGGTTGGAAATTGAATGTAGAAATGAGATTAAAAAGGGATGTGTGGTGGGGAAGGGAGTAAATGTGCGTAATGTTAGGGGGTTTAGTAGACGGAGTCACGGAGGAGGGTTAATGTTAATCGTATCCGGGTTTAGGGGTAAGGTAATAGGTGTTTCCAAACAGGGGAATTTGGAATGAGACGGTCCACTGTGGATTTATGAATTGTACCAAATTGTTGAATTAGTTGTAAGCATTTCCCCAACACTTGCACACCCCTCCCACTTGATTGGTTTTCTTTTTTTTTTTCTTTTTTTCACCCTTCTTCTTTTTCCTTTTTAATTAAATTTAATCGAGAATCACGCGGTTTCCGAGACTTTCTTTCTAATTTCAGCTCCTAATTGAAAAGGGTTCCTAAGATTTTTCTTATTCTTTATGTTATTTCATCATGTCTATGGTGTTCCAAAGTCACGGCCCTTCATTATCCTTTTTATTCCAAGTATAATTTATGCTAATGGGGTACTCGAAAGTTATCATTAAGAACTCGTTCCATAACGATTACTAACAAACTGTAAAAGAAGAAAGAGGTGACCTTAGAGTTAGAGCTTGAAGCACTAGCTAGAATGTGATGTCAACTAATAAAAAATTTCATCATTCAAATTGGTGCTTTATAAATAGTTTGGTAAAGTACTTTGACTACAAGTCATTGTCGCTTCAGAGCTAGAGGTGAACATTAAGTAAACATTTCTAATTTTCTTTGAAGAAAATGTTGGTTGTGAGAATCAACCTAGGTAGTAATCCGAAAATTGTTGAATATGATTGTGATTAAATATAATCAAGTTAGGGTTGTATCTAAGCTAATTGATTTATAAGGTTTTGGTTGCAATCTTGCATGCAAGTATGACACTCAACGAAGGTGTCTTAAGTCGCAATTTACCTAAGCAACGTGTGTTGTTTTAGTCACTATATAAAGGACGGATGATAGTCATCTTGACGTAAAGATACATCACTATGCCTAAACTAATATGTTTCAAACTATCAATTAGCTATAGTATAGTTTGAATAGTATATGCCTTCATTTTGATTTTGCTTCTCAGTTAAGCCAAGTACATAGGAGGATTTAGCCTGTACACCTATATTTCTTTGTTTTGTCTACTTTTTTATGATGATTTTTTAAATCTTAGCTCAAATTTAAAAATTAGTAGAAACTTTTTTCTGATATATATATATATATATATATATATTTGGGTAAGATTTCAATTTCTAAAAATGAAATTAAAAAAAAAAAACGAGAAAGAAAAGTTGGAACTAATATAAACTTGTTAAACATAAAAAAAATCAAAGATATGATGGTTCTTAAAATGGGTTTGATTTTATGTTTTTTCCACGTGATTATATAAAAATATATCAAGAAGATTTATTGAAAAAGAATTAAATTTGAATAAAAAAAATAATAGCAAATTTCTTTTATTATAATTTATAAATTTCACTTTAATTATCAAGTAATTCTGATGTGTGTGTGAAATTTCTAATCTAAACTGTGTTATTTTTTAGTCTTCTTCCAAGTTTTCTAGTATTTCTTTTGCCTTTGATAAAAAATTATAACTTGAAAGAAAATATCTAATTAATTAATTAAAATTAATTCTTTTTTTTTTTGAAAGAGAATTAAAATTAATTGTTAATCGATTAACTCATTTGTATACTTGGTGTAATGCATGAACTTAATTAAATATATTGTATCAATGAAATCAAGCACTCTCGAGAACATATTTAAAGTCATTAATAAAAAAGTTGAAGCTAATAAATGAATTAAATTAAATATAACGCCAATAGGACATCTTCTTTATTTTTTTTTTCTTTTTCTTATTATAGGAGAGTAATCTTCACCTTTAATTACTCCGGTTTATTATGTATTTACTTTGAAACCACATCATAAAATATAGAAATAGAGATTAAAACTTATTTCCTTGCAGCAATGTTTTAATCGTTGAATTTTATTTAGGTTGACATTTACGTTTGGAAAGTTTATTTTATTTTATTTTTTAAATAGAAAAAGTTTTTTTAGAATAAAATAGAAAAAGATAGTTCTTTATTTTCTCATAGTATTTTTTATATATTTATTTTCTCATAATAACATTAATGTAAATGTCAAATGTGATATATATATATATATATATATATATATATATATATATATATATATATATATATATATATATATATATATTTGAAAACGTTTTTATGTTTTACCTTTGCAAAAAAAAAAAAGTTTCTTATGTTTTAGTAATTATTTGAAAACATGTAATTAATAAGACTCCAATAATTATTGAAAAGTACCCCGATGATTATGTTATTTTTGTCAATTTGAAAAATAAAATTATTAGATATTAAAACTCAATAAAACAAATTTAAATTTTTTTTTTTTTGCAATCTAACAAAAGAAAAATAAAGCCAAAGTGAGCATAGCTCAATGATAATTGACATGTACCCTCGATCAAAAGGTCAAAAGTTCGAACCCTTTATCCCAAAATGTTTTTTAACTTAAAAAAAATTAAAATAAGAAATTTGATTTTTTAAAGATCATCCAATATTGATATTTCATATATTTCAATTTATAATTTTCTTGCTTCACAAGGAGCAAAGACTAATTAATTTAAAGTAGTCATTTTGAGTTTCAATCCTCTCATCTTATCGTCTAGCTAGTCTAATTAGATTATAAGTATTAACTTTTAACAAATTGTATTTAATATTTTTAGGAAGGTAGTTATATATTATGACAATAAATTTGGTCATAATTTTATAATTTTTAAATTAATTTTTTTTAGATTGTAATATATATTAAAAAAACATTTTAAAAATACTAAGCAAAATTTTTAAAATAACAGAAATAATTAATTTTTTTTTCATTTTAAAAATTGGATAATTTTTTTAAGTGTTCTTCCAACATGAAATCCAAAATGAAGAAATAAGAGCAAATAATAATAATAACAATAATTTTGTTACAAAAAATATAATTCAAATCGTCATTAAAACGAGATCCTTATGTGGATGAAAAATAAACATTATTACTAATATTCATTAAATTAAATCCATTGTTTCCTAAAAAAAAAAAAAATCCATTGAGAAGTAAATGTTTGCATTAATTATGATGAAGACGGTGTGTATATATATATGTAATAAAGATAAAAAGTTTATATATATATATATATATTAAAGGCACGTGTATAATCTATAGAAGAAATTTAAAACCCTAAAAAATTGTAGATCGGAAGTTCAACTTAAATCCAAAACCATGAAATAGTCTGCGATGGAGATTCATACATCATTTCATATGTGTATATATAAATGCTTGTATATAGTTAAAAGTCAGCATAGGTGAAAGGTAATTGACATGTACACTTAACTAAAATGTCAGAAACTTAGAGGTTTGAATTTCCCCCACTCCAAATGTTGTTGAACTAAAAAAAACTTGTATATACATATATTTGCATACATATGCATACATATATAGAACACACACAAAAACATATAGACATATATTTTGAGACATATATATTCACACTTTTCTTGTATTGAAAATTTTAATTGAATTTTAATATATATATATATATATATATATATATATATATTCCTTTTCTTTTAACTTCATAGAGATTTAAAAAAAATGATTGTCTATATCGCTTTCATCCTTTAGAACCATAACACATCTCGAATCTAATGAAACAGAATGAATTGAGACGGTATTTTATAAATATATAATTATCTTGAATATATTAACTATCTTTTTATTTATTTATTTTTCGATAGCCTAGAATGGACAATAGGAACCTTTTGTCTTTCTTTTAACAATTTTTGATCTCTAGTGAACCTCTCAATAAGATTCGAACCCATATGAAGTTCTAACCATATGGCATGAGAGAAAAGCACGAATGGATCTTATAAGATTTCCAAAAAATCTTCAATTTCTTCTAGAAGGAGATGATTGTTCATCTACTTCTCAAGTTCCATGAATAGTGGAGGCATTGAGAAATATCCAAAAAAGCATTTAGAGCCTCAATTATTTATAAAAATTAAAATTGTTATGAAAATAGGAGTCTAAGAGAAATAGGGTAAGTAATATTCATTATTGATGCAATCAATATATATTTTTTAATATATAACGAATGTGAGAGTGGAAATTTAAACCTCCAATCTCAAAAAGAGCAGACACCTTTGACTACTAAGTTGTGCTCAAGTTAACATGCATATTTATATTTATGTATGACTTACACATACATGTATATACATCTATCTAAATTTGATTTTAATTAATATTTTACTTCCAATTTCTTAATTTGTTTATGATTATGAAATCAAAAAAAAAAAAAAAACAATGTGGAGTTTTCATTTTTTTTATAGTTCAACTATTGGGTGAAAGATGGAACCATATCTACCTCTAAAAATGATAATAGATATCTTATCTTTGAACTATTCTCGACTTGGCAATATTATGAGTAGTTTTAACTCAACTATGAAATAAAATTATTTGATGATTTCTAATAGTTACATTTTTTTTATAATTAATTTTATGTTGTACTGCTCATTAATCTCGACGTAACTTAATTGGTTAAGGTACATATTCTTGATCAAGAGGTCAATCATATGCTGTTGAACTCAAAAAAAAAAATAATAATAATAATAATAATAAATAAAACTATGTTGCACCACTGTTACCACTACTTTAATAACGACATTGTTTTTTTTGTTTTTATTTTAGGAATGTTTATTTATTAATAATTTCCTTTAATTTATAATTTTTTAAAATAAATGGTTAAATTTTTTTTTTTTATAAAAAAACCTTTATTTCTAAAAATAAATAAAAACTCAATAATAAGAAATGTTACTGAACAAGTTTTTACAAGAAGTATAACTAAAATTAAATTAATATCTTTGTCAACAACCTCAATTTTCACCTTTCTAAAAAAAATAGAACTAAAATAAAAACTCAATAGTCGTACATACTTTAATTGATCAAGTAGATAGTATTAGATACAAACTTAAAAAGTTGGAAGAATGGCCTGATAACATTAGATATAAAGAGGAAAAAAAGTGACATTGCATAGATGAGAAATGTATATTATCAACTTTTCAATATATATATAAAATCAACTTTATAATTAGAATTTAGCAATGGCAATGAAGTTTTATTGGATGATAGGGTAGACCTAATCAAATAATGGAGTGGTGTTTGAGTAGAGTGGACATGGAAGCAATTAAATTTATTACACTATTCAAAAAGTGTATATTCAATGTGTGTTGGGTCAAAATGTTTTCGGTGGGAGTGAAGTTTTTTAACCTTTGTAAAAGTCAACAATATTATATTGCCTACAAATTTATTCATTGCTTATCTTTTTAATTCTTGTCAATATGAGCCTAACTCAGTGATTTAGATATGAACATATTTGGTAAGTAATTTGAATTATGTTTTATGTTTTTGAATTCACTAAATTCAGTAAATGTGTTTGGCAAATATGTTTTCGAAAACTGTATCTGAATTATGTGATCTAAATTGTGGAAATTCTGAAAACAACATTTTTATACTTTCATTGTATCCAAATTTTGAATTTGAATTTGAAAATGTAGAATTATATTATAAAAAAAATAAAAACTTTAATAAATACAGTATTTCAGGTTATAAACTCAATTTATTTTTGTTAAATTAAAATATGTATAATATAATATATTATAAATTATATGATATTGTAAAATAATAATTATACAAAATTTATAACAAAAAAACATGTTAATAATGATTTATATTCAACCTAATATTAGTTTTGGAACTACAACTAGTTTCATGGTCTATAAATATATTATAGAACACATTTTGAACAATTGTTTAAATTAGAATTCAATTTCAACATCTGCTACCAAACAAGAACATGAAATACTTTTCATTGAATTCTTGTTTTCAAAATTCTGTTTTTAGATTGCAGGCCAAATAGGTACTTAACATATTTCCTTGAAGTTTGAGATTCAAATCTTCCTCACATTATTAAAATTTATTTTTTACTTTCTTCATTTTTATAATTAACTAATGTAATTTAATTCTAGGTTGAAGTTAATTATGATGTTTTTTTTTTCTTTTATATTTTCAAAATAGTATTTAAAGTAAAGATGTCCAACGGACGGAGACAAGGACGGAAAAGCCCATTTTAATCACTATCCCCGTGAAATTTTTCGTTAAATTTCATGGAGATTGGGACGGGGATTCCCCACAAAAAAATTTTGGGGATCGAGTTCCATGGGAATTATTCCCGTTTAGTTATCTTTTTAATCTAAATTAAATCAAATAATTCTTTTGATAAATTTTCAAATAGTTAACTTTTCATGTGAAATATCCATTAATTTTCAATTAGGTAATTAATTATTCATGTAAAATCTTCATTTAAATTGTTAATTTCCCAAAAAAAAAAAAAAAACTCTATTTAAAGATAACATTCTTAAATCTCCTAATAGAAACAAAATAATATTTTATATCAAATTATTTAATTATCCATACATATAATTTAAATGTTTAACCATTTAATTCAAACATATCTAATTATCTAAATCATTAACAATAAAACTTTAAATGTATATATATATTAAAAAATAAATTAAAATAATAGAAAAAAATAAATGGGGCGGAGAACGGGGTTGGGGAATACATTCCTTGTCTCTGTTCCTGTTTTGCTCACAAGAATTTTTTTTCCCCCATTCCCTCCCACATTTTTCGCCTAAACGGGGATTTCTCACTCCATTAGAAGCCATCCCCACAGAGAAAATGGACATCTCTAGTTTAAAGCATAAAAGTGTTATTTCGGTCCTAGTTCGTTCTTTTTTTTTTTTGTTATTTTTTTTTCCATAGTTTTATTAATTCAATTATGTTTTCTTTAAAATAGTTGGCTTTTATAAATACCCTAATTTTGTATACTGTCAATAAATTTTTTTAAATGATTTTGTTTTAAGCTTTCTTATATCTAGAAAACATTTGAATTTGGATTTAACAAAATCAAATAAAACATTTGACGATGATTCACAAAAAACAAAATTAAATATAAATGCATTGTGAACTTGAGAGCATAGCTCAACTTTAATATATTATAACCTCGATCAAAAAGTAAGAGTTTTGAATCACCACTCCATATATTGTTGAACTTGAAAGTAGAAAGAATTTAAAAGTAAAATTAATTTTCATTTTGGAAATTCACAATAGAAAATAGGACAGATGTTTAATTAAATATATGTAAGAATATCAATTAATGATTTGGCAATCCTATTCTTCATGGATCATAAAAAGAGAGTTTTTTCTTCTCTACATGGAATTATGTACAAGTTACAAATTTAAAAAGATGGTTATATGAATTTGAAATCATAGTTTAATCAAATAGGTAATTAGTGTGGGCTCGTAGGGTTCCGAGTCTTAGAACTGACCTCGGCCCATTTGTACAGTGACTTTAAAGTAAAGCCCTGTATTAATTTCTGGATTTCCTAACTTGAACAAAGTTCAACCATTGGTCTGGTTAAGACAATTAACTTAGTCAAATAAGTTAAAGGTTCAAATCTACACCTTACGCATTATTAAACTCAAAAAAATTATCCTTTTTTAAGAAATATTTTGAATAATAGTATATTTTAAAAGGATAAACTTGCTTACACACCGGTCATTAAGAAATAACTTTTTGATGTGAGACATTTTTAGTAAATAAAAAAAAGGTTAACTATATGAATAGCATATTTGAAACCAAATTTTACATAAATGGCACGTTTTGTTATTAATACCGGCTTTGTCACTTTTCAAGCCAAATAGAAGTCAAATCTAGAGGAACATTACTCATTTACCCCTCTATTTATGGCAATATATAAGAAATAACATATAGGGATACTTACCATAACCATTGAAGCCTATATCCTTCCCTCCCAACATCATTTATTTTGTATAAGAAATAAAATAGAGGAAAGATTTTCACGATTTTTCCCCTGAATTTTAAAAACTAGACAGCCCTTTCCATTATCGACGATTCCATTATTCATACATAGGGGTATATATAATATATATATGAGAATATAATAGGATTATCATATCATCCCAAACATATATAATGATTACATACTGATGTATACTTATATTTTATACCTCAACATCATATATATTTATGAGTACAATATACAACACAGTATATATTTATCAAACATTATATATTACATACAATAAGTAGAAAATGGATAGATCATGTTATGACATTATAGCTATATATTGTAAGGTTATCTCAAAATTAATAAGATTATTACCAATACAAAATATATGACGATTATTTACCTATGTTTATATAATATATGTCTTGTTGGGATTTATGCCCTAAAGCCTCGTAATTAATAATTTATTTAATAATTAATAATTATTTTGATTATTTTATTTTCAATATAATATTATCCATTATATGAAAAATCCAAGGTTATTAGTGTAATCTTGAACAGTATGTGGTTGACATACGAGAGGATCATGTTCAAGAAATAACCTAAAGGGTCATAATATATGGATAAGGTTGGGTGCCTTATCCTGGTAACACTATTGATACGACCCACTTTGTAATAGTTACAAATGATTTGATCCAAATCATTCATGTGGAGACATGTGAGTGGGGGTATCTTATACAATGAGTTTGTATAAGACTGGACCACGAAATATTTAATCTCTCTTTATAAATCCGTTAATTGAGAAGATTAATATTTCATCAGGATGATTATATGCGACTCGATCTTAATCCTAAGTGAGTTATGAACTCCTACCTGTGAGGGCTTGTCCTTTGATTTGCATGGGTGAGAGTGACTTTTGTAGCCGATTCAATATGCCTACCATTTTGGGGACTTGACCAAATAGGGAGCTGGGAACATAATCTCACAAGATGGAATTCACTCCTTCCCATATAGGGTAAGTAGATGAGTAGTTCCCTTAAATGCTGATTTCAGGACTTGAACAATGGGGCCCCACCCTCTCATTGGCCCGAGAGGGACTTAGTCTATAATTATATTATAAACATATTGTTCATTAGAGAATCAGTGGTACTTAAGGTGCAAGATGTAATTATAGGGGTAAAACGGACTTTTGACCCAGCTGTAATTACGAACAACTCGTGAAGGATCGACTTGCATGTAATGATTATATCTATGGACACAACTTGTCCTACAGTGCATAAGAGTGCAACTCTAGGTCTATAGTGGAGTGACCTATAGTTAATGAATGAAAATTAATTAATTAAAGAGTTTAATTAATTAATTTTGTATCATTGGAGCTTATAATCTGTAGGTCCATAAGGTCCCATTGCTAGCTCATAGTAACACTAAAAGATCAATTTAGTTGAAAGAAAAATTTGAAATGTTCAAATTAATATTTAATTTGAAGTGTTCAAATTAATATTTAATATATTAGATATATTAAATATAAAAGAGGAAAATATATTTATTGTATTTGATACATTAAATATTAAAATAATTAATATATATTTGATATATTAAATAAAAGATATTTATAGAATTTGAATAAGATTCAAATAAATAAATATCGTAGGAGATTTGAATGAGATTCAAATAAATAAAAGATATATTTTAATATATTAGATATTAAAATATAATATTTTAATAATGGCAAAGATCTTCCATTGGTCTCTATAAATAGAACCCTTGGGTTGAAGCATTCTGAACAACACATATCTCCTCAATAGAGAGAATTAGAGAATTCTCTCTAGACTTCTTCCTCTCCAATCTCTTGGGGATTTTCTTTCCAGAGGCTCCCACATGCCTTGGTCCTGTGTTCGAGTCATAGCTAGGAAGACTTTGTGAAAAAGATAAAGATCCTCCAGAATATTCTCCATAATATTATTTTTAAGGTATTTATTGCTTAACCTTTGTATTTTAGTTTAATTCTAAATAAATCAAAGACGATTCCTATGCTTTCGCTGTGGGTTTAATTCGATTATTCCCTTCATGTCTGTGAATATAATTCTATTTATTGTCTATATAAAATATAATAGAATTATATACAGATGTATATATAATATACTTCTATGTACATTTATTTTTTACAGTATACTTAATATTATATATTTGACGTCGAGTATTTTCAAGAATGTTCCTTATCACTAATGATATCATTTACAATTTTATTATTTTATATTATATTTAACTATAAAAGTTTATACATAATTTCGAAGAAAAAATAATGCAAAATAATAATGAACATAATATATATGAGCAAAACGATATATATGATGGAGTTTTTGACAAACAATACATAATAAAACATGTGTTCTAAGTAAATTGACAATAAAAAAAGTGATTCATAAAGAAACATTATTCATATTTCAAGTGGTTGAGGTTGAAATTGCTACCATAATGAAAACTGTAGCAAAGATAATTTGTTGTCGGAATGAAAAATGAGAGAGGAAAAATAAATTTGGCAAAACAACTTTTTTCTAGCGGTGGAAATTGAGTTTTTTTTGGCAAAATAACTCATTTTTAGCAGTATACGGCAACACAATTGGAGCAAAAATCTAAAAAAATCGAATAAAATATTCAAAATAATAAAAAAGAATGTATCTATAATTAAGGATATAATGATTTGCCTAAATTGAATGATTTCATTATGGAAACATTAAATAACATTAATATCATTACAAGGGTATAAATGTAATAAAATATTTTTATAAGGATGAGCCATGCTAAAACTGATATTTTTTTTTAATTGAGTCATTTGTGAAATATATGGTTGAAAACGTGCTCTTTAGCAAAATTTTTCATAAAAAAATTTTGTGAGTTCACTTATCTATTAAATGCAATAGAAATTGACAAAAATATACCACAAGAGAAAATGAACATTTAAATGCCAAATAATATGAAAATAATTTAGTTACCATGATTAGAATACTTCTTTTAGCATATGATTTTAAATAGTAAAAGAGAAAAAAAAAATACATTTTTGGTCTTTGAGATTTGAGTTTGGTTGCATTTAAGTCCTTGAGTTTTCTAACTCGCCATTTTAGCCCATAAGATTTGAGTTTAGCAACATTTCGGTCTCTCTATTTACTTTCCATTACTATAGCTAACAAAAGCTGATGTGACATTTTTTATTTTATAAAAATTTAAAATATTTTTTATTTTATAAAAATTAAAAATAATTTTAATTTTAAAGAATTAAAAAATGTCACGTCAACTTCTATTAGCTACATAACGAAAAAATGAATGGAGAGACCGAAATGTTACTAAACTCAAACTTCAGAGTTAAAATGTTGAGTTTGAAAACTAGAGAGACCTAAAAATTACCAAACCTAATCTTTAGGGACTAAAAATGTATTTTTCCTCTAAAGATATAATATATTGATTACTAATGATAATAATAAGAAAGATTAATAATAATAATAATGTATCTATAATAAAAATTAATGAATCCATTATTATAATTGATGGAAAAAAAATTGAATTGCACCGAATCAATAATATATTGTTGTCAATAACTAATTTACTTAATTTTTATTTAAATTGTTTGATAATCAGTGTTTCTTTTATTTTTAATGAATTTTCGAATTGAAATGCTACCTTTTCAAAATAATGCTTGGTTGCACCGCACCATTCAATTCTTGACAATGAAGAAAAGATAAAATATTTTCCATCATTCTTTGTCCTAGCTGTGTTTTCTTTCTTCTTGTTATCAAAGATTGAATGGTAGGGTGTAGTCAAGTACTATGGTTCACATTTTCAAATGTCCTTTAAAAAGCTTACCCCGAATTCTCGTATTATTGTCATGATCTTAGTCTGATTGATTATCTCCAATTTTTATGAAGTGAAAGGTGAGGATATAGCCATAGTAAGCATAGCTTAGCGATAATTGACAAATACTTCTTCATTTGAGGTCAGGTGTTCAAATTCTCATACTCGAAAAGTTTTTTCCTATCCTCGATATCAACTTATCATCAGACAATGAGAAAAAAAAATCATCAGACAAGGAGGAAGCTCCCACAGAAATATTTACGGGTAAAAACATTTTTACTTTTGAATTTAGCAAATCAATCTATTTTCACAAATAAACTTTCAACTTTATCAAATTCAACCCTGGACATAGATTAGTGTTATGATTTATTTCTTCTTTTAGACTTCTACTATATTTATCCACAAATTATTAAAAATAATAATAAGAATAATAATAATAAAAGAAATTTTAAAAAAAGCTTTTTTTTTAAAGCTCACTCATTTGAAATGAAAAATAAGTGTGACACAAAATTAAGTGAGTCTAATATACAAAATTAAACTTATAAATTTTACAGAAAAATCTAACATTTTTACGTTAAAGTTCCATCAATTTTTAACGAAAGCCTTTCTTTATAATTCTTAAAAAAAACAAAAAAAAGAAACAAACAAAACAAAAAATTGTAACGATTCTCTAAATGAAAGTTTGATAAAAGTTGTGACACTATTTAAGTTTAAGTTAAATAGTACAATCAGGATCTAAATTTAAGATCTAAATTGATTTAATTGAAATTTGAGGTTAAAAATTGACTTTCTCCCAAATTTTTATCATCTTACTTTAGTTGTCGATTTTCAGCCATTATAAGCAGCTTTCGAGTTATCTCCTTCTATATATATATATATATATATATGGAGATTGGAGAACTAACTTAAATTAATTAATATAAAAATATAATTAAATCTTTGAAGCTTCTGAATGGATAATATGCATTACATACAAACTTTGGCTTCTTAGAAAGTCCTACTTGGGTATGTCCACTGGCTTATTAGTAATAAATTTATTAATTAACAAACCATCACTAACATTTTTTATGAAAAAAAACAAATCACAGTAGAAG
Organism: Trichosanthes truncata; assembly: GCA_033996785.1. Lineage (NCBI taxonomy): Eukaryota > Viridiplantae > Streptophyta > Magnoliopsida > Cucurbitales > Cucurbitaceae > Trichosanthes > Trichosanthes truncata. The sequence continues at coordinate 696,282 of JAWPNB010000003.1, forward strand.
AGAAACAACTTATTTTATTTTAATTACTTGAAATTATATTTTTTAGTTTAACAACAATTGAGTGGAGATTCAAACTTCTACTATTGATTGTGTATATGTAGTGTCTTAATTAGTTGCACTATGCTCAGATTATTAATTTTTTTTCCTATAGATCAATTGAAATGGTTAATTAAATATATGAAATTAAACACTTTCATTAAGTAATATTTATAACGTTTTTCTCAAAAAGTTTGAAAAAAAAAATAGTATTTCCAATGTCTTGTTGAAAAAAAAAGGCTTAAATATACTGAATGGTTCACAATCTTCTAAATTATATATTCTCTCTATTTACGCGGCCAATACTGGCTATGACCAGCTTATAATTGCGCCTTTTTAATGCATGGAATAAAACATTGGTTTGTGATTTTTTTTTTTTAATTCTTCTACATAATTTTCAATTTGGTCCTTAATATTTTAAAATTTTAAACCTGATCAATCAGATGCATTATACTTATCATCACCATTCCTAGTTTCAATTTTGAACTAGCCAGAATTCCTAACCTTCATTCAAGGTGGGCCTCGCGAGGACTTGACCCTATAAAGATTTTTGTCATACTTAGTATGTTAGGCAGGAATTTTGAAGATGGCAGATTTACAACCTAATTGTGAGAATTTGCAATACACATTAAAGATGAAAATTTAATAACGACTTTAAAAGATTTGATGACCAAATTGAAAAATTCCTTCTAGAAACTATTTTATATTTTTAATTAACTATAAAACAAATACTATATTATAATAATTAGAAACCAACCTAAGCATAATTTAACTGGTTAAACTTATATTTTCGACCAAAAAGTCATATATTCAAATATACACCCTCGTATATGGTGTTGAATTAAAATAAACAAATATTGTAATAACTAAAGAATTAAAGAGTGCATGCAGAATCAAATAAAATTGACCACAACAATATTGAATATCATTTAATTTATGATGTGCTCTCGTTGTAATTAATTTCGTATGATTTTGTTATACAAAAATGCACATAATGAAAGAATGTGAAAGAGAGAGAAAAAAAAAAGAAGAAAGAAAGGAGGGATTTATGAGTTTGCTTCACAAAAAGTTATCAAGGGTCATCTCTCACATCAGTTGTTGAACCAATCCCCACCTGCAACCATGGCGAAGAATTCCCTCCACTCATGTTCATATCCTTTAGCTCACTAAGTTTTGCTAACTTCACCTTACTGTCGGCCTCGTCCTCCACATTATTATTATTATTATTATTAATGCTGTTATTGTTATTCTTGTTCTTCGTGCCGTTGTTTTCTTCTTCATTTTTTATGATGACGTTGTTTCCGCTGTCATTGTTAACATTGTCTTTGTCGTTCGGGTGTTGTTGCTGCTGCTGTTCACATGGATCATTTTCATCTACCTTGTTGTTTTTACAAACCCACGACTGCAAGTAAATCTCCGTCGACACGTCGAATGCTGGTCGACGAACCTCGTCGGCGGGAGCTGGGAGGTTAAGATCAAGCTTGAGGTCGAGTGGGAGGACCACTGCTGAAGTTGAATCAAAAGGCGGGGGACCCACCCTCTGATCGTGAAACTGATGAATCTTTGCAATGGAGGGCGGTGGTGGGGCCTCGGTGGCGGCGGCATTGGAGGTGATCCAATGGCAGCGCTTGTGACCACCCAATGCCTGTCCGGAAGAGAAGATTCTGTGACAAATGGAACATTCGTGCACCTTTGTCTTCCTTTTGGAAGTGGAGGCCATGGTCGAATTCCCCAACCCGTTTTCGTACTGAAAAACAGAGGGATTGTTGTTGGGTTTAGTGGGAAAAAAAGAGTCCTCGAAAGCGTCGTCGTTCTCGCGTGCGTCGAGGTCCATGTGGTCGAGGCGCGCGGCGAAGCAGCCCTTGACCTTCTTGTGGCTAGCCCGATGGCCCCCCAGGGCTTGGTGCGAGTTGAACACTTTTTTGCACGCTTTGCATTCGAACATTCCCTTTGGCGCCGCTGCTTTCGCCTTGTCTTGATCCGGAAGTCTGTACGAGAGTGGGGGTATGAAATTTATGGGTTTTCTAATATTATTGTTATTATTATCATGATTATTACTATGATGATGATGATCCTGGTGGAGAAGATGATGATCTTCCTTGCTGGCCGAAGCGCAAGATTCCTCTGCCTCCGCCTCCGCCTCACGCTCCTCCAACATGGGCTCCACCGTCCCATTCGACAACATCATCAGGCAATTCGCCAGGTCCTCCTCTTCGTTCGAAGCCGGGGACCCAACCTTCACTCTCAACGACCTCTTCCGCTTCGACCAATTATTATTGTTGTTGTTATTGTTGCCGGAGCCCCTCCGGCCGGCAGCGGTGCAGTCGTCGTCGGAGTAGGGCGGAGAGGAGAGGAGGGAGTCGATGTCGTCGGAGGTGGTGGTGCATTTTCCGTGTTCGAGGAAGGATTTCCAAGACAGGAACTCCTTGCCGCAATTCTCGCAGACGCGGCAAGTCTTGAGGCGGTTGGGGTTGGTTCGAAGCGCGTACATGCGACGGTTGGTGGGGCCCAGATTGGGTTTATTGTTGTTTTCGTCCAAGTCGCTGGTGGCGGGATCGTCGTCGTCAATGGTAGGGGCAGTAGTAGAGTCGTCGGCTATGCCGTGAGCCCTCATGTGGCCGCCCAAGGCTCTCCCACAACCAAATCCCTTTTTGCAGATTTTACAGAAATGCTTCAAGTTGGGCTTTTGGAGGTCGTGGTCCACAATGAAATTAGCTGCCATATACAATTAAAATTAAAAAAAAAAAAAGAATTACTGTAATGGAAATGGTGAATGATGGAGGAGAAAGGAAAGGAAAGGAAAGGAAAGGAAATGGGGAGAGGCGGAGAAGATGGAGTTGGGTTAGGTTAGTTTGTGTTCTTGTAGTGAAAAACTAAAAAGGCCTTTTGGGTTGGGATATGGTTAAAAGAAAACGAAGGGTGGGAGTAAATTAGTAATCCTAGTTTTTAGTTGAGAGGGAAATTAGTTTTTACAGACAAAAATAATTTGTGGATTACAGAGAGAGAGAGGGAAGGCTTAGCTTTGGATGAGTGAAGGTGCCAAGTGGAAGGTGGAGGAGAGAGAATGGACTTTTTCTTCCACACCATCGGTGGCGCCGCCGCCACTCATACCCAACCGCCACCGGACGCACCTTTTTTTTTTCTTCCTCATTTTAAATCACCACTTCCATATTTTTTTTTAAAAAAAATCATTAATTCTATTCTAATTTTTAATTATTAATTAAATCCATTAAAAAAAAAAAAAAAAGACACAGAGAGTGAGGCAGTGAGTGAAAGCAGCACAGACCAGTGGTTCTAACTGCCACACCTATTCATATCATATCCCTTCAATTCCAAGCCAAGTAATCCAATTACCCCTTCCTCTCCTTGCTTTTTTCCCCCTCAAACACACATTTTTTATAACTTTTTTTTGGGGTTAAATTATACCTTTAATTTGTATCAATAGGTCTCTAAACCTAAACTTTAAAAACTATCTAATAAATCTTTAAACTTTAATGTTTGTATCCATTAATTCTTTAAATTTTCAATTTTGAGTTTAATAGGTCTTTAAATTATGCAATATATTTTAAGATTCACAGATCTACTAGACACAAAATTCAAAGTTTAAGGTCTCATTAGACATAAAATTTAATTTCATATCTAATTAGATCAATTAATTTTTAAAAACTTCGAATATATCAAGTATCTAATATTAGACACAAAATTAAAAGTTGAAAGACCTATTAGACTTTATGAAGTTCAGTGCTCTATTACACACAAAGTTAAAAATTTTAAAATCTAGTAAATACTTTTTAAAGTTTAAGGATCAAATAAACACAAATCTAAAAAATCAGGGACTAAACTTATAATTTAACTTTTTTTTAAAAAAAATTAATTATTTATATTTACTTTTCTAAATAAGTCTTTGAACTATTATCTTTAAATGTTGTGTGTTTATCTCTAATAAATCTCTAAACTTTCAATTTTGTGTCCATTAGTTTAATGTTTAGCTGACTCACTATCTATATTATATAAAGACTATGTGCTAGGTTAAAGTTACATTAAGGTGTTTAGTGGTGTAAGCTATCATTAAATTGATGAAAATGATAATGATGATTTATTAGACAAAATCTAAAATTAAAAAGTCTAGCTACTAGAATACACACAACTCTAAAAATTCATAACCCAATTGAAACATTTTAAATTGTAGTGACTAAATAGACATCATCTTAAAAGTTCAATAACAAAAATTACTATATAGTTTAGGTCATTTAAACTTTCAATTTGTCCTTATAATTTAATATATAATTGTGATGGTTGTCACAAATTGCATTGGTAAATTTCAGTGTAAATTAAAGTACATACATAGAGTCACTTTTCCTTATTCGTTGATTGCCTAACACAACTCTTTTAAACACATTTAAATAACATTTTCCTCCTCTTCTTTTACATGTGTGCTTTATTCAATAGTAATTATGAGCTTAGGTAGTATTATTATTAAAGTGAAACGGTGCATCAATATATATATATATATCAATTTTTCAAGATAAAGAATAATTAAAGTTGTTATGGAATTGAGATTGTCATTTTAGAATCCATTTGGTTTATTATTATTATTATTATTATATAGATTAATTAACCCTAATTTGACCCAAAAAAAAAAATTCAGTTCAATAACATGTGAGGTGAGAGCATTCAAACTTTTAAAAAATAACCATTTTGGTCTCTAAACTTTCATAATTTCTTAAAAAAAACTTTCATAATTTCTATTTTAATTATTGAACTTTTAAAAATAGTCATTGTAGACGTCCTTGTCATATTATTTTTCAACACAAAATTTGCTAATACCTAATATTTGGTTTTAACCTATATGTGATTTGAAATTATACTCATGTTAACACATTAATACACATACTTTAAGCTATGATATTAATTAGTTAAATCAATATAAAGGTAAGGACCAAAAGTTTAGGGAGGATTAACATAGAAAAGTTTAGGGAGGATTAACATTGAAATTTTTGAAGGTTTAGAAACGAAAATAGAACAAATTAAACTGAAAAGTTTAGGGATCAAAATAGACATTTAAATGTTTAATGGAGCTAAATTTGTTTAATTTTTTTGTAATAATCACAAACTTGAGGGCCATATTAGTATATATATTTCTATTTTGCTTTTTTTTTTTTAGTTCATTTCTATTTTGCGTTAATTTATTTCAATTATAAAATAAATTTTTTTCCTATACTACTGTTCCGCCAATTACTACTTTGTTGATTTCCTTTTTAGTTTAATTTCCATCTAAACTTCAAATTCTAAAACCCTATTTTTATCTTTTTGTTTTAAAAAGAAAGCTAGAAAAATGTGGCAGAAACCAGAAAAATACATAAAGCTATCCTTAATATAGTTAGCTCAAAATAATTACTAAACAAGACATTGGTTAATTATGTATATATTCTACCAACAATTATAATTAGAGAATCTAACAATCTATTTCATTTGACGTTCTAGGATGGACACACTCAGTTTTTTTTTAGTTCAATAAATATGGAGCATGAGGATTTGAACCTCTAATCTCACGAGAAAAAGAATATGTCAATGACCACTAAGTTATGTTCACTTTGACATGATACTTAATATAAATTATTAACAATAATCAATCTCCGGCCACTAGAAATATTATAGGTATATTTCACATCTGTTTTACAACCATATATATGAAGCAGTTTATACATAATTTATTTATTCATTCACCTATTAATATTTTTTGAAAACATGGGCGATGGAATTCAAACTTTAGCGCGTATCTATATATATTAATTTCTAAAAAAGTTTAATTTTTGCAAAAGGAATTAGTCACCCAAAAAAAAAAAAAATTATTCAGATAACCGCAGCTGAGACCATATAATTAGTAAGAAAAATATTCTTGAGAATCGCCCAATCCCTCTTTAGGGTATGAACGCATTAATTCTTGACTTGGTCCTTACCCAAACTGATGGCATTTTGAAAACATTACCATAATAGGGGATATATGACTTCATTTCACATGTAATTTTAGTAACATGGGACAATCACATTTTTACCACACAAATATACTTTGAGATTTATTCCAACCATCCCAAATAATTTTTATTAATTGGTTGTTCAATCTTATTAACCTTACCTCAAATAATTAATCCTCACTCATTAGTTATAAGATACATCTCATAAATTGTACCAAAAATCATGTGCTTGTACTCACTTTTTTTGTGTGTGTGATTTTTAAAAATACCTAGTGAGAAAGCTACAGATTTATGAAATATGAATAAAAACAGACCAATGTGTTTAGTAATATTAAATTAATGACGAACTTTAATTTCAGTCAAATTAAAATTTTTGGCTTTATTCAACTACATGCGATGTGCTTCACATGTTGGTTGGTCTTAATATATAACCAAAAAGTGTATTATAAGGTCAATAAGCCAAATGGGAATATATAAATGTAGCTAAATTATATGATTAACCCATATGAGGATATTAGTTTTCAAACAACTCTAGAGTTTTATTTCCATATAACCATGCAAACGTCACAAACCCTGATAGTCATTAGTCTACTAATTAAGTTGACTTTCGGTTCATTGCATATTTTCCTTCTCCTAATTAACCTCTCATACTCATACTAATTACTATTACTATTACTGATTACTGCTGCTATTACAGATGCAGCTCCCAGCTCCTTCTTCACTGCTTTCAGCTAATCATAAACACTCTTGATTAAGTATCGAAGTTGACCACTGATCTATAAGTCTGCCCCGGCTGCCAACCGGCCGGAATTACGTTGTTAGCGACCACGGTCTTGCCCGAGTCAAGGGCGGTGAGCCTGAGGGAGAAGGGAGCTTGAAGGGATGAGCCAGAGTCCAGCTTCCAAACTGCACCCCATGACTGCTTCATTGGAATCCATGAGTACGAGTCCAGCGCCTGTTTCAGCTCCACTGAACCAAGATCTCCATCTCCATCTTCGTATTCGATCAGAGCTGCGAAATAGTTCGGGTTCGACCCCGAGTCCACGATGAAGTTGATCGATGTTCCCGGATAATTGCATTCCACCCTGCACATAAATATCAAATCAGGAATGGAGGGAAGAAGGAAGGAAAAGACAATACCCTCCTGAATTCGTCTTAAATTAAAAGATGAATGATACTTCCCTACTAACCAAATTCTCACTATGGACTGTCATAATTTTTTTGACAGACAACAGAAAAAAAAGAGCAAATACTGGTAAAAAAAGATATTTAATAGTGCTTAGAAATAAATTAAATTCCTGCGAGGATAGGGAGGACTTTAAAATTTTCCCTCTAATTTGCTCTTTATAAAAAGAAAATTAGAATGTAACTGATAAAATAATTATAGGCTGTTTATTTTCCTTTGATTTTTTTTAGTTTGAAATTCTAACTTCCAACCACTCGGTTGAAGATATATATGTCTTAACTTTTTAACCTTTGAACTAAGCTCCAGATTAGCTATTTACCTTTTATGTTGAATGTGCAAAACGCCAAGATTGCGGAGTTCATCGGCACGACCAGTTGCAGCCATAGCACCAAAAGCAGTGCCGCTGAGGTCGAAGTGGACGGCGTCGGAAGCACATGAGCCGCCGGGACAACTATCCGTTATAACCACCGTCACCGGATTTCCCGAGCATGCGGCTTGTCCCGAGCACTTCACCTGATAAATATATATATATAACATCCATTCATTAATACACATGGACAAATATATAATGGATAGTTCATTTCATTTCATTTTATTAAATTAGAAAGTCAAGAACCAAGTACTAGAACTGGCCGGTTTTATATATCTAGCTACGCCACCTGATAACAAGCTCCACAGGCTTTGCCGGAATTGTACAAGGAAGGGCCTCCTGCCGCAATTAACGACGAAAATGGCGGTTGCTCCACCGCTTTTCCATACCCACATGCACCACCTAAAAAAATAGCGTATTATAAATTTCAATATAACTCAACTGATTAAGAAGTTAATAACTACTAAAAAAATATTATTCAATTAGTACCATCGCTCCCAGCTCCGTCAGGGCTACCGTACCAGGTGGCGACGGCCGGGGACCAATCAGAATCATGGGACTGATACTTGGACACATTAAATGATTTGGGATGGAAGCAAAAGCAAGGGGTAGTAAGTGAAAGACAAAGAAGGGCGGCAAAGAAAAGGGAATGGTGAAAATGACCCATTTTAAATGGCAAATTAGGCAGAAAAATGGGAAAAGGAAGCCGCTGGTTTCTTATCAAGGTGCTGTGAAACTGCAACTTGTGGGTTCAGTGGAACAAGAGTTTGGGCTATTTATAGAGGGAGATTGAAGAAGGGGCGTGGGTCATCAATTAATTTCAATTTTTTTAGTATACATTTTTTTCTCACTTTATGGGATTTGTATTTTCTTAGGGAACAATCAAGGCAACATTTTTCGGCGGGTGACGTTTTTCAACTAGTGATTCACTCTCTCAACTCTGTCTACATTTTTCCCTTGGAGAATATGGACATAAAATATTCATTTTGTTTGCCCTCAATCCACTCCCAATGCCCCACGTATCAAAACAAGATAAAATGACATTTCAAAGATGAATTAAGCTAAGGGTATGAAATGTTTTATAGCAATTGAATCGAGTCAAGTCTCAACTAAGAACCTTGAATTTGTAATGCATCTTGTGGATGTCTGAGTAGAGGAGGGGTATATGCATACATGAATGAACCGATACCACATCTGAATGAAAGAATATTAAAAGAATTGATAGTTATCACCTATACTCAATAAGGTACACTTTCTTTTTTAGTGGCAGAATTATAGAAACTCCAAAGTTAATCGTGCTTGACCTGGAGCAATCATATGTTTGGTGATCTTCTAAGAATTTTCTTAAGAAAACATGTGAGTGAGGACAAAGCAAGAATCGTTGCTGGTTTGTGAGAACAATCTTCACTCTCGTAAGCAACTCAGACTAGTATATTAGTGACGTAGCTTAGTCGTAGGGAAATATCAAGGGCACAATATAACCAAAAATGTTATCATGTCTCACTTTGGGCCTTCATCTAAGTTTTGGACACTCATCTTTTTTTTTTCTTTTTTTCTTTTTTTTTTTTTTTTTTTTTGAGTTCAACAACATTTAGGATAAGGGGATTCTAACCTCTAATCTCTTGATCTAGGGTGCATACCAATTACTGCTGAGCTATGCTCAATTTGGCTTGGACACACTCATCTTACATCTATGACACTAGTCCATTTTGGGGTAATTAAGGTATACTTTTTCTAGTATATATGCAAAGCCAATTTGTTGTTACTTGAAATGGTAATTCCCTTCACTTCTTTAGCTTAATTGTTTCTTCTTCTTCTTCTTTTTTCTTTAGTTCAATACAATATTTGGAGTGGAGGGATTCAAACCTCTGATCTTTTGGTTGATGATATATACCTTAACCAGTTGAGATATGCTCAAGTTGGATTCTTTTGCTTAATTGTTGGAGTAGTTCCTTTGATATAAGGATTGTATTAATTGACGCGAATCTAGGCAATATAATACTAGTCACCATCTACACATACACACTCAATATGCAGTTTTCTAATGATAATTAGGTAGTGTATGGTCTCTACTCTATATGAATCGACATTTCTATATACTAATATTTTGAAGTCAACCTTAAATGATCAATGTTTTATTTTTTCATAAAACACGTTAAAAATAACTTGTGTTTTTTTAAAACTCTTTTCCATGGGTCATTAAACACCCTAAAAACCTCCGGAGCATTTATAGTTACTTAGTCAAAAAAAAAAAAAAAATCAAAGATATTGAAAAAAAATCCCAAATCTTTCTTTTTTATTTTTATCCCAAATATAGAACATGAAAATCAAATCAAGTTTTATATTGTTATTAATTGTGGTCCATTCAAATACACAAATTGGACAGTGGTACAATTACATAACAATGTTTTAATTGGCTTCTAATTTTAGAAGATTTCATATCATGTATGTAGATACTGGATTATTTTACATATTAAATATCAAATCGTAGTGTTAAACTAATTCAACTTAAATAATTGATTGAAATATAATTTTTTATGATATAATAATGATTTTTTTTTAGTTTAGGCGAAATGAAAGATTTGAACTTCTTATCCTTTTAGTCGACGATATGATACTTTAATTAATTGAGCTAGGTTGGAATGGAAACACGATGATTAATTTTTTATCGATTTGCATATTTAAAAAGTAATAATAAATAAAGCTCCATCTTGGAACTGCCTAACATCAAACGAAAGCCAGGCTCACAAATTTGACTAAAAAAAGGACACCATTAAAACTGTTGAGGGTTATCCTTGCCGGTTGCCGGCCGTGAATTCTCAAAAGTTTCTGTCTCTCTCTATCTAGGTTTTCATGCAACCGAAAGCATTTTTGGTTTTATTCAATTCGGTTGCATGAGTTTCTTACAAATTAAAATCCAAAGCATATATTATCCTTTGACTCCACAGCTCACCGCTTGGTTATTTTTTCAACTTCTCCCCTTTCATTTTTCTTCTAATCTTTTCGTTCTGCGGACTTAATTACCTATTATTACCCTTAATTTTCTTTCCTCACATTTCTTCTTTGAAATTTTCAATTCAATTATATTCCACTACCTAATTTTGAAATTTGCGTGCTCAAAATTTTACCTTCTAACTTTTTATGTGTATATAATTTTTCTATGTATATATGGGAGACCATTCTTCTCCTTTTCTTCTTCGAGACTGTGAATTGGTGCCAAATTAAAAAATTGTCGGTATAAAATTAATATTAATAACAAAGATCCAAATAAGTTTTAATAAAAGTAATTTAAAAAATTAAATCAGAATATTTTTTTAAAATAGAAAAAAATAATAATAATAAAGGCCATAAATAAAGGGAGATTTAATTAGGATGTGAAAGCGAAACGTAGGAAGAGAACAAAAAAAAGAAAAGAAAAGAAAGGAGGCGTTCGTTAATGAAGCCGTTAATGGAGGTTATTTAGGCGTTGAATGTCTGATTCCCGATGTCCCATCTTACGCCCCAAAACAGTCCACCATTTTCGCACGTGCCACTCCTTATCTTTCAATTTTCAATTTTCAATTTTCTTCACGTAATATTTGCCGTAATTTTGGTTTTCTCTTCCCAACATTAACTTTTATTTTTTTTTCCCGTCTTTTTCTTACTGTTTAAATTAAACAACATATATCACTATTTTTCATTTCAATTTCGGTTCCAAATTTAACGTTTCCAATAATAACCCTTTCAATCAATTATATCTTTAAATGGACTAAATGACATAATATTATGAAAGATCTATTTTTTAGAGTTCAACATGTTAGGGTGAAGATATTCGAACCTATAATCCTTCTACTCAAAAGTTCTTATCTTAACTAATTGAGATATGTTTAGGTTGATTTAATTGAAATGAAATTGATGCAAAAGATTATTGATATTTTCATATTTAATAAAAATATTGACAACTTATTTTAATAAAAAAAATAGAATTGAACAAAAAGTAATTGTGTAATTTATTTTTATAAGGCAATTGTGGGTATGTATCTATATATATATATTTGAGTTCAACCATATGTGGGGGTGGAGGATTCAAACTTTTGACCTTCTTGGTCGAAAGTATATGTTTTAACTAGTTGAGTTATGCTCAAATTAACAAAAAAAATTTAGTACAACAAATATGAGGTATGAAGATTTAAACTTTCGACTTTAAAAAATATATATATATATGTCAATTACTGTTAAACTATATTTAGACTACTGTGGTGTGTTATAAACTAACACCAAGTAAACCATTTTTTTTTTATGAATGCAGTAAGGTGGGATGATGGGAGTTTTTGTGTCTTTCTCGCCGGCCTACCCATCCACATGGCCTTAATTAATATAAATATATATAAATAAATAACAATAAATAAATAAATAAAACACACACACACACAGAGGAATTATAATTTCTACAACCCACATGGTTATCAGCGTCACCTTGAGAAATTGAGGGACAGACAGTGCTGAAATTTCTTGATAAGGTTAAATAAAAATTATACAAACAACGAAATAAGGAACGAAATCACATGCCAATCACTTTCACTTCCATTTATCAAACCCGGCAACCCAACGGACTAACTTCTTTGTTAGCTATAAATGAATTTGTATACATAATTAATCACATTGCTAATTTTTACACGGGAAGCTGCCCAATTTGACTTACTTCACATTAGTATTGCCGAATCTCCATGAGCGATGATATGTAAAATGAAACTACCAGACAAAACAATATATCCTACTATGAAACGACTATGATGTTTTTGTCAATTCGAGCATAGTTTAGTAGATAAAATATCAATTCTCATTTTAAAGGTTGATGGTTCAATCCCTCACCCTGTAATCATTAAGCTAAAAAAAAAAAAAAAAAAAAAAAACTATGATGTTTTTGTTATGGATAAAATATCAATTATTATCTCAAAGGTCGATGTTCAATCTCTCACTCTGTAATTGTTAAACTTTAAAAAAAAAAAACTATTAGATTAAAATAAAGGTTTGTTATAGTTGGGATTAGTTAAAGAAGTTATTGTCCGGTTATTCAGTTGATTATTCAACTTACACGTGCATAAATATTCATATGAGTGGAGAAATAGAAAGGCAAGTATCACCTTTTCTCCCACTATTATATCTAATATGGTATCAGACGAATAAACTCTTTCGCTGTTTTTTTTTCTTCTTTCGATTTTCTCTTTTCTCCTTACTCTGACCTTCGATGGAGAATGAAACTCAAACTCAAACAACTTCTTCCTCCTCTCTCATCAGGATCCAGTCGCGAATGACAGCTCTCAGAGTCCATACTATCTTCATCACAGTGATACTTCAAATCTAGTTCTAGTCTCAAAATTGCTTATGGATGACAACTATGTCACTTGGAGCATATCAATGTTGATAGCTCTTTCAATCCGTAACAAATTAGGGTTTTTCGATGGGAGCATACCAAAACCTACGGGAGAACTTCTCTCTCTTTGGACAAGGAACAATCATATGGTGATAGCTTGGATCCTCAATTCTGTTTCTAAAGGTATTTCTTCTAGTATCATCTTCATTGACTCTGCTCACACTTCCGGTTAGATTTGAAAGAACAATTTTAGAAACACAATGGACCCCGAACTTTTCATCTAAAACGTGGACTGACTACGCTCAAACAAGAACAAGAGTCAGTGATGATGTTTTTTCCAAGATTAAAAGTTTGTGGGATGAGTATGCTTTTTACAAACTTGGTTGTACTTGCGGCCTTTGTTCTTGTGGTGGAGGAATTAAAGCGATTGAGAATTTTATCCAATTTGAGTACCTAATGAGCTTCTTAATGGGATTAAACGACAAATTCGGCCATGCTCGATCGCAAATCTTGCTCATGGATCCACCACCTCATGTGAGTAAGGCATTTTCTTTAATCGCACAAGAAGAAGAGCAAAAATTCGATTCAATTTCTTCAACACCTTCAGCGATTACTTTGATGGTTGGAAATCAGGCAAATCCTCTTGCTAAAGCACCAATACATCAAACGCAAAATATAAATTATCTAAAAGGAAATCGACCTATCTGTACTCACTGACACACAGTTGATAGGTGCTACAACTACACGGCTATCCACTTGGTTACAGTCAGAAAGGTAATCAGCGCACGAATATCACTCATTCTCAAACACCTAAATCGACTGCCAATGCTCATTCATAAAATATCAACCAAATGATTGTAGAAGCCTCTTTAGATGATCCATTTGTTCAATGCCACAATATACTTAATATGCTTCAATCGAAGCTTGCAGCCGTGAAAACAGATGTAGAGGTGACCACTTCTTATCTTGCAGGTACTAGTTCTCACATTAGTAATACTGTTTCTGAATGGATTATTGACTCTGGTGCATCAACACACATTTTCTTCTCTCAAGATACCTTTAATAAACTAGAACATGTCTCTACTATTGTTGTTTTGCCTAATAACAAACAGATTGTTATCCATTATGTTGTTTTTGTCACCCTTTGTGGATCCATCACATTAAAACGAGCGTTATTTGTGTCGAATTCAAATACAACATTCTCTCCATCAGTGCCTTAACCACAGATGACTCCATTATTGTTCAATTCACTGCTAATTCTTGCCTTATTCAGGAAAAGTCCACTTTGAGGATGATTGACAAGGGTAGAATACATGAGGGGCTGTATATTCTAGAAGATGCTTGTTTTGCAGCTAATTTGAAGCCAGTACATGTTACCTGGTCTTCTTCAGTCTTTTTGTGGCACTCACGACTTGGTCATCCCTCTCTCAATAGACTTACAACATTAAAGGATGTTTTTTCTTTAGACTAATCTTGTTCTGATTCTTTACCTTGTGATATCTGCCCTTTAGCAAAATAAAAAATGATTGTCATTTATATCTCATAATAACCGATCTGCTTATATTTGATCTTGATCATGTTGATGTATGGGATCCCATTTCTACCACTTCACATGCTAGCCATAATTTTTTTTTAAACTTTGGTTGATGATCATTGTAGGTATACTTCAGTTTTTATGATAAAAAAAGAAGTTTGATGTCCTTCATGTTGTCCCTCAGTTTTTGCCTTTGTTGAAACTTAATATAACAAGGTCATAAAAGCATTTAGGTCTGATAATGCACATGAGCTACTGTTTGATGAGTTTTTTCGTAATAAAGGAGTTGTTCATCAGTCTTCTTGTGTAGGGAGATCTGAACAAAATTCAATACTAAAGAGAAAGCATCAGCATTTTTTGAATGTTGCTAGAGCCTTATATTTCCAATCTCGGTTGTCACTTCATTTTTGGAATGAGTGCATTATGACTGCTATGTTTTTTTATCAATCGAACACCCACACAAGTCCTAAATGTTAGCTTTACGAGCTTCAATTATACAACCATATGTTTTGATGATAACAAACCTTTAAATTACTAATTATTTTAGTATTTTAAAGTTCCACAGTGTAGAGCTCAAAAATACAATTCCAACGCATTTTGAATCGCTCAAATAGGACGTTAAACGAGAAAGTTATGACCAAAAGGAGATTGAGAAAAACTGTTGTTCTGCAATGACGTGAACGAATAACATTGCGACACGTGACCTTTTTTAAAGATCGTTGGAACCATTTTTTAAACTATTTTTTAATCATTCTTTTACCAGTTTCCTCCCAAATTTCCTCCACCCTTGATCTATTTAACCTAGATCCAATGGCCTAAATTTTACCCTAATTTTGAACCTTATGTAAACATCTTTTTCCCTCTCTTTTCAAAAGTTCTCCTCTCTTAAACTTATTGAAAGGCTCTCTCCCAATACTCCATTGTTAGCCATTCTTCAAAGGTTCATTTTTATTATAAACTTTTTGTGAGAGATTTTCTTTTTGTGAGAATTAGATAATTTTGAGTGCTTCAAACTTGTGTATCTACTCTTGTGAGAGTTTTTATTTTTGTGGGGTTTTAATTTCATCTTTCCATTGGATTTTGTATTAAGGCGTGGGAACACCTTGGGATTTTGAGCGAGCGGTTTAATCCTAAACCCGAAAAAAGATTTGTAGTGGTTTGATCCTAAATCTGATAAAATGATCGTAGTGGTTTGATCCTAAACCAGTTAAAAGGATCGATATAGGTTGGATCCTGAACCTGCAAAAGGATCGATTGGGGGTTGACTCTTGAACCAGTAAAAAGAGTGGCAATCAATTTGATTTTCACCCGTAAGAGAACCATCGCAGTAAAATTCCCAAGAATGTGTCTTGGGGAGTGGAGTAGGGATTTTTGAACCACTATCGGTGTCATCTCTTCCTCTCTACTCTTTTACTTTAGGCTATTCAATTATTTATTTGAGTAGATTGCATGCTTAGAAAGTTTGTTCTACATTTCTAGCATTTTTAGAGTGTTTATTCGAATAGTTTTTACCGAACTGTTTTAGTCTAATTCTTTCAAAAAAGTTTTAAATTTTTGAATAAACCCTATTCACACCCCCCTCTAAGGTTGCCATACCGATCCTACACTAAAATGGAAAACTCCATATGAATTGCTTTACAGTACGCTTCTGATTACTCTGTGCGTAAGTCTTTTGGTTGCTTGTGTTTTGTACTACTTTACCTGCTCATAGAACCAAGTTTGCACCAAGAGCTATTCTAGCAGTCTTTGTTGGCAACCCACCAAGGATGAAGGGTTTTAAGTTGTTTGATATAAATAATAGTCAATTTATTATATCCAGGAATGTTTTTTTTCATGAGGAAGTGTTTCCATTTCATACAGTAACCTTACACAGTGAGCAAAATGAATTTTTACCTAATTTGGTGCTACCTAAACCTTGTAGCATTGACATTCCTTACCAAACTCAACCCAACCAGTCCTTTAGCCAACACACCTCTTACCCTTTTTACTGACTCTCTTATCCAACCTAGTCAACCAAGTTCAACTACTACCAATATACCCCTACCTACTGATCCTTTAAACTATACCATGTCTGATCCCCCTACATCATATAATGTCTACCCTTACGAAAATCATCTAGGCCAACCAAACCTCCATCTTACCTCAAAGATTATCATTGCAACCTTCTTTATCACTCTCCTATGCCAAATTCTTCTACTCGATATCCTTTACAAAAACAACTGTCATACAACCAACTTTCCCCATCCTTTCGAAAATTTTCCTTTCAAGTCTCATTCCATTACGAACCTCAATTCTAACATCAAGCCCTTCCCTTGGCTCACTAGCAAGAAGCTATGAAAACTGAACTTGATGCTATGGAAACTAACAATGCATGGACATTAATTCCTCTCCCTCAGGATAAACATAGTATCGGATGCAAATGGATTTATAAGGTAAAACATTGTGCAGATGATTCAATTGAGCGATATAAGGCACGATTAAGCTGTTTGAGTAATACTGACTTTGGTTGCCTCCCACAACTGGCCTATTATTCAACTTGACGTAAACAATGCATTCTTATATAGAGATTTAGTAGAGGAAGTTTATATGGATCTACCTCTTAATTATACGCCTACAAGTGTTTTTGATAAGAAAGACAAGTTAGTTTGCTGATTGACAAGTCAATATATGGTCTCAAGCAGCCGTCTGAATAGTGGTTTGCAAAGTTCTCCACCACAATGATATCTTTTGGCTTCACTCAATCTAAATCCAATTATTCCTTGTGTTTTAAGAGGTGTTGGTTATGATTTTATAGCCTTGCTAGTTTACATTGATGATATTATCATCACTGGAGCTAATGTCTCTCATATAAACAGTCTAAAGAAACTTATAAGTGAGTAGTTCAAGCTTAAAGATCTGAGATCTCTACGATATTTTCTTAGTCTGGAGTTAGCTAGATCCAACATAGGAGTATATATATGTTTCACAATGCCATTATACCTTGTAGATAGTAGAAGATGTCGGTTTATTGGGTGCTAAGACTGAAGTTTTACCTATGGATCATTGATAAAGAGCTTGTCGAAGGCTCTATCAAATAAAATTATTAACCAGACCTTTACAATTTGCAGTAGTAATGGCCAGGGTCGATCTCAGGGATTGGATTTCTTAGTTTAATTAAGTACTATAATTACTAACGCTCAAATTTTATCTAGAGAACCAACAATAGAAGAAAAGTCAGATTAAAACCTAAAATAATTATTTACATGGTTGGAGACACTTAGAGGGAACCTTCTTGAAACAATGATTTAATGTCATAAAACTAATTTGATCTTATAAAAGAGATAACTTACGTAAATAACAGTTATAAGCCAATAAAATATCCAATTTATTAGTTGACTTTTTCAAGCCCAACTAAACATCATGCTTAGTGATAAATCAACATTCCAGACTATTTTTATAACTAAACATGGTATTGAATCAATTCTATTGTGACTCCTATTAACAAAAATTTCATTCCCATGCAAACATTCACTAATAGTTATACATTCAGATCTAAATTCGAGTTCTTCTTTTTCAAGCAAAAACCCAATTGTATCATAATTAAACGTTGGCCAAACGATTAAACAATAATTTCTAGAATGCACAAATAATTTTCTACAATATAAATGTCTCTAAAATTAAACCAAATAAGTGAAAATAAACCAGTTCAAGACATAGGATCTCTACGAAAACTTAAGCAACATCCAAAAAACAACAACTATAAAATAAATAAGGAAGAAAGGAAGAACTCTCTGACGCGTGCCACACTCGTTCCCGTTGTGAAACACCACGATCTCGAGCCTTGAATGTCTTCTTCAGCTCTCAAAAGTGCTCCCTTGGTCCCAAATATGATGTAGAAATCGATTTTAGGCTGGTCCCTCTCCAAATGGTCTCCCCTCAAAATCGAAGCCAATTGTTCTTTTTATAATTCTCGGGACATCGTCTCGACGCTGTGACCTAATTCGCATGAAAAACACGAAGAGTCGGGGTAGCGTTGAGACGCTATAGACAGCGTCTTGACGCTACGAACGGAAATTCTCTTACGCATGTGTTTTTGGCGTCGAGACGCTGCTTCTGCTGGAATTCAAGATTGAAAGGCTTCACTTATAGCGTTGAGACGCTATGGACAGCATCTCAATGCTGTCCTTTCGGGCTTTCTCACTTGTAACACTTCTTCTACTTATCTTCTTTGCTCCAAAATGTGTCTTTAAGCTTTAATTAAGCTCCAAAAAGCCCGGTTAGCTTCAATTGCTCAAAATCTACAAAATAAATAAAAAAAATGCATGAAAGCTCATTGTAAACATATAAAACCAACACAAATCTAAGCCTAGAAATAGCACACTTTTGAGTGCTATCAATCGTTCTCTTAAACTTCAAGCTTCAACTGTCAACCTTCTTGAAGATCCTTTTGTCTATAGAAGATTGATTGGTAGACTTATTTACTTAACAATTTCACGGTCAGCTATAAGCTTTGTTGTGAATAAACTTAGACAGTTTGTTGCTCAACCTTGCAAATCTCATTTAGCAGCTGCACATCACCTTTTGAGTTATTTGAAGACTTCTCCAGGGCAAGGCATCTATTCACCCCAACTGCCAATTTTTAGCTACGTGCTTTTGCGGATTCCAATTGGGCATCCTGCCTTGATTCTAGACGTTCAACAACGAGTTTTTGTGTCTTCTTAGTTGACTTATTAATATCTTGAAAATCCAAGAAACAGAGCACCATTTCCAAATCATCTGTAGAGGCAGAGTATTGAGCCATCGTCTTAGCAACCTGTGAATTATTGTGGCTTTCTTATCTTCTTTCAGATTTGAAAGTAAAGTTTACTAGTCCTACATTTATTTTCTGCGATAACCAGGTTACGATTCATCTTGCTACTAATCTCATATTCTATGAACAAACCAAACATATCAAGTTAGACTGCCATTCTATCCGAGACAAAATTGCTTCTGGTTTTCTGAAGCTTCTTCCAGTTTGCAGTCAGCTGCAATTAGCCGATATGTTTGCCAAACCTCTCCCAACTATTACTTTGTATCATTTTATTTCCAAGGTGAGTATTATTAATGTTTACAACCCAACTTGAGGGGGAATATTAGATTAAAATAGAGGTTTGTTATAGTTGGGATTAGTTAAAGAAGTTATCATCTGGTTATTATTTAGTTAGTTGATTATTCAACTTACACGTGTATAAATATTCATATGAGAGGACAAATAGAAAGGCAAGTATCACCTTTTTTCCCACTATTACATTTAATAAAAACTATGATGCTTTTCAAAAACGCTCTACAATTGGGTGTTTAGAGACATGTATCATCTATACTAATTGGATAAAGTAATTTAATCTTCAAATATGTTGTTCCATTGTAGTCTAAGATGTATTTTTCCAAGTCCTTAGTCAAGCTATCGTTCGAAGGAGGATTATTAACCTTCTAACTTAGTATGTAAGTCATAGCACACTACACACAGGTGGGATGTGAAATGAGCTCTCTCACCTACTCTATTCAATCTAATGTGTTCATTCTGTTTTTACCCTACCAAATAATGATTCTTTACTAACTTGAGTCGAGCATTACCACTGATTGATGCCATGTATGCATGGACACATAGTTGTCTAATAATTCTACTCAATGAAAAATTTATCCAACAAAATCTCTATCTTCAACCTTAATAAGACAAAATAATTGATCTCAATTAGATATCTTTCCATTTAAATTTCAAAGCATAATTGATAATATTTTTATTTAGTTGATGGTACCCTTCATTTAAAAAAAAAAAAAAGAAATCAATTAATATCCTCCGCTATTGATGCAAATTTTTAACGATATGGTGAAGTTAAGGTCGTCGTTTCATTTGTTTCTATGTATTTTGAAAGTGAGATCTCAACCATAAACTATATATATTTTTTTCAAAAAGGTACCAACTAAATGAAATTGTTTTTTTCTTTGCTTTCATAATGAAGAAAAAAAAATATTTGGCTGATAGCTCCATTAGTCATTAGGTTGTCGTACCCCACTAAAAAATGTGGGGCCTTTTATTAAAAAGTCATATTTATGTTATTCTAAACATATACCATTGGAAGATAATGCCCATATTTTTGGACTTTTTGAGATTAGTTAGTAAGTAATTTATACTCTTTTGATAATTACATTTTAGGTATTGCATTGTCTTAACCTTTACCTTATACGTGTACAAAGGAAATTTTATTGGAGGTTTTGCGGGCGATTCTTAAATATTTCCTTTAATTAAAACAAAAACATGTATACAACGTAATTGTTTAAGATATTGAATCTATTTAATTTGTACTCTTGATTGACCTCCTTTTTCTTCTTTTTCTATAAAAATAAATATGGTCCAATAAATTACATTATCATAAAATGGGCTTAAGAGTTGAGATTGTACTTAATTATTGATTTGGCCTTGGTTTGAAAACACTTTGGCTCCAAATTTTGGTGAACAATGACGCAAAACCTTTGTTATGGCATTCGGCGCATATGAATTAAGTTAATGTGTAGTTTGGAGTTGTGAAATAACGATTCTAATAATTTATAATTTTATAGGCTACATAAACTTACCTCTTAAACCTTTCCACAAGGCGTTTCGAAAACAAGTTAAATAAATTCAAATTCCTATAACTCATTTCTTCTAAACACAAACTACATCTGATTAAAGATGGTAATCAAAATATCTCAAAAAAAAAAAAATTAAATAAATAATGCAGTCTTCAGAAAATGGTGACAGCGCTTCTCATTATGGTCGTAGAATATACCATGCTAGCAATTAGTTTCTCTTTAAGATCGACTTTCACATTGTTAAAAAACATATAGGTCACGTTTAATAATCATTTTTTTTAGTTTTTGAAAATTGTGTTTGTTTTCTTTCCATTTCTCTACCTTAGTTTTCATCTATTTTTAAAAAATATTTGAAATCTTAGCAAAATTCAAAAATAAATAAATAAGTTTTTAAAAATTACTTTGTTTAGTTTTCAAAACTTGGCTTGATTGAAAACATAAGTAAAGAGTAGATAACAAAGCAAAGAAATCCATAGGTAAGAAATATCAATTATAAGCTTAATTCTCAAAACCCAAAAACTAAAAATTAAATGGTTATCAAACGGTGACTTAGTTGTAGAGTCTTGTCAATTCGAGCTTAGCTCAATGGATAAGGCAAAAATTATATTTCCAAATGTCAATGTTTGATCTCCCACCTTGCAATTGTTGAACTAAAAAAAAAAGTTGTGGAGTCTAGTTAAAATCAAACCCACCTGACCTATAGTCCAAAAGAAACCCAAGCCGAAAGAAGACTTTAGTGTTAAAGGACAACGACACCTCTACATATCTCCACAATAGTATGATACTGTCTACTTTGGGCATATAAGCCTTCATGGCTTTATTTTTACTTTCACCTAAAAAGCTTCATGTCAATGGAGATAATTATCATCACTTATATACTCATGATCTCTCCATTTCTTAATCAATGTAGGACTTTGTTTGTACTCCTAACATTTGACATAAGCATGGATAATAAGAGGGCATGTCGCATAGATTTATTTTTAAAGAAATCCTATATACTACAATTTGAAAGTGTTTGAACTTTGAAATACTATAATAGTAGTATCCATATTTTTGTTCTTTTTCCTCCAAGCCTTCTTTTTTTATATCTCTTTCATTATATTCAACTCCATCATTATTGCATGTGTAGAATTTAGAATTTATGGCCATTTTACATTTCAAACAGAAACCATGACAAACAATCCTTTGTTTAAGAAAATATTTGGTTGAAAATGTCATATGATCATACGCTGTGTAAGAAATCTAACCTAAAAATTTGCTGTGAAAGAGACCATTATTGATATATATATTATATAATACAAAAATGATCATAAACTCCAAAACTTATGTTAAATCAATATGGGACCCAAAGATCATCTTCATGTCTTTAATAGATCTCCTTGGCCAGAAAATTTCTTCATTTCTAACTAGTAACAAGTTTTTCCATTTTGAAACCCTAAATCTTACATTTTAAATATTAAAAACATGTTAATACAAAATTTTAGATCTTTTTTTTTGGAGCATTTGTCATTACAAAAATTTTAATCCCTCATAGATTTATCCTAAAGCAAAATAATAATAATAATAATATTTATTATTATTATTAAAATTATAAAAAGGGATATAATACCAAGCTTATTATTACTTTTTTTAATTTGGAAGTAGAGTTGAATGACCAAATTGGAAGTTTTAAAAATTAAAGAAATTAATAGGGGAAGAAAAAGTTGTGGAGATTTGAATAAAGTTTTCTAAAATTATGAGATACTAAAATAAACACAAATAAGTTTTGTGGTATCAAATCACAACCTTCCCTTAAAATGGGAGGCAATAAAATATATATATGAAAAAGTTTGAAATCACCATATGAGTTATATATGTCTCGTAAAATATGTGGCCGACTAACATTCGAGTAGTTGAAATATCAATATATAATAAATATGTTAAAATCTATCAAAGATATGGATATAGATTAATGAGTTTCAAACTCTTAAATATTTATTTGTTTGTTTAATTATATTTAATAAAAGTTGCCCCTCATAAATTCATTATAAATAATATATTAATAAATTTAAAAGAAAAAAATTAATTTTTACTAGTTCAACACTATGAAAAGTAGAGATTTGAATGATATTTTTGGTCGATATATATATCTTTACCAATTGAATTATATTTAGGTGCCAATTTTTACTCTTTAAAATATATTGAAAAGATGGAGAAAAGAAGTGTTGGCTGAAGGTTTCTCTGAAAATGTATATATCACAAGAAAAGGAAGAAAAGCTACAAATAAATAGTAGTAGCAAACATAAAGCCCTACAGGTGGCAGAAAATAATAGGTCCAACAGTACAAGACTTGAATACAACAAAAGCATAAATAAAGACTAAGTGATTTAACACTCTTAAACTTGACATTCACCATAAACTTACAAATTTATCCAATTGAAACTAAACTTTAACTTCACTAGAAGTATAATCAAATTTTAGATAATAAATAAATAAAAATTACATCATAATTAACTTCACTAGAAGTATAATCAAATTCTAAAAGATAATCTATTTAAGAGAAATTTATTAAAAGAAAAAAGGAATTTATCGATAGCTATCAATCCCAAACCTTCGATTTGATTTGGCTGAGGCAAGTTCGAATTTGATTCTCTCTTATTCCATCTTTCTCGTTGTAATTTTGAGATCTAGTTTGTTTTGCGCATATTTTTTTTAGTGTCTGCATGTTTTATCAACCAAATGATTCTTATTTTATTCACGAAGAATTCGAACCTCTAACTTCATGGTCAATAAAATGTATCTAAACCAGTTAAACTCAATTCAAGTTGGCCAGATGTTGCTCATGTTTTATTCTCATAAAATGAGGATTAATATTTAATACTTGGGAATACAAACTCTGGGTTTTTTTTTCCTCATATTCGCACACTGATTTTTCTCAATGTATTTCTTCTTGCTAGATAATATGTGTCTAAACCAATTAAACTAAGTTCAGGTTTTTCCGCCGTGTTGAATATTCTCTTATTTCAATTTTCTGTTTGGCAAGATTTACCCATTGTTTGTTGTTCAGAATTAAAATTATCAACCAGGTCAAGCCCAAAAATGAAGCAAAAAGCCCAAAGTCTAGAGCTGTCAGCCTTCATAAGAGTCACCAAGGCATATGAGAGGGTCGACCATGGCTAAGATGATCGACCCCAAGGCCAAGCTTGGTTGATCCCCATGCGAGTTAGCCATGGCCAAAAGATGGTCGAACCTCTGGCCAAGTGTGGCCAACCCTAGGTCGGTCATGGCTCAAATGGCCTTGGTATTCCGAACATAGGCTTAGTTCATAAGATAAAGGCGCGTTAGAATGATCGTTCTCACAGATGGCACTAACTGTTGATGTCGAAATTTAGATCAAGTGAATTTGTATGGAATGGGAGATTGAACAAAAAATGCCCTACAAGAAAAGAGAGAATTATGCACCAGTGTAGTTCTAAGCCACCTACACTCCAACACTCAAATCAGTAATCGGGTTTGTAAGAAGCTTAGAGAGTAATATGTGAGTGTTATGGACATACCTCTTTCGTTCCATCGTCTCCCTTTATTTATAGGGGTTCGGTTGAATATCGAAAATCAACATTTAATTGGACTAAAAATTTCGTCGGAATTTCTAAAATGCTTTAATCATGAAAAACAGTTACAAGATCAGGTTCGAGTTGGAGCCCAACCTTAGCTATCGAAAATTTAGAAGATCGTCCCTCATGGGAGACATCCTTTTAATCCACGACCGATTCCCATGAGGGTCAGCTCCTTTGGAGAATAGGTCTTGGCCATGGGGTTGGCCTTCAAGGTTGCTATAGGCAAATCCCTTGGGGTTGGCCTAACAAGGTCATGGCTAACCTTTAAAGGGGGTCGGCCTTGGACTCTAGTCTTCCTTGTATAGCTAGCCTTCTAGGTTTGGGTTCCTCTCAGTCGGATCTTGAGCCTCTAACCTTATCTTTGGGCCTTAGGCCTCTTGTGGATTTCATACTTGTTGATAATTTCACCTCAACAATCTCAAATCTAGGGTTCCAAACAGTGTCCTAATATGAGAAACCCGATTTATACTCCAACCCATTTAATGAGCCCAACAGGTAAGCCCAATGAAAGCCTCCTCCTGTCGTTTCCTTTCCCGTCTGAGTGTAGGGATGCGATCCGTATTAAAATGACACGTGGATGGCAACTATTGGTTGAGAATACGTCAATTACGATCTGCGCCTCAAAATCTATAAAATAAAAATAGATGAAACATCTTTGAATTAAAATTAGCGCATCGTTATCGTCTCAAACATTGAACCGATCCTTTGGAGGCTCTGCCGATCCCAACTCTTCAATTTGACTCAGGCAAGTTCTCCTTTGATTCAATTTTGAGATCTTCCTCTTCTACTTTTATCAACCAGATCTCGATCTTGTTTCGGATTTCTTTTTCATAGGATTAAGTGAATTAGGGTTTGACTTTCTTTCGCTTCACGCTAGATTTATGGTGTTTTCTTATTTTTCTGTACGAACTGCAATTTCCTGCCTGCCTTTTGGATGCTCCCCATATCTTGCTAGATATTAATTTCTAAAGAGACAGCCAAGTTTCTTCGATAAGCTTTGAATCTTCTGCAAAGATTAGGTTCGCTTTGCTCTTCCATCTGGGTTTTCTGTTGCAAAACAACAGATCTCCCTCTGGACTAAACAGAAACATCCTTGCCCTCTCTCTTTTAATTGTTTGTTCCCATGTGAATATTGAATGTATGCTTTTGAAACTTATGGGTTGATATAGGTTGCAATTTACGGAGTCTGAACTTCTGTGGAAGGGGTTTTTTCCCCTTCAATTTGCACCTTTCTGGTTTGCAGATCCAGGATTGCATAGATTTCATGCATAATTTGGTAAATTTGTTAGTCATGAAATGATCTCTGATTTTGTCTTTGTGAATAGAGAATGGCACTAGGTGGAGGAGGTCCCCAGAGAGGAAGTGCGGCAGCTACTGCCAGCATGCGCAGGAGAAGGACGACAAGCTCTGGTACATCTGGAGGGGCAGCTGGAACAATGTTGCAATTTTACACGGATGATGCTCCTGGCCTCAAGATATCCCCCAACGTTGTTCTCGTCATGAGCATTGGCTTCATTGCGTTTGTTGCCATTCTCCATGTTATGGGTAAGCTCTACTTCGTGCGAAGAGAAGCCTAGTGGGTTTTGCCCTCCTGATTAAGCGTCATCAATATTTAATTTTGATCTGAATTCTCCTGTCATTACAGTAAAAAAAAAAAAAACTAATTTCGATTTTGTTACTAGTTTTTACTTTTTAGAATGAAAGAGTTGTTCTGTTCTGGAGTTTCTTGCGACTCTTCCACCTGGTTGTGATTTATTTAGAAATTGGGAGCGCTGTATTGCAAGTTTGCAATTGCAACATGACTCCCAGAAAGACACTTTGTTGTTAATTCTGGTATGGAATCAGATTCGTTGTGGATGTGAGAGTCTATCTAGGGTAGTTTTCCCTTCAGCATTGGTGATTTCTCCGAAGCAATGGGTTCGTATAGTTTTTCTTTGCAATCTTTATGTGAAAGTTACTCTTTTTTTTCTTTGCAAAATTATTATGTATACCACCGGTATCATTAAGCCAATGTTTTTGACTACTTATTCTCTTAAAAGCAAATACATGCAACTAAATACATCTAGATAATTCAGGTTAATAGATCACTTTGGTTCCTTTACTCGGGGGCTTCTCTAATTTAAACCGCTCTAATGAATCTTAAAGAGGGCAAATTTATACGAACTAAATGTTACAAAGCAAAAGAATAAATACTATTGTTGCAGTTTTGATTTTAGAAATAGGGTCAAACAAATAAATAAATGAGGGCGGGGATTAAAGAACATGAAAATGCTAGTGCACAAGTAGCCACGAAGAAGAGAGATAATGAGATCTGATGCTTGGAAGCCACGCATCAAAGAAATGTCGAAATCAAAATATTATATACAAATTAAAAATAAACATTCGCATTGACTTGACTACAAGCGTTAATAAACATTCGCATTGACTTGACTACAAACGTTAGATGGGTGGGATGGGAGTGAGTAAATAAATAGTCTGTACAAGAAAGACAGGCAAATATACATAGTGTGATAAATCAGTGAGCGGTATCAGGTACCCAATTTTGAACCATGTTGTCGTCTGCAGATTTTGGGCCACCGCAGGATCTAGACACCGACTCGAATAGTCTTTCAATATCCGGTGCACATCTTATGAAGGATCGGTTCCAAAAGTTATATCTTGGATTCTGCAAATATATATATATATATATATATATATATATATCACATGCTCTCGCTTATAAAAACTCTTCACCATTTGAACGATGAAAAAAAAACATATGGCGGTGGGGTTTTTTTTACCTTAATAAGTTCAATGAATGTAATCAGTAGACCCCATGGATGAGGTCGATTGACAATGAGGCGTTCCAACAACACTCTTGTTATCTGCTCCTGGATAATTTCCTGCCCATGTTCCAAACCACACTTCATTTCATTTTTAACTAACCAATGACAGTTCCAGCACGTAAAAATGTACAAAATGAACTGCGAACACAGTAACTCACTTGAGTTGATTCAGCAAACAAGTATAGGAGGACAAAAGAAAAGTAGTGTGTGTGGGTATTAGGATAACGAAGTTGGTTTGCAACGGCATTGAGGAACAGGTAGCGCCCTTCAGTATCCAACTCCACAATCAGAGTCTGGAAAATATCGAGAGCAGCTCCCACCAAGAATACTGCTAATGTAACAGTATTGGCAGTTGACTGCGCATGAGGACTTCTTGCCTGAAGTTGCTGTATGGCCTGAACAACAATTGCAAAAGTGTGCAAATTCAAGCTTTCGCAACCCATAAATAAAACAAACAGAATATGAATCAAAAGCCCCAAAAGAGAAGGGATATCCTAAAAATTGATTTATGTGCTTACATTGTGCAGGATGTACAATTGAACCACGTTAGTTGAGACAAATAAAGAGAACAATTTCGACACTTTCAAGCACTTCATGCTCATATTCCAAACTAAATGGCTAATACATAGAACTATACCAGGACTTGCCAGAGATTATCACAATTCATAGAACAGTTTGAAAGGTAGAGCACCAAGTACCTGCATCCCAACGTAAAGTACAAGGGAGTTGATCAAAGGCACATTGTAACGGGTCCCAGCAGAGGCAGCTTCACTAGGAGGAAGTAGCAATTTCTGCTTTAGATCAGCCAGAAATGAGGATCCCTGTTGCCTCGTCTGCAGAGGGCGGAAAAAAAAAGGGGGGAACTATGAGAAAGGTAATGGAGATGTAGATGAGGAAAACACAGTATGCTAAAATAATGGAGATAATGGATTGACAGCAGAGGAAAATAATGTCCAAAATAGATGATCATAATTTTATTTAAGAATAATTGTAAAATATCAATTACAGAAGAAAAAAGAATAATATGCAGTTTTTGCTCTTCTTTCTTCAACTATCAACAAAAATTAATAAGTTTATTTCTTGTTCATAAATGAAAAAAGAACCAACTGCCGTGTTGCTGATTTATTTGGATTCAGATAAATGAAACCAAACAATCTTTCTTGCTAGTGAAGGCAAAAAACAAAATACCTTGAGATACTCATCCACATCGGCCTTCATCAGCTTTGATTTAAGAGCTCCATCCACCTCAGATAGAATACGTGGGGATTGATTGATTTCCGCAAGCAAGTCAATCTGCATATGATGGAACATTTTTTTTACCACCGCATAATTTAATTTCCATGAACAAAATGCTCGCAAAAATATGAAGACAAGACCTTCAAGTTGGGAGTAGAAGGATCTGGAAGTCTCATGTTACGAGGAAACGCACTAAGGATGATATTCCGCATCTGAATGCAGCTAGGAGGAATCACATCACAGAAAGTAAAATGATAGTCACATAGGAACTCAGGGAAATCATGAAGTAACACTAGCAACACCCTAAGAGTGCCTTTATAAAGAAAATGAACCTGCAAAAATAAATGAAAGTATAAATAAGTGCCACGGTACAAAAGAGACATTCTGCAAGTAATGAGACTGAAGATTGAAAAAACGAGTAGGGCAAACCGGTGGTCCAAGTTCAGCATTCCGCAAAAATGGCTCCATGAATTGAAACATGTCTACCAGCAAACGCTGGATGTAAGGCCAACCCTTCTGACTATTCCCCGTAAGCATCTTTGGCATAAAACTTCTATGACTAACCAACTCAAGCCAAGCATAGCTGATGAAAGCATCAACCAGCATTAAGTAATCGCAATAATAGAACATTAAAGAGAAGAACAAAACGTATCTGTGCAACCATGAATATGCATCTATACATATAGCCCACGATCATTATTGCAAATTAACTTTGTTAAGGCTGCTACAGCCTATTGAATTATGTATACATTGTTTCGCTCTAAAGAAGATTTTTTATGCAGAAAACAATATCAAAGATTTATAGGAACAATGGTAGCTTTCACTCATAAGAATTGGTACCACTAAAGATATAATTACAAAATTTGATTCCCTATCCAACAGTTATTTCCTCAGCCAAAAATCAAGTGGGGCAATGCAAAGAACAGACACTACCTGAATGCTGGAATCTTAAGAGGGTGCAACGCATGAAATGCATTAGCAAAAGCAGTCAATATCTGCAACGTGGTAACCTCAATTTAGATTATTGAAGGAAGGAAAGAGAGAAGCAAATATTAGGGCCAAATGATTCACACCTGAAAGTTGGCACCATCAACAATAGGTTCTAGAGACCCAAGGTCAGGAAGCCAGTTAATAAACAATCTAAAATATGGCCTTGGATTAAATGATCCTTTCTTCTCCTCAGCATCTTTCTGAATGGACCTTACTGTCACTGCCAGAATCTGAAGCATGCAGCATGGAATTACCAAGTGATGAACAAGCATGCAAAATATAAACAAAGCACAAAGTACTTCTTTAGCTCATTACCCTTGATAAAAGAGCAGTTTTACCAGATCCCTGAAAATAAAATAATGGAACACGTCAGATGCAATTAGCATCATGGAAGAAGTGGAAAAAACATAAATAAATAAATAAGCAGTAGCAGCAGCGAAAGAAGATGGGGCAATATTTTATCAGGGCATTATGCTCACCTTCAAGATCGAAAATACAAGCTTGGCATAAATGTCAATTGCAAGGAAAGATAGATTCTGTATTTGTTGTGGTGATTGTAATGCACCCGAGTTAATTACTTCAGATGATAAGCAATGTGCCACAGAAATTTCCTACATTGACAAGCATGCAGTGAGTTGGCAAAGCAAATATATGATTCAATGCGAAACAGACATTTCTTCCAAAATAAAGAATTCAAGCATACTGTGAGTAGACGGAAAAACCGATCAGTCGTATCATCCCCTTTCAGTAGTCCACTCTGATGTAACTGTAGTATGAAATGGTTAAATGCTGCTTCATTAGCACCAGGAACCTCACATATACGGTACCATTCAGCAAATAGTACTGATACCTACAAGTACAATGAAATTTCAAAATCAATAGGAACACGTCTTTCTCATCTAAAAAGATCTCTTATCTTAAAAAAAAATGTACAGTTTAGAACTTAAAACATCCTCAGTTGCTTCATACTTCCACAATAGCATACCAATGAATTAGCAGTATCTACTTCTGGCAGTATGATTACAACATATGTAAAATTACAAAAAAAAAAAAAAAAAGGATAAAAAACACCCAGAGAAAAAATGAAATTTAGCCAAATCATTGACGTCATCCTAATTAGTTTCATCCCACTAAAGACTTGGTCGCAGGAAGCTGGCCAGCTACGGAATCTTCATTTTTAATGATCAATGCAAATTTATGGATAGTAAAATAAATGATAAATAAATAAAACTCCTTTTCCGCTATGACATGGAATGATCTCCATCTTCTAAAATTATCTTTAATTAGGCCCCTCCTTATAATCTCTGTCTAAAATTCACACGATGAGAATTCAAAATATGGGAAATGGAAATGGAAACAGAAATGGCTAGAAGATAAAATTATCTGTAAGAGAAAAACAAATTTACTCCTACCACACAAGCGAAAAGGAAAGGATATGAAATGAAAATTAATAAACAAGTGAGAAGTGAAAATCAATTTCTTTCAAAAAAAATTCAATCACTTCCAATTAGTCTTGAAGTCCCTGAATTTCTTCTCACTAGGAAACTTGAAAGCAGCCAAGATGACACTTGAGGACTTCTTCCTAATACTCATCCTTGCCCAGAAACCCACTATCAACTCTTGTTACCACCTCGCTTTGTCATTGTCTTTCAACACGCACTTACTGTTACAGATTTACCCATACTCTCCCATTGAGAAGACAAAACAACTCAAGAGCCAAACAGCAAGAGACACCTTTCCTAAAACAGAATCAAATGAAACACCCCCAAGCTAGGTTTTATCAAACAAGACTCTGATATCATAAGAACTGCAATCACATTCATTACGAACACTTATATATATATAGATAGATAGATAAAAATAAAATTTAAAACAAAAAAAAACGAAATAAAAAAAATGCTTTAAAAATTTAAGTTCAACCAACAGGTTTGAACAGAAGCAGGTTGCACTAATGTAACTTTTTTTTTTTTTTAGAATAAACAGAGCTTTCATTGAGAAAAAATGAAAGAATACAAGGGCAAACAAAAAGGAGAGCCCACAAAAAAAGGGGAGACGGCCTACAAGAAGGGCCTCTAGTCAAGCAAAATAAGACCAACAGTATAATTACAAAAAAGCTTGGTCACAGAAGCCCAAAGAGAAACATAGAATCTAATCAGGGACCACACATCACTAGACGATCTCTCAATCCCACGAAAGATTCTGTTGTTTCTCTCCCCCCACAGCCCCCACAAGATAGCACACACCCCTGCCTGCCACAAGAACTTTCCTCTCCCCCGGAAAGGAGGAGAATGGACGAACTCCTCAACCATCTCACGACAACCCCTCGGTCTAGCAATAGCAATGCCAAACTCCTCCAGGAACCGGCTCCACACCTCGTTCGCCATCTCACAATTCCAAAGCACATGATCAATATCCTCGGCAGACCTCCTACACAAAATGCAACACCACGGCCACACTAGGGAAGGCATTTTTCTCGCCACCCTGTCTAAGGTATTAATTCTCCCGTGCAGAACCTGCCAGACAAAAAACTTAACCTTCTTGGGAATTTTCACCCTCCATAGAGAGGCAAAGACTGACTCCCCCGGGGAAGAGGACGGAGAGGGATTAACAAGGCAAAGAAAAAAGGACCTGCACGAAAAGCCGGTAGACGGACTAGGGCTCCAGCACCGAACATCCCTCCTCCCCGAAACGCAACGAAACTCACCCAACAAAGAAAGGAGATCAACAACATCTGTTGTTTCCCTATCGGACAAAGGACGGTTGAGGCCCAAAGAAGGAGAGGGACAAGACTCAGGATGAGCTAACACATCAGCCACCGAATGACTCTTCATTAAAGATAAATGGTAAAGGCGAGGAAACACAGAGCAAAAGGGACTATCCCCCAGCCAATTATCTTCCCAGAAGAAAGTATCCCTCCCATCACCAACGGAACAATGAACAAAGCTAGAAAAAAATGGGTACTCCTTGCACTAATGTAACTTTGACATAGTAAAGCAAAACAAAATCCATCTTTTTTCTTCCATGGAAGCTCGGTTTCTTGATTAAAAAAAATAATCATTCTCTTTGCAAAGTTCAATATGGCATGGTGCTCTCCCTAGTTCTATCACCCTGCAACAGAACAAACCATTGTTGGCCACCCATTCGGAAAAGAAAAAAAAAAAGGCCTCGTTCATTTGAGAGATTGAAACTAGAGGGGTTCTTTGGGAAATCTAATTGAGAGGAGCCATTAAGGATCTGTTTGGGTATGTTTGGAATGACTTGGTGCTTTAAAAAAGGTTTTTTTAAGTGTAAAGTGTTTTTAAGCACTTGAAAAGTTATTCCAAACAAGCCCTACATTTCCAACAATATGGCCAGGGACTATAAAGATGGTTGGAATGTTCTTTTTATCAGTTCCAATCAGGGGAACTTTCTAATCCTCTGGGCTTTCGTATGGACCGATATCCTATCATCCTTCGTTCTATTTTTACTTGGAATGGAATGATAATTCCTTATTAGAAATTACGTTTTCTAAAAGAAAATTGTAGTAAAAGCCAATGGTTCATCCAAGTAAATATTCCTAAAAATGAAAAGACTAGCTCGCCACTAGTCTTCTTCCATCTCAAAAAAGCAGGATGCAAAATAAATTCCTCCAGCATATCCCAACTTAGGACCAACGCCAACCAATCATCCGCATGAGCTGACCAGACCTTCCCAGAGTCACATTTTGATTTACGGCAGATTACGTAAAAAGAGAAGGAGCTTTCCTTAAAACCTAAGAAACACAGAAACAGACACAAACCACGAATATGTTGACACAAAAATCTAAAAATCTAGAGCGGACACAGCAAGGATGCATTTGTTAAAAAATATATATAATTTCAAAAAGGAAATTTAAGTCAATAAGCTTAAAAGAATGAGTAATGTATCGGTTAAAGTACCATTTTGGTCCTTGTACTTTGGGTTTTGTTCCATTTTGGTCATTGTACTTTCAAATGTTCAATTTTAGTACCTATACTTTCAATAAAGCTTAAAATTGGTCCCTATAATAAGTTTGAAGTTAATTTTTATCAAAATGGGCTAAATAATAATAATAATAATTTTAATAAAAAAAAAAAGACACAATGTGAACATACTTCCAAAATTTATAGAGGGAAAGCTAATAGAGACTAAATTTTTTTAAGAAAAATTAACAATAAACTAATAGTAGGGACCAATTTTAAGCTTTATTGAAAGTACAAGCATCAAAATGGAACAAAGCCCAAAGTACAAGCATCAAAATGGTATTTTATCCTAATGTATTTCACCCTCAAAACTTTTAATTTTTGTCTTATGTTACTTTTTATGTTTATTTATAATGTCTAACAAGTGTTCATCGTTCCCAAAAATAAATAAATAAATAAGGTGTTTGATGTGTGCCTAGAAAGTGTCTAGACTCATATTCACTTTGTACTAGTGTCATACACATCTATTGTGTTAATAAGTGTCTGATATGTGAGTGTCATGTCAGACACAAACACGGTACCCAAACTTAATGGTCTGTCTTCTTAGCTTAACAATTATTATTATTATTATTATTATTATTATTATTATTATTATTATTATTATTATTATTTTATAAGAATCCGAGCTTTCGTTGAGAAAAATGAAAGAATGTACAAGGGTAGCATACAAAAAACACGCCCACAAAAAGGAGTTCTCACCAACCTACATGAACAGACTCCAATCCAAAAGAATAAGGCCTGATCCACGGACGTCCATCAAGAGGCATTAAACCTTAACCCTTATAATTTCCAGTGGGGGTAACAAGGTTATGATCCAAGCTTTTATAATTTTTTTTTCCTATGGCATTAAAGATCGAGCAAAGATTTCTTCCAAGCCTCAAGCGTCCAAAAGATTGAGAGCCTTCTTGTAACTCCTTGGGAGGGTCACATTGCCAAAAGGAACCAAGGAATCGTTAGAGTTAATCAACATACTCTGTCCCTCATTGTCTCAATGATGTGAAGATTTTTTGTCCCAAGCTTTTATAATTATATCTATGGCATGGCAGTAAATATTGAGCCAAGATTTGGTCGA
Organism: Trichosanthes truncata; assembly: GCA_033996785.1. Taxonomy (NCBI): domain Eukaryota; kingdom Viridiplantae; phylum Streptophyta; class Magnoliopsida; order Cucurbitales; family Cucurbitaceae; genus Trichosanthes; species Trichosanthes truncata. The sequence goes on from JAWPNB010000003.1 coordinate 731,023, forward strand.
CAAATGCAGGGAGGGCATCATTCAGCTATACAACAAAAGAAATACGACATTCGAAGACAAATGATATGATATAGAGCAAATTATCAGAATTGTTTTTTTTTAAAAAAAACCCTGAGCCTTAAAATGGAGCATGTCATGTTGATTAGTCCTTTTTATATACAAGACGATCAAGACCCTTCCACATCTTCTTGGGAGGGTAAGATTCCATAGAGCCAAAGCCCAGACAGGGACCCAAGACAGAGACAAGGCACGACATGGATACCATTATACATAAGCTAAGACATGGTCATGGCAAGGGAACATTCATTAAAAACATATATGATTGTTATATACATTTCCATGATATTGGTGTTAGACATTTGTTAAGTTTATGATACTCTCGCATGAAAGACAATGTAAAAATAAAATAATGAAGTATGCAATACCACAAGACGGTTTTTTTTTTGTTTGAGTAACAATACCTCGTGAGGTTCAAAACTAATTAGCTACTTCTAATCATAGGATGCTTTATATCAAAAGATTCAACAAATATGCAAAACTAACTTAACATTTTTCTAAATGGTTCAACATCATGTAATAAATAAGGAAATTTAAAGTCAGTAATGTTTATGCATTGATATTTTACCCTCTTACAAATAATGTCCCCAGTTTCAAATAGTTTGTCTCATATAAAAGCTCTCAAAGCATTAAAACTAAAAAGCACGGACACAAGACACAGATATGACACGATATGGTGACATGTCATTTTTAAAAAGTCTAGGACAATGACACAACACGCATCAGCGGATCTACGTTCGGCCCGGGGGGACTTGAGCCCCCTGAACTTTCCAAATTTTATAAATTAGTATATTATGTTGCAACATAATTTTAATGTTGTCTGATGGCTTAGTGGACCAAGCCCCCTCTCACAATTGCCAGCGCCTGAGTTCAAGCTTGATTTTGTGCAAATTCAGTCCAATTTTTATTAATATTTTTCCGCCCGTGTTCCAGCCTTTCTATGAATTCAGCATGTTTTTACCTTTTTTTTAAATTTAATTTGAGATTGATTTTAACTTGGGTGTATTTTATTCTTTTTTTTTTTTTGTTCTTTTTTTTTTAATTGAGCGACCTTTTTTTTGGTTAAAAAATATCATTTTGGTCAATATATTTTGAATTTCATTCCATTTTTAGTCCGGTCTACTTTCAAATGAACAAATTTAGTCTCTTTTCAATAAAGCTTAAAATTGGCCCCTACTTTGAGTTTATTGTTAACTTTTCTAAAAAAAAAATTAGTCTCTATTAATCTTTTCTCTATAAATTTTGAAAATATGTTTACATTGTGTCTTTTCTTGCATGAAAATTATTATTATTATTTAACCAATTTTGATAAAAACTAACTTCAAATTAACAGTCAAGACCAATTTTAAGCTTTATTGAAAGTATAGGAACTAAATTTAGACATTTGAAAGTACATGGACCAAAATGGAATGAAACTCAAAGTACATTAACCAAAATGGTATTTTTACTTTTTTGTTTTTCTTTAAATTGAGATTGATTATGGGTTTCTTTTACTTTTTTTTTTTACTTCCAATTTTGTATCTAATAAATTTTCGAATTTTCAATTTGATGTCTAATGGATCCCTAACCTATTAGACTCTTTAAAGTTCAAGGATGTACTGAATATATTCAAAAATTCAGGGACTAATTAGACATAAAATTGAAAGTTAATGAACTTATTATAATCTTTTTAAAATCAAAGAGCTATTAGATACAATCTTAAAAATTTAAGAACCAAACATATTATTTAACAAATTTAATATTAAAATACATAAACTAATACCAATATAATGCATTAAAAATTTAGCCCCCCCTAACATTAAGTTCTGGAACTGCCACTGACGACACGGATACATTTATTAAAAAAAAAATTATACAAGAAGAAAATTCAAAGTCAATAAGTTTATGTATCAAAATGAGCATAGTTCAGCAGTAATTGGCATGTACTCCTTCCCTTGAGGTTGGAGGTTCAAAATCCCCATAACCCTTTTTGTTGTACTTATTAAAAAAAAAAAAGTCAATAAGTTTACGCATTGATATGCTTAAAAATGAGTTTGATGTATTTTGCTCTCAAAATATATTATTTTTGTCCTATATTATTGTGTGTCTATTTAGTATACTTAACAAGTGTTCAATAAATGCCTAATAAATTATCTTTCCGTTGTAATTTTTTGTTTTCATGTTTCGTTTCTTTTCTTTTTCCCTCCCTTGTGGAGGTTGTATTCTTTGAGCATTAGTCTCTTTTTTCTATATCAATGAAAAGTTTCGTTTCTTGTTCAAAAATAAAAGTCTAATAAATGTGGGACCTATATTGTCTTTGTACAACTAGTGTCTAACACATCTATTGTGCTAACACATATCTATTGTGCTAACAAGTGTCCGATACATGTCCAACAAGTGCTGGAGTGTTCAAGTATTTGACACGTGTTGGACAAAGGCAAGCCAGCCAAACTAAAGTTTCCGTGCTTCTTAGCATTAAAAGATGATATAAAAGGCAGTCAAGAAGTGGGATAGAGGATTTCAATAATCAAGTTACCTGATCACGAAAACCAGCTGGATCTTCAGATTCGAGAATACTAGAATCTTCTCTGTTTGCAATGGCATGTCCAGGAGCCTGTTACATAAAAATGACACAAAAGTGATGAATCAGTAAAAGGTTCCTCGAGGTTATAGTAATTATAGTATTCTCCTAAAGAAACCTTTTTGTCTCTGGCAAGTCTAGCCTTGTCCTCTTTTCCAACATTAACCCCAGATATAGCAGCTGTACTAGCAGCAGGAGTCTTGATTATCTCAACCAGCTGTTGCAAAGGCTCTGAAGATCCAGGTTTTGCAGCAACCTGCAAATTAAAAGAGCTAGTTTTACAAAAATACCATGGGAGAGTGCCCTCGTGAAACAGATAGAATACAAACCTTAGCCAATGCGTCAACAAGGTTGTGAAGTTCTGAAATAACACTCGATTCTTCCACAACCAAAGTTTGGAGGAGGGATATTGCAAACTCAGTTGCAGCCTCTGACAAATTGCAAAAATGGTCAGTTCATACTGTCAAAAAAAGCATGAATGAAATTAATCAATCAACTTACTATTCCTGCCTCCATCAATTAGTTTTGCCATATGAACATTATACTCTGCAAGATTTAGTAATTCACTGCGAATAAGACCAAGAGTAATGTCCTTGTTGTACTTGCGTTCTTCCTCGGAGTAAATCACCTGTAAACAATAAAGTTGGGGGGAAAGTGACGTATCAAAGGCTCAGCTTTGGAAACTAAAAATTAGAAACAGAACAAAATAATATATGTGAGTTACACCTAATACTACAGGGAAAACAATAATGCATGAAGAATTTGGAAGTTAAACCTAAATTTGACAAAGGAATTTAGTCAGTCATCATGAGTTCACCATAGGTACTCAGCAAATATAAATCAAAATATAATATTAAGTTGAGGTATCCATTCTGTGACAACTGAAGAAGATAAATTAAGTGGCTAAACAAAGATACGGGCAAGGCAGAATTTGAAGAAAAAGTAATGAAATTAAAAAATATAAATGGTTTCCAGAATGCAATCCCCATTTGGAACAAGGAGCTTTAAACTAGACCATACCCAGCTAGTAAGTTCCTTTACAACTAGCTTGCAAACATCGCGAATGGCAATCAGAATGGCAAGATGGGCACCAACATGGAAAGTGTTTGATGCATTGTCATATAAAACTTTAAACACCTGTATCATAAATGTGGATTCAGAATGAGGGAGAGGAGATAAAACAGCGTAGAGACAATTGAAGCAATCAAAAGAGGAAAAAATGAGAGGAGAAAAAGAAAATGGAAACAGCCTATAAGTTCAAGACAAAATTAAACAACCTTTTGAGCCACAGCAAGGGCAGCTTCATCCCGACTTATACATCTTAGTATGATCTCAGGAACCTCGGCAATGACGCCCTAAACAGAAATCATTTCCATGTATGGTTTAACTTTTGAATGCCAGACCCGAAGAGTCACTTGTTGAATTCACAAAAGCAGATTTCAAATGCCCACAGTGATAAAAGTGAAAAAGAACAAGATAATATACCTGAAATTCAGTTTCCCGAGCCTCATTACTAACCAAAGCCTCCAACTGACACAAAACATTATGGTAACTTCATAAGTTAAGTACATACAATCAAGAAAGCAAAGCAGTGATATTACAAAAAACTAAAGGCTGATTGTTTTGCTGATTGTTTTGTTCCCACATCAAAGGGCACCAGGCCACCCAGTTTCTGTGCATGCAGGCCCTTTTCTTAATACTGTTACAGGCTACATATAACACTCAATAAAATGTGAAGAAAATTGAGGGGTAAACTACTCAAATCACCCTTTTCCACATATCTATCATCCCCTAAACAATCTACTCCATGCCGCAGGGCTACCTTTTGAGCAAAGAAACCAAATCAAAAGCAAAGGTAATATGCATGTAGATAAAATATACGCAAGCTCTTAGCTCTCCCGTATTCAAATGAAAATACAACATGGTATAGACAAGCATTATTCATAGAACTAGGTTAACTAGAAATGGACATTTAAGCACCAATAGTTAGACTTTAGAGCAGCAGCAACCTTTTGTGAAATAACTTGGAATTTATCCAATGCATCTCTGGTGGTGAGCGAAGGTTCAGATATAGTAGTTGCAAGACGATCAGTAGTGATAGGTGAGGGCAATGGTTGGGAAGAGGATCCAGGTTCCTAAAACATATGAGCACATATCAAGTTAGAAAGAGTTTCACCACCGTACCACATTCTTGAAAAATAAAGGTAGTTGTCCAACCTTTATATTGTCAGAGGTATCGACTCCATGCAGCTCAGGGGCTGAAGTAGCCGAAGGGAAAGAACCAGCGACCAAATCATTTTCTGGACCACGTACACCAACACCATCAGCAGCAATATGTCCTGGAGTTGCACTGAAATATTGCAAAGAGGGAATGATTAGAGCAACTAGACGTGCCTATCATTGGAACAATACAAGACATTAGCTGATCTACAAGACCTTAGTTGGGGCACAGAGGTAGTTTCTCCAGATTCATCCAGCGCCCGAGATACTCCTTCAAGTCCAGTAACAAGTCCAGATGTGTATCCCGAGTTCAGTTGTCCCGATGACAAACCAAATTGACTACTCAAACCAGTACCACTAGCTGTAATTGAAGAACCAGTAGACTGTGCAGCTTGACTATTTTGATTTTGCAACGGAAGCCTAACAAAATCCTGAAGGAATGCAAAAATGTAAAATCTTATACCATTCTTTTTCTTAATATCAAAGTTCACAAGCAATGAGAAGGTTGCTCACCTCATAAACTCGCTGTTGTGAAACGGACAAATGCCCTGGTTTGGGACGAAGAGCCTCAGGCACAACACCAAGAGGTCCTTGTGCATACATGCCGGTGTCAAAAAAGGTTGGGTTAACACCCTCTCGATGCTTCCTTCTTAAAGAGAGTTGTTGAGCGATTTCACCGTCAATGGTCTGTATTGCCTGAAGGAACACAATAACCAAAAACAAATTGTAAATCCCATGTTATAAAATCCCAGGAACAGAAAGAAAAAAGTGATTTCGTCAAAGAAATTGTATGAAAATCTCTGATGGTTCCCCAATTCAAATCGATAGAGGGTAGGGATTGATTGAAAGTAAATTTCTAAAGAGAGGTAAGAACTTGAAAGAAAACAATTAAATGACAAGAAAAAATATTTAAACGCTGAAATTTAAATACATTAAGTACTATGTAGAGTACAAAATTAAATCAAACGGTAATAGAAAAGCATTAAAATAAAATTTTAACAATTACATATACATGTCGGTTGTTATTCAAACAAAATGCACATGTATGTGCGTGTAAGCTTAGCATTATTTTCCCAACGGAAAGCATTTAAGGTTTCCATTCTCTAAATACGACTGCTAAATATAGAGATGTTTTAACAGAGTTCCTTACAGAATTAAAGAAAAAAGGTAAAGCTTTTATTCAATAATTTTGTAACGCTTGGATTGTCAACAAAATCTAACATACTATACTTGGCCTCCTCAATGAAAACACACACACACACACACACACACACTCTCTCTCTCTCCCTCCCTCTCCCCCCGCTTTTAGATTAATTGATAAAATACAAGTTTCGGGCAGGTATAAACATATGTACAAGATAAAACTAATAGGGAGCAGAATGGCATGATAATTTCTCAATATAATCAGAAAAAATTGGAAGTGACTGAAATATAGAATGGAATATTTCTATATGCTTAAACAAAGTTGCTCTCAACATACTAACACCATATACCTGCCTGGCAATTGAACTGTAAACCACTGCCAAAATATCAAGACCAATACTCAACTTCAGGAATTACTGACCTTATCTGTAGCAGCCTGTTCAATGATGGCACAACCAAGATCAAGGTTATCATTTGTAACAAGCTGAACGGCTTGCTCAAGCAAATCACTGGCAACACCCAAACCCTGAAGAGAACTTCTGAGTTGACTTGATATTGAACCTCGTAAGGGTTCCTAGAACAAATAAATTGTACTAAATTGATTAGAAATGAAATAAAAACTATATGAAATAATCAACCATAAGGTTTTATAACAAGCTCCACACAACAAAAATCACATCTTCTCAGAAGTTCGGTATAGGAGGAAAAACCTTGCAAGTCACGTGTGCTAGACATCCAGCCAGACTAGCAACCATCAAGTGCGCTGCATTAAATATTCGAGTCTCATCTGATTCCATGGCATAATCCTACAAATGACAGATGATTTAAATAAATGGAAGGGAAAAAAAGAACGAAAAAATAAGGAACAACCCAGAAAGATTATTATTGAAAATTAAAAAACCACACACAACAACGAGTTAAAAAATGCAGGGCAGATAATATATCCGCCTAAGACACCAAAAAAGAACATTTAAGAGGCACAAACGAGACTTCCAATCAAAGCAGAGAACAATGCAATAGTTTAATTATTTGAACATTCCTAGGAAAACACAATAAGAACTAGATAGTAGGAGTTCACGGATGACTTCATAATGCAAGATACAATTTTACGCAATTAAGCACTTTAATTAGAAGACAGCCAATGCACTATCATCAACAATAACTTCATAAGCAAGGCAGTAAAAGTAGCCTAAACTAAATGAAATGAAGCTGATGTTCATGATGGAAACATTATCAAGGATATTCGTTCATAAAAAGATCAATTCCTCAGATTTCTAAATGAAACTAACCATAACCCAAAAGGAGCATAAGCTCAGTAGAAACATAGATTGCATTAAAAAAAAGCATGTCAATCAAGTCAACTTATGGAGAAAACCTTCAAAACAAGTTCCTTTGTCGTTTGGGTAGCTATAGAGACACTACGCTGCACAATACCAGAAACGATCTCTTTGACAGCTCTATCCATTGCAATTGGAACTGCTCTGTACCATGTGCAAGAGAAGATATATAAGCACAATTATTTTTACCAAGAGTAGCTTTACCATAGATAAGTGCTTAAACTAAAGGGTTACACAATAGCAAAAGCTCCAAACCTCTGAAAATGAATGTGCAAGCCCAAACTATTAAGCTTCTGGTTAATCACAACAAGACTTCCTATATTAGGGATACCTGCAGGAAGCTGCAGTAACAAGAAATAGCCAATAAGCAAAATGATGTTATCCAAATCAGAAGGCTTCAACTAATCTATGGGATGCAACCATACCTGATTGGTTGAAAATTGTGATGGGGATGGTGTAGCTTGTAAGAGTCCCTGGGCAGTAGGAAGCTGATCAGACAAGCCCAGCACAGCAAGCTTGTCGTCTTCAATTAATGTGCCAGAAGAAAGGTGAAGCGGGGCAGCATACTACAACCAAATATAAGTTAAAAAGAGTACAAAAACAAGAATAGCGATTCCAATAAAATAGAACAGCAGAGAAAATTTGTCTAGTCTGGGGATCGCATGGTTCAGCCATCTATTTTTTCAATCTCTTTCCAGCCACATAACTAGTGATTTAGGTATTTTACCAGAAAAATGTTATAAAGCTATATGGAGGAGCAAACTGAAGAAAATCAAAATTTTCATGCGACGGTATTTTTTCGATAAGACAGTATTTGTGGGAGTAAACACAGTTCCCCAAGGACTTCAGTTTAATATGGTATCTCCAACAACACTCAGAACTGTCACAATACTTTATGGAGAAAAAGTCATGGTTCGGTATTAATGAGAGAGAGAGAGAAACTTTTGAAGAGTATTAACTTCAATGTCTTGGTGCATTTTAAATTTACTCCCCTTTTTCATTTTTTGGAAAGAAAACAAGAACTTTCTCGTTAAAGTTCAAAAGGTAAGAAAAAACATAACAAAAATCTCCCTTTAGAAGCATTAAAACATAGCACGCCAAAAAAAAATCTCTTTAAGAAATTACTTCCCCCCCCCCCCAAAGTTCTACTACCACTCTTAACTCTACCGACCCCCCAACCTCCCATGTACAAACTTCCTCGCAACAGAAATTCAAATTGTTGAACCGGTCGAGCTTCTATCGGCCTCTTTTTTTTTAATAAGAGAATTTCATTGATAAAATGAAATGTATAAAACATGGAGAACCCCAAACCAAGGGAGTTACAAAAGCCTCGCCAACTGGATAGTAAAGAGGAAAGCTATAATAATGAAAAATGGGAGAGCATTGACACTATGAAGCCATAAAGAAAACAACACTAAATTCAGAAAATGTTGAAGAGAAAACTCCTCACTTATTTTTAGAAGTTAAAACTTCACTTTTTTCAAACATTTTTTCTCCAAAACTAGCAATAAAATGTGTCGACCATCATAACATTAGTCTTTCCAAGGACGTTGATGAGTGATCCTCTCTTATCCCTCAAAACCAAAATCTCCAAGACCCCTTGTAAACCACGTTACTATAATCAACTCTTCTCTTAGCTTCATCCAAAAGGTTACTTTCAGGCAATTTTCTCATACTTCAGAAATTGGTTGACAAGCTCTCTACAACCTTTCAAATTTTCCATTTCTTTCCTTCTTCCTTCTCCAACTCGGAATAGGTGTTAAATTAAAACTTGACTTCTTTGTTTAGAATGAGTCCACTCAACAAATATTCATTTAACGGATCATTACAGCATTTTTCTTCTTAAAATGGATAATTTGTAACTAAAGGAAAAGCATCAGTCACAAACAAAGTTTTCAAAATCGGCTAAGGCATAAGCCTTGAGGTGTGGTGGCCTTGAGGTTCAAGGCTTATGCCAAGGCTACGTAAAAGGAGGCTTACGCATTTATAGATAGAGGTGTGCACCTCTGTGCTTCCACCTTTGAGGCGTGAAAAGGCATAAGCCTTTGTGAAGTAGGAGTAAAAAAATTACTCATAACAAATTTTAAGAGGTGGGATGTGGGCAGTGGTGGGATTCCGTTTAACGGGATTTACAAGGAACAAACTAATTACCCTCTAGATTTAAACAATCTGACACATTATATACACTAAAAGACAATTTTAATTGTATTAGAAAAAATAGCAGGCGGCAAAAAAAGTTAGCTTTCTATTTTTTTTTTTTCTACTTTCCCTTGTAGACTGTGATTTTCTCTCTTCTAATTAAAAAATGGGCGTGTTTTCATGTATTGTTTTTTCAAATTTTTTCCGCAGATTTTTCCCTTGTTTTTTAATTTTTTTTTCCATATTCTTTTTTCTTTTCCCTATTTTCTTGGGTATCATTTTTGTTCTAATTAAAAAAAAAATTGATGTAGTTTTACAATATGAATACTACACTATTTTTTTACATAACCCAACAATATTAGGCATACAAAGTTTTACCATTAAAATTTTTATTCTATTTAAAATGAGGCTTCCGCCTCATACAACCTCAAGACTTACGCCTTGCCTCTCTATGAGAAAAAGCTTCGAGACCACATTAAGCCTTTTAAAACATTGGCCACAACAGAACTTCCAACTCTAAGAAGACTTGTTTTCCACAACAAATAAAATCAACAAAAACTCTTACGATTTCACCAAGAAAGATGGAAGAAACAAAAGAGATAGAGAGAAAACAGAGAGAATGCTCCATCTAAACATTACGAAGGGTAATAAAAATACAGAAATCCCTTTGTCCCTTAGGTTGTTTTGTTTGGCTGATGCCTTTTGAATGAAAGTATATTCTGTTTCTCATTATTTAAAAAGAAAAGAAAAAGAGGCAATAAAAAATAAAGCTCCTTACTCCTCTTTTCTATTAATTGAAATTAGTGTTCCTTCTTGTAAAACTCCCTTTAAATAAATGGTTCTCAGTTGAGTACCTCATCTGCCCCCCCTTTGTTGTATCTTTCTCTAGTTAGTGAATATGAGTTAATTACCTACCACAAAAAAAGAACCTAACAAACCTGGGATAACAGGTGAGTATGATTTCCAGAATTTGATGCCGTTGCAACCTCCAGTGGAAGCTCCACTTGATTTAAAGAAGACATTATGCTGGACTTCACTTCGGCTACCATCTGCGTCTGGGATGCTCCCACGTCCTTATTTGAAAAATCAGGATTACCTTCAATTTCTCTCTTCCGGTCTTTAAGAAGAGATGTTGGCGTTATTTCTTTCATATCCACACTAAGATTCTTGAATAAAACCTGTAAAAAAAAATCAACGTAAAACAAATGAAACTGCAGAATGAAGTAAATACAGAGGTAGAAAACTTTTTGAATCTTCCCTAGTGAGGATTCTCCCTTGATTGTACATTTTTCATTTAATCAATGAAATTTTCTTATCCCAAAAACAGAAGTATTATTTTCATTGAAAATTGTGCGTCCATTGTGGCAATAAATATTGTTAGTAACTTTACGATCCTGAAGTGTGCATACCTCAATGTCAAACTTGAGGTTCATCTTCAAGTTAGGCATTGAATATATCTCTGCCAGTAGTCCAAGAATGCCCATGGTCCAAGGGTTTGGGGGTTGGTATGCTAAACTACTTTGACATGGTTCAAGAACCTACAGCCACAATAATATTAAGGCAAGATCAGGAAACTCAAACCAAGCTACCAAAAATAATCCTCACAGTATATTCAGACCTTGGAAGTAAATGGTATTACTGCAATCATTAGCCCCTTTTCATATGCCTGCCAAAACAGAAAAGTGAGTGCAAAGAGGAAAATAATTATAAAACAGAAACCGACGTCATATAGCATGGTTCTCAAGAAAACAAAAAATAATGTAAAGAGTAGGAAGTCCCAAAGTCCGTACTTGAAATGAATGAAACCAACAAAAGTAATTGATTTGTTACCTCAATTATCAAAGATTTTGGATCTATTTCACGAGCTCGCAACACTTGATTCCTGCCAATTGTTAGTTTCCCAAGCCAGCTTCCCAAATTCTTTAGCAATGAACGTTCTTCTGAGCTTGATTTTATTAGCTCCGATCCTAACAGAACCTGGAGAGAAGAGGAAAAAGGAAAAAAAGTTAACTACCATGCCAGGCACTGGTTGCACCACACATCCAAGAAGAAAAGAACACCTTGCAGTTCTCGTAAGTAGCCTGAACAATCTCTTTACTTAAAGCTTTTGAATTAACTCTGTCCAGAAACTTCAAGTACAAGTCATGGAAATTTGGCTCAATGCTAGCCCTGTAAAGCAATATGATGTGAGATGTTAAAAATATAGCTCATGTAAAAAACAATATTATCTGTAGGGGGATTTCTAGAACGTCCTTTAACAGTTTGCTCCCCCTAATAAAACTGCAGCACATGGTTTATACTTTTCAGCTCATTGATACCATCCCATAAATTCCTATACACATTGCAGTTATTTCTGTTCAAAAATGCATACAAGAATTTAAAGCAACTTCGAACCTCTTCATAACCATATACTGGGCAAACCAGGGATAAAACTGCTCCTTCAAAATCTCAGTAAATTCTTTTGCCTTGGCTTCAAGATTAGCAAGTGAAATATTATTAATCATAAATGAAATCTTATCCTGTACATCCGATGCTGGAGCCTGTACACATAATGAGACTTATAAGAAGGTAAGATGTGCAGACATAAATTCAGAGTCCATAACAAAGAAATAAGACCCACTAAAGAGCAATTAAATAAAAATACAGCAGAGAGGAATATATAGTCTCACTTCAAATCTATTAAGAGAAGTCCTAAACTTGAAAATGCGGAAGAAAAAGCAGTATAGAGGAAATTACGCTCAGAATGTCCAAGTTCAAAAAAAAAACTACCAATAACCATTAACAGAAAGGTAATTAAGTGTGAAAAGAGGATCAAATATTTCTCTCAATTTATGCATGTAAGTCTCACAGAAGTAAAACCACTCTAAAGCAGCAGTATATCAGACAGCATCACCTTCTCATTGAGAAAGCTACGTGGCAGCAACTTTCATTGTGGGATATGTGAAGAAAAATCCAACATTTAACTGCTTGTACTTGGAATATGCAAGTGAAGGAATTTTCACAAGCGTGGCAAAAAAATTTATTATGATAAAAGAATTATTGTTCAAATGTGAATGTCGGAATAAACAACAAAAACATTAAAAAAAAATCAAGGAAACTACAATCCTGGTTCAAATTGTTTCTCACTTTAAGACAATAGGCTTAAAAGAAAAGAATGAAAAGATCCAAGGAACTTCTTCAGAAAAGGTGGCTAAAGCTTTTGATGAGCCAGAGCAACCTTATCACCTTATCCACACTAGTTTTTATTCGGAGGGTGCCAATGTTACCTACCCTAGAACAACACTAGAAGGAAAAAAGTCACAGTGGGGGTGTTGCATGTCACAATCGCACTCTTTTGACAATGGGACAGCGATTGTGTGGCACTTGCTCTAACCCGACAAGCGAGCCAACCATATAAAAATCGGACTTCGCGGACAATCTTGATATAGGGTCCAGCCTCCACTCACATTTGGAGAGAAAATCACTTGAAAACATCTTCAAAGAAAGCATGGTAGACAGCAATTGCATTAAAACATGTAGGCAAGAGAGTATACAACACTTGGTCGAGGAGAGGTTTGATGACTATTTGGTCCCCCAATAGTACATTTTGAAGCAAATTCACAATGGCAGGCGTGAACATGCAAAGTGCAAGGAGTCGTACACTTACAAAATGACATGCACAAATAAACAAAAAACAAAACTAATTACATAACATTGACATAGGGTGGTTGAGGATGGTTTGGACATGCGGCCAGGCAAACATCGCCTTGGACAAGCATGCCCATGACACTGCACTGGGATGGGCAGATCACCATTTTTTTTTTATTCATTACTTTATTAAATTTATTTTATTTTTATGATAACTCTACACTTTAATTTTGTTTATTTCATTTTTTATAATTTTAATTAAAAGTTGATCTTGATATTACATTATTACAATTAATTAGTTAGTGTCCTCTTTTTCAATTTTGGTTAAGTTACAAGTAAAAGTATCTAATAGGTTCAAGGACTTTAGCCTAATAGTAATAGGTCCTTCAACTATTAATTCTGTGTTATTAATTTTGTGTCTAATACTGTGTTATTAATTTTGTGTCTAATAGGTCTCTAAAACTTTAAAAAAATATCTCTAAATCAAGACCTATTAGATACAAAATTGAAAGTTTAAGAACTCATGAGACACAATTGAAAGTACAATGATTTATTAAACACTTTTTAAAGTTCAAAGACCTATTATACACCACATTAAAATTCTAGAGATCAATTAGCACTTTTCAAAGTTCAAAAATCTATTAGACACCCCTTCCTTTTATAAAAAATATCATAATATTCCTTGAATGTTATAAACTCATTTCTTGATATCATTACTTATTAGTTAAATTTATGTTTGGCCCCTCCCAACTCTTTAATTCTAGATCCACCCCTAAACACCTAGATGACGAACTTGTTGACAAAGCCTCAAAGACGGTGTTGGCGGATGTAAGAAAATAAAAAAGGCTAAAACTAAACAGAACTATCTTCATTCAAGTAAAAATCTGATATTAATGCGCTTCATCATTAACTTCATCAAAGAACAACTCAAGGAAGACTTCAGAATTCAGAATATATAAAGGCCAAAATAAGATATAATGGTTAGACTAAATGTTCTACAAGATTCTTGTCGCCACCCTAATGAGAATATGGTAGCTAAATGGCTAAATTTTCTACCAACCACACGTTTGGAACTTCACCAACTCAAAATGATAAAAATACATAATGTTCACAGTAGAAGAATTAGATAAGGTTGTTCTAAAACCTACCGGGTGTGCATTGCCTGTTGTCATTTTTACCTATCAAGACCATTCTCAATTTGCATGTTACAAGGTTATCTTGCAACATCATTAACCATTTAAATAGAACATAATCACAAGCCCACCACACTAAAACCACAGGTAAGAGAAACAAACACCCCTTCTTTCATGATTCAACCTAATTAAAAAGTTACAAATGTCTACGATATATCTTCAGCAAAGTACAGACTGGTATGAAATTTTCTTAAATTATATTTTAAAATAATAGTTATTGTATCAATAATGTGACAAGTATTCACTAAATCAACATTCATCAAGACTTGATGAATTGATAAAGACGTTTAAAAGATAGCACAGTGAATGGGGGTACCTCAATAGGAGTTTCTCTTTTCTCAGCCGCAGCAACAAGCGTTTCAATATTCAAAGCTGAACCAAACCCTGTAAAAGGATAAAACATAACCATTATGTTCGTTCCAAACAAGCAACAAAATTTTCAATGCTTATTCATAGAAGAACTAACTGGTAGAAGCAGCCACTCGTGAAGGACGGACAAAACCAGGGGAAGATAACACTGTTGGATTATTGATTGTATTCTGCACCTAAAATTGTAGCAATTTACAAAGAGATATTTCATTGTTAATAATTATGACAAGCAAAGGTATGACTAGCATAAGAGTCTAATACAAATGGACGAAAAACAAGAAGAATGGAGAATGAGTTACCTTTTGATTAGTAGAGGCATCACCTACGGGTTGAATTGAAGTTTGCCCCACAGAAGATAAAATTGGTTTTCCATCAATAGCTGATGGTCCAGTGACTTTAAGTCGATCATCAATGGCATTTTCATGTTTTTGTTGTAGCTGAGCTGTCGAAGAAAGCTGCTGACCAGATTGAATGTTGCTAGAACTATTTAACTGCAATCAACCAATAGATAATAAGAAATGTTACTAATATTTGCCACCAAAAAGTTATCCCTTCCTTTCTCTATGGCTAGGGAGCATATTAGAGACCCAACTCTCCTTTCCCCTCTTCAAATTTTTTTCAAAAATTTTTTCAAAGAAATTGAGCTTTCATTAAAGAAAAATAAAACAATGTACAAGGACATACAAAAAATAAGCCCACGAAAAGGAATCCCACAACTAACAACAAGAATTGATCTCAATCCAAAAGAATAAAACCAAGCTGGTAATTACAAAAAGCCCGATGGACAAACACACCCACAAGGAAGCATCCAAACATCCTCCCAAGATCTCTCCACTCCTTTAAAAATCATGTTATTCCTCTCCAGCCAAATCCCTTACAAAGTAGCAAGAAAACAAGTCAGCCATAGAATTCTACCCTTCCTATGAGAATTCAAGAGCAACTCCTCAATCATAAACCACAACCTCTCCTTCGAGCTAGGTGAAGGTCAAAAGAACTTAAGTATTGACTCCAAAGGAAATAAGCGAACTAGCAATCCCACATCAAATGATCGATGTCCTCCTCCTACCTCCTACCTCCTACAAAGAACACACCATTACAGACACAGCACCAAGGAAGAATTCGGTCCAGGTGTTCACACTTCCATGTATCACTTGCCAGGCAAAGACCTTCACTTCTTTTTGGCTATCCTAACCTTCCAAATAGAGGAAAACACAGAGGCAACCTGGAAAGAAGGACCTTCCAAATAGAGGAAAACTCAGAGGCAACCTGGAAAGGAGGGGTGGAACACAATGTGTGGAAGGAAGATGCAAGAGAAACCCGAAAAAGGATCATCAGGGATCCAAACCCGAAAATCACTCCTCCCAGAACACATAATGACAATATATGGTCGGGAATAATGGAGAGCAGAGAAGCCACCTCCACTGCCTCTCGATTCATAAAGGAACTCCCCTCAAAAAGTTTCCACAACTTCAATAGTCTTCTCATCGCATAGAGCGAGAATCCACGTGGATCATTCAATGTTAATTATTCCATCCCAATTGATATTGATTACGCTCTACAAAAGATTTAACCAATTGATCTAGATATAGTACTATCTACGAAAAGCACTATATCTGGATTAAATGTAAATCTTTGGATGAAGTCTTCAATTATAGTTCTTTTATATAATCCAGCATCCCAACTTCAAACTTTCAAGAAAAATTGATAGCGCTAGTTGCATGGAAAAAGCCCTCCACTTTCTCCTAATTAACCATTGAAATAAGATTTCTATCAGCCCCTAACTTCAAACCTAATGATTTCTATCAACCTATATTTGGAGGAATTTCCAAAGAAAACCAAAATCTGCATTGGACTCTGGAATAGGTGAACAAGATGGACAAAAGTGCAAAAAAAAAAAAGGCTAAATTATAAAAAAAAAGGCCCTTGAACTTTGTCATTTGTTTCAAAAATACCCCTATTCTTTCTAAAGTTACAATAGTACCCTTGACCTTTCATAAAGGTTTCAAAACTACAGCAGTAGAAATCCGTAGAAATTCATTAGAATGTTAGATGGAAAATCGACATCACAATGACTTAGAACGGTGTGATGGTGACTCTAGGACACTTGCCTGGATTAAGTTTGAAAGAACGGCAATCTGTCATGTCAGCTTTTCATCCAACATTCTAATGGATTTTCTACTCCAATGGTAGTTTTGAAATGTTCCAAAAGGTCAAGGATAATACAGCAACTTTTGAAAGAATTAGGGTATTTTTTAAAAATGGGTAAAGTTCAAGGGTATGTTTTATAATTTAGCCAAAAAAAAGACCCTTCACCAATCTGAACCCTAATTTGGTGCATAATAGGTAGAAACTTGGAGAAAAATCAATCATCTCCTCCTACACTGTCTTCAAATCCAATTTTGGGACAAAATTTATAGCAGGTTTAATCTCTTCTAGGCTGCCGTCTCACAATTAAAGAGCTCCAAGAGCAAGCTTGATGGGTCACAACTTCAAAAAACAAACAGATCCATGGAAGAATGAAATTTCAGTGGGTTAGTAGAAATCGAGGACCAAAATGAATAGGATCTTTTTTTATATAAGGAAGAGGATTTTCATTAATCACCATCATGAAGATTTTGACAGATTTATAGCTAGTAATGTAGCTTAACTTCCTATTTGAGCACCCTGACAAAACTTTTTTCTGTAACTATTCCAGCATTCCTCTTTTTTCAGCTGCACCAACTGGAATAATTATTTCTAAGCTCCCTGGTTCAGGGGGCTCTCCCTTCACTAGTACCTTATTGTTTCCATTAATGAAAAGGTTTCTAGTTTCCATTCAGAAAAAAAAAAAATCATTTGTGGCATACGCAAAGATTTCTCGTGCATATCATGATACACTTCCAAATTATAAAGTCAAAGATATAATCTGCACAAGGCAACAAATTATGTATTTGAAAAATCAGTTGCCACCTCCACATTTCCTGTAGCATCAGAATCAGAATGGCCTGCAGATATCCTCAGAAGAGCCTGCTCAATGAAAGCAACAAGTTCCACATGAGAGGCTCGCAAATGTGATATTTGCAGAATATGATTGCAGTACTGCGGCCACTCAATCAAACGATCCACAAACTGCTCTACGGCCTTAGTACCAAACACAAACATCTGCCAAAAAAAAAACAGAAATTTAACCACATCATAACATAATAAGAACAAACAAAACCTCACTCTCTAACATGCAATACAAACTTTAGAATCTGCAGGTTTGCGAAGTGCATCAAGGACACCACGCAGTGCAATCCCCAGTGTAAGGTGAGTTACAAGCTGATGCTTAATAACAGAGCCTGAAAAGAAAGGAAAAAGTGAACATTTTGAGATACGAATACATATACCAAATAAATCTTTAAAAAAAAAACTCAAATTTCAATAAGAAACTCACCAAAGAGAACTGCTGCAATTTTCAGCTGTCTTTCAGGATATTTCGGGAAGAATCGGTACTCCTCAAAAAGATTTGCAATCATGCATTCGAATATTAATTCTTCCCTGTACGCATAACCCACTTAGTGAGCTGTCCATTCTAACCAAGCTATCTTTCTTCTTCTTTATTTTTTTTTTTGGGGGGGGGGGGGGGGGGGGGGGGGGGGGGTTAAGAAACGTGAAGGGTTCATTAATAAAAAAGTGTGACAGTACATTCTAACCAAGCTATCAAAAATGGAACAGAAAGCTACAGTTGTTGGCAAGTGAAGAGAAATTAAAAACTCAGATATCAAACAAAATAAAAGTTCGGATTAGAGGACAAGCTTTACAGTGAAGATGTGCAGAATGCATCCAAGAGAACTGGAAGAATACTGACATCTCACCGAAGGAAGTCTGGACATGTGACCTTTACAAGCTAGACGTAAAACTATTACACATCCAAGATCCAACTAAAAAAGGAAAAAGAAAAACGTGGATGATGAATCAGGGAATTCTAAGAACTTAAACACAAATCCTATTAATTCCCAGTGCATTGTAGCCACTGAAAAAAAAAAGTAAAAATAGTCAAATTAGATGCACAAAATATACCTACAGTTTAGAAGAAATGACGCATAGATACAGAAGATTGAAAAGGAAAATTTTG
This sequence comes from Trichosanthes truncata, assembly GCA_033996785.1. Taxonomy (NCBI): domain Eukaryota; kingdom Viridiplantae; phylum Streptophyta; class Magnoliopsida; order Cucurbitales; family Cucurbitaceae; genus Trichosanthes; species Trichosanthes truncata. The sequence goes on from JAWPNB010000003.1 coordinate 749,764, forward strand.
TATCCACTCGATTGCTGATGGTGGAAAAACATGAAAATTACTTATTCCATGACTAAAAACAGAACAAAGAGTTCCCAAACATACTGTACTTGACTCTTCCAGAGTGGACTCATCTAATATCAGAATACACGGAAAATCGTGGAAATGAATCATAAACGCAATCACACAGTAGAATACAATTTTTTAAAGAACCAGACACTCATGCAACCCAAAAGATGATAAAAATACAGCACCTTTTAACTGAAGATTCCTTGAACCGAGCAAGCATTTGAACCATCGCTTCAATGGTCAACTGACCGGAAAACATTTGTTGGAAGTACGAATTAGCTTCGGCCTCAATGTCATCTGAATATCCTTCTGTTGCAGGAGCATCTGAAGCCCCACCATTTTGCAGCTTTGGGTTTGATTCCAGAACTGCACCATGCAACTTCTCCATTTCTTCAGATAGTTGAGTAGAAGCAATAGTACCCACATTAGATCTAAGAACCTGATATTCACAAGTACGTTAACCATACAATTCCATTTGACATATGCATAACATAACACTCAAAACCCCACATAGAAGAATGAATTTGGTGGTGAAAGAACTGGAATTTTTCCATAGTACCTTCAAGAAAGTAGAAGCAGTGTCCAAATAAATATTTGAAAAGGCATTAGAAGGATAAAAAGGTTTGGTTGAAAAATCTTGAGATCCCCCATAATGAATCTCTTTTAAGAACTTGAGACATTCCTGCAACATTAATATCATCAGGTTTTCACTTTATAATCAAAGTTGAAAGCTAACAGCAAATATATGTCAACACATATATATTACTTAAATTATAAACGTGTTAATCTCAAGAACACAGTTCTAAAGGTCAGGCAACCAACTGAAAAATACTACCTCGAAAAATGCATCTTTGTATGTGTTCAAACTATTACTCAACCACTTCTCAAGGTCTAAAAATTCCTTTCGTGAAGCAATGGCTGCTAATTTGAGACTGCAGGAATAAGGAATCATATCTAATACTGACAAAAGTATCTGCAAAATGATATAGGTGGAAGAAAAGGAATTTCAGATTTAACAGAAACGGTTAGCAAATTTAATCAATATACCAAGAATATGGTTCATATCATCTCTGCCAGAGAGAGAGAGATGAAGAGGAGAAGGGGATAGAGAGAGAGTAGGGGGAGGAGGAGAAGAGAGAGACTATTTAGTATTAGCTTACCTTTAATTCTTGGCAGATGTCAACTATCCTAACTATGCAGTCTGGATCACTGTTTTGAGCATCCACAAATCCCCGTAACACCAGATTAGGGTTAACATGCCATAGCTGAAGGATTAAACCACTACCAAGAGGATTTCTTAACATCAATGGGAAGACTGAAAAAGAAACTTCATACTGAAGCAGATTATATGCAGTCTGCAAGAAAATATGTTAAATTTACAACAAGATCAGAATATGCATGTGTGAGAGAGACAGAGAGGACAAATTTAACAATTAAATTTAAAAAAAGAAAAATGAAAAAAGAAAAAAAAAAGCTCAATGCAAAGGTGACAAGAAAAAAAATGTACGTTAATATGTGCCATCCCAAGTAGCAATAGCTCAGGCCAGTTTTTAAGAGGAAACTCCAGAATTGATTGCACAGATCTAGCATGACCTCTCTCAGCAAGTTCACACAGTACATCCAAAAGATCAAGACACGTCCATGCGTGATTTGTATGTCCAAGTTGAAGCTTATGGCCAAGCACTCCATCAATATATGCCTACAAAAATATCTCATCAATTGTAAAATGTTAAGAATATCTATTGCCACAACAGGCAGGAGAATGATTAGTTCCTGCAACAAAAGTTACACAGCCATCGAAGTAAGCTAGAAGTAAGCAAGCAAAACAGGGAAGAAGTTTTAGTGTCATAAATATTGACCATACCAGCTGTCTTCCAGAGTGAGCAAATGTAAATATTTCAGGTGGTGCCGACACGGCATGTTTAAGGAAAGAAATCTGACCCTCCATATTCTTCCAAACAGACCCACAAATCGTATGAAGAGGAAATGCCTCCTGCAATCTCAACCAAAGATTGGATTAACAAGAATGGATTATTTCATCTCAAAAAACCCCAAGTAGAGCAAACAATACCTGACATGCACGTCTATATACAGACATGAAAAATAAGAATGCTTCCTCATTAGGAATGTAAAAACCCTCATGATCCAGATTTTCCATTACTCTTATCCAGTCAACGCTAGGTGCCTGAATCAATAAAGCACGGTGAGTAAAAGAAAGGAAGAAAGAAATTTGTATTAAAACATGCAGAAGAAGGAAAAAAGGCTTACAAGTTGCTTCACTGCGTCTATGAGAACATCCACATCCCATGAGTTCAAGGATGGTAGATCAGATAAAGCGCTGCAACCCAAAGCTAGACTAAAAGTTGTATATATATTTCGACTGTCCTCAAGACCAGTATGATTTCGCGCTATCATGCCAAGTATCTTAGAGATAGTACTCTCTGTCAGCGGCAAAAAGAGGGACAAAATCTCTTCGCATTGTGTTGCATTGACTGTGCATCCATAACCCAGTTCCTTCATTATATCTCCCATGCTCATTTCCTTCTCCATTTCAGCTAAGATGGAATCAAAATCATTATCAAGAGACTCATGTGACAGATTTACATTCCTGCAATAGAAAACAAAAGTTGTTAAGTCAATAACAATATTACAAAAAGCGTAGCTACCCACCCAAATACACTGGAAACTGATAATCCAAGGTATCATACAAAAATAGTGAAGATTATATTTAAGAGCAAGATTCTTTGGCACCTTAAAAATTTCTCCTCTCGCAATTCATCTGAAAGCAGTGGTGACAAAACAAACTCTGTAACATCTTTCAACTGCACCAAAGATAGCATTTGCATGAAGGAATCTAAATGCTTCGAGAGCCCTTCAGACCGTTGGAGGAACATGATAATATCCTGAATTTGCTCAGTGGAATCCACAGATACAGCATTAGCACAAAGTTCCTCAATCTGACTAATGCAGAAGTTCTTCCCTGAAAAAGAAAAGCACAACCTATGAAGTCCCTGCAAGGGAAAAAAAACTTTCTAACTGGCTACAATGAGTCTATTTCCGTTGATGAGGTAAGTTAAAATTGATAACTTGTAAAAGCAAAATCAAGCAGGACCCCATGCTTATTTTTATCAAAACATAACTACCGTATCCACATTAATAAAAGAACTAAAGGAAAGATGGCAGGCTTAAAGATTAGAGGAGTTTCCTGGACAGGTAAGAGCAAATATCGCTCTCTGTCGTAAAATAGAAGTGGTTGAAAGCAAATTGACAGCAAGAAAATGTCAACAATCAATCATAACTTTTAGAACTTACCACACATCCTTGCATCAAGATTTTCAGAATCTGAAACAGCGAGACCAACTCCAATTCTTTCACACATTGACAAGTTTAACAGATTCGAGATGTTCTCGAGAATAACTTGGTTGATATCTCTACTTTTAAGGGACTCACAAAATATTGTACTAAAATTAGGTCTGTCCAAGAGATGCTTGAAAACCGAAGAAATTACTAGTCGCAACAGCGGGTTTTCCAAATCTGTCCCATGACTAGTGAAATGATCCAAACAAGTTCTGAGCAGTATGAAGCCTCCTTCAATTCCATAGTCAATAAACTGAAGCACATTGAAGATCTTGATTCAGTAAAATGCTTAAAATATATCTAAATGTAAAAGATCAATGCACTAGTTAAGTGAAATGCCTTTCTAAGAAATAGTAAAAATGACATGATTTTATAACTTCTTAATCACAAACACAATTACTTAGGTATTCGCGTGCTGCTATTTGAAAAAGATATCGAACAGAACTCTTTTTCCTAATTCTTCTAATTCGGAATTATAAACATAACTTCCATGAAGAGAAATGAAGAAAGGACGACACTAAATTAACAGCAGTCGGGAAAGAAAAAAAAAAAAAAAAAAACAGGAAGTAAGAAATAACCCAAAATTTAGGAGCCCTCAAGACACCTATATGGAAGCTTTTCAAGTAAACACGCCTAAAGTCGATAGTCAATTGAAAAGATAGAGAAGACACACTGAAACTCGACGGCAAAAGAGACCGAAAGGGAGCGCATTGAATCGAAAAAACGCTTCAAATATCTGTGGCGTCAGTAATCTTATCGCCAAAAAGATAATTAAAGATACAAAACTGGCATACGGCAATGCATACCCCCCCCCCCCCTTTTCCTTTCCCTGCCGAATAATTCAGAGAAAAAAAAAAAGAAAAGAAAAGAAACTGAATCCAATAAAGCATAAACCCCTGAAACTGCTTTACAAGAATACCTCGAGATCAAAATGAGAAACGTACTGGAAATGGAGAATTGAGTAAAAACAACGTAAAGCAAGTGGGAAAAAATAAATCTAAATCTAGACCACGAAGCACGAAATGGAAGAATCCTAACACCGGAAGAGAGCACAAATGATAGTCGGCAAGTACGAAAGAAAAAAGAAACGAACAAGAAAAGAGAGGGGAAGCCGATGTAAAGAGTCGGATGATAACCTCATAGAGCTCTTTGAGAATAAATTCAGCATTAGATTCAGTTAAGCTCTGGAGAAGGAAGCGAATCTGAGACGACGTTGCACTCGAAAACATCAGCATGGCGACCCAAATCGGGAAGCTAGGGTTTTCCACCGGAAAGAAAGACTGAGGCCCGGCTGAGTGAGTGCGAAGAAGAACAATGGAATGGAAAGTTGAAGGGCGGTTCGAGAGCTTGCGGGAACAGAGAGTCTTGGGAGAGAGAAAATAAAAAAGAGAAGATGATGGAGATCGCGAGAGAGTAAATTTTATGGCGCAGAATTGTATTTATATCCTCTTCTAGTTGGAACTTTGAGAGGCTCTGGTCTGGTCTAATGGGCCTTCCTCGTCGAACCTACACACAGAAATGTGGCCTCATAAACTAAACTGAAATTATCGTTCTATTTATTGTGAATATGGCATATGTAAATGCCCATTCCACATGTCCATTTGTTATCCATGTCAAGTGACATTTTCTTCATAGTCAAAGTGTCTTCTAAAGGTCATAGATTGGTGTCCAAATGTACCACATCATCCTCCCTTAAATTGCCTATAAATAGAGAGATTTTTGGAAAAGAATAGATACCAATTTTTCTTCCCATTTTCTCTAATTTTTGTGTTTTTAATTTGCCATAAATCTCCACTTTCTTTTGTTTATACTATATATATATATATATATATATATATTCTTTTTATATTTCATCTTTTGTATTATTATTATTATTATTATTATTATTATTATTATTATATGTTTTGGTAAAGTTTTGGTGTCCGATTTCGCCTCTCAATTTTACAACACGTTATCAGCACGAATCTCTGTCATTTTTCCTGCTAAAGGTAAGTCTTATAGGTAAGCCATTTTTACGCATTTGGTTTATGTTAAATTTCTAATATAAATATATATTATTATTTTGATAGTGTTATTATGGCAAACCTTACAAAGCTAGAATTTGCGGCCCTGGATATTAATGGAAATAACTACTTGTCATGGATCCTTGACGCTGAGGTCCATTTAGATTATATGAATCTTGGAGAAACAATTAAAGAAGGAAATGATGCATCAAATCAAGAAAAAGCAAAAGTCCTGATCTTCCTTCGCTATCATATTCACGAGGGATTGAAAATGGAGTATCTTACAATAAAAAATCCCTACGTTCTATGGCAAGGTTTGAAAGAAAGGTACGATCATCAAAAAATAGTTATTCTTCCTAAAGCTCGTTATGATTGGATGCACCTGAGGTTGCAGGACTTTAAATCAGTAAGTGAGTATAATTCCGCACACTTCAGAATTAGTTCAAAATTAAAATTATGCGGAGAAAAGATTACTGATGTTGATATGTTAGAGAAGACATTTTCCACTTTTCATGTCTCGAATATGCTCCTGCAGCAGCAATATCGAGAGAAGGGTTTTGCAAAATATTCTGAACTTATCTCATGTCTTCTCGTTGCTGAACAAAATAACGAGTTATTTATGAAAAATCACGAATCCCGACCAACTGGAGCAACACCATTCCCTGAAGTGAATGTTGTGAATTTTAATAACCGTGGTCGAGGTCGTGGTCGTGGTCGAGGTCGGGACCGCGGTAGAGGAAGAAATACCTATTTTCGTGGTGGGCATTATAATTTTAAGAAACCCACACGAAGTGATGATCATAAAGGAAAGGCTCCACAAGATAGAAGTTCGAAAGGTGATGAACATAAATGTTTCCGGTGCGGAATGACTGGGCACTGGTCACGTACCTGTCGTACGTCAAAACACCTTGTTGATCTCTATCAAGCTTCCCTTAAGGAAAAAGGAAAAGGAATGAATGTGGAGGTAAATCTTGCCATTCAAGAAGATGATGTGTTTGACCCCTCCAATATGATGCATCTTGATGTAGCTGATTATTTTGAATCTCCTGGAGAGAGAATTGATGCAATCAAACAAGTAGAGGATGATTTGTATGAAAATATATAATTAAATACTGTTTAGTATATTTTTGTTGTTGTTTGACTCTTTGTAATCGTTTTTCTTTTCTTTTAAATGAAGAAATATGAACAATTTCAATATGTTGAGTAATTCGAAAATGAGCAATGAGGATTTATGTCTGGCAGACTGCGCAACTACGCACACGATACTCATAAATAGAAAATATTTTACTAGATTGACAATGCTGGAAGCAAAAGTCAATACTATATCAGGTTCTGCAAATCTGATTGAAGGTTTTGGAAATGCAAACTTTATTTTGCCTAGAGGAACAAGATTTACAATTAATAATGCTCTGTTCTCTAGCAAATCGAAAAGAAACTTATTAAGTTTTAAAGATATACGTGAAAATAATTATCATGTTGAAACTAATTGTAAAAATAATATAGAGTGTCTCTATATAACATCTATTGTTTCACATGAAAAACGTATATTAGAAACACTGCCTGCTTTTTCTTCTGGATTATACTATACTCATATACGAGTAATCGAAAGTTATGCAATAATGAACCCGAAGTTCATGAATCCAGAAATATTCAGTGTTTGGCATGATCGATTGGGTCATCCAGGGTCAATAATGATGAGAAAAATTATTGAGAATTCACATGGACATCCTTTAAAGAGCCAGAAGATTCTTCAATCCAATGAGTTGTCATGTGATGCTTGTTCTCAAGGGAAATTAATTATTAGACCATCACCAGCTAAAGTGGGGATTGAATCACCTGCATTTTTAGAGCGAATTCAAGGTGATATTTGTGGACCTATTAACCCACCAAGTGGTCCATTTAGATATTTTATGGTATTAATTGACGCATCCAGCAGATGGTCACATGTATGCTTATTATCAAGTCGAAATCTTGCATTGGCAAGATTACTTGCTCAAATAATTAAGTTAAAAGCACAATTTCCTGATAATACAATTAAGACCATTCGACTTGATAATGCTGGTGAATTTACATCCCAAACTTTTAATAATTATTGTATGTCAATTGGGATAAGTGTTGAACATCTTGTAGCTCACGTTCATACACAAAATGGTATGGCAGAATCATTTATAAAACGTCTGCAACTAATTGCAAGACCATTGCTTATGAGAGCTAAACTTCCTACATCGGTATGGAGTCATGCTATTTTGCATGCTGCATCACTGGCACGTATTAGGCCAGTAGCTTATAATAAATACTCCCCAATGTAATTAGCTTATGGCCAGCAGCCAAATATTTTCCATCTAAGAATTTTTGGATGTGCAGTATATGTACCGATTGCTCCACCACAACGTACTAAGATGGGTCCTCAAAGGAGGTTAGGAATATATGTTGGTTTTGATTCCCCATCAATTATTAAATATCTTGAACCCCTGACGGGTGATGTATTTACTGCACGATTTGCTGATTGTCATTTTAATTAAACAAATTTTCCAACATTAGGGGGAGGAATTAAGAAGTTGGAAAAAGAAATTACATGGAATGCATCGTTATTATCTCATTTAGATTCTCGTAGAAATCAATGTGAACTTGAAGTTCAAAAGATAATTCATTTGCAAAATATAGCAAATCAACTACCAGATGCATTCACAGATACTAAAAATGTGACTAAATCATATATACCAGCTGCAAATGCTCCATCAAAAGTTGATATCCCAAAGGAACAAGTTGTCAATAATGAGTATGGAGCACGCCAGAAGCGTGGTAGACCAATAGGTTCTAAAGATAAAAATCCTCGGAAAATAAAAGTAGTTGAGAATCAAAATGATTCGATAAAAGGTATGGATGTTCCAGAAGAAATCCAGAATACAACTACTCAAAAGAGTATTGGTGAAAATCAAACGCTTGAGGATAATAATGAAATTTCTATAAACTATGTTACAACAGGAAATAGATGGAACCGAAATGATATCATTATTGACAACATTTTTTCTTATAATGTTGCTCACGATATTATTCATGAAAGTGACGATTTTGACCCAAAATCTATCGTAGAATGTCAACGTAGAAAGGATTGGCCGAAGTGGAAAGAAGCAATCCAAGCAGAGTTGAACTCACTTTCAAAACGTGAGGTTTTTTGACCAGTAGTCCCAACACCGGAAAACGTCAAACCTGTAGGATATAAATGAGTATTTGTAAGGAAAATAAATGAAAAGAATGAAGTCACAAGATATAAAGCGAGACTTGTTGCACAAGGATTCTCGCAAAGGCCTGGTATTGATTATGAGGAGACATATTCTCCTGTGGTGGATGCAATAACGCTAAGATATTTGATTGGTCTGACTGTATATGAAAAGCTTGATATGCATCTAATGGATGTAGTTACGGCGTATTTATATGGATCTCTGGATAATGACATTTATATAAAAATCCCGGAAGGATTTAAAATACCAGAAACATATGAATCAAGTTCTCGGGAATTGTATTCAATAAAGTTACAGAGATCATTATATGGATTAAAACAATCAGGACGAATGTGGTATAATCGCCTGAGTGAATATCTGTTGAAAGAAGGATACCAAAATAATCCAATATGTCCGTGCGTTTTTATAAATAAATCTCAGTCAAGATTTGCTATTATAACTGTATATGTTGATGACTTAAATATAATTGGAACTCCTGAAGAGTTATCCAAGGCAATAGAATATCTTAAGAAAGAATTCGAGACGAAAGATCTTGGAAAAACAAAATTTTGCCTTGGTTTGCAAATTGAACATTTAGCAGATGGGATATTTGTTCATCAATCAACTTATACAGAGAAAATCTTAAAAATATTCTATATGGATAAAGCACATCCATTGAACATTCCAATGGAAGTTCGTTCACTGGATGTAAAGAACGATATATTTCGACCTCGAGATGACAGTGAAGAACTACTTGGTCCTGAAGTACCATATCTTAGTGCAATTGGTGCACTTATGTATTTGGCTAATAACACAAGACCAGATATTGCATTTTCAGTAAATTTATTAGCTAGATATAGTTCATGTCCTACAAAAAGACATTGGAACGGAGTTATACTCCGATATCTTCGAGGGACAATTGATATGAGTTTATTTTATTCTAACAAATCAAAGTATGATCTAGTTGGTTATGCAGATTCTGGTTATCTATCTGACCCACACAAAGCTAGATCTCAGACAGGTTATCTATTCACATGTGGAGGAACTGCTATATCGTGGCGATCAGTGAAACAGACTATAACGGCCACTTCTTCAAATCATGCTGAAATCCTCGCTATTCATGAAGCAAGTCGAGAATGTGTATGGCTAAGATCGATGACACAACACATTCATCAGACATGTGGCTTGTCTTCAAGTAAACCTCTTCCAACGATGTTATACGAAGACAACACAGCATGTATAGCTCAAATCAATGGAGGATATATCAAAGGAGATAGAACAAAGCATATCTCACCAAAGCTCTTCTATACTCATGATCTTGAAGAAAATGACGATATCACTGTACAACAAATTTGTTCAAAAGATAACCTGGCTGACTTATTTACAAAGGCATTACCAACTGCAACCTTCGATAAATTAGTATATAGCATTGGAATGTGGCGACTCAAAGACTTTAAGTGATGTCTCCATGAGGGGGAGTGAATGTATTATAGTAAACTATATAAAATATGTACTCTTTTTCCTTCACTAGGGTTTTTCTTCCCATTGGGTTTTTCCCTAGTAAGGTTTTAACGAGACATATTTTATATAAATGGGCATTTAAGGGGGAGTATTGTGAATATGGCATATGTAAATGCCCATTCCACATGCCCATTTGTTATCCATGCCAAGTGGCATTTTCTCCATAGCCAAAGTGTCTTCTAAAGGCCATAGATTGGTGTCCAAATGTACCACATCATCCTCCATTAAATTGCCTATAAATAGAGAGATTTTTGGAAAAGAATAGATACCAATTTTTCTTCCCATTTTCTCTAATTTTTGTGTTTTTAATTTGCCATAAATCTCCACTTTCTTTTGTTTATACTATATATATATATATTCTTTTTATATTTCATCTTTTGTATTATTATTATTATTATATGTTTTGGTAAAGTTTTGGTGTCCGGTTTCGCCTCTCAATTTTACAACACTATTCTATTTCTACCCCATTTTCATTCATTTTATTCTCATTCTAGCCCTATCTTTCATTTCATTATATAAATCTTGTTTACCGTGATTTCGCTTTTTTTTAGCCAATGAATAATTAATTTGTTAAATTAAATTTCTATACTCCATATTTGTTGTACTAAAAAAAATTATCAATTATCATTCTAAAAGTTAATTGTTCGATTTTCACGCTCACAACTGTTGAACTCAAAACATAAAAGTCAATACATGTCCTAAAATATCTATTACGAATAAATATAGTTGGATAGTTTTGGATTGGTTCAAATGACTATTCTACAAATGGGACGAGGAATGTATCAACAACTCGAATTAAATTTTTGAATAAACTAAAAATGATACAAGAGAGTCATTTTATTTCAAAAAAACATAGATACAACTTACAAGAGAGTAGTTTAATAATTGAAATCAAGTATTAAATGTCATGTGTTTTCTTTCTCATATTTATTTTGATAATTATGTGTAGGTAGGGGTGATGTGAAAAAAACAATAAAATATATATACATGTATATACAAATTAAAAGCAAGGGAAATCGTATAAACAACCTCTCAACTATTGGAGTAGTTAAAATCGCACTATCTAATTTTTAATTTGACCGATCACCCTCTTAGACGTATGAAATTTTACAATTATGTTCTTAAATATGGTTAAGTGTAAAACTACTCATGAATTATAAGAATGATTACAATCATACTCTTGAATTATAGAATTATTACGATTTAAATTTTTTTTACTGGTTGAATTTTGAAAAGTATAACATTAATTATTAAATAAATTGGTTTTCAAATCAATATAATAAAACAAAAAATAATTGTAAATAATTTGAGTTTGATTGTAACGATCTTATGATTTGAAGGTTTAATTAGAACAATCCTTTTGTTTCAAGGTTGATTTGTGCATTTTGCAATCTTGAAGGGTTCAATTGCAACAATTTTATGAATTTGAGGAGTTCAACTAAATTTGAAGGTGTGATTCTAATAATTCTTATAGTTTATAGGTGGTTTTTTTGCCATTTTTCCTTAAATGTTGAAGTCCTTCATATTTGTTGCCAACAATAGTTTAAGAATCCCTGGTTATAGACTATCTACTTAATACTAACTTCAAGCAACTTTATATTTTATACATATAAGAATCAGAATTTAATGATAAAATATGTGATTTACAACTAATCAAAAATATTGCCAAAGAGAGCATAGCTCAACTAGCATATTGAAAGTGTTAATGACTATGAGGTCTGTGGTTCAAATTTCTCCAACTCCTAATGTACTAAAAAAATATATTATTTTTAATTTTTTAACATGGTTCAACAGTAAATGTATCTATCTATGTATTCATCCGCACAAAGTTAGACGTCAAATTAAATTATAATATAATATTTGTACGATTGCCAAATTTATTATTATTTTTAATGTCCTTTTTTTTAGTCGAAAAATCAATTTGGTCCACCATATTAGTTATCTAACCAAATATTAATAGACGTTTGGCATGGCACCACATGAAAGACGAAGCAATGCCACTCCACACAAGATCCTCGCAGTTTCATTTAAACGGATAAAGCCATTATAATATTTTCATCTTTAGTTTTTTGTTTGGTTAAATTATAAGTTCAGTCTTCAAATTTTAAGATTTATGTCTATTGAGTCTCCAAATTTTCAATTTTGTATCTAATAAGTTATTCAACTTTCAATTTCGTGTCTAACAGATCATTGAAAATTTTGAAATTCTTAAAAATTAGTTAATCTATTAGATATAAATTTAAATTTTATGCTAATGAAACCCTAAAATTTCAATTTTGTGTCGAGTAGATATGTGAATTTTAAAAAATTTAAAAGTTTAGGCCCCGTTTGATAACCATTTGGTTTTTGAAAATTAAGCTTGTTTTCTCTTAATTTCTCTATAATGATTTTCATATCTCTTAAGGAAGCATTTGAATTTTTAGTCAAATTCTAAAATCAAAAAACAAGTTTTTGAAAACTATTTTTTCTTATTTTCAAAACATGGCATGGTTTTTGAAAACATAGGTAAAAAGTAGATGACATACCCACCCCAAATTACCCTAACCAACCTAGGATGTGGCGTGCCGACATTAGATCCCTACTAAACTATGGAATCAAATGTCAAACTTTACAAAATAAATCTTAGTTTTGAAAATCACAAGTGGCTAGCGAAAACTTTGTTAACACCAAATTTTATAAAAATTTCGGCAGAGTTTCCCCTGAAAACTGAGTAAAACACACCTGAAAGAAATATATACAATCCAAAATTAACATGTTCAAACTCCAACCACCATTTCAGAAATTCAACACAATCCCACGAACTTAAAAGTAGATAGACATGTGGGTTTCAAATTACAAACCAATGGAAATCCCAAAATGGTGCTAAGTCATTCAAAACGTACTAGCCACATTAGTTACAAAAGAAGCATTTGTATTTATGTACATACAAAATGGTATGCAAAATATCAGGTCCGGTGGCAGATATCGACTTCTGTAGGCTTGTTTGAAACTCAATCGCTACCTGGAGGAAAAATTTAGGAAGAAATAATGAGCTAATAGAGCCCAGTGAGTGGTAAGTTAATAGGAAAAATAATCTCTCGACAAAAACCTTTTATATTAAAAAGAAATTCAAAGTTCAATAAAACTTTATATACTAAGCACAATATAAATACACAAGATAAATAATCATCATAGAGATTTGCAGCAATAACTCTTTAAAGAAAGCACAAAATAATAGGCCAACAAAACTCATCACCAACCTTGTACCCAATCCATGCCATACTATGCATCGAGTAATCTCTAGATACATAGTAGAGCACATTTATGTCATACGTGCACGTAAAACAAACTCTAACATCTGTAATGCCTCAGGTCCAGGATTTGGACCAGGATTCGGAATCCGGATTTGGCACCTAATGGCCCCAGCATTCCCCTGCATCCCCTGCGGCCTGAGTACAATAGCATACTATAGAAACACATTCTTATAGCATACGGGTAATAACCATGGGTACAAGCTCTAGTGGTTTGAAAACAATTTCTATATAACAATCATCGTAAGTTCTCAAACCCCACACAATCTCAAATTGTGGTTCCATAACTTTAAGCCATAAGTCAAAGATCAACTAAAATCATGATTCAAAAATCAAGTTATTTTTAAAACTCACAAATACTTGATTTCACCTCAAATAATTTGAACTTTTTGCCAATTGGCTACAATCAAGAGATTTCCATAAATTCACTTTTCATAAGCTTAATTAAGTCATTGTAGCTAAATTTCAATAAACACAAATATCTTCAAATTCAAATATGCTAAATCAAGAATTCAATTTAGTGATCATATGTCACTTTCTTATCAAATTAGTAAATCATCAATCTTAATAATAAACAATTTGTGAAATACACGTAATTTCCTCCAAATTTTCAAATAACTAAATCATTTGCATTAATATTAATTGCAGTTGATTTCAAATCTCATAAAATCTCATCAATTACTAAAATAATTGAAATACTTTATAAAATAACCACTCACAACTACTACGAACGAGGTTTGTTTGGGTCGTAAATGGTTCCAATCTCCGCTTGCCCTGAAATCATAATTTGTCAACATATTACTAACCTCTTAATGCCAAATTAAAGTGTAACAACACTAAATTATCCAAGCCTTTAAATTTCTCCCTAACCCAAGAATTAACAATTCTTTTCATCATCTTACTCTTCAAATTACCAAGAAATTGAGATCATAACCCAAAATAAAGTTTCCAATAAACTCCATTGTAATTCTTCTCCATAAGAAATCTCATTCTTTTCATTTCTTCTTCTCCATGAATAAATTCATTGGTTTTCTTTTCCTAAAAAGTTTGCAATTTCTACATACAACTAATTCCCTTCAATCTATACTTTGATAAAACTCATGACTTTCATCAAATTTCCTTCTTTTACTCAATCATCACCACCACCTTAGTTTTCAAGCTAGTTTATGGAGTTTCCAACTAAAGGAAGAAAACCCATAAGGAAACCCACCAAAATAGGTTCTAGAACTCATGAGAAACCTTAATCAAAAGTTAGAAAACTTACCAAAAGCTTCAATCCAAGGTTGTGAGAGGTTCTCTTTGTTTGTTTTTTTTTTCACTTCAAAATAGCCCAAAAATCACACTCTTCTTCACTTTCTTCCTCTTCCTCTTCCTTACGTGATAGCTTCTCCAATAAAAGCCCTCATTTTTGTTTTATTAAACAATAACTAATAAAGCCACATGTTTTTATTTAATAAACAATTATATTTATCCCACTTTCTCTTTCTTTAATTTCCATTATTTAATTAATAAAAAGAAACCAATCCTTATCTTCCAACCAAAACCATAAATATCCAAATATTTAATTTCTCAATTTTCATACTTTCTAATTATATACATATTTTCCAAAATGTAGAAATAGGTGTAACAGTAGATAACAAAACAAGTATCCATAGGTAAAAGTAGTATTTATAGGTTTAATTTTCAAAAGCCAAAAATAAAAAACTAAATGGTTATCAAACAGAACCTTAGAGATTAAATTTGTAATTTTGAATGTTCAAATATCAAATAGATACAAAATTCAAAGTCCATGGGCACTAAATATATAATTTAACATTTTTTTTTATATTCACACGTATCAGTTGTCATTTTTAGCATAGGTGCATACTAAATGACATGCTCGAATAATGTATTTTAAAACATGTTGTCAATTTCATATTTTTGTGTGTGTATATATATATATCACATGTTTTGTTTAAATATGACAGATAAAGTGGTGGTTATTTAAATTTTAGATTTAAAAACATATGTTGCCAAACACCCTCTGATAAGTTAGTATAGTGTCAGTGTGGTAACATCTAATAAACTAGGTAATTATCACATACCTTTCATTAGTGGCTACTGTCACTATTTATAGTAGATTATTTAGTAACCGAAAACATGGTATATGTGTGCAATCTCATACGATGAACACATGCATTTATGAAGGGCGTTGTTCTAGATTTTCAATCATGCCGAGAGGTGAAGATACACTAGAGCTATACTTAGATTGATGTATTTGCCTTTTAAAGTAAGTTAACAAAAGATATATTTGTGTGTGAGAGACAAGTAAAACTTAGGTGCAATAATCCAACAAGGAATAATACAGTCCGATATCACGTTTTGATCATACCAATCAATAGTATTGTGTTGTGAAAGGCAACCGTGTAACATCAACTAAGCTTGTTGGTGTTAGTTTGAACATAGTTGAGAACACGTCTCTTACCTTCCTTGAAGTTGAAAGTTCAATCTCCAATCTAATATTTGTTAAAAACCA
Organism: Trichosanthes truncata; assembly: GCA_033996785.1. Taxonomy (NCBI): domain Eukaryota; kingdom Viridiplantae; phylum Streptophyta; class Magnoliopsida; order Cucurbitales; family Cucurbitaceae; genus Trichosanthes; species Trichosanthes truncata. The sequence continues at coordinate 765,719 of JAWPNB010000003.1, forward strand.
AGAGATCGAGGGTCGGTTGGTCAAATAGGAGACAACAACTATTTATAGTCTTATTTAGTTTTTCATTTTCATTTGCTTTCAAGTTTTACACCTTACATACAATATGAATACAACTCAACGGTTTGATACATCATTTTTTTTTTTTTTTAAGTAGGAGATTCAAATTTCTAACCCAAATAATTTGTTTTGCTAGAGAATAAAATCCTCCACCCCGCAACCACACATCCTTCTCCACGAAGTCTCAACAACCGCTATTGCCTCGCCTCACGTTTGTTATTTGCTTCCATTATCTTGCCATATACAATTGCACCTGGCGTCATTCTCGTCAAGTATTGGTTTAAATGGAAAACAAATTAATTTGCAGTTTGATCAAATTGTCTTTTCTTAATAATTGGCAAAAAAAAAAAAATTATTTTTTTAAAATTAAGTTTATAAACACTACTTTATCTATTTTCTAAAAATTTTTTTAAAATCCAAGCCACGTTTTGAAAATAATATTTCTTTTTTCAAAATGATATTATAATAAGCTTACCTTGACACTTTATGGGTTTGTATAAATTTAGGAATGGTATTAGACCACTTAAGTGATAAAATTTTCTGATTCATCCTCTGAATTTGTAAGAAATTTGCAAAGTTGTCAAATTTTCTTCTTTTAAATATCATAATTTATCTTCTAAGTTTCTACCAACTGACATCGATCAAGCTTCAAGCTTATCATCAACAATTTTTAATATTTATCAATGGAAAAAGTATAACTAAACCAAATATTAAAACATAAAAAAGACCAATAAATACTAATCTTTTTTTTTTAAAAAAAAGACATTAGGAATTAAAACTTTTTTTTTGCAAACATTTTATTTTATTACTCAACAAAACGGGAGATTGAGAATTCAAACCTCTAATCATATATATAGTTGAAGATAATGTCTATAGTCATGCTCAAGTTAGATTTTTTTTAGTACAACAAATTTAGAAAAATTGAGCTTCGAACCTCCAACCTCAAAAAAGATAGTACATGTCAATTACTGTCGAGTTATGCCCACTTTGGCTCAAATTGGTTTATTTTGATTTTTTAAATCCAACAACGTATGAAGGTAGAAGATTCGAACTTATGATTTATTGAATTGATAATTTATGTCTCAATCAGTTAAGTTATAATCAAATTTTAGCAGCAAAAGCTGGCATTTGAAAACAGCCCGTATGCACCTCAAATTGATTAAATTCCAAAAGAAATAAATGAGAATTCCAAAGTACACATAAGGCATTCCGCGTGTACGTTACACATTATATACACACTTAAAAAAAAAAAAGGAAGTCGGCAAAGGAAGACAACTGAGAAGTGAAGTAGTTCAGCCTGGCAAAAAATCCTAAGGTCCACACGCCCATTCCCTCTCTCCTCTCCGCCCCTTCCGCCTCTCTGCCTCCTTCAGAAAGCGACTCCCTCACTCCCTCTTATTTAATCCTCTCCCCTCCCCCTTTCCATTTCCACCCCATTTAATCATCATCATCATGGATTTACATCATCCTCTTCACCCCGTCTGTTGCTTGTGCGGCGACGTCGGTTTTCCGGCCAACCTCTTCCGCTGCACCAACTGCTCCGACCGCTTCCAACATTCGTAAGAATTTCCCACCTTATAAGTCTGTTTATAACGTTTCTATTTCTTGTTTTTAACAAACAAAAACTTTAACAAGACAAACAGTAACAGTTATCAGATGCTCTTAGAAATGAGAAACAAAAACGTTATCAAACGAGTTTAATTACCGTTGTGTTTGAGAACTTTTTTTCTTTTGTGTGTGTGTGATGGTGTCAAATTGATTAATGGATGTTGAGGGGTTGGTTCAGTTATTGCAGTAACTATTACGGGGAATCTACGGAGGCAATTGAAGTGTGCGATTGGTGCAGAAGCGAACAGAGAAGCGGCGGGCGCCGTGGCTCTACAAGGAAGTCTGTTGTCAACGATGATGGCGCCGCATCCCGGAAGGGCTCCGGCCAGGACAAAAGAGAAAGAAACTCCGGCGGAATGTCGTCGCCTCGGCCTGCTCCACGCCGGTACAAGCTTCTCAAGGATGTTATGTGTTGAAAGTTGAAACCGTTTTGGCCCGTAAGATAACCGGGCAACCCAAGAAGCAATGCTTTCAATTTTGATTTTCTCACCACACACATATATGTATACATATGCGTATGTCGCTTGAAAATTAAATAAGCTATTTTATTGGATGGCTCTCTAATTTACTTCAAGGCATTTCCGATTTATTTGAGCTTTTAATGCGTTAATTTGCTTTAAACAATTGAAAGAACCAAACTTTAAATACTTTCATTTCAATATTTAACTCACGTTTCCAATACTAATTTATACATAATTCAACTAGTTTAACACATCATATTCTCCACTAAAAGGTTATAAATTTAAATCATGTATCCCACATGTTGTTGAATAAAAAACAAATCATATTTTCAATTATGACAAATAAGAAAACTACGTGCTACCAATCATATCCATTCCTGCAATTAATGAACTTAAAAAAAAAAAAAACTTTGCAATAGATCTTTTGTTACTATGGGAAAAATATTTGCGGAGTTTTCAATTTAAGAGTTGTGGATCAATTTAGGAGTTGCGATACTTGATTGTTGATTATATACTCCTTATAACTAGGATTCCATGTCAAATCATAACTAAGACATGGAAAGGCAAAGAGCTCCAATCCACGAGTTCCAAATGATCATTTCAGATCTTGAGTTGTGAGACCATGTGACAAGATGGAGCTTTATAAACTAAATAATTTAACTCTTTAGTCTAAATTTACATGAAGTGACTATCTATCACGAAGTAAATGCATGCAGTTGTCTTCTTAAAGTCGAGATATCTAACACTATATATGATTTAAGTAAGAAGCATTGCCAACCTATTAGTTAAAGTATTATATCATTAATCCAAAAATTATATAATTGAATCCTCACCCCACATGTTGAATAAAATAAAATAAAAAGTAGAGACGTGTTGACAAATTACTCCAACCCCAAGTACCAAGTCATGATTGTCATGTCTGTGTGTGATTGTGAAAGCTTGGTCCTAAGAGTTATTTTAGAATTAAAAGTCATTATCAAGTAGACGAAGGAGAATTGTCGACATGAGAAATCTCAACCATATCCATATATAAATTAAATGTTTTTTTTTCCTTATATTTTGTGTAAAAGATTATAAATTTTAATCGTCATGGAAAAACAATAAAATTCCAAGTGAAAAAGAAGAAGACGGAGATGGCAAAAGGCCATATTGTTGTACACGTGGAAACAGGTGCCAGATTGGCAGAAGTATCAGACTCCAATTCCAAAGACTCAAACTTGAAATTCGGATTCGATCCGTACAGAGCTTGCACGCCTTCCACGTCATCCACTTCCAAATTCGCTTTCTTTTCCCTCGGCTTCAAGCTCGGATACATCACCGATTCTCTCACCGAGCTGTGACCCAGCCCCAACAAATGACCAATCTCATGCGTCGCCACCGATTCCAAATCAACCGCCACCGCCGATTTCTCCCTCTCGAAATCAACCGCCCACGTCTCCGCCGCATCCAGGTGGAGCCTCCCAATCTCCGGCGAAAAAGAATGCGCCAACACCCCCAGCACGCCGTCGAACGGCTGCCCGTCGCTATGATCGCCTCTATAAAACCCGATTTTAATATCAGCAAACCCATAATCGTCAGTCTCCTCGAAACTCACCGGAATCACGTGGGCCCATTTGGAAAACGCCTTACGAAATACGAACTTCACGTCTTTTAAACTCAAGTTGCTGATCCAATTTTCCTTGAAGAATGCGTACGTCAGCACCATCGGCATTGGGCGCGTCCACCGTGGCTTCCCGGGAAAATATACGTAACGCGCCGTTGCATGGGGTCCATGCAACGTGTCGGGCACGCGCCACCGCCGTGCAGTGGAATTCGGCTGGAAAATCACGGCGGCGGTGTGGTTTTGGGGCGGCGTTCGGGACGGAATGCAGGGCAGCGAGCAGAGGAAGTAGAGAGCCAAGAGAAGGGAGTGAGAACGAGGAGTTAAAGGCGTAAACATGGCGACGGTGGTGAGACCATTGGCATACGAACAGTAAGAGAAATGGAAGCTTAGAGTTTATATATATATACATATATAAGAAAAAATAAAATTTATGTTGGTGAGGAAAAACAAATAAAACAATCAAATTTATGAATGATAAGTGAAATTTGATCTTATAATTGTTGGGAGGTTCATTTTTCTCTGGTCTTTACTTAACGATTGAAGTTTGACGAATGTTGGTAGTTTGGTGGAACAACCTTCTCTTTCACTTTTTATTTTCCCACTGTATTTTATAAATATTAAAATAAGGAAATGGTTTGTTTTTTAATTAGAAAAATGTATATTAATCCTTTTGAAAAATTTCAAAAATTCATTGTTTTAGACCATTGGGACGTTGGAACTGTCGTAAAAATATTAACACAATAATAATACTTACCTCCTGTTTAGTCCGTAATTAAGAATCTTGACCTACTGACGACTTTTTTCTTTTTTTTTTTTACATTGTCAAACTTTTAATGGTGGATATAGTAATAGAAAAATTCATACTAACTAGTAAATAGGTAAATATATTATTCGGTACCAGTTACCATAAATTATATGGATAAGTTTAAATAAAGCTAAATATATATAATATCATCCACAATCTTTTAGTCAATTCTCATTCTTTTAAATTTCACAATTCGCCCATTATACTCAAAATTTTCAATTGTTTCATTACACATATCTAGATATATGATCATGCCTTGGCAAAATCAGACCCACTAAATAAAACATTAATTTAACATATAGCTTTGAGTTAGCAATTTTTTTTAACAAGAAGCCCAATTGGAAATTTGTAATACATCGAGGATAAATTTTGAGAATTTTAAAGTATATCCAAGACTAAATTGAAAAAAGTAATAATAAAACCTCAAAGAATAGGGACTATTTAGTATGTAGCTTTTAGATTAATGCACTCCCAATTATTTGTTCATGAATACCACTCATTGTATAAATAAAGAGTTAGAGAACTTAAATTTCAATAATTGTGAATTTGTCAAGTGAGTATAGTTCAACTATAATTGACATACACTCCTTACCTCGAGGTCAGAAGTTTACACATATCCCACATTTGTTGTACTAAAAAAACAATAATTATGTATTTGTAATAAGTAAAATTAAGCATAAGCCATAAATAGTTTAAGTTTCAAAATTTATGGTTGACATAGTTCATGAGATTAATAAGAAAACTTGGTAGTATAAGATAATGGTTTTTTTTTTTTTTTTTTTTTTTTTTTTTTTTTTTTTTTTTTTTTTACTGAGATGTTTATAACTTAAAAATGATATAAACGAAATGAAACAACTTCGGTGCATTATGGGTTGCACTCATCTTTTTGCAGCGCACCAAGTTATCCATCTACAGTTTGTCACGTGTCAAACTCTTTTTTTTTTTTATTTTTAAAAAAATACTTTTGAATCTTTTATATTATATGATTAGAGTGAGTTGCAAAAAGATGAGTGCAGCTCAATATGCACTCAAGTATTGCTCTAAAAAAAATGCAAGCTATTATCCAAAGGTAGCTAAATAAGACCAACAAGTGGGGAAAAAGGGGTGATATTGTAATGGGAGAAATGTCAAAGAATAAATGATAAGGATGGATGTGTGTGTTAGTTTGAGTTAAAGTGTCGGAAGCAAAGGACTGGTGGTTGTTACGATTTATGATGGTTGCTTCCTCTTGTTGTTGTTCTGTTTTTTTTTTTTTTTTTTTTTTTTTTTGTTTGCTCACCTCTCTACGTGAAGATGACTCAAAGTTAGAAAAAAAGTTTTGTCATCGCAGTTGTTGGGATCCACTCCACATCACAAACCAACGTAGAATTTTTGCCAAAAACACACACACACACATAACTGTTTTTTATAATGTAATTTTCAGGTTTAAAAATATTTGAGTTGTTTTTCTTTCAACACCATTAAATTATAAATATAAACAGTGGTTTTCTTTTCATTGTGCAATCATTAGTTGTTAATACAACATCAAAAGTGCTGATTTTTTAAAAAATACTTTTTAAGTATAAATATTTATTCCATAACCACTGTTGAAATATACATTAGTTAAGGGTTTTTTCTATATATATATATATATATAACTTTCAGTGTCTGTTACAAATTTTAACACCAGCTTTAACTATCTTAACTTGACAATATTAAAATTTATAAGTGGTTTTAGCTATCTATAAGTATTTTTTACCTCCTCAAAACTTATCCAACTTCACTTTTTTTTTAAAGATATTCCAAAATTATGCTCCCATCATAGCACAAACATCTTTGATTCCAACTATGATTCTTAAAGTTAACTAAAAGGTTGTTTAAAAAAGACACCAAAAAAAAAAAAAAAGTTGAATAAAGTGTAGTGCCTCATAGGGGCGTTTTGGGGAAAAATGCAACAATATAGTGGGCCGCTCTACTCGGCCCATATTATATGCTAATTTGGGCTGTCTGCACATGTAGTCTCTCCTCAGCTGAGTCCATTTGGGAAGCCTGGAAAATGATGAGTACTTGGAAAATCCTTAAAACGAGCCACAAAAATATAAAAATAAAAATAAAAAGTCGCAACGAGAAATTATTAAATACATATAACTGGAATAAAAGTGAATATAACTTTTTACACTGGAAATATATGGAGAAAAACAAATTTACCGTAAATTTAATAGTCATAAAAGTAATTTATCGTAAATTTAATAGTCATAAAAGTGACAAGTGACATTATAGCATACATAATTTTCTTACACTTACAAGATGAGTAACAAATAAAAATACACCATATAAGATAATAAAAGTCAAGCTTTTGAACTATAGAAAGAAATAAAGAGTGCAAAAGTGGAGTGGAATAGAATAACTTAATTGAAGCATAATGAACGTGCATATGTAATTTTATGTTCCTTAATAAATTTTATATATTATTCTACTCTTTACTATAACTATTATCTCGACGTCAAAAAAGATTTCAATTGAAAACTTTATTTTTGTCGTAATGGATCATAGTTGGATTCACATACATATTTATATATATATAATTTGAATTTGAATGATTGGCTTAAAGTTGTTTTTGGATTGTAAGGGAAGTGAAGTGAAATGTTGGTTGGAATATGCAGAGAGAGAGATGAAAAATAAATGGAAGAGAGGAGAGAGAAGCAAATAATTGAAAAGAGAGAGAGAGAGAAAGAAAGAGAATTTGGAGTTGGGGAAGCAAAGGCTGAGAGATAAGAGTAAATAGTTTGGCAGAGAATCAGGACCCATCTCTTTCCTTTATGACTTCAGCCATCAGAAACCAAAAAATAAGGGCCCCATCTTGACTCAGCTTGATGGACACATCTTCTTTTTCATTTTCACCATCCTTTTCTATTTTCTCTTTTTCCATTATTTCTTATTTTAGTATCCAATTTTCTTCTTTTATTCTACTTACTTTTATCATTCTATTCTCAGTTTGGATTGAGGAATAATAAACATGTGAGTTTGGATTGAGGGACAATAGTAAGTTGATTGATATATATATATTTCTCTCACCAACCCATAATTAAATAATCAAACATTTTACATCAAAAATTAAAGTCCCTCTCAAATATGCTACATATAAACTAATCATTTAAAGTTTAAAAGTAACAAACAATTTAACACATGTTTTTTTAAGTTCAATAATATATGGCGTGAGATATTCAAACAATCGAAGTTATACGCCTTAATCAATTGAATTATGCTCATATTGACATTTTAACACGGTCTAATAATTGTAAAAATATGTGAGTTTACATGGTGAGTTTTTAATCACAAAACATTAAAACCAAGGTGCAGAGGTTGTTAATGGTCCACTGTTCTCTCATATTGACGGCAAAAGGGTATAAATAAAATATGAAAAATACAAATCGGTCCCTCCATTTGTTGTTGTTTTTTTTTTAAAAATAATATCAGAGTTTGCCAAATCTATCTCATCTGTTTCATTAAAAGAAACAATGTAAGCTCATCATACTCCAATCTGTGTTTTGGAGTACATTTGCAGTTTTATATTTTTTTGGGATTCAAAAAAAGAAAATGAAAAATAATTTTGGATGATATACACGTGTCAAACAACCCCATTGGACTGGCATTTCGAAAACAAAATTACGATTTTCCCATTTTACACAAACAACAACAACAACGACATTTTTCCAAAAAAAACATCAACATTGACATTTGTTATGCAAAATCAGATTGGAGAGATCTTTGGACATGTACTCCCAAGATATACTTGTCTTTCCATGTTTCTCCGCCGTACACGTGGCAGAATCCTATCAGACTTCATGTCTCTTGTTTGGGCCCCACCTCCATCCCTTCATCAAACCACCCTCCTTCTGTTCCATCCATTTTAACTTTGCTTAAGCAGAGTTTTTAGTCTCACTCTATTGACTTTTATACCTAACAGTTTGGGTCAAATTACAACTTTCGTGTCTATTTTGTATCTGAATTTTAAATTTTGTATCCAACCAATTTCTAAACTTTAATTTATCTACTAAATTCTTAACTTTCAATTTTATGTCTAATAGGTTCCTTGAACTTTAAAAAGTGTCACTAAATTTTTAAACTTTATATTTTTTTGTCCACTAACATTAAATTCATGAATTTTCAAATTTGTAGGACCTACTAAACACAAAGCTAGAAGTTTATAGTCTCACTAGACACAAGATCCAAATTTATATCTAATAGTTTAGTTCATTTTTAAAAATTTTGAATATGTCAAAAATCTATTAAATACGAAATTGAAAAATTCAATGATCCATTAAATATTTTTAAAGTTTAATATCCTATTAGAGACTTTTTAAAGTTTATGAATAAATAAAAACAAACCTGAGCATTTTAATTCTCGGTTAAGTTTGATGGTTTTGTTTGAAAAATCTCACAGTAATAAGGTATTTTCTTCTGCAAATGTGAGTAATAGTTGAAATCTCTAAATTCCATCATATGTATTTGAATGAAACCCAAGCTAATTGTTCTGAGAAAAAAAAAACCTTTTGAATTGAGTTAAAGTTGTTGTTTTTCTTTTCAAGTAAAAAGCATGTATGAAAAATTACTTTTAAAAGTTACAGACGTTCAAGTTCTAAAAAACAAATGAAGTTATTACATCTTCAAAAATCTCAAAATCCCAAGTAATATTTTAGATACACAAAACCCTCAAGTAGTCCTTAAAACTGATATGCAAAACAAGTTTACAAAATAGAATCAATTAAAAAAAGAAAAGTTATCAAAATATATTCATTCTCATTTCTCACCCAATAAAAGGGTTTTATAAAAATCAACGAATTATATTTTATAATTTCCAATATATATTAAATATTTCATTGGAGAGTGACTCGGGCAACTTTTATGTATGTATTTATTTATTATATTATTTTGGTTGGGTTTGGCAACATGCAGGGAATCACAGTGGAGTCAGAGCAATGCAAGTTAACAAACAATGCGAAAAACAAAAAGTTAACCAAAAAAAAAAAATAATAATTTAATTATATAATTATTGGGTATAGTTTAGTAGTTAAGACATAAGTTATGTTATTTGAAATTGAAAGTTCAATTTTTTACTTTAGATTTATTGAACTCAAATTAAAAAGAAAAAAAAGTCCAACGGGTCTCCATATTTTAATTTTGTATCTACTAGGTACTTCAACCTATTCAACGTTGTTTTAAAGCTTATAAACGTATACAAAATTAAACTTTATCTTCAATAAAACTCTAGCTTTTCAAATTTCAATCTTATACATTGTGAACTTTTAAAGAGTGTCCAATAGATCAATGGTCTATTAAACACACAATTAAAAAGTTTGATGGCAAATTAGATACTTTTAAAATTTAAAAATTTAATAGACACAAAAGTAAATAATATATATATATATGAGAAATTAAAAGTTGAAAAAATTATTTGGAAAAATTTTAAAAGTTAAAAAGACTCAAGTTTAATTATGATCTCGTAAGTATATGTATAAAAAAAAATAATAAAAAGGAATAAAAAAAGAAATGAGGGGGCTTCAAAGAGAATGGTGAGGAGTGGTCACAATCAGCCACTCTGGGTCAATCTTTGCTGTTTTTGGGAAAATCTTGATGTGGACCCCACTTTTAACACGTGTATGGCCTACCTCCCTTCTCTTATTTTCTCTCTCTCTCTCTCTCTCTACACTTTACAGTCTGTGTCTTCTCTCACCTCGCATTTAATGAACCTATTTCCCATTTCAATTTTCAACTACTCCCACACTTTTTTATTTATTTATTTTTACTTCAGTTCATTCCAATTAGGTGGTCGTAGTTTGAGATTCCATTCAAATAACATTTTCATTTCTATACTTTGAGTTAATTTACATTTTACTTTGATGACTTTTAAATGTCCAATTTGAATCTTTATAATTTTCGTAAATCTTAAAATTAGTCACTAGAGTATGCTTAATGTTAAAATTTTCAAAAAGTATTTAGTCTCTACTAGGTTTTCTTTTTATGTATTTTAAAAACATATATACATTATGTCTTTTATTATTATTATTTAATCAATTTCATTAAAAATCAATTTCGAATAGCTAATTTTAAGATTTATTGAAAGTACATAGACTAAAATTTGATATTTGAAAGTACAGGAACCATAATTGAATGAAACTCAAAGTACATTGACCAAAATGATATTCTAACCTTGAAGTTCCTTCTACTTTAAATACTTACAAAAAAAAAAAAAAAAAAATCTTAAAACATTTTGTTTAATATCAAAATGGATTTAATTGAAATTGTTGTCTGTTTATTTATATTTAATTTAAAGTGATTTTGATCACAAGATTATTTGGTTGCATTACATTTAAAAGCGATTCTATAAATATCAAATTACTATAATGTAATTTGAAAGTGATTGTCAGTCAATCACTTTTTTTTTTTTTTTATAATTATCTTTAAAGTTTTTGTTCATGATTTTAAACCAATTAGATTATTTCACAAGTGACTTTATTTATAGCACTCCAAAATCACTTAGGGGCCATTTGGCCCATAGGTTTGGGTTGGGATGGGTTTGGGTTCCAAACCCAAAACCATGTTTGGCACAAGGTTGGTTTTGAAATACAACCCCATGGGTTACAACAGTGCAACCCCATGGGGTTTGTGCTATGTTTTTTTTCTTCCATTTGCAGTTTTTCATTTCCAGCGACCACTCCGACAACAACTCCAGCGACCACTCCGATGACAACTCCGACGACCCGCCACCGCTAACGATTACCTCCAACGACCACTGCGATAAGAACTCTAGAGACCAGTTCCATTTACCATTCTCCATTTCTAGCGACTACTTCGACAACAACTCTAATGACAACTCCGGCGACCACCCGACAACCACCGATAACAACAACTCAGACGACCACAACGGTGACCCGACCACCGCTGACGATTACCTCAAACAACCACTGCGATGAGAACTCGAGAGACCAGTTTGACGATTACCCCTGCGACTCGACCATCCCAACAACTCGACACCCCGATAACCCAACCACTCAAACAACCCGACTTGCCCGAACCACCGACAACAACCACTTGACAACCACTTCAATGACCCGATCACCCTACAACCATAGTTGACGATCATCTCGAAAACCTGACCACCTAGTGACCACTCTGATGACCTGACCACCATGATGACTACTTCGGCGATTACCCCGACAAACCTGGTAACCCAACCACCCAAAACCACTGTTGACGACCATCTGGTGACCACCCTGGCGACTCCAACAACCCAACCACTGCCACAACCACCTAGCGACCACTCCGGCGACATGACCACCCTGATGACCACTCCAGCGACCCGACAACTATTGCTGAAAACCACCCAACGACCATTCCGGCGACCTGACCATCGTGCAATCACCGTCGGCAACCACCTCGGCATACCCAAACACCCCATCAATCCAACCACCCCAACGACCACTCCAACAATCACCCTAGCGACCCAACCACCTAGTCAATAATTTAAAAGGGCCAGCGTGGACGAACTATATGCAAAACTAAAGGCGATCCCAGGGATGACAAGGCAAGACTGAATGGCTGTTGCAAAGACTATTCTCTCGGATAGTATGATGTTGAACTCCTTCTTTACATTCACCCCATATTGGAAGTATGATTACTAAGTGAAAATTTTGGGGAAAACACCTAGAACCTGACTCCCTTTTCATCACTTTCATCTACCACTCTTATGACTTACATTTGTGTTTAGACAACTACTTCTATTTTCTTGTCATTTCATCTGGAATGTGTGTTATGATATTTTTAGAACTAGATCTTAGTTCTAATTTTTGGTTTTACTTTACCATTGGCAACACCATTCTTACATTGCACCTATTAATTAGCTGTTGCTACGCATAATCTTCAATTTTATGTCATCATGAGTGGAGTGAATGAGATAGCATATAGTTATACAAACTACACATAGTATAATTCAAATTGAACTATAGTTGTAACAATTGCTCTACATAATTGGTTAAATAGTTGATATGTAACACACCAAAAAAATTATGAAGTTAAAAAAATGGAGTAGGAAAAAAAAACAGTGTAAGATTTTTTTTTTAAAACAATAAACAGTTTGAAAAATTATAAAAAAAAAAAAAAACTAACTAAACAAACCCAGCCCAACCTAACCTTGCACCCCAAACACAGGTTTCAGCAAACCAGCCCAACACAACCCTGCACCCCAAACACAGGAATCAAAAATCCAGGGTTTCTGATTCCAGCCAAGAAACCCCAGGATTCCAGAACCCAGGGTTTCTGATTTCAAACCAGCGCGCCAAACAGCCCCTTAGAAAGTTAATCCAAACACATACTTAATCTCACATTAAAATGTCTATTTCTTTTAGAATATTACATGACGAGTATGTAGATGAGTTAGTAATTATTTTTAACTATTGAGTTATGTTCATAACTTCAGTTAGCTAAAATGCCCCAAGTTCAACATAAAATATTGAGTTAGGAATGTATGAACGACTATGTTTACAAAAATAATGACATTAAATCGTGGTTATTAAACAAGTATGTCAACAAGACTATATAATATTAATTTGATTAATTATCAGGAAAAAATATGAAAAATAAATCCCTTAAAAATGGTATTTCCCTTTTGAAATGTGGGCAGAGTATACATTTTAGTATTTGTGGTTGTTTCCTTTACCCCCAAAAAGGAAAGGTTAAAATTATCGTAGTAGTAAAATAAAAATGAATTATAAGGGTCCGTTTGGATTGCAAATATAAAATATCTAGGAGTTAAAAATCTATGAGTTAAAAACTCAAGTAATTATTACCCATGGATAAAAATAGCTCATTCATGTGTTTGGATATGGATGATAATTAATATTTGGGAGTTTAATTATTACTTTTCTCTCTCTTCTCTCTTGTCCATTTTTCAAGGAAAAAAATCTCAAGTAAAAAAAACTCATCTCCTACATGGATAATAAAATCTCATGGTTCATGGATTATTTTTATCTATGGTTAATAATTACTTGGGTTTTAAAAAGTAAAGATAAATGAAACAAACATTGATTTTTTATACCATTGCCAAAACCCATCTCAAAACCAATGAAACAAACGGGGCCTAATAGAAGTTTAAATGCTCGGTTTGATAACCATTTAGTTTTTAAAAACCGTGCTTGTTTTCTCATCATTTTTCTACAACAAAGTTCATATTTCTTATGAAAATATTTGAATTTATAGCCAAATTCCCAAAACAAATTAAAAACAAGTTTTGTAGTTTTCAAAACTCAACTTAGTTTTTTAAAATATATGTAAAAAGTAGATAACAAAACAAGGAAACACATGGGTGGAATTAATATTTATAGGCTTAATTTTCAAAAATAAAAAATAAAAAATAAAATGGTTATCAAACGAAAAGAGAATAATAGAATCTTGAAGGAATTTATAATTTAGGGGACCATGATCACTATTTATTATCACATCGATCTTTTTAATGCATTTAGATATTTAGAATATAACAAAAATCCTCCAAATTTTACATTGAGATATGAAATAATGGCTTCTTTTGAAATAAGGGATCATTATTCATTACTTGGTGTCGGTGGGTCCTGAAAAAGATATGAATCATCCAAGTGATTGTTATATATATATATATATATATATATATATATATATATATATATATATTTTGAATTCAACCACGTTTAGAGATAGGAGATTCGAATTTTGACCTTTTGATCGAGGTACATGCCAATTATCAGTTATGCTCACTTTGGCCTAACTTTTTTTAAAACCAAATATACAATATAGTCTCTAATTTTGATTTCATTTTTTTATTTTGCTCATAAAATTTTAAAATTTTCAATTTCATTCTTATCAACCAACAAAAAAAAAAATTGTTATATACATACATATTCATTAAAGTCATTTGAATAATAACGATGTTCGTTTTAAAAAAAATATTATTAATAAAAATATGTATTTTTAACTCATTCATTGTTGCTATAATAATATTTTAAGTTAGTCAAATTTATATAATGACAAGCCACTTCACAGAGGAGATTTTGAAAAAAAAATCAAAACATATACAAATACGTCATTCTTTGTCCATAAATTTAACGGAAAAAACCTTCAAGAGTTGTTTTGAAACAAACTTCGAGTTCAAGGATTAAAATGAAGCTTTTCAAAATTTAGGGATACAATTGAAACCAACCCCATAGTTCAGGGATATTTTTGATAATTCAACATTCCATTTATTGCCAATACTTTAGCATCCTTTTAAAAATGATGCATGATAGCCAAAGTGAGTATAGTTCATCGGTAATCAACATGTACCATTGACTAAAATGTTAGAAGTTCGAATTTATTTTTTTCAAAATATTATTGAACTAAAAAAAAAAAAAAAATGTTGGATAGACCAACATTTATAAAAGCATAGCTATGGTGTAAACAAAGAAGTATGGTATTAGGTTCAAAAAAAAAAAAAAAAAAAAAAAAAAAAAACAAAGAAGTATGGTACTTTTGAGTTCCCTACCCGAAATAGTTTAAATCTTAATTCTCCCAATCCAAGGAGCTCCTGATTTTGATGCCCAAGAGAAAACTTGTTGGAACGGAGGATGGCAAATAGAATAGGCTATCAACTATCATCATATTATAGTTATACAGATTTCTTATTTTCGGGGGAAAAAAAAAAGTGGAATGCCCTCTCTCTCTTTGACATGTCTGAGCTTATCGAGTCTTGTCAACCACACTTTTTTTTTTAATTCTCTCTCTAGCTGAGTTGTGACTGTTCCAATCCTAACACGAAGGGATGGTCCACTTTCACTATTGGCACGTGCGCAACCGCTGCCTACAGAGTGGTCTCACGTGCCAATGCCATTTTTCCCACTTTCCCTCTCTCTCTCTCTCTCCCAACTCTGCAGCTTTTCTTCCACTCTCTTTAAACTTCCCCCCATTGCCCTTTTGGAGTTTTTTTCTTTACAATTATATCAGAGAAGACCTTTCATTCACTGCTTCCCTCTCCTCTCTCTGACTCTGTTTTTTCCGACATTAACCTCTTCTTTCCTTCTTTTGGTATAAATCCCCAACCCCTTCTCCCTCTTTCTTCTGTCACCATAACTCCAAATGCTCAATTCAACTTAAGCCCACCAATCCCAATCTCCGTTTCTTTCTTTCTTTCTTTCTTCTTCTTCCTCTTCTTTTGCTGTAGTTCTTGCAGTTGCAGACACTTCTAAATGGAGATGGAGATTTGCGGCAACTTGATCGGACAGTCCAATGCCGCCAGAGACCAAACTGTCAACCCCACTAATCTTTCTTGGGCTAATAACATTTGGGAGCTCAATTCCTCCCGTTTGGACTTGGATTGGGCCACTGGCAACTCCATCTGCCCTGACACGGCCGCCGCCACCCGTTCCGAACCCATCTCCGCCCACGCCCTCTGGCTCCAACCCCACGACGGCGACAGCCACCGCCAGCACCAGTTTCTCTACGGCGGAGATCATCAAGGTGGGCATTTCCACCCGGACCCACATCTGATGTGCTTGAAGCTCGGCAAGAGGCACTACTTCGAGGACACCACCGCGCCGTCCGTCGTGGGAGGCTTCGCCGCCGTGGGGAAGAGAGGGAAGCCTTTGTACGGCGGCGATGCAGGGCCCTACGGCCCAGTTCCGACGACCGTACCCCGGTGTCAAGTGGAAGGATGCCATGTGGCGCTGGTGAACGCTAAGGACTACCACCGTAGGCATAGGGTTTGCGAGATGCACTCCAAGGCTCCCAAAGTTGTGGTTGTAGGCTTAGAGCAGAGGTTCTGCCAGCAGTGTAGCAGGTGCTCATTTCGAAGACAATAATTTTGACACACTAATTCATTTTCACCAAAATTTAAAAAAATAAAAAATGAAATTAACAACAAGAACAATAATTGGGTTTTAGGTTTCATGTGATTTCTGAGTTTGATGATTCAAAGAGGAGCTGTAGAAGGAGATTAGCAGGCCACAATGAGAGAAGAAGAAAGAGTTCTCAGGAATCTGTTGCCGCAAGGAACTGCTCCCAAGGTACCCAATTCCCCTATTTTTCACTTCCAATTCATATCAATCAAGAATCAAAATTGTGTTCTGAATCATTGTTTTGATCATTTTGCTTTACTTTATTTTGGAGATATCTATGTAATAAGAAAGTTAAGTTGCTGATGGAAGTTCAAAGCCAAACTAAAAAAGGAGTAGCAATGAAATAATATGGAATTTGAAGTTTATTACTTCTATAATAAAGCACGCTCATGAATAATGATGAGTATAGCAATTGAGTAAATCATCGCTTTACAGAACAGTTCTTATCCCCAACTCCTAATTATTATCTTTTGTTCTTTTGTAAAATAAGGAATAAAGGAGAGAAGAAGAAAGACGATTTTTAGTTTCCTTGTTCAACATCAAAGTTTAAAAAAGTGAGAAAGGGACAGAAAAGGACTGCTCTTCATATTTCCAAAATAGTTTCAATTAACTTGAATTACAACCTTAGTCCTAAAGTCTCTAATAAGTTATTCAATTTTCAATTTTTTTGTTTGTTAGTCTTTTTTTAATAAGTTTTTGACCCATTTAACATTTGAGGCAATTGAAAATTCAAAAGCTGCTTAGATATAAAATTGATAATTAAAGCGTCTTTTGATAACGTTTTAAAATATTAAGTCTATAAACACTATTTTCACTCAAAAATACTATTTTCACTTAAGTTTTTTGTTTTGTTATCTACTTTTTGTTAATGTTTTCAAAATTCAAGTTAAGTTTTGAAAACTAAAAAAAAGATTGTTTTTATTTTTGAAATTTTGTTAAAAATTCAAATGTTTAGTTGAGAAACATGAGAACTAGAATAATTTTCAATAGAAGTTAATAAATTTATTAAAAACGAAGTTAACTTGTAATTAAACATATTATAAGTTATTAATTATTTTTAATCTAGGTTTCTGTTTGAAGTGAAACTCAGAATCACGGCCGTTTGTTATTCAATCGATTATAACGGAAATGGAATCAATTTTGCCCTAAAAATTGGGGGAAATTGCAGAAAACAAGTCAATGACAGGTAGAATTGCATACATACCATCGCCGACGGGACGTGCTCTCTCTCTTCTGTCATCGAAGAACGAATCATGGGCGACCTCATCGGAGCTGTCGCTGAGGTCGAGTGCAGCGCTCCGAGAACTGATAGCGGAGAATCGCGCCGCCATCCTCGCTCGGCAGCTGATTCTGGACAGAGACTGGCACTCAAACCACACGGCGGCAGCGGATGATTTCTGCGGCGGCGTTGGATTCCATCAGCAGCAGCAGGGGTTGTATTGCGAGCAGCAACAGAGCTGGGAGAGGATGCATGATGAAAATGGCGGTGCGCACGTGACGCTGGACCTGATGCAGGCGCCGAGCACGGCGTTTGGGCTGCTGTCTGTGAGAGGGAAATCGAAGGAAGAAGATGAAGAATGCTGCGAGTTATGGAACTCCTTTCACGATCACGACTCTCATGTTGTTTAAAATTATATTATAAATGTATATGTTATCATCTTAAGTGGAATCATCAATCATTAACATTTGGAAGCTGTATAATTCTTTCTTCAATTCTTTTCTTATCTCACCAACTTTTCCCCTCTGCACTCTTAAAACTATTGTTTAATTACATATTATCGATGCTAATCTGAAAATATCTTTGATGGATAACACTTTTTTTTTTTTAATATAACAAAATATTATGCTCACTTTGGCGAATTGTTGACGGTTATTATTATTACTAACCCTAGTATCTTTTGAAAGAAGTAGATATGCTTTAACTATTGGACAGTCACTAAATTTATAATTATGACCAAACTTCTATGTAACTTAGTAAATCAAAATAAACTTTTAAGTTATAATTTTCATCAAGCAAATTGTTAAATTTGAATAAATAATAAAATAGAAAAAAAAATTACTTAGATTTGGATTTAGTTGTATTTTGATCCATAAGCTTTCAAACTCAACAAATTTATCTTTCATAAAACGAAGAGGATTTCCCAAATGCAAACCTTCGGAGAAAATTTGTTGGACTAAAAATGTATTTTTTCTAATAAAATTAATACTATATCATTTATCAGAGAACTATAGTTGGGTGTAAGCATCTTAAGATTGTACAATATTATTTTTGGACGTATTGTTCGACATTTTTAAGACCACTGAGTTGGCCTTTAAATGATTTATCCATTATTTTATGGACAATTTTCGATCAAGAATTGAGTTTACCACTTCCATGTGTTTAAGTTTCAATTGGATGAGTATTGTTTTTAAAACGTTAAATACAGGTACAAAAAGATGGAACATGCATCTACAATTATATAATAACGCATTCCCATTAGAATTAGAAATATGAAAACTGAATGAAAATGTTCCAAAGTCCTTTATAAAATTATAATTCATTTCTGAATGTGTTTCTTAAAAAGGAAGGAAAGAAATAACCCATATATGCAAAAAGGAAAGAAAAAAAAAGGGAAAAAGAGAGAGAGATAGGAAAAAAAAAAAGAAGCATGTGTCAACCCTTCAACCATCACAATCAACCGAGAAAAAGAAACACACACAATCTCACTAGGATTTAAATAGTAACAAACTCAAATTAATTGATTGACTATATTAAAATTGCAAGAAAGCTGACATGCACATGCTGCAAAATCTGAGTCAATGTCAAATTTCACTTCAACCCAAAATATTTTTACTCGACTAGGCTCCAATTCCATCTTTGCCCCCAGCAAATCAAGCCACGGAATTTTACACGTATGATACCTCTCAGATTATAGATTTACTGATACTAAGGATGAGACAAACTCACAAACCAAACCCAAAAGGCACAAATCTAAATCCAAGTTTCCAACTCGTGAACTAACCATATCCTAAATTTTAGCATTGAAACAAGATTAACTTGTCAAGATAATTCTTCAATTCAAGGGTAATTTATATAACCATGGGGTTTATAATGCTAAAACTTCTGTGCTATGTTTACATCAAAGGAAGTCAGTAAATTCCAAAACATTATCACAAATCATGATCATGAAAGCATTTTACAAGCCAATAAAGTTTTCTTGACACAACATCGTTCTTAGAACTCAAGAAAACAGTAGTACAACCTATAAAAAAGATCTAGTTCAAGTTAGGTTGTAAGAACACAACATCGTTTTAATGAAGTTATAAGCTAACAACCCAGGTAAATAAAACGATTGCCTTGTTCCAGTGGAATAAAGAAGCAAAAATCGTAATGCAGATTGGTACACATCAATCCTGTACGCAGAATAATTTAGAGAGCACAGGTTATTAATATAAGACAATCAGACAAGTCCAGAATCCCATCAGTTCTGAGTCCTGACATTTAAATTTTTACATGCTACTACTGCTAGCACCTAAATAGATCTGGATGTAAAATTCAAAATTGTCACACAAACAAGACTCAGAGATTGATCTATTCTAATGCTAAATCAATAGAAATGATGTACTTGGGTTGTTTTCAACACTTCCATGAGAATCAGTCATCCTAGTCACAGCAAAAGTTGAATTTTACAAGCATCAGCAACAAGGATCCTGGATGAACGCAAATTTCCAGCTCCTCATTCATATTGGAGTAGGAATGGCAAAATAGATGGGCAAAATCATTTTGGTTTGTCTGTCAATGTCACTAATGCCTTGAGCACCCCCGGACTGATCTTGTCAGCGAGGGCACCTTTTTCTGAAATCAGAAGGGACTGATCTTTTACAAAACTCTGTAATTTCTTTGCCTCGAAATCAAGTCTCGACTGATCTGCCATGTGAAAAGGATACGGACCAAAAACAATAATTCAACTGTCAAAATAAAGTGAAAGCTCCACAAAGTTCAAGTGAATGAATGTTCCCAGTAGCAAATTATAGACTGACTACTGTATTGTTTAAGGGGAAAAAAATGAAACTAAAAAACCTTACTTCAACTTTCTTACCGTCCAATCTATGGCAGTTAAAAATGGGAAAGGAGCTACATTAGTTCAAAACGGGAGATGCAGATATACTTCTCATAACTATTAGATCATTCATCAAATTGAAAAGTAAAAACACTCATTTCATCTGAGGATTGATCTGATGAAAATTATATATATAGGAAAAAATATATTCATCTTGTTTTCAAACCCAAGGGAAATTTCTACAAAAACCACGAACAGTACACGCCACCCCTGTCACCCTGCTGTCCCCACCCAACTTAAGAGAAGCCTTTTGGCCGCTACAGATTACGGATTTAACTATAGCCATTAACAGGGAGTTGAATGAACACGGAACTGCATGTGTTTCAACGAAGTCTAATGGAATATTTCTTAAAGACAGCCATGCACCAATAAATGACATGACAATAACAGCCTGAAATAAAAGGTTCCAGCAATAACCTGTCTCCAAGATTGAATGAGCAGCATGAAATGGAACCCTGGCGAACACATCAGTTCCTGGGAACATCATCCATGTGCGCTCATTAGAGTCATGGTTCCCGCAGGTAGTGCAAATCTCCTTCACCAATGGCCTTGATTCAGAACCCCCCATCTCCTTCATAATTGACTCAAAAGGTGATGGAACACTGGATTTTGTTGTCCGTGCTTGCCTCCTCAAAGCAGTCAATGCTTCTCTATTCCCATTTCTCACTCTATCATTTTCAACCAACTGGCATTTTAATCCCAAACAACAGCGGTCACTTTACCTTTTTACTTCTCAAAGTTACAGAACAATTTCATTTCGATGATAGACAAATTGCGACACTTCAATTGCAATAAACACCACACAGAATGTATAGCACGAGGAGGAAATACAAGTAATCTCGTAAGCCAAGTTGCCAATTTTCTAATATTTTTAAGCTTACCTCGTTGCGGGCTATAAGGAGACGCTCTGCTTCGGCTTCTAGCTCAACTAAGCTATGTTGAAATTGTATCATTGTCTTGTTCATTTTATTCCCACCTAGAATTCACAGTGAGACATCGTCAATAACGTCTAAACATGTAGTATGCAGAGAGCATGTTTCAGACTCCCAAAACGAATATGAAAAGTGCAAGTTTTTTTTTTAATAAAGAACCAAACTTTCATTTGATAAAAAATGAAAGAATGAACGGCATATTCAAAAAACCAAGTCCACAAAAGAGAACCCCAATAAAGAAAGGAGCTCCAATCAAGTAAAATAAGGCCTAAAGAATAATTACAAGCTCCAATCAAGTAAAATAAGGCCTAAAGAATAATTACAAAACAACTGCATCATCGACGCCCAAAGAGAAACATAGAATCTAGCAAGGGACCACTCATCACTAGGGTCTCTCTCAAACCCCTAAAGGTCCTATTATTTCTCTCACCCCACAAAACCACATATATCTCCGCCTGCCACAAGAACTTCCCCTACTATCGAAACGGCATATTGGGAATGAACTCCTCAATCATCTCCCAAAGATTTCTATGTCTAGAAAACGGCAAGCCAAACACCTTAAAAAATGAATTCCAAACTCTCCGAGCAAAGTCACAACTCCAAAAAATATGGTCAAGGTCTTCCTCCGCCATCCAACAAAGAATGCAACAAATCGGTACTATCAAAGTAGGCATCTTCCTCCAAAAATGGAAGTTGTGACTGAGACAGGGAGATTGTCAAGTTCACACAGACAAACAAGAATCAACGACTTCACTACTGACAGCCATTAGCAAAAGAGGGCTCCCATTTTAGGTAACAACCAACAGTCTCCTTCGTCGTTCTCTCACCCAATTCCTAAAACCAGTCAAAATTGAAAAGAACGAAAAATGGTCATACCCAAGGAAAAGCGCTTCGTCTCTCCAATGATATTCTTAGATTTTGCTCGGCGTTGCACTTGCACGGCATCAAGTAGAACACATCTTCCGGCTAATATTATCTTACTAAGATTGGGAAATTAGGAGTGTTCTGTTTCTGTTCAAGTCGTGTCTGTAGTACGAAAGTCTCGATTGATTTGAATTGGATGTGTGAACATAAAGTCATGCAGCAATTTAGGAATTTAGAAACTTTCCATTTGTGTATTATTCTTGGTATATTTATCTCTTGTATATGGTATTGTATAATACAACATTCACAATCAATCAAGTATTATTGACATCAACATGGTATCAGAGTTTTATTGAATTTAGGGCTTTTGTTTACCACCTCTCACCGCCGCCTCAGACTTCTGCCGCCGCTCACGTTCGCCGTCTACATCCGCCGCCCACTTCTGTATCGTCCATCTCCGTCTGATTTAGACTCCGCCGCTCCAAAGGCCTCAGATCTCGCTTCTATCGTTTTTTTTTTTTTAGATCTCTGGGTCTCAGATCACCGCTCGTCGTTTGTTGTTCATGCCGGCCTCCGCCTTCGCCCAGATCTGTGATACAGGCCAATAGACCTCCACAGCCGTTCACGTCTGTATCACCTCAACTGCAGATCTTGCCGCAAAATCGTTTGCAGTACGCCCCCTAATCTGTCCCCGTCTCCGTCGTGAACTGCTGGTCCTCCGATTGAAGCACCGGCGCCGTCAACGCCTGTCGTTCAGTCCAGATCTGATTTACCCTACCGTTCAGCTTTGCGCGAAGATCTCTGTTTTGCGATCTTCAGAGTACTATGAGCGATATTCAAGTGCGAGGTCTCAGATTTAATTTGGTTCAGTGTGGTCTGGTTCAGAGTTGATTTGGTTTAGTTTGGTTTGGTTCAGAGTTGGTTATTTTTCACAAGCCTAATTGGTTTAATGGAAAAAGACCATATTTTTGGTCAAATCAGCACTATTCTTGACGGTACCAATTATCTGACATGGGCAAATCAAATGAGAAGTTTTTTAATTGGTCGTAAACTATGGCGCATAGTTACGGGTGATATTTCCAAACCAGTCAAGAGTACTACTACAAAAACAACTGACAAATAATATTTCATTGTTGCGGACACAATTGAGGATAACATTAAATTCATTGAACGACTTGAAGATTGGGACAGTAAAAATCATCAAATTATCACCTGGTTGGGTAATACTTCTATCCATGCTATACACGTTCAATTTGATGCCTTTGATAATGTTAAAGATCTTTGGGAGTTATTGTCTACTCGGTTTCAATCTATCGGACTGACTCATTATTATCAACTGCATAGTAGCATTGTTACTCTGAATCAGGACATTGGTCAATATGTCAATGAGTATCTTGCTACACTTCAACCAATTTGGGCTCAGCTCGATCAAGCTAAAATTAGTCAGGACCATATTCGTCTCATTAAAGTTCTTATGGGACTTCACCCGGAATATGAGTCTATTCGTGCTGTCTTACTACATCGAAACTCTTTACCTACGTTAGATGCAGTGATTCAGGAAATTATGTTTAAAGAAAAACGCCTTGGCATAGTTCCATCACCACAGTCCGAAGCTATTATTGCAACCACTCATCCACACAACGCATCTGGGTCTCTCTTTTGTAAGAACTGTAAATCTCATGGTCATAAGTTTTTCGATTGTCCTAAAATTGAGTGCGTGTATTGTCACAAACGGGGTCATATTCTGGACAATTGTCCCACTCAACCACCTCGTCCTCCAGGTCATTATACAAAATCCAGGAACTTTTCTAAAGCTAGTTATTCATCTGTTGTTGTTGCCACTTCATCTGATTCCACTCCTCCCAGTTTCCAGCTTAGTGACCTCCATGACTTATTAAAACAGGTGATCTCATCCAATTCATCTGCTCTTGCTGTCTCATCAGGTAAGTCATGGCTCCTTGACTCAACTTGTTGTAATCATATGACCTTCGATTTTTCTCTTATGTCTTCATCCACCCTTGCAAAATCTCTTCCTCCCATTCATTATGCCGATGGTAATTGTATGACTATTTCTCAATTAGCAAAGTAGACACACCTACTTTAAGTCTTTCCAATACCTACTGTGTTCCTAATCTTACATTTAATCTTGTCTCTGTGGGACAATTATGTGACATTGGCCTAATAGTTTGTTTTTCTCCTATTGGTTGTCAGGTTCAGGATTTGCAAACAAGACAGACGATTGGTACAGGTTGCAAAGTGGGAAGATTGTTTGAGCTCACATTTCTCCAGCTCCCTGTCTATTCATCCATTTATGCTCCTGCCATTGACTCTACAATATATCAGTGGCACCTTCGTCTTGGTCATGCTTCCTCTGATAAACTTCGTCATTTAATTTATCTTCGCAATTTAAATAATGTTTCCAAATTCATTCCGTTTGATTGTTTGAACTGCAAACTTGCCAAACAACATGCTTTATCTTTCTCTACATTATCCTCTATACATGATACTCCATTTGGCTTAATTCACTAGGATATTTGGGGTCCTGCCCTTAATAGCATTGTCAATGGTTATCACTATTTTGTTTTATTTATTAATGACTACTCCCGTTTTACTTGGATATATTTTCTTAAAAATCGGTCTGTCTTATCTCAGATTTACATTGCTTTTGCTATTATGGTTCAAACTCAGTTTTCTCGAACCATTAAAATTCTTCGCACAGATAATGCAATGGAGTATAAGGATTCCACTATTCTTTCATTCTTCACTAAACAGGGTACTCTCATTCAATTATCTTGTCCATATACCTCCCAACAAAATGGGCGAGCATAACGTAAACATCGACACATCTTGGATTATGTTCGTGCTCAACTTCTCTCTGCCTCATGCCCTGAGAAATAATAATAAAAACAAAAACCTCTCTCTCTCCTCTCACTCCCTCCTTCCCTCATTCTCTCTCTCCTCTCCCCTATTCTCCCTCCTCCACAACACAGAGAAAGTGGTGAATGAAAGCAGAAAAGAGAAGAGAGGGAAAAAGAGAAAGCCAACCTAAAATGATCGATTTCGGAAGAAGAAGATGAAGACGACGAAGACGCCGGTGGAGAAGGAGAAGCGCTACTTCAAAGTTAAAACCACCGATTGTAATAGTACTTCCATTTTCATTGCACCATCTTTAAATACAATCTCTATATTCAAAGAATAAGAAGAAAAAGAAAAAAGGTTCGAGAAAGAGGGGTTGAGCGACCATGGGAGAGAGAGAGAAAAAAAAATTAAAAGGAAAATTGTGATATCACAATTTTGAAGGAGAAGAAAGAAGAAGCAGAGAAGGGAGAAGAAGGGAGAGGAGAGAGAGGAGGAGGGAGGGAGTGAGAGGAGAGAGAGAGGGGTTTTTGTTTTTATTATTATTTAATTATTTGTTTTTAATTTTTCATAACATTAAAATAATAAAAAAAATTACTTAGGGACCTTTTAAACCTATTTCTCAAAACTCATAGACTAAAAATATCTATTTTAAAAACTTAGGGACCACATGCACCTACTCCTGAAAACTCAGGGACCAAAAGGGTAATTTTCCCTATAAGACATTCCAACACCCAAATAGTCAATGTTTTTTAAGTTATTTTGAGTTGGAAAATAACCAAATTGAAAATAACTCATATAGATACCCTCATTTTTCCTCAATTTGTCCAATTATCAATCGTGGGGAACCTTCTTAACTGACCACAAACTAATTTGAACTGCAAAATGGATTAATAAAATCTTCATTCGCTACAAATTTGGTAATGCACATTGTTTACACGATATTTCAACAAAGAAAGAGAAATGAGACACGTGTAAATGAATTTAAATTGTATTAATTTCAATTTAGTGGAGTACAATCTCTAATTTGTTCCTCTGATTCTTTCTCTCAAATTTACATCTGTCTCGAGGGCTTTGCAGCTTATTCTCGAATGTGAATCTGTCTCGAGGGCTTTTGCAGCTTATTCTCGAATGTAGATTTTTCTTGAGGGCTTCGCAGCTTGTTCTCGAATGTGAATTTGTTTCGAGGGCTTTGTAGCTTGTTCTTGAATGTGAATCTGTCTCGAGGGCTTTTGCAGCTTGTTCTCGAATGTAGATTTGTTTCGAGGGCTTTGCAGCTTGTTCTCGAATGTGAATCTATCTCGAGGGCTCTTGCAGCTTGTTCTCCAATGTAGATTTGTTTCGAGAGCTTCGCAGCTTGTTCTCGATCTTCAAAGTCTTATAGTCTTCGAGACTATGGTTCAGATAGTGTTTGATCTTCAAAGGTTTAGGGAGTTTTCTGGTCTTTGTTTCTGAATTCTCTCTAAGTTCTCTGGAGAGTTTCAACTTCTGAACCTCCAAAATGGAGGGGGAACTCTCTATTTATAGAGTTCCCCAGGGCTACCAGATGAGCTTAGGCTTGACTGTTGGACTGGGCCTGATGAACTTTGGGCATGGTCCTTAGACTGAGCCTGATTGACCTTAGGCTTAGCCTTTGTGGACTGGGACTTTGTTGCTTAAGGCTTCTCATTTGGGCTTTGTCTAAAATTAGCCCAAATTTCATATAATCCAATTGCATATTTGGACCTACCTTAATTTAATTCAGGGATACTTGCTAATTTTAAATAATCTCTAATTAAATAAATAACTTTGTCACTAATTTTAATTAATGACATGGAAAATTTTGATTGCCCAAAATTTCTATTCCAACACACATGTTTTCTTTTTTTCCCCTCCCACTAGATGTCTTCAAAATTATGACCCAAATTTTCAAGATGTCTCTCTTTTTGTGTATTAAACCCAAATGCACTAACTCAAATTACTAACATACAACCTCGTTAAAGCATTTAAGTCCTAAGATCCCTTGGTGGTTCGATTATTATCATTTTTTCTTTCTATAGTCTATATACCTTGATTGAAGGGGGTAGTTTTAGAGATTGGAAAATGGAATAAGAGAGTAAAGAGGGTATTGAAAAAAAATGGGAAAAAAAAAGAGAAATAGAGAAGTGTTAGGCCATAGATTGAAGCAAATCAAGAGAGAAAAGAAATGGAAGAGGGATGTAATGGGGTGTTGATAAATGTTTTTCGTCCATATACTAACGGTAAAGACATTTTTTATCTTTTTGTTTAAAGGTTAAGGGTATTAATATAACTTTTGAAAGTTCAAGAGTATTTTAAAACGAGGTACTAACAATTTTTGTTAATATACTAACAATAAGGGTTTTTTTTTTTTTTTTTTTTTTTTTTTTTAAAGGATATTTTTGAACTTTTTTAAAAGTTTAAGGGTATTAATGAAACTTTTAAAAGTTCAGGGATATTTTTGAAACAAATTACTAACGGTTTCCATCCAAAACTAATGGTAAGGGTATTTTTGAACTTTTTTTTTTGAAAGTTTAAGGGTATTAATGAAACTTTTGAAAGTTCAAGGATATTTTTGAAACAAAGTACAAAGTTCATGGATATTTTCTATAATTTAGCCTATTAAATAATAGGGTTGGTGGTAAGGATGGCAAAATTTTATGGGCTTATTGCAGGTGTGACTTCACTTTTTTCAGTTTGCAAATATGGCAAAAAAATTCGGCCCAACCCAAAAGCTAAACCGAAAAAAGTCCAAACTGCCTTTCCTAGTGTTTTTGTGTGTTTTACTATTATTAAGTATATGTATATCAGATATACCGATGATATAATACTAATATACTTAAAATGAAGTATATCACTGATATATTATTTATATATTTTACATTAGTATATCACTGGAATAATATTTATAATATGAAGTCTATCGACAGTATATCAAATATACCTTAAATGAAGTATATCGCTAATATACTTTATTTTTGCCAAACGTTTATGTTTTTGGCAATTCAATCGGCTTCATGTCTCTTTGTTTCGCCTTATTACACTTAAACACACAGGCATTTGAAAAGGGATAATCATAACTTAAACCACTAATAGACACACGATACACATATATCACTTTCACCGTCTCTTCGGCTTTGTTTCTTATTCACATCTATGTATTTCAAATTGTGATGGAATAAAGTCGTGAAGCCATTTTTAGTTATTGACTTTATCAATGGTTTTTGGTCAGTAATTTCTTTGTTGATACACTGGTTTTTAATTGATACACTTGTTTAATAGTATATCAGTAGTAAATCAATAATAGTATATCAGTAGTAAATCAATGATATAGTACTAATATACTTCATTTTAGGTATATATCTTATATGAAGTATACCAACAGTATATCAGTACTTCATATTCAATATATCAAATATACCTAAAATAAAGTAAATCACTTATATATTACTGATATACTTTATTTTAAGTATATCCATGATTTATATACATAAAATGAAGTGTATAAATTTTAGGTATATCCATGATTTATATTCATAAATGAAGTATCAGTGATATACCGAATATTGTATATTAATAGCATATCAGTACTTTATATTTTGTATATTAGTTAAATGATACACTCTATATGAAGTATATCGATAGCGTATCAGAGATATTTTGCATATTTGGTATATCACTGATATACTTCATTTTATGTATATCTATACTACTGATATACCAAATATAAAGTATATCAGATATACTACTTATATACTTGTTGATACACCAATGAAGGTAAAATTGAAAAAATAAAAATAAAACGAAAACTAGATTTAAATTTTTTTATTATATTTGCAAATCTCAAAAGCCATGGCTAGATTTGCAATATCTTAATTTTTTTGCTACCCATTAGAATTTTTCTAAATAATAAGTTTTAATTTAATTATCTTTCAAAATTTATTAAGAGTCAGCCACATTGTGGCGGCTTCATTGAACAATTTGACTTTGTATAAGTTTTTAACCTTTTCAATTTCATCTACTTAATCTTAAATTTTGTTAGACAAATTTTTACCTTTTAATAAATTTTCATTTCAAGAATGGTTAATGTTTAACAAACTGTTCTTATATGTATTTAATTAATTAAAACACCCTAAATTAGGTAAGAAATTGACGAGACTTGAAGAAAAAAAAAGACATGGAAGTTGAATTTTTGTTCAATAGTCGATGTTATGCATTAATCTAACTCAGTTTTATGCGAGACATGATTTTTGTTGAAATTTGTAAGTTTTAAAAAAAATTGATTTTTATTGAAGCAAAGGATAAAAATTTAAAAATTGCAACACTGGTTTATATATATACGGTTCAAAGTGATGAAATTGAAAGCTTTTTGTGAAATTTTGTTACACCATGCCAAGTTTAGGGTATAGTTGCTTTTTCCTAATTATTAATAGTTAATTTAAAAT
Source organism: Trichosanthes truncata (assembly GCA_033996785.1). NCBI lineage: Eukaryota > Viridiplantae > Streptophyta > Magnoliopsida > Cucurbitales > Cucurbitaceae > Trichosanthes > Trichosanthes truncata. The sequence goes on from JAWPNB010000003.1 coordinate 795,323, forward strand.
AATGAATTATAAACTTAAAAAAAATATAATTAGGTATTTGAATTATTAGAAATCTAAAACTATGATTAGGGAAAAGCCTCTCTCCTTTTCCCTTTTAAATTTGTATTGTTATAATAATTTGTTTTAATTTAGTTTGTAACTATTAATTTAGGATAATAATACAATTGTATTTAAAATAATAATAATATAGTTAATTATTTTATTACACGTGTATTAGAAATACAAAATACACACAACTATTATAACAATTATAAATTATACTTTTTCACGTTTTCATGAAATTACCAAAATATGAAAGTATTCCATTAAAATATATATAAAAATGGTTGTATATGTCTATATTAACAATAGATTTTAAAACCATGATTACTTTTAAACTCAAAAAATAGGTGCAAATGGTTGTATTTGTCTATATTAACAATAAATTTTAAAATCACGGTTACTTTTTACACTAAAAAAAATGTTCAGTTAAATGTTCAGTATAGTTAAGTACTCATTTCCTAGTATAGCTTTAATTAGTATGTACTCATTCCTTCGCAAGACTTGTGAGAGGGTAATTTTAAAACCATTATAGGGCTAGTTTCACATTTTTCCTTCAGTAACATTTAGACATATTTTTGGGTGCAATTCAAATGAGATGGCAATGTGTATCGAAACAGCATTTCAACTAGTCCTTAGAAGAGCATTTATACTTCTTCAAGACGCAAGTTCAAATCTAATAACAATAAGAATAGTATGACCACTTATTACAGATTTTTTCTAAAAAAAAACTCGCATCAAGTAATGAACAACCCATAACTTCTGTACGACATTTCCAGAACTTATTGAAGAAATAAAGCCAAATTAATAAAACTCTAAAAGATTTATTGCAGCTATTTCATGACTCAAACAGCACAACTTCATATCAACCCAGGCACGAATAAGCCAGAGCTTTCTCCTCAATCAGCTCTTTTGCTGTTGCATCCATCTTCGCTCTTGAAAACTCATCAATCTTCAGCCCTGCAATTGCAATAGAAACCCTTCAACATCCACTTCCATTCTGGGTTTGGATTGTAACCTAATTTCTAATATTACACAGATTTATATCATATTTCCATTCCTTTTCACTCTATCCTTGCTACCCCATGAAAGTAACCACAGAAACATTGAGTCATTGGTTTTTTTTTTTTGTTGTCCAAGTAACTCATAGGATATTATACCTTAGATAGGTGACCATTTTTTATCTTAAGAAGTAAATAAATAAATACATGACCATTCTTGACCACTACATCAACCCATGGTGGTGAGGGTAGTTAACACTGAATCATTAATTTCTAAACATAAAATACGACTTCAGATATTAGCATACAAGATTTTTTTTTTTTTTTTTTTTTTAATATTTGTGAGTGTCTGGGCCTGCGTGCGCATTTCTCGACTAATCTCACGGGACAACCGTCTGACCCTACTATATTTGGTTGTCAAGGATATTAAATTTTAGAAGGTGGCCACCATGGATTGAACTCACTCCCTCTAAATCCTCTTTGTTGTCACACTAGGCTAACCCATGATGGTTTAGCATACAAGACATATGTTAAATGTATTGCAAAGTTTGAGCACGAAAGAATAACCTCTGAAATTATAAAGACCGAAAAAGGAGTAAGAATGAAATTTTAGAAACCAAAATATGAATTCAATCTATTTAACAACTCTCCTTGACCCAGAAAGAGCTTACCCTGGACGATTGACCATTCTCCTTTCTCACATGTAACTGGAAAGGAGTAGATAAGGCCACGTTCTATACCATAAGAACCATCAGAATACACTCCCATGGAAACCCAAGTTCCCTAAATGAAAGATGCAACGAAGCAAATAAATGTCAGCCAAAAGTTCGATAATAAAACTACCATTCATGATAAAATGCTATTTGAAGTTTAAGGATCAACCTTGGGGGTCCCCATAACCCAATTGCGTATATGATCACAAGCAGAACTGGCAGCAGACAGTGCACTAGATAGCTTTCGAGCCTTTATAATGGCGGCACCACGCTGCTGTACGGTGGTAATAAACTTGGTATTCAACCTTCGATGTTAATCAGCAATGGAAAGTTAGAACAGAAAGAAAACATCTCATCTTTGTGAAGTTTTTCTCCCAGCTTTGGACAAACTACTGCTGGAGTAAATTTTCTTTTGAAGGAAAGAAGAGCAAGCATCTTCTGAAAGACATATAGACGCGAAAAGACTGTAATAACATTTTAAAGATATGGTCTGAAGTTGTTGTGTTACCATTGATCATCTGCAACCAATTCTCGAACTGGTTTCTCGCCACCGCTAGTGGTGACTTTTGCATGATTGACGTCTGGATACTGTGTAGAAGAGTGATTGCCCCAGATAATGACATTCTTCACGTCACTTACATGCACGTTTAGCCTCTCGGAGATTTGGCCTAATGCTCGGTTATGATCCAATCGTGTAAGACATGTGATGTTCTTCTCAGGGATTGAAGGTGCAAACTCTTTCAAGATGAGAGCATTTGTGTTTGCTGGGTTGGCCACCACTAACACCTGTATAGTTAAAATGCAATTCCTTCAATAATATCGAGTGAATGGATATAAAAGATCTAGCTCTTAAAGCAATGTTATAGTTATTGGCAATGCGAATTAGTTTGTTAGCAAAGTTGCAATTAGAGAGGGAGCATTATCAATAGAGAAAGGGGTGGTAGATGAGTTCGGAATATATTAGGAACTAGATTGAGGGAGGGAGATGGCTCTTTTGAAAAGCTATCAAAATATGATGATATCTATTTGTATAATTTGCAGTCGGTATATAGTAATTGCTCTTTTCCATATTCGTTCAATAAAAGAAAACAGATAACCATCAGATAACTAGCACAAGTTCCAGAAAGATGTAGCTCCTCACCTTACAATCTGGAGCAGCATACTGCTCCAAGGCTGAAGCTTGTTTTTTGTAAATGGAGACATTTTTAGACATCACATCCTTCCTTTCCATACCCTCCTTTCGAGGGAAACCACCAACCATAATTGCAATATTGACCTCCTTACAAGCTTCAACGGCATCGGTTGTAGCAACAACACCTGTTTGGACAATAGTACACAGAAGTTCAAAACCCACGCAAGATTATTGCCCAAACACAGACAAGATAGTACTAAAAACATACCCTTTAGAAGAGGAAAGGCAGCATCTATCAATTCCATTTTTACACCATTCAAAGCCTCAGCTGCTGGCTCAATATCGAGCATGTGCAGAATTACTGGCTGATCAGGGCCTAGCATGACCCCTCTTGCAATCATTGGAACAATTGCATAACCAATTTGCCCTGTACAACGAAGGGAAAGTGGAATTACTGGCTCATATACACGAACCACTTCCTAGTCTTCAAGAATATACAAATCCATCTTGTAGTTACAGCAAGGAAAAATGAAGGAATATCAACCAACGTTCTATTTTTTTACAATATGATATTAAATTTTCTTTCATGGTTCAAATTCTTGAGTTACTTGGTATGTATTAAAGTGAAAATGGAAATGAGGAAATAAAACAACAAGAGAGAGAGTGAAAGCGAGAGAAATGAAGGCAAGCATACGACATCAAGAGGAAAGTGTTCTCAAACGATATGAACTCGACATATAGAAGAACATTAGCCAGGCCAACATCAAAGCAGTTAATTATCATATTATAGAATTGTATTCAAAATCAAACGTTTCTCAAAAAATAGAAAAGAGAAACAAGAAAAGCAAACTGCAACTATAACAAACAGTCCCTAAACAATATCAACCATAATAGCTATATACAAAAGAGGATAATGACAAAGCCGAAGAAGAATTGATCATGCCTGCAGCTCCAGTGACTAAAACTCTCACTGGCTCCTTCTCCATGTTCACAAAACTCCACATATACCTAATAAGCTTCCAGAAGAACGCAAAGGTAAACGAAACAACAAGAATTTTCTGGAACAGTTCGATTTGCTCCATTTTCCTCTCAATCGAAAGAACCCAAAAACAATTTCTGCTAACAATCAATACAAAACTCAGGTATGCCTCAAGAATTTGAAGGACAGCCTCAATCGCAGAGAAGAAAAGAATCGGCGGACACAACCCACCCACGCCATACCAAAACCAGTCAACAGGCAAGGCAGAATCATGACGGTGTCCAGATTCCCAATACAAGAATCCGAATCTTCCGTTCTTTCGACAAATTAACGAAATCGACAACGAAAAATGAAAAATATTATATTGAGCGATGCCAAGTCGACAGATACTGTGAAAACTTTCCTACATTATCACGCAACCGAAACAGAGGCAAATACTGGATTAAATTGAAAGAAATGAAAAACTGAAAGCAATGTAATACCAGCAGCGCCAGTGACGAGGACTCGAAGAGGGTTATTCGCCATTGTTGTGAAAATGGGTCAGTGAGATCGACAAAGGAGGTCGATACAGTCGATACGCAAGTAGTGTAGAAATAGGTATATATATATATATATATATAGTAACAGAAACAAGAGAATCATGGAGAGGGGAGATGAGGATAAAAAGAAGAATTGCGGCAATCGAGGACATGGATAACTGTGAAGAGAGAGAAGTGTTTCCATCATGTTTCGCCATGCAAGATGTGAAGAAGAATAAGATGGGCATTCGCATTTTATCAAAGCACCAAGATGGCACGCTTTGCAAATCGAATCTCATATTATGATAAGTAATGCCATCTTACACATCCGCGAGACATTTTGTGGGGTCGAGAATTAGCAGTCCGAAGAGGACGATGGAGGGTTTGACATGGAACATCCATCGACAGCTACACAGATTAGTGGCTCCCCGTGAATTGATGTTTAAAATTCTTACTCCATTAGACCTTTTACCAATTATACTGTCAGTAGTCTTATCGATGAAAGACAATTGCGACCATTCCACATATTTCCAATCGTTCAGATCTTTTCTTCTAGCATAATGATAAGCTTGGTCTATACACTGTCAAAAGTGGGTGCAAATTGCCTCACTCGACAAAGTGGGAAGCATCTACCTCATCGCATTCTAACACAAAAAGATGTGGAAATCACCGTAGGTTTTAATGATTTCAGAGAAGGTTAAACTTTTCCTTTGGAGACTTTGTCTAAACGCTTCCCATTTGAGACAATTTAGCTCACCGTGGAATTGTGACATTGGAGGAGTGCTCATTTTTGTCGACGTGCACCTGAAACAACTATGCATGCCATATGGAATTGCAAGGAAAGCATGCAATTTTAGAAGAATTAGCCCTCGAGCGTGAAATTAAGTAATTTTCAATTTTATGATACTGCTTTTTGTCTTGCAGGGCATTGCAGGTGTTCGATTTGATGCATCGCCTTTAACCATCTAGAAATGCCAAAACAGTTAGGTCTTTGGAAACTCACATAACTCATTGAAAGGTCCGGTGACTTGGACGCTTAATTTTGTGGAAGAAATGGACGGCGTAGTTCCCCAACATGTGGGTGGCGAAGCTCACATACACATTGATGGCCTTAGGAACATACTAGATATAGGGGACCCACAACGATAGCATGAAACCCAACTAGTTGAAGATCAACTCTCTTCTCCCCCATGGGTACCACCACCTTTACACATGTTCAAACTTATCTCAAATGCGATGATTGTTGACACATCAGTTGGCATAGGTGTAATCATCATAAATTCTTAAGATGAAACTATGTTAGCGAAAATTATAGGGAGCATATGGGTTAGTAAAACTTGCTGAAGTAGTTACTATTTCATATGGCATTCGTAGAACAATCGACGCTAGTTTACATCCTATTTGTGCGGAGGTAGACTTGTTGATTCTTTGGAAGTTATTAATAGGGAAGGAGAGCTTTATGAATGAAATTCAAGGCTTTGTTGATGCTCTTCATAATCAACAAAGCAATCATTTGGTCATGGATTTTCTCCTTGTCAATCGAAAGGGTAATCTAGTTGCTCATGAGCTTGTGACACATGTCGCCGTTTCAAACACTCAAAAGTTTGGTTCGAAGAACATTCTCATTGGGCAAATTTAGCTATCCAGAGGGATAAACCTTCTTGTTAGTTGTTTGTTTCTTTGTGTTTCTCATTTGTACTCGAAAAAAAATTATGATAAGTCGTGCATACCCCATAATTTTGCAAAACGCACTTGTATAATATGTAGTTTTTCATAGTGGAATTATAAACTATCATTTTTAGGTTAATTTTTTTTCCTTTGAGTTAAAAAATGATTGAACTATCCATTTTTAAGTTAAAGTAAGCATAGCTCAACATTATTGGCATGTACTTTTTTTCTTAAAATTGAAAATTCAAATATTCATAGTCTCACATTTGTTGTACTAAAAAAATCGTCAATTTTTTAAATGATAATAAACTTAATTTAAAATGGTCAGCTTGTAAAATGATAATAAAGCTTGATTTTTGAGCTATGTTGCATTAATACTTTTTATTTTTCAAATTCAAATTTGTACACGTGTTGTTGGTCAATTTTGACTGGTTCAATTTAAGGGATATATATATATATATATATATATATATCTTAGTATTGTGAATGTAGGCTTCTAAAACTATTAACAACATGCACAATCCATACAAATACTTTACAAGATTGTTATTATTATTATGTCAATTTGAATATAACTCAACTGGTTAAGACAATATATACGCATCGACTACTAGATAAGAGGTTCGAATTTCTCATCATGCGTATGGTTGAACTTAAAAAATGTTAATTGTTATTAATAATTATGATTCATTGTCTTGTTTTTTTTTTAATGGTTTTTAATTATTCTTTGCTAAATAAACAATCTACTTTATTTAATATTTAATTGACATTTAAGATTTTGTTTTTCTAACTTCGATAAAGTGGAACTAGAGATTAGAAATTATTTTTAGTATAAAAACACAATAATATAGTAGAAGGATCGTCTAACTCCATGTTGGTTTCGCTTCTCTCAAGGATATACAACTAAATAAGTGCTAGGCTCTTGTAATTGAGAGGTTGCAATTACGAGTTGGATGTTTACGTATTAGGTTTATTTGTGTTAAAGTTTTATTTTTATCTTGTATGAATTTATGAACAAAGTGTAATCAAATTTGGTTTAATATAAAATATTATTTAATTTATTTTAGATACGACATATTTAAATTATAATGAGAATCTAGACAAGAAATTATTGAAATTAATAAAATAGCCAAAATAAGGAATGTTGACCAAATTTACGATTTGGTCGGTATTTTCATGCAAGGTTGACCAAATTTGCAGTTTTGTCAGTGTTTCCAAGAAAAGCTGACCAAAATTTCGGTTTGGTCGGCATTTTAAAGAATTGCCGACCAAACGAAACGCATACCAAATTCCATTTGGTCGCCCTTTTCTGGAAATGCCGACCAAATAGAATTTGGTCGGCATTTCCTATAAATATCCACAACAAAAATGGCATCGACATTGCTAGGAAATAATGACGTGCACCAATATTTGGTCGACAAAAGCTTCATAGCGGGGATCTCTCGACGACTATGCTGACAATATTTTTGGCGTCAATAATACTTTGGCCGACCGTTTTTTGACTTTTTCCAACCATTTTTGGAGTCGGAAAAATAAAAAATTCTTATAGCGATTGTCTAGGCACTAAGACAAATATAGCTACATAGAAGTGGTAGGACAAGATCCTTGAAACAAATACATCTTAGGGTTCCTTCATATGAAACTACTAGGACAAATGATCAAGCTGGCCCTAACAAAGAGCTTGATGCATTATCTTCTTTCAACCCTTAACGTGAAATTTGAAATTTCTAAGTCAACATACAATGTGTGTGTGTTTATAACTATGTGTCAATTCGAGCATAACTTAGTGGATAAGACACCAATTTATCATCTAAAACATCAATGGTTGAATTCTCCACCTCACAATTCATAAACTAAAAAAAAAAAAAAAAACTTCTAATTATGCTCATGCTCACATTAACTTCTAAGTTGAATATTTGGTAAAATATATATATGTATATCTAAGTTGAATATATTAGGGCCTGTTTGGTAAGCAATATGAAAACAAATGATTCAATAAAAATAAAGTTATATTTCATGTTTTCAGATATGTGTTTGATAGCAAATTAATAAATTGAATTCCAATTTAAACAATTGTTCAAAATATGTTTTATAATATATTTATAGACCATGAAACTAGTTATAGTTACAAAACTAAATATTATGTTGAATATAACCATTATTAATTAAATTATCAACATGTGTTTTTGTTATAATTTTTGTATAATTATGATTTTACAATATCATATAATTTATAATATATTATATTATATATTTTTTAATTTAACAAAAATAAATTAAGTTTATGTCCTGAAATACTATATTTATTAAAGTTTTTTATTTTTTTAATATAGTTTTGCATTCTAAAATATTAAATTCAAAATCTAGATATAATGAAAATATAAAAATATTATTTTCAGAATTTCTACTATATAGACCACAGAATTCGAAAATAGTTTTCGAAAATGCATGTATATTCATTGAACCTAGTGAATCCAAAAACACAATAAGAATACAGATTGCCTGCCACACATGCCCCCTTGTATTACCTTCGTATTTGGGAAATTTGCACAGAATACTCATTTTCACGTGCATCGATGCCATTTGACCCGTGTTTTAAAATTAATGACATATGACATTTTCCGTACTATGCATCCCGTCCAAATTATCGTGAGGGCATCGTACCCTCATTCTTGTTCTAACTCTAACTCTCTAGTTCTCGATCTCGTTCTCGCTCTCACTCTAGCTTGTTTTATCTCTTCCTCTAGTTTGTTTTCGTTCTCGCCCTCGCTCTAGCTCGTTTTCTCTCTTGCTCTAGTTTGTTTTCGTTATCGCTCTCGCTCTAGCTCGTTTTCTCTCTTGCTCTCGCTCTAGCTCATTTTCTCTCTTGCTCTAGTTTGTTATCGCTCTAGTTCGTTCTTGCTCTTGATCTAGCTTGTTTTCTCTCTCGCTCTCGCCCTAGCTCGTTCTCACTCTTGCTCTAGCTATTTTATGACGTAATTTTTTCTTGTCTTTTTTTTTTCCAGATTTTCAACCACTCATTTGAGCGAGAGTGAGAGCGATATCGTTTCCGTCTACGAGAACGTGAACAAGCAAGACCGTCTCATACTACCTTCATGAGTAATTTTGTGCTCTATACCACGTCAGAATGAGTCATATTTTATTATTTTTAGAACGCAGTTCATTAGTCATTAAAAGTGCTAGAAAACGAGTCATCTATACAAAAATCCATTCGTATATGTGTTTTATTTTGTACGTGACAATTTCGCATCATCTAACCCGTTGCATTATCAGCAGCAATAATAAACCCCACTGGTGATTGGTTTAGTCTCTCGTAAATCCCTTTTTGCTCTAGCTCTGTTGACATCTACTGCATGCGAGAAAAGGCATCGGCTACATTCCAATGGCCGCCATTTCCAGTTCTAAGGACGGGGCGGCGGTTATTTTCAAAAGGCAATCGTCAAACTTGCATTGGTGTCTTCCAGCTTTCAGGTGATCTTTCGGAAATTTCTCGTTTTACTTTTATTCATCGAAGTTATGAATTTGTATTCTATTTGCTTTGCTGCCTGCAATTCTGCGTGCAAGTGTTTTACTGATTCTGAAAACTCAGGTGTTATTCTTTGCGACTAACCAAGACCGAAACCAAATCATCGACCAAAACCAAAAAGGCCAGAGACATGGCACGGATGATCAACTCTAAACCTTGGTCGAATGACCTCGAATCATCTCTGACTTCACTCTCACCCTCTCTATCCAAAACCACCGTTCTTCAAACTCTGGGTTTCCTGAGAGACCCATCTAAAGCCCTTCAATTCTTCAACTGGGCACATGAAATGGGTTACGCTCACACTGAACAATCCTACTTCTCGATGCTAGAAATTTTGGGTCGCAACCGGCATCTTAATACGGCTAGGAATTTTCTGTTTTCGATCGAAAAACGGTCTCGTGGGGCAGTCAAACTCGAAGCCCGCTTCTTCAATAGCTTAATGAGGAACTTTAGTCGAGCTGGACTCTTTCAAGAATCTATAAAGCTTTTTACGACGATGAAATTACATGGGGTTTCCCCGTCGGTTGTTACATTCAATAGTCTTTTGACCATTTTGCTTAAAAGGGGTAGGACCAATATGGCGAAGAACGTGTATGATGAAATGCTCAGTACTTATGGAGTGACTCCAGATTCATTTACATTCAACATTTTGATTAGAGGATTTTGTATGAATGGCATGGTTGATGAAGGTTTTAGGATTTTCAAGGACCTGTCTCGCTTTGGTTGTGAACCGGATGTTATCACATATAACACACTTGTTGATGGGCTGTGCAGGGCAGGTAAGGTTACCATCGCATATAATGTGGTGAAGGGAATGGGGAAGAAAAGCGTGGATCTGAATCCCAATGTTGTTACATACACAACTTTGATTAGAGGTTTTTGTGCAAAGCGAGAGATCGGTAAAGCCTTGACTGTTTTTGAAGAAATGGTTAATTTAGGCTTGGAAGCAAACAACATAACCTACAACACTCTAATTAAGGGGCTTTGTGAAGCCCAAGAATTTGAGAAAATAAAAGAGATATTGGAGGCAACAGCAGGAGATGGAACATTTTCTCCTGACACATGCACATTCAACACTTTGATGCATTGCCATTGTGACGCTGGAAACTTGGATGAAGCCCTGAGAGCGTTTGAGAGGATGACAGAATTAAAGATTCGACCAGATTCGGCTACATACAGTGTATTGGTTAGAAGTTTGTGTCAAGGAGGACATTATGAGAAGGCAGAGGACTTGTTAGATAATCTACTAGAGAGAGAAATTTTGTTAAGTGCTGACGGTTGTAAGCCTCTTGTCGCTGCATATAACCCCATTTTGAAGTATTTATGTGATAATGGAAAGACTAAGAAAGCTGAAAAAGTATTTAGGCAGCTAATGAGAAGAGGAACACAAGACCCTCCATCTTACAAGACTTTGATCATGGGACACTGTAAGGAAGGTACATTTGAATCTGGGTATGAGCTACTAGTCTTGATGTTGAGGAAAGATTTTTTACCAGATTTGGAGATATATGAATCTTTAATTAATGGACTTTTACACAGGGATAAGCCACTTCTTGCCCTTCAGACACTGGAAAAGATGCTGAGGAGCTCCCATCTTCCTAAATCATCTACTTTTCATTCTATACTTGCAAAACTCTTAGAACAAGGAGGTGCATCCGAATCTGCTTGTCTTTTACAGTTAATGTTAGACAAGAATATTAGACAAAATCTCAGTTTTTCAACTGGTTGTATAAGACTACTTTTTGGAGCTGGAATGAATGACAAAGCATTCCAAATTGTTCGCCTGCTTTATGAAAATGGTTATTCAGTTAAAATGGAAGAACTAATTCTTTTTCTTTGCCACTGTAAAAAGGTTATAGAGGCATCTAAAATGTTGCTATTTAGTTTGGCGGGTCATCAATCTGTCGACATGGATGTTTGCAATAAAGTAATTTTTCTCCTTTGTGAAATTAATAAGTTGGCTGAAGCATTTGGTCTGTACTATCAACTGGTGGAGATGGGAGTCCATCAACAGCTAAGCTGTCAAAACCAATTGAAAGTTTCTCTCGAGGCTGGGGGGAGATTGGAAGAGGCTGAGTTTGTATCAAAAAGGATGGAACCACAGCTGAAATTTAAAAATTCCAATCCAGAAATGCAATATAATTCTGAGAAGTCAAGAGGAAAATGGTAAGATTCCATTGTACACTGTTTTTTCTGTATAGCTTAATTATATTCAGTCTTCTTGCTTTTTACTTTTGACACTGCTATTGGTTAAATCAGCAGCATGACATGATCGAACTCTAGCAAATAAATAGCAAAATTTTATCTCTGGTTAAGCATGAAATGATCAACTTTTTTTTTTTTAATAGGGAACAGAAAACGTCTCATTTTAGATCCAGAAGGACAAAGGTTGATAAGAAATCAATTCATTGAGGCCAAGGGGACTACCATTTTTCACAAGCAGCTCTCTGAAGTTATGTGGAGTTGGGATATACCAAAGAGGAGTAGGTTCCTTCTCAGGAATTTGGTGATGGGTGGCATTAACACGACAGACATGATTTAGAGGAGGAATCCCCAAAAGTTAATCTCTCCTAGTTGGTATATTTTTTTGTCGAGAGAATTCTGAAACTCCCGAGCTGTTTTTCCTTTCATTTCACTTTTACTCAAAGTTGTTATCCTTCTATCTAAATGTATTTGCATGGTCTAGAATATTCTGCAGTCCTCTTCACAAGGTCTAAGCCAATCAAAGTGTTGGCGTGGGACGTGGACTTTTGGGATCATGTCCAAGTACAAAGCTTCAACTTGAAGTTCTTTATCTATTCCTTCTTGTAACTACGGAATTTTTTTTTCGTTTAAGCTAACTGGTGGAACTTTTTGCAATACACTTCCTGGGAGGCTGTGTCTTGAAAGACTTGGAGAACGGCAACTTCAAAGATGGAATAACGGCTCCTGAAAGTAAAGATATTCTGAGTTGATTGTTAATGTTCTGTGGAGTGTGATTTATTTATGTATGGCTTTTCTTTTTCCAAGCGGATATTCCCGATTATTTACTTTCACCATTGCTTAAATTTTCTCTCCTATAGTACCAGTATTACTATCTAAATAACGTACACATCCCTTCCTTTTCAGGAGAACCAGAAGTGATTTGTCGCAGGTGGAGGCTGATTAGTGTGCATATGCAACCCCGGATTTAAACTAAGATTATGATCCACTGGGTGTGAAAACTTCAAGATGGCTTGGTCCAGGATCCAACCTGGAATTTGCTCTTAGGAAAACTGTATAACCTGAGCAACCTTTCCTTTCTTAAACAAGGGAGAGATGGCTTAAATTGGCGTAAAATTTTGCATCTTTAGGGCAAAGAATTTGTTTTTTTTTGTATCCTTTCCTGATAAAAAAAAATATGGGTGAGAGAAGTTGGTAAGAAAAAACAGTGAGGTTCTTGGGTGTGTGTGGTGGGGATTATGTGTCATGCATATTGGGTGTGGATGGTAAGTTGGGATTTGGTTTTACGGTTTGCAAAAATGGGGAAAGGAGTGTTTTAAGTGATCACCAACTTCTCTCCTAGAAAAGTAGCTAATGGCCCATTTAAATTCTCCAAACTCTTTGATAGGTTTCATTCAGGTATTTACAGACAGAGACTATAAACATCTCGTTTAAGCTCCCAAATATGTCAAAAATGAGTTGTGAGGGCTCGGCTAAGCTCGATCATGCACGGGCAAGGCGTGTTCCAACATCCGGGAAGGCAACAATCCTTGCAATAGGCAAGGCATTTCCTAGCCAACTCGTTCCTCAAGAATGCTTGGTCGAGGGCTACATTCGTGACACGAATTGCGAAGATGCAACTATCAAGGAAAAATTGGAGCGCTTATGTAAACGAAATATTTTTTCCTTGAATAAATTGATAAATTCTTTTATTAATTACTTTTCAAACATCATTTTAGTAGCATTATGAACTTGAAGCTAAGCTCTCCTTATTTTCATCTCAGGTAAAACAACTACTGTGAAGACAAGATACACTGTCATGTGTAAAGAGATCTTGGATAGGTATCCCGAACTTGTAACTGAGGGTTCACCCACCATCAGACAGAGGTTGGAAATTGCTAACCCTGCAGTTGTTGAGATGGCCACTGAAGCAAGCAAAGCCTGTATCAAAGAATGGGGGAGGTCTGTTGAAGATATCACCCACATTGTCTATGTTTCTTCTAGTGAAATCCGCTTACCTGGTGGGGATCTTTACATTGCCAATCGGCTTGGTTTGAAGAACGATGTTCGTCGAGTGATGCTATATTTTCTAGGCTGTTATGGTGGTGTCACTGGACTCAGGGTTGCCAAAGACATAGCAGAAAACAACCAAGGAAGCCGCATTTTGTTAACGACTTCTGAGACTACAATACTCGGATTTCGCCCCCCTAACAACGCACGCCCATATGACCTCGTTGGGGCTGCACTTTTCGGTGATGGAGCTGCAGCTGTGATCATTGGAACGGACCCTGTGCCGGAGCAAGAATCCCCTTTCATGGAGCTGAACTATGCCATCCAGCAATTCTTGCCAGACACCCACAATGTGATTGATGGCAGGCTTTCTGAAGAGGGCATAAATTTCAAACTTGGCAGAGACCTTCCACAGAGAATAGATGACAACATAGAAGAGTTCTGCAGAAAGCTGGTGGGAAAGGGAAAGCTGGTGGATTTTAATGACTTGTTCTGGGCAGTCCATCCTGGTGGCCCAGCAATTCTCAATAAACTAGAGAGCACTCTGAGGTTGAAAAGTGAGAAGCTTGAATGCAGCAGAAAGGCATTGATGGACTATGGAAATGTTAGCAGCAACACTATCTTCTATGTCATTGAGAACATGAGAGAAAATCTGAAGAGAGAGGATGGAGAAGAATGGGGACTGGCTTTGGCATTTGGACCAGGCATTACTTTTGAAGGCATTCTCATTCGTAGCCTCTGATTTCTCCAGCAACACCATATGCTTTGTGCTTCCTAACTTTACTAGAATTGAATACGCATTTACTTTTTGGATTAGAAAATGTTCATTTTGAATTTGAAAACTATGTTGGATTGTGAATGAAGATAATGTAACTGTGACTCTAATGGATAGTTATTAATAACCATTAAAATTTTTATCCATAGTTGTTAATCACAACGAAAATTTCATTTTTATTTGAAGGAGAGGATTCAAACCTCTGATCTCTTGATCGATGACATATGCCTTAATTAGTTGAATTATGTTCAGATTGACAGTTTTTATCTCTTAATTCATGATGAGTCCACCAACTTATTGACAAGATGCTTATAGTTAAAAAGCACTGACATATCAAGATCAAATTCAAATTGGTTTCTGGTGTTAGTCAGAGATTGTCGTGTTCACACCAGCGGTCCAACAAAGAAGTGAAGTAATGATCTCTTTCTTTCCATTACGAATAACACTATTTTCCCGCTCCCTCCCTGTGTCTATTAGTCCTCCTGCCCAGAGCGAAGAGAAGGCGAGACAGTGTTGCTGAAGCAATATGAGTAGGCATCTATCGCTACACAACAATTGAGCAAGATAGCATTTTGCTTCGTTGACAGCAATGTTTTAAGGGTTAGTTCAAAATGATGAGAGTGAGCTTTGATTTGGAGACCATACAACTATCGAATATACTTCACATGTTGAACGAACTTAATCGCACTACTTCACCACCATTTACACTTAAATCAAAATTACTTGCACGTGATTTTTACTTTTTTTTTTTTAGCTTAATGACATTTGAAAGTGAAAAGATTTGAACCTCTAACCTCGTGATCGATGGTATATAGCAATGACAATTATTGCTGAGCTAGACCCATTTTGGCAAAATTTCACTTAAATAATAGCTTTTGTACTCGATTTAGTTAAATTGCGGCCCTTTAACGCGATTTAGAAATATAAACCTTATTTTTTGAATTAGTTTGAAAACTATCGTATTCCTATTTTTTTAGGTAAATTATTTTTCTTAAAAAATTCCTGAACAGGGAAATAATACAATTCGGCATTCCCCAACAAACAAGGACAGACGTCGTAAGTCGTAAGTACTATTAACGGCTAAAAAGGAATTTACAATTTTCACTTCTAGAATGATATAATTTCTCCAGTTAGCGCAGGCCTCTCCAAGCCATTACTTACCTCCCACGTAAATCATCAGCCTCACGGCAGTCTGCAATCTTGAATCTTGATCCTTCCCCAGTTTGTGGTTTCCATTGCGTAATAATCCGTGTATCGCCGAACTGGATTTCAGTTCGTTTGTTCGGATTCGGACATAATTTTTAGATTTCTACATCCTCTTAGTTCGTCAGCCGAAATCAATCGCCCTTTTCAAGGATGAGAGAAGGCGCCAATACGAGACGAGGGGAATCAGGCAATCCATCTGCGGTAAGTTATGTATTATTTGAATCGTCCTAGTTTCTGCAATTTGGGTCATCTTGATGGTTTTAACTCCCACGAGAACTTGAAAATTTTGTGAATTCCTAAATACCATCAACTGCACGGGACCGTATAGTTTATGGGGAACATTTCGGTGGAGTTTATTGTATTTATTTTTGCCGTTTAAAAAATGTCAGTTGATATGGAGCAGTTGAGTATTTGTAGATATAGGAATGTTTTCAATGTTCGCTTTTTCTAAATTGATTAAAGAGTTTTCAAGCGTTTCAAACTTCGAATTGAAGAACCAAACAACGGTATGAAATGTTTCACCTACTGGAACTACATTTAAGTGTATCTATTTGCTGGTAGATGTCTGCATAAATAATGCTTTAAGTTCCATATAAACAGTAGCAATCATCATGGAAAACTACAATCCAAAGGCTCCTGTATGTTATGTCATCGTATTATTCATTAGCTTTAACCATTTTGGAAACTAATAAAACAAGAGACTCTCTCACTTTCTTTTTTCCTTTTGTTTTTTTTCTTCTTGAAAGGTATAAACAAGAGACTCTTAAAGGAAAGAAAAGATTATAGAAACCAGAAATTGGAAAGCATAAGATACTTCACAGTACTTGATGACAGTTGGTTTCCCGTAATAAATGATTTAATTTAAGTAAGGGAAAAAATGAAGATAACTATTAAGCGAAAAGAAATGTGGGATTTCTATTGATGGATGAGTTAGTTGCTTGAAATCAAGCTGTAGAGCATTGGCATCAAAATTCATTCTCAAAATCATTGTCACGAGAAATTAATTATTGAAAAATTAACTTATAATCATATTTATGAAACATCATAAGCGGTTTAAATAATATATTATACCTTTTAAGAAGTCTAATAGAAATGCCAAATAATTGTTGTCATTTTTTACTCCTTTGTCAAGTTTGAAACATTTTGCTTCTTCACGATGGTTTATTTGTTTTTTCCATCGTAAAATAATGTGCCACAAATATGGATGTAGAAAAGGAAATGCTTGTTTTCTGCGTACAACTGTTGTATGTATTTAAACATGATGAAAAGCTCGTCGTGTGATGACCTCTTTGGCTGATGGATAGGATATGGTCCTTCGTTGTGTTACCTGATGCTGACTTTTTGGTGGTTGATGTATTATCCGCTATTGGAACTTACTACCCTCCCCTGTATGGTTCTCAGATATGGTCAATATCCATGACAAATTTTTTTTACTTCTGGGTCAAAGAAACTGTCAACTATGTGTTCCATTTTTATATATATAGACTCTGAACAATTCCTCTTTCTCAGACAGAGAATGATGGGTTGATTGAGGGCCTTATTCCTCAGCTATTTACTTCTGTACCGGTTCTCAACGAGGCTGCTTCTTATGTGGCACAGACAACTTCATACTTTACTAGCTGTTTTTCTGATTATTCTGGTATTTATCTTTCCTCTTCTTTTGTGTTTCTCTTACTGTTTTCACTCACCTTTAACTTATGTCGCTCTTGAATCTACAGGCTTATGCACATGTCTTCTATGACAAATTATTCCTTCGGTTTGAAACTTTTACAACCTTTTCAGATTTTGTTTATTTGATTGTTGATTTGTTGACTTTTAGAACCTTCTACAACCTGCTTGTACATGCTGCTTGTACATGTGTGCTTCCTCCCCCCCCCCCCCCCCCCCCCCCCCCCCCCAAAAAAAAAAAAAAAAAAAAATTCTCCGTTTCCTGGTTCATCCTCTTCTTTGTGTTTTACTTCTATAGTTATTTTTATAGTTACTTTTGTACATTACTTTTTTAGTAATAGTTATTATGATGTTTTCAATTTAACCAAGCCTGGTTCTAGAAGTGCTAATAATTTTATGTCTTACTCTTTTTATTAACCACCGTTTTACATTTCCTTCCATTCTCGCTACTTAGATTTATTTATTTTTGTTATTATTTTTCTTGTGTATATTACTAATTTGGTGACAGTTTTATGGTGATTTGGTCTCAGTTGACCCTGACTCTAGAGAACCTAGGAGTTCTGCTTTACATGAAGAGGAATTAGTGACGTTTTCTTCCAGAGAATCTGCAGATACGCCAGCCACAACCAGTGGAGATCAAAACCCTAGTGCTGCACAATCAATAATTTCTGAATCACCTGAAGCTGCAATCACAGCTACTGCTGTACATACTGAAGTTTCAAGGACCACGGTTGAAGAGTCATCTGGCCATAGTGGTGGTTTCCAATTGTCAAATAATACTGGTCGAAACGGCATGTCAATTTTCCAAGGGTATTGTTTTTGAATTAAATTGAAATAAATGTACCAAATGGGAATTTTAAGTGTGGGCTAATTTTTATTTAGTTTGGTACATATAACTTAATTCCTTTGTTTTGTTTATTTCATTTGTAATGCTCAATCTCATTCAGCCTTATTGATCGGGCTCTGAGGACAGTACGTGGATCCGCAGATGATATAGGATGGCTTCAAAGTGCATCTGGAATGCCCCCGGTTGAAGATGGAACTGAGAGGTTTGTGGAAATTTTGGAAGACATCAGGTACTGTGAGTGATAGCTGCCGCTGCTTTTCTACTAGTTATCTGGCATAGATTTAAATTGTGGTCTCCTTTTTCTTTCTATCAGGCATGGTATTCACAAATTACCTAATTCAGTGGTTTACTTGCTGGTTCCAGGTAATTTTTGTTGTTTACCTAATTTTGTTAGTTGATATTTGACAGTAGCATGTGAATTGGGCATCTGTCAATCATTTGGCCAAACTAAGTTACAATCTTATGTTAATGAATACATACAGGCAATAAAGTGCCCAAGGACAGTATTGTAGACTTAAAGTCGTTATCTTAAGAGGAACTATACCTCAGAGCTTTTTGTTTTTACTGTCATCAAGTCAAGGTGACCAAATCCTAGGTTTGGAAACAAAAAAACCTGGGATTGTCATGACGTTGAATTAAAAGTGAGAAGATTGAATCTTAAAAAATTTGAGGTTCTGGAACAAAACTTAAATTATCGAAGTGTCAAAATGGAATTGTGATTGGACAGGCCAGATCTTAGTTTTAAGTCCTAGATTTCTTTGTTGTAATTGAATTTTAATATGCAGTAAGGGAACACTTTTTTAAACATTTATTTTGCTTTAGATGATTTTGTTGCTTGCTTGAAAACATACTTACCTGGTTGGCGGCTGTAATTCATGTAACTGGTAGGACTTTTCAGCAACCATGGACCACTGTATTTTGTTGATACAAAAACGAGATTCTCAAAGATGGGTCTGGCCTGTCATATTGCCAAGATTCATAGTGAGGTATTTTTGTTTGCTTTTACGTTCTAACCTTTATGTATTTTCTCTTCCCATCTTGTTAAACAATGAAAATCTATAATCAGGCTTCAGTGGAGAAAAATGCAAGAGAGATCAAAGAGTACGTTGAAGAAATATATTGGGGTTCTGGAAAACGTGTATTAATTCTTGGGCATAGCAAAGGGGGAGTAGATGCAGCAGCTGCCTTATCGTTGTATTGGTCTGATTTGAGAGAAAAAGTTGCCGGCTTGGCATTAGCTCAAAGTCCATATGGCGGCAGTCCAATAGCATCGGATATCTTGCGTGAAGGACAGCTTGGTGACTATGTGAACGTACGGAAGCTTATGGAGATTTTAATTTGTAAAGTGATCAAGGTACGCATAGGCAGATCGTTTTTCAAGATTTTTTTTATAAAAAACTTGCAAAGATGGACTCACTCTTTATAGGCTGAATTCCTAAATTTATTGTGAATTAAAGTTACAGCTTACCTAACAAGTATTGATGTTAAAAAAAAAAAGAAAGAAAGGAAAAGAAAAGAGCCAAACAGACCAATCAGGCTGCATGTAGACGGACTACGTGAGTGAAGCTAATGTCTCCTAAATGTCCTTAGAGAGACTATGTTGTAAAGGTTACTTAATCCCCTCAAAGCTGGCTAGTCAACGTGCTTTGTTGATTTGTTCTGAACTTTATAATAGAGCATGGATGGAAAAATTATTCCTACTCAAAGGCTTATTGTAATTGTACTCGTATATTTTATTAAGTCTGGTTGGCAGAAGTTTTCAATATTGATTTTATATAATTCCTGAAGTGATTAAGTTAATTATGTTCCACAATAAGACCATCTGATTGTTAGAACGGTGTAGAAGTTTTTGCTAAAATATGGAAAGAGAGTAGAATGCAATTATTATTCTTTATCTTGATGGAGATCAACCACCTGGTATTTTTTGAAGGGGCATAGAAAGAAAAAGGATTCAGAGATATGCATCATAAACTCTTAGAGCATGTTTTTGAGTGACCAAAATCACTTTTGTCATGTTTTTTCTGTTTCTAGCATGAAAAAGTGATTTTGACCATTTCAAAATTACAACCCACCTTGCCTTTAGTACTGATTGGCCAACTAATTTCCACGTTGACTTTAACTCTCACCTCAGGCTTAAAACTTCCTCTCTGTCAGATAAATGCATATTCTAGTTATCTTTTTGTTTGTATGCATGGGTTTTATATATTATCACATTTGTCTCTCATTCTGCTGCAATAGCTTCTCATTCTTGTTTGCTAGCATAACTATTAATTAAAAAGAAATTTCAAACAGCTGTAGAACCCTCTTTTATCAATGTTTTTAGAACGATGATCTAAGTTGGAAAAGTAATAATATTTAATAATTTGCACTTGAGGTGGTGGTCATATAGTTGGTTGTTTTAGACATGCCAATTCTTACATAAATGGAAAATAGCAATGGTATCTCATCATCCCTTTACTTTTTAAAAGGTTGAGGGATAAAAGGTTCAAATTTGAACCGGAAGAAAACTCTGATGATTTGTTTGCTTTCTATCTAGGGGGACATGCAAGCTCTGGAAGATTTAACGTATGAGAGGAGGAAGAAGTTTCTAATGCAGCACCACTTGCCAGCAGAACTCCCTGTGGTATCATTCCACACCGAAGCCAGCATTTCACCTGCTGTTTTGGCCACCTTGTCCCGTGTTGCTCATGCAGAACTACCAGCCCCACTCTCTACTGCTCAAGCTGCAAAACTCCCTGTAGTGATTCCCTTGGGAGCTGCAATGGCAGCCTGCGCCCAGCTGCTGCAGATCCGTTACAAGGAGAAGAGTGATGGACTGGTAACTTGCCGTGATGCTGAACTCCCCGGATCCACGGTGGTGCGTCCGAAACGTAAGCTAGACCATGCCTGGATGGTCTATTCATCTCTCAACGACGACACGTCTGAAGCAGATGCAACTCAGGTGTGTGAGGCACTTTTGACATTGCTTGTTGAAGTTGGGCAAAAGAAAAGACACCAATTGACGAATAAAGATGAATGATAGATAGCATTGGCGTCGGCTTTGTTTGCTTTCATTTTTCATCTTCTCAAGTGTAATGAGTAGGTTGCAGCGGAATTTGTTCTGTATATAAATTGGATTGTGAGATCACTAATTTTGATGGGTCGCGATAATTAGACTATTATAGACAGCAAAATTAGATAGAATAGATAGGCGATGCTTTGGAAAGCAATAAAACATTGTGTATTGGGACATGTAGACCCACATTAGTGAAGCAGATTGTTCGTTTATGCATACCATTCAATAAGCCCAGGCCGATTACATCTTATGCGATTCATTGTCACGTTGTGCTAAATTATTACTGGTTTGAATATGCCAATCTGAGCATAGCTCAACTGGTTAAGACCTATAGTCTCGACTACCTCGACTAAGAAGCCAAAAGTGTGAATCTTCCATCTCACATGTCGTTGAACCTAAAAATAGGAAAAAAAATATATACTAGTTCAATGGCATTGGAAAATAAAAATTAAAAGTATATATATCAGCATAATTGAAATTTTTAAAAATTGAAAATTTTAAAAGTTAAAAGGCTAAATAGACAGGTATGAGATAATTTAATTCGTTTAAGTTGATTTCCCTTTGATTTATTTGTTTTGAAAATCATAGTTATTTTTTTAGTGCTCTTTCAAAAATTAATTTGTGTGTGGGTGTGTTTTTTAGTTTAATATTTACGGGTTTAGCATGATAATAAATAATAATATGCTGAGAGTCTAAAATATTTTATGCAGATTTAAAAGTCTACTTTAAAAAAAAAAAAAAAAAAGTAAAAAGATAAAATTGTAATTACAACCTACAGGGAATCGTAAGTTTAAAATTTGCCAAATCAGTTCATGAAAAAATTTGCACAAACTGTTGAACGAATCAAATCGTTCGTAACCAACGACGTTCACTTCAAACCATTACACAAAATATTAATCTTTAAAGAAGTGAAGTGAGGGGCAAAATAATTACTATAAATAAGCACAATTTTGTTTAAAATATTGACAAAGTATAAAACAATGCTGATGTGATTTGCAGTTGCAGATAGAAATTCCCACTTTCCAGAAGTGCCCTCATATCTTTCAAAGAATTTCGTCGCCATCGGAATTTTTGGCACTGCCTGCCAGAGCAGTAGACCCACACGACGCGACTCGGCATTTTCCCCCTCCACAGAACGAACACACAGCACAAACTGCGACCGACCGAGGGCGCATCCAGCGGGTCTCCGGGCTGAGGTTTTTGGAAGTTCATTCGTTTTAGAGGTTTTCGCCTTAATTAGGGTTTTGAGCGGCTGAATCAATCATTTTTTTTATTGGTTTTTGTTGCTCAAAGACGCCATATAAGCTGAGCTTTGGCTGCTAGGTCCTGTGTAGATACTTTTTTAGCTCTAGGATTTTCTGGAGGAATATACTATCACGGGGAGGGCTTTGGATTGGAGTAGTGAACAGTTGATAATGGTCTAGAAGCGTGATCCTCTGAATTAGGGTTTTCAGGCGCTGAAATCAATATTTGGAGGAGTGTTATGTGAGTGGACCTAGTGGCTGGCTCTCGTGGCCCGTGGAAGGGGAATGGGGAGCACCGTCGATTCAGATAGAAAGCGGCGTCACTTTAGCACCATATCTCCAACGGCTGCTACTGCCAAGAAGACGCCCTTCTTGCCCATTTCTGAGGACAAAAAGGTAAGGGTCATTCAGTTAATTACTTTCTAACTTATTGTGCTTCCATATTAGGTTTTGTAGGTCTATCCTGGCCAGCGGTTTCAGTTTAGAATATTACGGTTATTGAACAACTTTGCACGATTAGCTATTCTTTTTCCTAAACTCATATTGACTAGAGATATTGAATTTACATTTTTGTTATCTGCTGCCATCTTTCTTTTACGAATCCTAGGGTCAGGACTTTATATCTACTAGTCTAAGGCAATCAATGCAAATTTCTGTTGGTTTTTGTTACAATTTGGAGGAAAGTTATCTTCTGAGAAGAAAAGATCATGAACTATTGCTACTATGTACGAGAATTTCTAATTCATGACTTATGATTTGTGCTTATCTTTAGTGGTGTACGGAGAACAAGAAAATCCAAATTGCTGTTGGATACATTCTCTCTGATATTGTAACTTTTTTTTTTTTTTTTTTCAATTGAATCATTTTCTGCAATGTATTAGATAATTTAGAAGAATGTTAATTCTTTTAATTGACATAATTTATAATTACCATTCTTTATGAATCTGTCATAAAACATTGTATTGTACAAATATGTAATTTCCCGTCATTAAATTTGTCATGTCGATCTCGCTCCATAATTTCAAAAAGTTCATAAAACTGAATATTTAGAAGACTACCAGTTTGCCGCGATGTCTATATACACATGCATGTAGAAATATGTCCATACATGCGTGTGAGATGAATACTTTTGGACAATCAGGTATTAACATGTTTTTATTGGTCATCCACGTGCAATTTAGGAAAAAACCGAGGAAGAGATTTGTGGGTTCTGTTTATCTGTCGAATTTTATTGATGTTTTATTTCTCCAATTTTGGTGGATTTAGGATTCTCAGCATTGGATATATCTTTTGAATAATTAACAGTGTTTTCAGTTCTAATTCATTCTATTTGTTTATAGTGGGGAAGTTTTGCTTACTGGTATAGTTTATTATTATTTTTTGTATGTGTTTTTAAAATACAAAAAGTGTGCTAAGCTTGTTATTAGTCCATTTTATTACTTGTTTGGAAGTTTTGAACTCTGAGAGTTGTTTTTCCAGTAATTTCATGTCTTCTTCATTTACATTTTATTAACTTTTTCAGGCTGGGTTTCATGGGTGGTGGTTTTTGGGTGCATTCGTTGGTTTGCTTTCCAAGTATTTATGGTTATTAGTGCTGTTATCTGGATTTTCATCTCATACCAAAAGTCTTATTTTCTATATAAGAATTTTCTCCTGAAAAATTTTGTTATGTTCTAAATATCTGAGGCATTTGTTCTCTCCATAATTTCACTTGTTGTTAAGTGTAATCTATATCCATCAAATTTCATAATTAAATGGAAAAAGGCGTAATAGCTAGATTTTTGTTAGTTCTACCAACGTAATTTGCCTTTAGTAGAGAGAGAAAAAAAGAGCAATGGCAAAACGACATGCTATTGATTTAT
Source organism: Trichosanthes truncata (assembly GCA_033996785.1). Classification (NCBI taxonomy): domain Eukaryota; kingdom Viridiplantae; phylum Streptophyta; class Magnoliopsida; order Cucurbitales; family Cucurbitaceae; genus Trichosanthes; species Trichosanthes truncata. The sequence continues at coordinate 819,747 of JAWPNB010000003.1, forward strand.
GAATCAAGGAATGACCCCTTCAACACAATGTCTGCATCCAATGAGTGAACTGATAACACCAAAGGCTATGATGGTCTCTTTCATGATATGTGTGCATACTTACTATTTAAGTTATTGAAACTAGGTCCGAACATTTCCCCTCTTTCCTTTGCAGCTTGATGTTGCTGTTCTTCAATACCAAAATCAGAAGCTCATACAGAAGTTAGAGGTTCAGAAGGTAGAGCACAAATCTCTTCAGAATAAATATGCTCAGTTGAAGGAGAAACAAGAACCATATGATATGACAGTGGCTGTGGTTAAAAACTGTTGGGAAGAGGTACGTGTTATATCTCTCACTTGTCATCTTTTGGACATAACACGTGATCTTTCGCACATTGCTTGAAATGTAGTTTATCCATTTTGCAACAGCTTGTTAATCGATTGGAAACATCTTCTGTCCGTATGAAGAGGTGGAGGAGCAAGCAGGATGGCGAACATACAATGACTGCTGCAGGTGAGGATTTTCATCCTTTATTTGGACTGATTATGTTGTCTCTGTCTCTGGTTTGATAAAGTGCTTCCATTTATTGTTAAGTTTCTTGCTTGGTTTTTATATTGAAGTTCTGAAACACAATGTCAACAACTGGAGCTTCACTATATGACTTCCTCTGGACGTATTTTTCTCTTTCCTGGTATCTTGTTTATTTATATAGGCTTCCAACGTTCCATTTTATATATATTTTTTAATTACCATTTTACCAAGTTAATGGTTCTGGAACTTGAAATTAGCAGTGTTATGGATCATTGTTTTTGTTTTTTTTGTTTTTGTTTTTGGGTAAGAATCAATTTCGTTGGTGTATGGAATCTTACAAAAGGGATAGAGAATCCATGGTGATTACAAAAGGCTCTCCTAGTTGGTTAAGAGAGAGACATAACTGTATGAAGCAAAGAGATTAGATAATTTACACCAAGAAATAGCATTGTTTCAACCCCCAGTTGGTTATGGATCATTGTTTCAAATAATGCCATTGCCACTTAATATTGAAACTCTAGGTTTTAGAATAATGCTTATTGTAATTTGAGGATAAAATTATTTTGGTTGTCATGAGATCATGGGTATTCCGAATGAGGTTGCCTAGATTTTGGACGAAATGCCTTTAGAGAGAGATTCCCAAGTGAAACTAGTGAACTGGCCAACGTTTACTAGAAAGAGGAAAATGGTTGGTTTGCTAAAACAAGAAAATAAAGAGCGCCTTAGAGATTTTAACTACAATTGGAAGTGAAAAATGGTGGAAGAACATCCTTTTGGTTTGATATTTGGAAGGGTAATTAGCTAGTTCACCAAAGATTGCCAAGGTTTTTAAGGGTCTGTTTGGTATGCAATCTAGATTATGTTTATGTTTTCAGATTCACGGAATCAAATGGATTCAGCGAATAACATAAAATACGCTCATAAATTAATTAATAATAGTTGTGATTCAACTTAATATTCAATTGGTAAACTACAACTATTTTTATGTTTTTTTTTTTAAAGTTTAACAACATATGGGGTAGAGGATTTGAACCTTTGACCTCTTGGTCGAGGATATATGCCTAAACACTCAAGTTGACAATTATTTTTATGGTTTATAAACATATTATTAAACACATTTTGAACAACTTTTTAAATTGGGATCTAGTTTCTAAATTTGCTACCAAACACATATCCGAAAACATTGAAAACATGAAATTCAACTCTGATTTCCATTGAATCCCTTGTTTTCAAATTTATGTTGAAAGATCACTAACCAAACACACCCTAAGGGTCTCACAGGAAAAGGAGAGTGGAAGATACTTTGGGGAAAAACGCTAACCCTTCGAGGAATTTGACTAGAAGATTATTATAAGATGCATAGTTGTGGTAGCTCTTAACAACAAAAACATTTTAGAAAGTGGTTGCTGGTTAGGGTATGGGGTATGTAGCAAGAATGTGGCCCTCCTTTCTACATCCCTGTTCCATCAAGTAGTTGCAAGTAAGTATGAGACTCATTCCAGTGGCCGGGGTATTAGTTTAATTTCCAAAGGCACCTCTCTTAGAGGGTGATCTCCCGTTGATCCCTAGTTACTTCTTCGAATTTGAGTTTTGGAGGATTCTTCAGTTTGTGTTCAACCATTGGCTGTCCCTTTTTGCTTCTTATTCTTTGGTTCTTCATTACCTCTCAACCTCTCAACATCATATGTTATTTACTTGGAGGGTTGAGCTACTTCCATTGACTTCTGGTTTCATGGGCCGTCTGGAATCAGAATTGAGAGATCAAGGAGTTAGCCCCTCTCTTGACCTTACTTAAATTGGTTGCATTTCTCCATGTCAAACTGTTGAAGTATAGATGATTTTCTTTTCAAGTCTTTATATCTTTCATTGACTTTGCCTCCCATCTTGTCCTCGTACCATCCTTTTTTCTCTTCTTCGTGGAAGCTCAAAATCCCAAAGAAGATTTGGTTCTTTTCTTGTCTTGTGGCCTTGGGAAGGATGGACACAGTTGATTTCTTTCCTTTTTTAGAGAGCTTCCTCTAGAATTCTAGGTTTGATTGGTGTGTTTTGTATAGGTATGGGATAGAGGATCTGAATCTTGTTTTGTGGTTGGGCACTTTTCTCTTCTATAATTTGGAGCCGTTTGTGGAAAAGTTTTGGATTATCTATTGTTTAGAGGTTGAGCATTTGCAAGGGGGTGGAGGAAGTTGGTCAAGATCCTCCTTTTCTTGGGGAAGGCCGTGTTCTTGGTAGGCCTGTATCTTTGACCGTTCTGTGCTTTTTTTGGCTGGAAAGGAGCAGACAAGCGTTCAAGGGATTGTATGATGATATTTGGGATTGTATGCATCTTAATGATTTTTTTTGGGTTCTTATCTTTACTTAAATTGTTTTGTAATTATCCTTTACTTTTTATCACCAAATTTTGGGATCTTTGCTTTAAGTTTTTTTACTCCCCGATTTTGGTTTGACATTTTACTTTTTAGTGTGCATTTTTGTATTCTTTGTTTTCATTCTTCCCAATGAAAGTTTGCTTCTCATGAAAAAAAATTTCATTCCATTGATTGGTTCATCCCCATTGCTTAACAAGGAGCTAGTGATTGCTAAGTGGAAGATAAGGTGTCCTAAGAATGTTGTATTTTATTTGGACTCTTTGCTATTCCGGACTGGGGAGCTCATACAAAAGACAGATTACAGTTGAGATTCTCAAACTGAGCAATATAGCCCAACTGTTGTATGCTTTGTTTTTTATTCTTTAATCCTTCCTTTGGTATATATTTGTGGTACTTTCTTTTAATTCACATTCCTGGTCTCTTGGGTGCTTGGTGGCACGGTCAAAAGAAAATTTTAAGCAAGTTATTTGGACACGTTTTTTTTTGAAAGCTGAGACTTTGTTGCATTGTAAATGGCTTCATATGGGAAATCGGGATAGAAAGAAACAAGAAACAAGAGGCTCATTATCTGATTGGAGAGCTTTCTTGTAACTCTCTTTGGTAGTGGTATATTTTATATCACCAATGCAATATTTGTTTCCTATATATATATATATAACACAAGAGGCTCTCTGAAGGGAAGAGCAAAAGCTGGGGGAGAGGTTCTAAACTTATATTAGTTTCATACTTGTTGGTGCATGGTTTTCTATTCCTTTTGTAATTATACTCCCGTTGTATTTAGTCAGATTGGAGTTCTTAAAATTGTTATAAGATGTTGAGTAACAAAGATGGTCTGCATGTTCTTTTGGTTTATTGTCTCTTTTAACTTAAAGAATCTCTGCTCATTTTCGTATCTTGGTCCTATTGTTTTGCTATTTACGAACATTTGATATTTCTTAATTGCTTTGTAGATGGATCTTCATCTAGCTTTGAAGATGCTGTTCTTAGTCGGCTTGCAGAAACAGGTGCTACTCAAAGTTCCTCAACATATAGTTCCTCTAAGCACATGGAAGAAGAAACAGAAGCACCATGTGAGAAGACCAAAACCATCGAGCGGAATATAGAAGCGTCAATTGAAAATCTTTGGTATCTGAAGGATGGTTTACATGCTACATTGTTGAATGAGCTCCCAAAAGATGGTATGAATAAAAAGACACCGTGGATGCTTGTGTGATAATCTGTATCTGCTGTCATTCTTTTATCCCATTTAACCTCTTGCTTAGTTCTCTATAAATATTGGTTGTTTTTTTAGATTCATTCAGGAATAGGGCATCTGGCGACTTGGTTAAAGAAGTAAGGAATATGCGGTTGAGAGTAAAGGATTTTTTGTTTAAGCAGAAGGTGCTGGCTAAAGAATTGCAGAATCATCGGGACTTGGATGCAAAAACTAAAGCTGAGCTAAAAGTTTTAAAAGGTAACTTCTGGACATTTCATATGATTTATCATTTGCTGTTGGAAATGTTTGTCACATGATAGATACATGTAATTGAATCTACCTTTCATGTTAAAAAAATGTTACTCCATTTTTGGGATATCTTGGTGTCCCTAGCATTTTAAGCCATTTGGTTGGATCACTTTTGGTGCTTATGCATCATTGTAATGAGATATTTTTTTGATAAGTTTGTAATGAGATATGAAACATGAGTTATTTCAGTATTTATCTATATCGTGAATATATTATCTATTCAATAAGACACACTTCATTGAAAATTATGAAATACCAGAGGTAAGAATAGTGTGCTCTGAAACCAATCAACCTGAGATTAGAAAACAGCTTTCCAGTTGGTATTACAGAAAATGAACCTCTCTAGTTGGTATCGATATAAAATGACGTATGATAAAAAAAAAGAAAAGTTAAGAGGTTGCTGTGAAAAGAATCCACTTCCATTTCTCCTTAGAACTCCTCCTTGAAAGAATATTTTATTTCTTTCCTTCACTAGTCCTAAACAACATTTATCTTCTACACCTTTATCCCTCAATTGAAACCAGAACTAATAGAAGCATGAGGAAGTTCAATCACTTTATCTCTACAAATGATATGGTTGATCCCCCATGGTTAACGACAATTTCACTTGGACTACTATCGGTGAAAGAACGTTAGCTTTCAGGATTGTTAGATTCCTTTTATCTAGAGGCTGGGTGGAAATTTTCAACGCTTTTAGACTAGAAAAACTTCAAAGACCAACATCTCACCATTTCCCTCTAATTTTGATTTTGGGTGCTTTTAAATGGGGCCCATCACCCTTTAGGTTTGAGAATATTTGGCTTGAAGCTCCCAATTTCAAGGAAGACGTAGAGACTTGGTGGGCTGAACAAAATCCGAATGGATGGGCTGGATACAAATTTATGAAAAAGCTCAGAGGTTTGAAATCTCGATTAGTGGTCTGGAACAAAGAAACCTATGGGAATGTGATGGAAAAAGAACAAGATCTTCTTTGTCAGATTGCACAAATTGATAATGTGGAGGAACAAGGAAGGCTATCTGCTCAGTAAATAGAGGAAAGAATAAGATTGAAAGCATCTCTAATGGAGTTAACCATAAGTGAGCAACGTATTCTGAACCAAAAATACAAAAATTAAATGGTTAAATGAGGGAGACGAAAATACCTTTTTTTTAACATAGATGGGTTTCAGCTAGAAGAAATAGAGCTTTAATTTCCACCTTAGAAAGTCAATTTGGAAGACTTTTGGATACGGAAAGAGAAATTGAAGACGAGATCATTGGCTTTTTTTAGAAGCTGTATACAATTGACGAAGACCCCCGGTTTACAATAGAAGGTATTGATTGGATTCCTATTGATAACCTTAGAAGTTCGAGGTTAGAAAGGCCTTTTGAAGAGGAGGAAATATTCAAAGCTATCAATGATCTAGGCAACCTCAAGTCTTCAAGCCCTGATGGGATGACAGGGGAGTTTTATAAAAAGTTTTGGCACATTTTGAAACCTGATTTAGTAGAAGTGTTCCAAGAATTTTTTTGAAAATGGCGTCATCAACAAGTATACAGACGAGACTTATGTTTGCTTAATCCCCAAAAAGAAGAAAGCCTGTAGAGTCAGTGATTTTAGGCCAATTAGCTTGATTTCTTCATTATACAAAATCATGGCTAAGGTGCTTGCCGAGAGATTAAAGGAGGCTCTTCTTTTCACAATTAGTGATTGTCAATTAGCTTTTGTACAAGGTAGACAAATCTTGGATGCTATTTTAGTGGCTTCTAAGACGGTCGAAGACTGGAAGTTGTCGATGAAAAGTGGTTTCCTTTTAAAACTTGATCTTGAGAGGACGTATGATAAAAGGTGGATTGGAGATTCCTTGATGCAATTTTGGAGCTGAAAGGCTTCGGTAGGTTGTGGAGGAAGTGGATAAGAGGTTGCTTGAAGACCACTAATATCTCCATCATGATTAATGGTAAAACCGAGAGGGAAGTTTTCAGCTACAAGAGGCATTAGACAGAGAGATCCCCTCTCTCCCTTTCTCTTTACGATCGTGGGGAATGCTCTTAGTTGTACTGTGCAGTTTTTCCAAGGAAAAAGAATTTTAAAGAGCCTTTCGGTGGGAAAGAACATGTTGGAAGTTGCGCTCCTCCAATTCGCTGATGACACTATCATTTTTTGCCCGACTGAGGCTCCGTTCTTGAGGAGTTGGTGGGAGATTTTGAACATGTTTTGGGCCGGGTCAGGATTATCTTTAAATTTGGCCAAAACTGCCATGGTCAGGATTAATGTAAGTAAAGAAGAGGTTGATACCTGGGCTCAGGAGTTTAAATGCCAAACTGAGGCTTTCCCGATAAACTATCTTGGCTTTCCTTTAGGTGGAAATCATCACAGGAAAACTTTTTGGGAGCCCTTGATAGATAAATTAAGGGCTAAGCTTGAAGGTGTTTGCTTCTTTCCAAAGGTGGGAGGGTTACCCTTGCCTAGTCTGTTCTTAACAGTCTCCCCATTTATTATTTTTCCCTCTTAAGAGCTTCGAAGAAGGTCACAAACTCAATGGAAAAGTTAATTAGAGACTTTGTGTGGAATGGGAGAGTCTACAAGCCCGGTAGCAATCTAGTTAAATGGGAATGGACTGCCTTACCAATCCCGCTTGGTGGCTTTGGGGTGGAATCCTTAAAGCATAGCAATACTTCCCTTCTCATGAAATGGCTTGGGAGGTTTACGCAAGAAGGTGATCCTCTTTGGAAGAAAATAATCACTAGCATTTATGGAATGACTCAATGACTCACCTTGGATGGATGACTGACGAGTTTAAGCAGAAAGGGAACAGACCTTGGGTGGACATTGCTACAAACTACTCTTTGTTTTATTGGTTTATGAAATTCCAAGCTAGTAATGGGAGGAACTTTCGGTTTTGGGAAGATGCCTAGGTGGATATAGTTCCGTTGAGGGATAAATTCCATGACCTTTATGTTGCGTCAATGAAAAAAGGTGCTTCTATTTACGAGTGTTGGGGCTTTGATAATCAAGCTTGGAATGTGGGTCTTAGAAGAGGCCTTTTCGACAGTGAGCTTCAGAGTTGGGTAGCTTTCGTGGAGAAGCTTAAGTCATTTCAGTTGGGAGCTGGTAATGATTGAATTCTTTGGTCTATGGAGGTTTCTGGTTTATATACTAGTAAATCTGCTTTTCAATCTCTATGTAACAGTACCCCCAAGGTTAGTTCTGGTCTAACCCGTTTAATTTGGAAGAACAAATGCCCAAAAAAAGTTAAAGTCTTCTTGTGGTCAGTGGCGTTTAGAAGTCTAAATACAGATGATAGACTGCAAAGAAAATTTAGGGTGTGGTCCCTCTCTCCCTCGGGCTGTAGACTGTGCTTAAATATGGGTGAATCCCTTGACCATCTTCTTCTCCATTGTGATTTTGTTGCTCGGGCTTGGAACTTTATAGCGAGATTATTGGGGATTTCCTTTTGTCTCTCAAAGAAGGTGGATGACTGGCTTATGGAAGGTCTACATGCGTGGAATTTGAAAGGAAAAGCCAAGGTAGTTGGAAATTGTGCCTTTAGAGCTCTTTTGTGGCACCTGTGGAAGGAAAGGAATGCTAGAACTTTTGAAGATAAGTCCTTAAATATTGATTTCTATTGTAATTGTGTACAAAATACGGCTTCTTGGTGGATTTCCCTACCCACACATTTATTTTGTAACTACAGTCTTTTGATGATTTTAAATGAATATATTCCTTCTATGTTTCTTATCTTAAAAAAAAAAAAAAAAAGAGATGACCTTCAAGCATGAGTATAAAAGTCAATTGCTAAAATAGGATTTACCTCACGGTGCTTTAGTTTTATGAGGATTTATCCTGTAGGTTTCTTTAAAACTTATTTTTTCTTTTTCTGATAATATTACCTCCCAAATAAGGTAAGGGTGATTCATGAAAAGATACGTACTTGTAGGAGTGTTAAAGATATGATAGTCATCTAAGAAGTACAAACACTTCAATTTGGGTAATGTATCTGTGTTCATCACTTGTTTAACGTGTGTTGGTCACTTGTTAGCACTGCCAAATGCTAGTTGTACAAAGTGAATACGAGTCTAACCTTGTTAGTCATGTATCAAACACTAGTTAGGCAGAATAAATAGACAAAGAATAATATAGGGAAAAAAAATAATAAATTTTAAGAGCGAAATACATAAAACTTATTTTTTTAAGCATATAGATGCATAAGCTTACTAACGTCAAATTTCCTTCTTTTATAAAAATTACATGTATTTTAAATAATGTATAGTTTTAATAATTGTGTCCTTGTCATGTTTGTGTACTAGACTTTTAGAAAATAATGTGCCATCATTTTCGTATTTTCGTGTTGTCTCAGTGATTCGTGTCCATATCTGTGCTTTTTAGAAAGAAAACTCTTATTGTCTCTAGGAGTTGGTTTTAGGGTTTCCGAAGTCTCTTAGTGGAATAGTGGGATGGGGCCTGATGCTATGAATATGAAAGAAAATGCTTGTGGCACATTGTTGTGCACATGGTCGTTTCACTGCCTCCTACGCAAGGCAATTTTACTAAAGTATTGTGTGCCTTGGAGCTTCCTAGTCTGTTAACGGCACACTATGACTCAGTTTTTAATTATCTTTCGTTAGATCGTCTTGTTTCAAAAAAGATTGCCCTGTTTCTTTCTTGTTATTCTTGCTTCCCTATTTCCCCAGATTTTTCCCTTTCTCTTATTATCCATACCAATGAGAAAGCCTTCGATGAGGCTGCACTTTACTCTTTATTCTAAGCACCAAGGAAGGAGCCTCCATCGAAGAGTTTATATTCCATCCTTATTGCTGATAAGGTGGTTGATGAAGATAAAAGGTCAAGAGGGAGACTTTGTTCTTGGAAAGGTGTAAACTTTGTAGACTGAGATTTCCTTGATTCCATTTTTTAGATGAATGCTTTTGGGCTTTCGATTGAGATTTGGGGTTGAGGAGGAATCTGTTAGGTATCTCACTAATTCCCTATTTAATCAAGCAGAAAAATACACAACTCCACGAATATAATGACAATCAACACTGTTCTATTGAGAGTTCTTCAATAGACAGTGTGATATGAACAGATATTATTGAATCTCAAGAACAAGAAAAAGAACCAGACAATCCACAATATTCAAACTATTAGAGAGAGTCCAGGACTCCTCTCCAATCCAGACCTCACTCCAAATTCTGCCTCCTTCCACACTACCCTCCTTGCCCTATAAAAAACCCTCACTCCCACACTCCGTACAACAGTCCTCCCTTCACACAACAAAAAAGGTCCCCACCAACCGTTATGCCCCTTTTCCCATATTGCCCCTTCTCTTATATGTTTTAGTAATTGGAGGCCTAACAATACCCCCCGGGGTCAGATACACCTTGTCCTCAAGGTGGAAATCCGGAAACCATTGTTGAATGAAGTTAACCGACTCCCAAGTAGCCTCGCAATCTTGTTCTCCTTGCCACTTTACTAGCCATTCTTCCTCGCCGGAATCCGAATTCCATCGCAAGCTGAGAACTTCTTGGGGGGTCGCCTTCCATTCATAGCCATCTGATAATTCGGGAACTTGAGCGTGCACTGTTACCTCATGCCCTACCATCCTCTTTAGCAAGGAAACATGGAACACATCATGCACCGAAGCATCCACTGGCAGCTCAAGGCGATAAGCCACTTGACCGACCCTTTCCAGTACTTTGAAAGGCCCAAAATACTTTGGAGATACTTTTTCACATTGCCGTTTGGCCAAGGATTTCAAACGATATGGTCGGATCTTTAAATACACCTAATCCCCCACCTGGAACTCGACCTCTCTTCGTTTGCGATCAGCATATTTTCTCATCCGTTCTTGTGCCACCCGAAGATGTTCCTTCAGAGCTACTAATGCCAAGTCGCGATCCTTCAACTGTTGCTCAAGTGTGTCATTGGTGGTTTTTTGGTCTCCATAAGAAACTAGTGCTGGTGGGGATCGGCCATACACGATATGGAATGGAGTGGTGTTGATGGAAACATGGTATGTCGTATTATACCAGTATTCAGCCCATGGAATCCACTGTTCCCACTTCTTCGGATGTTCTCTGCAAAAACAACGCAAGTACGTCTCCAGGCACCTATTGACTCTCTCCGTTTGGCCATCCGTTTGTGGATGGAAAGCTGTACTTTTCTTCAACTGAGTTCCCTGCAACTTGAACAATTCATTCCAGAAATGACTGACAAATATTTTATCGCGATCAGAGACTATAGATTTCGGGAATCCGTGCAGCCTTACAATCTCTTGGATAAACAGGGTCGCTACTTCTTTTGGTGAGTAAGGATGTTTGAGCTTCAAGAATGACTGTACTTGCTCAATCGGTCTACAACGACTAGTATAGAATCAAACCCAGCGGACTTAGGTAGTCCTTCAATAAAATTCATAGAGATGTCCTCCCATATGAGACTAGGAATGGGCAATGGTTGTAACAATCCGGCTGGTGACACAGCATCTACCTTGTTGCGTTGACAAATCGAGCACTTCTCAACGTATTTTTTCACTTCAGCTTTCATGTTCTTCTATAATAAATCGCCCGTTAGTCTCTTATAAGTGCGCAAGAATCCGGAGTGCCCCCCTATCACTGAGTCATGGTAGGTGTGTAATAACGTAGGAATCAAGGTGGATTTACTAGACAACACCAACCGTCCTTTATACAGCAACTTCCCTCGTTGCAAGGAATATTTTGGGTGAGCCAGCGGATCGGCCCTCAATTCATCGCAAATCTTCTTTAATTCAGGTTCTTCCTCCACTTCACGAAGCACGGTTTTTACATCCAGGAGGTTAGGAATCGAGAGGACCCGTAATTCCCCTTCATGATTAATCCTTGACAGAGCGTCCGCCGCCTTATTTAACTGCCCTGGGTTATACTTGATCTCAAAATCATAACCTAGGAGCTTGGTGAGCCAGCGCTGATACTCGGGCTGCACTTCTCTCTGTTCTAGGAGGCTCCCCAATGCTCTCTGATCAGTTAGAACTATAAACTTCTGTCCCAATAGATAATGCCGCCATTTTTGGATTGCGAGTACTATGGCCATCAACTCCCTCTCGTATATCGGTTTCATCCGTGATCTCTGAGATAACGCTTGGCTAAAAAAAGCAATGGGCCTCTGCTTTTGAGATAACACTGCCCCAATTCCCGTCCCCGAAGCATCAATTTCAATGACAAACGGCAAGGCAAAATCGGGTAGAGCTAGAACTGGCAAAGTCACCATGGCCTGCCTTAATGTTTCGAAGGCTACTGTAGCCCCTTCAGACCAGTGGAACGCGTCTTTTTTTAACAATTGAGTGAGGGGCTCGGCGATGTGCCCATAGCCCCTTTACAAACCGCCGATAATAACCGGTGAGCCCCAAAAATCCCCGTAGTTCTTTGATGTTTTTCGGCACTGGCCACCTGAGCATGGCTTGAATCTTCTCCCCATCGGCTTCAACCCCATTCTTAGAGATCACATGCCCCAGATAAGCTATTCTCGGCTGCCCAAAAACACATTTATTTCTATTCGCGAACAGAGCATGACCCCTCAAAGTATCTAGTAGTATCTCCAAGTGTGTGAGATGAGTTGAATAATCCGGGTTGTAAACGAAAATATCGTCAAAAAATACGAGTATAAAGCGCCTAAGGAAGGGACGAAAAACCTGATTCATGAGCGATTGAAATGTGGCTGGAGCGTTAGTAAGACCAAACGGCATTACCAGAAATTCATAATGGCCTTCGTGAGTGCGGAAAGCCGTTTTGGGAATGTCTTTATCCTTCATCCGTATTTGGTGATAACCAGACTTCAAATCCAGCTTGGAAAAAACCTTGGATCCATGGAGTTCATCTAACAACTCTTCGATAACCGGTATCGGGAACTTGTCCGAAATTGTCGCTCGATTCAACGCTCTATAGTCAACACAGAACCTCCATCCCCCATCCTTCTTCTTGACCAATAGAACTGGGCTGGAGAAAGGGCTGGTACTTGGTCTAACTATCCCGGAAGCCAACATTTCTTTGATCAGGCGCTCAATCTCGAATTTCTGGGCATGAGCATACTTGTAAGGCCGTACGTTCACCGGCTGTTGCCCCTCTCGTAGCACAATTCGGTGATCTACCTCTCTCTTCGGTGGTAGTTCCGCGGGAAGTTCAAAGACATTTGTGAATTGAGTCAACAATGCTTGTATCTCCGGTTCGGTTGTGAGCATCTCTTCATCTCTACTTTCATTAGAAGAATCGAGAGTTTCCCCAATATTTAATCCTCTCAATTCGACTAAATACCCTTGGTCATCTTCCATCCAGGATTTCGCTAACATTTTCAAGGAGATCTCTGCTTTGGTCAACGAAGGATCCCCTTTTATCATGACTTGATTTCCCCCTAACTCGAATGTCATCTTTAACGCAGACCAATTTACATTCATCTCCCCCATCTTGCGGAGCCATTGCATTCCCAATATCACTTCAATATTTCCCAATTCCAAGGGTAAGAAATCCTCGCAGATGGATAATTCAGGAAGAGTAACCACTAATGACTTGCAAACCCCTTTCCCTTTCGTGGCCAGACCATTGCCCATCACAATTCCATAATTCGATGTTTCTCCCACCGGCAATTTCAACTCGTCAACTAGTTTCTGCGAGATAAAATTGTGGGTAGCCCCACAATCAATGAGCACCACCACTTCCCGCTCCCCTATCCTCCCCTTTACTTTCATGGTGCCGGGTGTCGAGAACCCAATTACATACTTTAAATCTAACTCCACCAGAGCACCCACTTCGTTCGCTTCTAGCTCCGTCATGTCTTGCATGCCCTCTGTCTGTATCAGCTCGATCTCACCCACATCGTTCACCAGCAGCACTCGTAGTTCCCTAACCTCTCGATTTTTACAGACATGATCTTTCGAGTATTTCTCATCGCAACGAAAACACAGCCCCTTAGCTCTCTTTGCTTGGAAATCGGCGTCTGAGAACCTCCTTATCGGCGGATCTCTTTTTCCCAAAACTCCTTTATCGGGTATAGACACCATTCTAGTCGTGGTTATCTCTGTCGATTTTGGGCTCGTTTTCGGAGTTACATTTGGGCTTGGTTTACTCCCGCTACCCAAGGATGGCCTACTAAAACTTGGGCCCACCCCGCTAGTCACGTCTTCCAGCGCCAGACGAATGGCCTCCTCCTTGTCTTCAATCAACTGGGCCTGCTTCATAATTTCCTCGAGCCCAACTGGTTGGCGGCTTATCACTGAAGCCCTAATAGCTGGTTTCAGCCCATTGAGGAAGGTATTCTCGAGCACGTCTTCCGGTAGCCTTGGTAACGGCGATGAATATATCTCAAACCGTTTCCGATACTCCGCCACCGTCCCTTCCTGTTTCACTGCCAAAAACCGAGCGCACAGACGCCCTCTTGTGAAGGACGAAATCGTTCGAGTAGCCTCGACTTCATATCACTCCACGACTTCATCTTCTTCCTGTTATCTGCCCAACGGTACCATTCGACGATTTCCGGATCAAAACTGATAATCGATATCGTGATTTTCTCCTTATCTGATAACTGGTAAATAACGAAATAATTTTCTGCACGAAATATCCAAGAATTTGGTTTCTCTCCATTAAACACCGGCATCTCCAACCTCTTCATTTTAGCACGATCTCCACCTCCGTTTTCCCTTCGTCCGAAGGATGATTCCCCTTCTTCTATTTCCTTCTGTTCCAACATATCTTCCTTGTTATCTCCATCGGTTTGTTTCCGGCTTGACGACTCCGTGACCGTCGACTTTCCCTTAGACACTGCCAATTCAGTGATCAGGTATGTGATTTTCTCCAACGTCTTCTCGATGCTCTGGATAGACCCTTTCATTTCTCCAATATCCTTCTCGCATGTCGTCAATCTCTCTTCCACCTCCTTCTGAGCCATATTCTTTGTTCTCCCCAGGATGACGTGCTCTGATACCAATTTGTTAGGTATCTCACTAATTCCCTATTTAATCAAGCAGAAAAATACACAACTCCGCGAATATAATGACAATCAACACTGTTCTATTGAGAGTTCTTCAATAGACAGTGTGATATGAACAGATATTATTGAATCTCAAGAACAAGAAAAAGAATCAGACAATCCACAATATTCAAACTATTAGAGAGAGTCCAGGACTCCTCTCCAATCCAGACCTCACTCCAAATTCTGCCTCCTTCCACACTACCCTCCCTGCGCTATAAAAAACCCTCACTCCCACACTCCGTACAACAGTCGTCCCTTCCCACAACAAAAAAGGTCCCCACCAACCGTTATGCCCCTTTTCCCATATTGCCCCTTCTCTTATATGTTTTAGTAATTGGAGGCCTAACAGAATCTTAATTAAAGGCAGCTACTGTGGCTGATGATAGGGAGAATAGCAGGTTTTGGAAGGTAGGTTTATTGGGTAGAACATTAAAGTATAAACATATAATGTGAACTGCAAAGTTCTCGTAAAAGTACCTCTAGTTTTATATAGAAGCAGAAAATTTCCGATCAATCTCAATTCTTCTTTTGGATTTGTCTCATTGCAAGCTAAATGTGTTGGGCAAAATTCAAAAGGATTTTACCTAATTTAGCTTTTGGTAGAATCCAAATTTGTTTACCTCTACTCCTTAGTGTGTTGTATGCAAAAATAGTGATGAAACATTGGACCATCTTGTGCAGTACTTCCCCTTTTGGTGAAAATTTGTGTGCTTTTTGTGAACCTTTCAGCATTAGTTAGTGTATGGCCTGAAAGGTTGAATTTTCTGGCTCGAAGGATTATTGGTAAAACTAGAAATTAAGGATTGAGACAGTCGCAGTGGTTATTTGGCTTGTGAAGAATCATGGGGTGTTGAAGATATGGTGTCCTCTCGCAAAGCCATGCTGGAGAGAGATTTTTGGGATTTCTACATATGGGTCTGCACATCAGGTGTTGCTCATATGTGCAAAGCTATTTGAAAGGCCTAAGACCCCCAGAAAATACAATATTTTCTTATGGGTTGTTCAGGTTTACAACCTTGTGATAAAATTAACAGCATAAATTCTTCCAGCTGTCATTCCTCGAGTCAGTGTGGGAGTGCCATCACCTTTTCTTCACAAGCTCTTATCCACTTGGAAGTTCTGGTTGAGGGCGTTTAATCTCTTTGGGAATCACTTGCTTTTTATCTTGAGGAATTGAAGCTCTGCTAACATTCAGGTGTGGGCAAAATTTTAATGATAAAGGGCTCTTTGGCTTAATTCTTCTTGGCTATTTTGTGGGAAGTTTGACAGGAGAGAAGTAGGACAATTTTGTGAGTGGAGAGGGAGTTGGAAGTCCTATTGGAGTATATAATGTTTCAGCCTCGTCTTGGAGTCGTTTGATTCTTTTTGTAACAATTCCTTAACAATACAATTCCCAGTTTCTTATTAAAAAAAATCTCTCATTTTCAATTTGGGGTCTCTTTTTAGAACTTCATGACTTTGTCAGGGGGTTTCTTCTTTCTTATAAATTCATTTAACGAATGATATGTTTTGTTTCCTTTCACAAAAAAGAAGAAAAAAGGGAATGTCATACACATTATACAGGGATTGGGAACCAAAGAGGGAGAAGAGTTTTTTTAATCATTATCTGCTGGATATTCTGTACGTTTTAATTTTATTCTTTATTTGTTGTTATGAAGTGGAATTGGAGAGTGCAGTGGCAGAATTGGAAGAGAGCAACTCCAAGCTAATGAAGCTTAGAGCTGAACATGATGCGGCAAAAAGGGCTGGATTTCCTGTTTTGAATCTAGCAGGTAAACATGCTGGCAGTGGTAAGGTGAGAGATAAACAAAAAGATATGCGAGATATGGAGTCTTCTCTCAAAGAGTTGAAGGTAATTTGTCCCCCTCCCCCCCCAATGTTTTGATTTCATATTGGGGTTTTCCCCTCTTTTTCTTTGTTTGAGAAATAATAAGACATTAGTTACTAATGCAATTGAATGCTGCTCTACAGGACCAAGCAGTTGATCGACTGGCAGAATTAAACAGTCTACATGAAGGACGACTAAAAATGCTGCAACAGTTATCTGATATCCGGGTTGGAACTTATTTAAACATGGTCTTTTTTTTTAGTCCCCTGTTTCCTAATAGTAGTTATAAATGTTTATTGATATAGCCTGAAACTCTCAACACAAGGGTATACGATTTAGGATCTGATTTTCAATTTTATTTATGTTATTGACAGAATACAATGAAGAGTGTGAAGTCCATTTCATCTTCACAATCATATCTTTTATTGAGAGATCAGATAGAAAAATTAAAATTGGAAGTATACGAGCAGCAGGCTTTATTTGAGAAACTACAGGTTGTAAACTGGTCGGTAGTTGCATTATTGCCTGAATCTGTCATTTATTACGTGGTTTTGCTTTTTGACGCTCACACATTTTCTTGCCAACTTCAGGTTGAGAAGGATAATATTATATGGAGGGAGAAGGAATTGAATATTAAAAATAACATACTTGATATCTTGAGAAGATCATCTACTGTCTCTGATACTAGGATTAATGATCTGGAAACGCTGATTCAGAAACAGAAGGATGAAAAAAAGTCAATTGAGAACAAGCTAGCTGAAGTATTGAAAGAACCAGGTTGGATGGTGTTTAATGCTTTTCTCGGATCATAGAGTATATATTGCCCACCCACATTGATCTAGTGGTTTTTGCATCCTGATGGATTGCTTTTTCTTCAGGAAGGAAAAAAATTGTCTCAGAATTTAGAACATTGGTTTCTTCATTTCCGGAAGCAATGGGCTCTATGCAAAGTCAGTTACATAAATACAAAGAAGCTGCTACAGATGTTCATTCTGTTCGGGCTGACATGCAATCTCTTTCTAGTACTATTGATAGAATGGTAGGTAGGGTTTGATTATGCTACACTTGAAAAGAATTGAACGCTTGACATCATTTCTTTTGGCCTGATACAGGAGAAAGAGTGTGAAAGTTTGTCATCTCGATCCAAGGATCAAATTGCAGAGATACAGAAGTTGCAAGCTACGGTATTATTTACTTTTCTGATGAGATTTTTCTTTTCCTTACTGTGCTCTTAAAAGTATAGAAATCTTATTAACAAGTAGTGATAACGAGGTTTTTTGTATAGTGGCCTTGAGAGGGTTTATATGGTACCACTTGGACTTATATTGTGGGTATATTTGTCTTGTGTGCCATTTGAGCTATGCTTTTCTTTTTGTTACTGAAGGTAACTCTGTAACTAGTTCTGCAATGAGGAGCAAGCTTTGAAACTTCAAAATTATAGTAAGATTTTGTTGATTTGACCCCACAAAATTTGTGTTCTAAAAGAAGTGGAATAGTCATTAGCTACATGATTTGGAAAAATTAAGTAGTTAGCGTTTTTTAGGTTTCAAGTTATCCTACAACCATCTCTTCCTTGGTAATGGACAAGTTATGAATAAAGTCTGTTTCTTATTGTAGAATATGTATGTGGTATAATTTTTATTTCGATGAGATGTATCTTTTGGAGGATTGAATATATTCTCTTATATGTATGTATGTATGTATCCCTCACAAAGCACGAAGAGTTGATCAGATTCATGGACGTTCCTCCGAGTGAACCCAAATAGAGGCATTAAAATGTGCTAGTTTTTCCTCCCTCTTTCCGACCAAATATTCTACAGAGTAGCAGAAATTCAATTTGCCAATGCAAATGGCCTTTGTCCTGGTGTGGAGGTCCCAAAACAACTTCCTCATTGACTGTAAACTCAAACTTAGAACCTTGGAAATTTCAAAAGCATTCCAAAATTGGAAATACCTAGAGGGCCTCTGTTGTTAATGTGTTTGATAAAATGATTGAAGAAGATTGTTCAATGATCCCCTCACCCCCAATACACACACACACACACTCTGCTTGTAATTTACAAAAGATTGGGTATTTGTAACATCTGTTTCTTTTTTTTGTTCTGTTTCTAAACGTTGATGCAGGTTCAAGATTTAACAGAAATTAATCGGGAGTTGAAACTCATAATTGATATGTATAGACGTGAATCAACTGAATCAAGGTAGGGTGGTCTAAATTCACTCTATTTGGTTAAGATATTTTATAATGTCATCAAAATGAATTCTTGTTATAAGAAGCGACTCTTTGGTTGTCTAAAATGGCTTGTCAATTGATCATCTATCTTGTAGTATACAGTGAAGAATTACTTCCAAAACCAGTCATTGTTTTGGCGATAAATTTCATTGATGAAAGTTCTTTTGATGGTATAGAAAAAATATTGGTAAACTTCGATTTTCTTTTTATTTCAATTATGCCTGAGCGCCAAAGAATCCAGGTGTTGTGGTATCAATCAATCCATCTAAAAAATTAGAAGCAACTTGCTCCAAAGATCAGAAACTAGGAATTGATTTATAATTGACAAGAAAAGATCTTAGCATCATGCAGAGGCTAAGAGAAGAAAGATTGCAAGAAGGATGCGGGATAATGCTTCTATAAAACATGGGATACTGATTTTTTATTTTTTATTTTTTATTTTTTGCTTTTTCTTTTAAAATGAAATAACAAACGAGTAACTTACCTCGAATTAGTGAAAAAAGGTACAAACAGAATGGGAAGATAAGACACTTGCCTTTCCGAACATTGGAGCTGTTTTGAAAAATAGTGTTATACTCGGTAAAAACTTGTATGACAAACGATTTTTAAAAATAGTTTTAGTATCTGTGTCAGTGAGTAAAACCTTGGAGAAGCTTAGGAGAGATTTTCTTTGGGAAGGGAAATGGTCGCATTTGGTCAAGGGGTGACAAAACAGACATGGGGGGTTATAGGGAATTTAAGGGCCCGTAACAATGTGCTTTTGGCTAACCGGCTTTGGCGTTTCCATCAAGGGTATTGAGCATAAGGTCATTGTGAGCATACGGGCAACTCCCTTTTGAATTGTGGGGAGAGGGGGGGGGGGGGGGGGGGGAGTAAAAGGCACCTCCAGAAATTGGGACTTCCTTGCTTTTCTCTTTTCGTCCATTGTTTGGTAGGTGGTGGGAGGAATACTTTTTTTTTTTTTGGGGAGGATAAGTGGTTGGGGGATAGGCCCCTATGCTCTCAATTTCCTTGTTTGTACTATTTATCTTCGATGAGGAACCATTCGGTGGCAGTGGTTTTGCCTCATTCTTTGACCTCTCCTTTGTCCATTTGTGGTTTCGTTGTTCTTTGTCCGATAGGGAAACAATGGATATTGTGCCCTTCTTTCTTTGATTTGGGAGTTTTGTTGTATTCGGGAGAGAAGAGACGTTCATATTTGGAGTCCTAGTCCTTCCAAAGGTTTTTCTTGTAAATCCTTTCTTTGTTTGGTTAATCCCTTTCCGGTTCTATCTTTGCTTTGTTATAGAAGGTGAAAATTTCAAAGAAGGTTAAGTTTTTTGTGTGGCATGTTCTCCATGAAAGAGTTAACATCTTGGATCGGGTTTTGAGGAAGGTGCCCATTTTGATTGGACCATTGTGTTGCATTCTTTATAGGCAGGCGACTGAGGACCTTGATCATATCCTTTAGAGCTGTGATTTTGCGCATGCTGTTTGGAGCTGTTTCTTCAAGGAGTTCGACTTATGCTTGGCTAGACATAGGGTTTGTAATGAAATGATTGAGAAGTTCCTTCTCCACCCTCCTCCCTTTGTGAGAAGGGAAGGTTTTGTGGCAAGCTGATATGTGCTGTTTTCTGGGGCCTTTGCAGAGAGAAGAACAATAGAATTTTTAGAGGGTTTGAGAGGTCTTTGAGTGATATTTGGGCATTTATTAGATTCAACATTTCTTTATGGGTTTCGGTAGTGAAGCTTTTTTGTAATAACCCTTTAGGTCTTGTTTTACTTGATGGGAAGTCTTTTTGTAATAACCCTTTAGGTCTTGTTTTACTTGATTGGAGGTCCTTTCTTTACTTTGCCTTCTTCTTTTGTGGGTTAAATTTTTTTTTTTTTTTTTTTTGTATGTCCTTGTATTCTTTGCATCGTGCATCAGTTATTAAAAAGAAAAGTTTTTCCTTTTAGTTTATTTCAGTGGACGACTTCTTTTGTGAACTGTGTAAGTTTTCCCCTTCAATGAAAGAAGTGTGTTGACATGTACGAATATTAGGTGTGTGCTTAGAAATTTACTTCTGCAGGGAAGTTTTGGAAGCTAGGGATTTGGCATACAAGGCGTGGGCTCGTGTTCGATCTTTAAAGTTCTGTCTGGATGAACGCAACCTGGAATCACGTGTTAAGACTGCAAATGAAGCTGAGGCTATATCTCAACAAAGGCTAGCTGCTGGAGAAGCTGAGATTGCACGCCTAAGACAGAAGTTAGAAGCGTCTAAAAGGTTGGACTTTGATCTGACTGCTTTATTCTTCAAAGGCACATGCTAGTTTCAAATTTATATATATGAAACCTATTGTTTCTCTTCTGCCCTCTGGAACCAGATTCTTGGATCCAGTTTTTTTTTTCTGAGTTGTGTGCACGTTCCTGTTCTATAGTGGTTCTGTGAATAGTTTTCAGTTAACATTATTTGAATGTTTGCTTGCTATCCGGTTAATACCATTCTGGGATACTTGACAGCTTTTTTAAGTTGTTTTCCCTTAAACATTATAACGACATAGGATTCAAACCATGTGTTCATCTTCTTTATTTTTCAGGGATTTAACTCAATTAACAGATGTTCTAAAATCTAAAGGCGACGAAAATGTGGCATACTTGTCTGAAATTGAGGTGACTTTCTTGTATTCTGAACTTTGACTGTTTGATCTGCTGAACATTTTGAGGTCATCTAATTGCTAGTCTTTAACAGACAATTGGGCAGGCATATGACGATATGCAAACTCAAAACCAGCATCTGTTGCAGCAAATAACTGAGAGAGATGACTACAACATTAAGGTGATTACATCTTTTAAGGCTAGAAGATTGCTGAGGATAAATTTTATTTACCGTGTTCTATTATTCATATTAAGTGAATGGGGGTAATCTTCACTGTCATTGTCTTCTTTTCTTCCTCGTAATCTTCAAAACTCAATGATTTAGAGTGAATTCAGAAAAGGAATTCATGCTTTTGACCCAACCCCCATGGTGTGGGCTATGTGAGAATGGTAGTGTAGACAACAAACATTTTTTCTGCATTATGGAACATTTGTTTGGTTGAAACTAAGCTTTCATTTCTCAATGAAATTATATTAAAGGGCATACAAAAAATCCTAACTAGCCAAAAAAGATGGCTCCAATCCAAAATGAAACCCAATAATAGACCAAATGTCATCCCACGATCTCTCAAAATCCAAAAAAGGTAATAATTTTCTCAATCCAAAGGGCCCAAAGGATTTCTATCAAGCCCAGCTGTCACAAGATCCAAACCTTACCAAGAAACAGTGGATGCACAATGATTTCCTCCACCACCATAGACTCACACTCTTTGTTTCCATCAAATAACTGGAAAATGTAGTATCAGATTGAGCGAGCAAAAGAGCAATTCCAAAAAAAAAAAACAAGAGAGCTACACTTTTTTTTTTTTTAAAATGATAAATCAAATTTTCATTTAAACCGAGCTTTCATTGAGAAAAATGAAAGAACATACGAGGCTACCCAAAAAAAAAAAAAGCCCCACAAAAAGGAGACCCCAAAACTTTTTAAGAAATAGACTCCAATAAAAAAGAATAGGACCTATATGATAATTAAAAAAATGGAGAGATCGACCCCCACAATGAGGTATTAAATCTAACAATATCCCAAACCTCATTCACAGACCTCTCCACACTCCTAAAAATTGTACTATTCCTCCCGAGCCATAACCCCTCATACACAACAAAAATACAAGCATGCCAAAGGACTCTACCTTTATCCCGATTCAGGAGAGTCTCCTCAGTCAGAGAACCACAATCTTTGTTGGATGGACCCAACAAATCTCCAAGGATGCTCAGCAGTGCTTCCAAATAGCAAGGGACAAACTGACAATCTCCCAAAATATGGTTCAAATCCTCCGCCACTTGATGACACAGAGAGCACGATAGTGGGTTCAACACATAGGAAGAATGCTTTTGGAGTCCTCGTTATAATAAATTGCATTGTGGAACAATTTATTATAATATATTTAGAAATATAGTTGGAGTATTAAAAGAATTCATTATTCTCACTTTTTACCCTTTTTTTTGGGTAAGAAACCGAGATTTCATTGAGAAATATGATAAAAAATACAAGGGCATGCAAAAAACATGCCCGACAAAAAGGAGGTCCCAAAGCTACAAAAATGGACTCCAGTCCAACAAAATTAAACCAAGCTGACCTTTTACTTTTTCCTTATCATATAAGTTTGTAAGTTAGACTATCAAATCACATGCATGGCGACCATCTATAATAATAATCCATCTCTATACATAGCTTTTGTCCACTCTTAATAACCTCGCCATTTTTTTTTGGGGGGGGGGGGGGGGTGTGTGAAAAGAAAGAAATCCCAAATTCTAGAGATGCAAGTGGTTAATTCTGACTTACAAATTCTAAATTCTAGAGAGTAGAGATGCACGTGGTTACTAAAGTTTGAGCCAAAACCGTCACTTAAATGATCTATTGATTTAAGGAAAATTGGAAACTGATGATAAAGATCATTTTTTTTTCGAGAACCAAACTAATTGCTTGACACCAGTATAACGCTGAACTCTTTCTATTTCCTCATATAATTTCTTTGCCTTTTGTTTTGGAGGATGTCTGGTCATCCTGTCTTTAATGCATTGTCTTCTAAGTATTAGGACTACTGTATGTCAACGTCAATGATGTTGTTAGAGTATTAATGGGTTATATTAGGAATGTTAATAGTGGCATAATTGTAAGTACTTGGTAGTTTGTCAGGGCAGATTTGTTATAAATAGTGGGAGTTATGGAGCCTAGAGATTAGGCATAGTTTTGGGATGTTAGTCTATAGTGGATGGATTGTGAGAGAGCTCTCTCTCGAAAGGCTATTAATATTGTAATTTCTCTTTGATATTACAATATAGTTGCATTTCATTTTGTTGTAATTGGGATTGTAATAGATATCAATCTCAATTTTTTTGAGAAGAAACAAAATGAAATATTACAAAAGATGGGGGAGGGAAAGGCCTCCCAGCCACCAAAAGCAGGTTGCGAAAAGCTTTTCCGCTGGGCCAAAAGAGTATCAAGACTAGAATTTGAAAAGAGATGCATGCATTTACACCAATATGAAGCAGCCATAAAAAGAACTGAATTTAAAAAGGTCTCAATAGTATCCTTGGAGCCATTGCAGATGCAATCTTTCTTTCAAGCATAACTTCCTAGAAAAAAACTCTGTTTATGTGCAGCCAAAGAGTTATTTTTGTTGTTTCTGACCGCCACTAAGATAGAAGCAAGAAGGTTGTATTTTATTTTGACGTTCATATGCTGTCCATGTCTGTTTTTGCAGCTTGTTTTAGAAGGTGTGAGAGCAAGGCAGTTGCAGGAGATTATGCTCATAGAGAAACAGACCTTGGAGAAGGAGGCTCAGCAAGCCAATGCATCTCTTGTACTTTACGAGATGAAAGCTGCTAGAATTGAAGACCAGGTAATATGATCATCGTGTTGAAACATCAACTGTGGGGATGGGGAATTGTAATTCACTTTCTGAATAATTGTATTATATTTGCTTATTTATCATTGTAGTATGATTATTATTACAGTTGAGAGGTTGCTCGGATCATATTCAGAAAATTGAAGAAGACAAGTTACAAAACACACATACTCTAGAAAACACTCAAAAAAGATTATTGGATATTAGAATAGCATCTCAGCAAACGAGGGAGTCACTTGATCAATCTCAATCTAAAGTTGAAAAAAGTCGAACAACTCAAGCCAGGCTGCAGATAGAACTAGAAAAAGAAAGGTGTGGATTTTTTCTGTTTCTTTTCTTTTCTTGTTTCCAGAACGTCCAAGTGATTGTTAGCTCTTTTTTAGGTTTGAGAAGAAAAGAATTGAAGAGGAACTAGAAGTTGTTGGCAGAAAGGCTTCACAGCTTGAAGCACAGATGGAAAGCTCATCTGTAGTTGAAAAGCTTCATGAGGAACTTGGGGAATATGAAAAGATAGTGAATTGCAAAATTTGTGTCAACAGTAGAAAGCAGGTATTTTTTTTTCCCATAGCGTATGTAGATTATTGTGTATATTTTAGCTTGGAAGTTGGAAATTTTGGTAACATCCTTGTAATTTATGTGCTTGCTTCCAAGAATATATTAACAATGAGGAAATCTTAGTTGGCAAGTGACTGACTGGGAGATGAATGTCCTGTAAGATAAAAGTTTATTGATGGTAAAATCAATTGTTTTGGGGACCAAAATTGCTGTGTTTGATTCAACAAGTATGTTGTATCAGGTGCTGATGCCTCAACTTTGAATCTTGTACTTTCATTTCTTCAAGATATCCTTTTCTGTCTTAGTACGACAACTTGTTCCACATATCTCTGCCTGTATCTCTTCTTTTCATTTGTGCTTTCATGTCATGTTAAAATTTATTCTCTTTTGGCGCTTCAGGTTGTCATTACAAAGTGCTTCCACTTGTTCTGTAATCCCTGTGTACAAGATATCTTGAAGAGTCAGCATCGCAAATGCCCAAGATGTAGTGCAAGTTTTGGGCCCAATGATGTCAAGCAAGTTTTCTTTTGATTTGAAACTAGGCATGAGTACCTCTCGATAAGACTTAACTCAGCCGCCTTTGGTGCACATTTCATGGTTATTTGGTTGATGCAAGAGTTGACATGGGGATGCAAACAGGTTTACGTGTATGACTATGCTAGAATGTAGAGCAAACAGTGCGTGAGACGAGAGCAAGGAATGTGGAATTCCTGCTGCATAGCAATTTAAGCAAATCATTTAGATTGTTGGCTTGGTTCTAGTTTGTGATTTTATTAAAAGTTTATTAAGATGCATATTTCTTTTACCTTCTCTTATGATGTGCTTGGAGCAACTGGAAGCTTTCACTTCATTATTTGCAGATTAATCAGAATCGCTTCACTGCTATACAGCCATGGATGGACATAGACGAACAAGTTTTACTTTGCTCAACCAAAAAATAGCACTCCCACAACAACAGTTGAAGCTAGAGTTGATGTGGTGTTCTTTCTTAATGCAATGGCTTTCCTCTCAAACAGCTGGTGGAACGTCATCATTCCTGCCGGCAGAAATTTTTGTACATGACTTGGTTAGGTCCTAGAAGTTGATATTTCCATTCGATTTATCTTATACATTTATTACTCTTTTTTCTCCCATCTGATGTATTTGAGGCTCCATGCTTCGATGTTTAGCAAATCTATCAATGCACATGAGGTGCAGAAATTGTTTGAAGATGCTCTGTTAGTAACTTAGTATAAGATTTGCTTGTTTATTTGGTTTACTTGATCTTTCTCATTTATCTTTTATCTGTACTTTTTTGTTGATCCTTGGTCCTGTAGCAGTTGGTTGCTCCACTGGCGAGAAATGAAGACGGAGCTTTATCGTGTTTTTCCATCTCTACAGGCCAAGGATGCATTATTTAACCAAAGCAGTTTTCAACATTGAAAAATAGAGCTTTCTTCAATGGCATTTCAACCAATCAGCAAATTCCTGTTGTCCAGATTACTAGTAATTTACTGATGTGAGAGTATTTGAGTTTCTTTGTTCATACGATTGACTTTTTTTTTTTTTTTTTATGGGTGCATTTTGGATTAAGCTTTTCAACATGTTGGTTCGGCCATTAGTTTGAGGTTAATTAAGGCAAAAGAGAAACGACTCAGTAAGGTGCGCCTTGTACAATGCACATAATCTTTGTACATTGTTTTTTCCCCCACTAAAATTAATCCCACTGTTGTATAGTCTGTTTTCTCCTTTAATCCATATATGAACAAGATATTTTAGTCAGATTGATGATCGAGTTGTGCCTTAAACATAGCATGTGAATTTTTTTGGGTGTAATGAATGTAATTGGTCTATAAGAACAAGGGTCCTATTGTACGGATGTTGAAATTTGGTCACAGCCAGGAAGGACTATTCTGTCTTGTTTCTGACGTGTGGATTATGGGACTGAAGCTCAACCTAGTGAGAGATTTTCTTCGTTGTATGAATTTTGTGTAAGGTTCCTGTGATTAAATATACTGATAAGCAAGTACTGAAAGATTCTCATTTTTATAAGCATTACTGGAATTCAACTTACAAAAAGGCATGTCCCTTCAAGGACAGACCCATGTAAGAGGGAAACAAGAAGGAACAAAATGGAGACAGCTCACATCAAAAGCATACAAGTGCCTCATCATTTCTCCTAAAGCATTTTTGCACCTCCTTTAGATTCATAAAGCAACAAATTTGGAGGAAACTTACTACATAGGGTATGATTTCTTCTCTCCTTTTCAGTTCGGGCAGAGCCCATAATTCTTTTTGGCTAAATCAACATGTTATTGAACAGTCTTCTATTCCTTTTTCTTTTTTCTTTTTTCTTTTCCCTCTCCAACTAATTACTTTCCTTTATTCATTTTTCCCATCTTTGAAAATGATCCCAAGATTGCAGTTGTGTTGATCTGATGCAGACTAAACATAGGGCCAATTATGAGATGAATGGTGACCATGGTTTTTGGTTGTGGAGCAGATTTCAATAAAGACAATATTGATGTCAACTAGCTCTTGAATTAACTCCAATTTGCAAGGTATTTCAATAATTGTATTATTCCAAATCTACTTTTCTTCTTGTCGTTACTTTTGTCATATTCTAATTATTATTAAATCAGAAAACACTGGTGGTGCGTTCAGCAATGGAATACCGTTAATTAAATCTTTCTTTTTTAGAAACGAAAACTGCCCAATAATTAAGAGGATCATTTCTTCTCTAGCAATATTTCTCTTGGGGCCAAGGGATCTCTTATCATCCTCTAAACTTTGGCCAATAGCTAAAGAAAATGATGGCTAATTGGAATATTATAAAGAAGATATAATGATGGTGAGACAAGATGAATGAGGTTACTTACCACCAAACCTTGTGAATTGAAACAAGTCTCATATTATGAACGGGATAAGTTAATCTCTTTGTTAAAAAGTGATGTTTCTCTCTGTTTGCTAGTTGTTGGATAATGGTAATTTAACCACTCTCTCTGATTTTTATAGCAGCCAACTGCTTTGATGTCATGAACTTGTGTTTTTATTTGATCCTCTTAAAAAACTTAATGGGTAAGGCTTGTTTGCCTAGGCACTCAAAAGAATGAATTGCTTTGAGGTGTTCTCTCCAACAGACGAAAATGTTTTAAAGTTCATCATATTGCGTGGATGCTAGTCCATGACCAAACGTCGAGAATGTTTGGCTTACAAATTATATTTGTGTGATTTGAAGTCACAAAGTTCAATTTATATTTAGTATCTAGGTTTATTTACTCTAGATGGTAGATTTATGACCAACTTAAATATAACTCAACTGGTTAAAGTATATACTATTCCTAAGAAGTTAGAGTTTCAAATTCTTCCACTCTTACATGTTGAAATTGAACTCAAAAAAGAAAAAAATGTGGGTTTATGAAATCTCCATATAGTGTAAATTTATACTTCTAAAATTCGTTTGTATCGTATATTAATTTTTATCAATCATACAAGTATCGATGAAATACAAGTTATTGCAAATTGAGCATTGCTCAGTGAATAAGACAAATTATCATCTCAAAGGTTGATGTGAACTCAAAAAAAAAAATGGTATATACCTTAAACAGTGGATAAGACACCAATTCCTTCCTCGGCCGCTCTCCAAGTCCCATAAGGGCATTCAGGCCTCAGTGGCACAAGAGACGACCGCCACATTTTCCGTCGGAAACAACTGTGAGATTGGAGGAGGGGAAGGGCGGAAAACAGAGAGCAATGGTGGAGAGAGAACATAATGTCCTTATGAACAGAATGTCTATTTTCGAGTAATATACCTCAAATGGCTAAGGTATATACCATCTTTCTCTCCCGCAATTGTGAACTCAAAAAGAAAAGAAACACGAGTTATTCAGTTTTTATAATTCATTTCTTTGCAACAGTTCAGATTTAAATTACATAAATTCATGTTTTTCATCCTTCACAAATTCAAACTTATTAAAAGTACGAGAAAAACAATCATTGTAGAAGGAAATTACAGTGTGATGATTTGTACTTTAAATCTGTAGTTTTAGAACAATCCAAATCATGAAAATTAGGATTATTTTGGGATTTATCTGCAATAGCCAATAGTGGTTGAAAAATATTTTTAATCTGTAACTCCTTTCTTTATTAGAACAAAAATACATCGCCTTTGGAAATAGATTTTGGATGGAGGGATTCATCAGACAGTGAAAAATGAAGACAAATAGTTTGAGCTTAAATGAGCTCCCAAAACGAAGGCTCTTCCTGCCGGAAACCAGAATGATCGGCCGCCGCACAAAATTGCCATAACGAAGAATGATAAAGAAACCCATCTTTCAAATCAGAACTTCCGACGAATAGATCAGGCAAATCGAACAATGTCTCATCACCGGCGCCCGTCGACGGGGAGTTTGTGGAGTCCTCTGTTCTCTCTCCGCCGTCGCTACTAGAAAACAGAGGCTCCCTGTTCTCCGACGCTTCCCCTCCTCCAATCTCACAGTTGTTTCCGGCGGAAAATGTGGAGGCCGCCGCCTGTGCCGCCGCGGCCTGAATGTCCTTGTGGGACTTGGAGAGCGGCCGAGGAAGGAATTGAGCCAATTCAGGGAAATTGAGAAAAGCAGAGTGACCCTTTATGGCCAGCGCCGCGGCGTCATGGGCTCGGGCTGCCATTTCCGCCGTTGGGAAAGTTCCAAGCCAAATCCTCGTCTTCTTCCTTGGCTCACGAATCTCAGAAACCCATTTGCCCCAATTTCGTTTTCGAACTCCTCTGAACATATGGTGGTTTCTATCTTCTTCACTGCTCCTCTGTTTTCTCTTCTCCGAAATTTCTCCATTTCCATGGTTTGTGATAGAGGAAGAGCTGCAAAAGGTGGTTGCGTTAGCATCAGATGCTTCAATGTAATTGAAAAATGATTCCATTTGATGATGGGTGAGACTTGAGAGAGGCAAAGCCAAAGCCAAATGTGGTCAAGTATAATTTGGTACTACAATGGGAGGCTTTTTATATGTTGAAGGCATTTTCATGTTTACTTTCATACAACAGCACACTTTTGTTTTTTTAATTTTCTCTCTCTCTCTCTCTCTCTCTCTCTCTCTTTCTGATATTTTTTTTCTTTGGTTTGAAATGGGATGGGTTGGTTTGGTTGTGTGAAGGAAAAGAAAGAATAAGAGTACAAAAGGACTGGGGTCCGAATGTTTTTTCGAAAAAAAGGAGAAAATACAGCTCAATCCCAAAATTGATTTCCATGTGAGTGTTTTGGAAATGCATGTTCTCATTAAAATATATATAAAAATTCAACCTTTATTTCAATTACATATATTCAAATGTTATATTTCATTTTTTTAGATTTTCATGACCCTGAGTTAAACAATGATAGGGTGGAGAATCGAATCATCGACGTTTGAAATGGTAATCGGTGACTTATCTATTAAGTTGTGTTCGAATTAACACATCGATGAGAGGCAGAGTGTAATTTGCTAGTTTAAGATATGTGGACAAAGGAATAATTCTTAGTAAGTTGTTTGTCTAACGAAAAGAGACGTATGATTAAATGAAACATGTAGGATGGAAAGGGTTTTAAGATTATACCAGTATATATATAGGGAACTAAACCATTTATAAGATGTAAAATTAATAGTTTCTATCTCCACCATCAATAAAATGCACGTTTCTCTTTGATGGTCTTTTTGCAAGAGCTTCACAACTAAGCAAGTTTAGCCATCAATAAGATGAACAAAACATGCTTTAAAAAAATCTCTATATTGATGTGTAGAAACATGTTTTTTTAGGTCAACCTTTAATGCCTCAACAACTCAATATATTATAGGAGCATGCCCAAGTCATGTGGAATGTTAGAAATGGTGTGGCCCTTATGTACCAAATCATCAGCTATTCTAATTATTGAGACTTATACATTTTTTTGGTTCAACAACATATGAGGGTGAGAGAATTTGAACCTTTTACCTCTTGGTCAAAAATATATGTTTTAATCAGTTGAGCTATGTCTTAGTTAACACAATATATACATTGTTGTATTATACTTGATATAAATTTTAGATTAACTATTTTCAAAGTTTATATCAAACTTTAAGCAAAAAAAAGTTTACATCAAACTTAATACATTTTTATTAATAACACCTCTATGTGTTATGCCATGCAAAAATTCTATAAAATTCAACACGAATGAGAAATCAAAACATGTAAAAGTTAATAGAATATTTGAAAGCAAAAGAAAAATCAAAATGCTAAATATATGTTTGGGTATTTTTTCAATTTAGTCTATTATATTAAAAAAAATTTCAATATAGTCTCTCACTGTTGATAAATATTAAAATTGGTTGATAATAAACTTACATAACATAACAATGAGTAAATTGACATAAATTTAGAAGAGAAAATAGTTAATCTAAAAGAAAAACAATTTATAATTCATCCTCTAATTTTTTAAAAAAATTTCGAGTTAATTAGTTTTTCTTTAAATGATATTTTTCTTTCTCTAATTTTTTGTCAAGTCACTAAGTATTATGCCATATAAGTGTAATATCAATCAATTTTAACATTCACCAAGAGTAAGGTACTAAACTGGAAAATGTAAATATATAAGGGACTAAATGGAAATTTTAGTCCAAAGGTGGTATTATTGATTGATTGGAAAAGTGAAATATGAAACAAAGAGCAAGGTTTTGCAGGCATATTCTCCAAAGCTCTATCCTGATGCTATATAAAAAACCCCATGCAAAACATTTCATATATTAAATTAAATTAACCAAATAATCCAAAAACCACCAACTTGGTTGCCCAAGTGGGATTTTAAATAATCCTAGTTGGTCTCTCTGCTTTATGCATGCAAGATGCTCTCTCATTTCAATTATTATTGCTTCCAGATTCTTTTCCATTTTTTCTGGATACTTTGATTAAAATAATAAATTTGGTCATATTTGATAACAATTTTGTTTAAATTTTCTATTTTTATTTATAATTTTGTTGTTAATTAAATTATAAAAAATAATAATAATAAAGATAGCAAATTTTTATTTTTTTTAAAAAAAAAATCCAGAACTGCCCTTTTATTTATTTTTTAAAAAATGAGTAAGATTTTTAAAACATTTTCACCAAATATAGATTTTTTTTAGTACAACAAATATGAGTGGAGATTCAACCTCCAATATCAAAAGAAAGAGTGAATGTCTTAATCGTTAAATTATGCTTATGTTGACAAATAGAAAAATTATTCGTAAACAAATCTATTTCTAAAATGCATATATAAATTTGAGTGAATGGAATAGTTAACATGTAGACCTTTAATTTTAAACTATTAATTTTTAAAAAATATTTGTAGTAGATATTGTTAGTAACAACCAAAACAAAAATAATGATGAAGAGGAGAATGAGAAAATTGGATGTCGTGTAACTTATAGAACCATGTCTAGAAATAAAAATAAGCTAGTAAAGAGCTGATTTGACTTTAACACAAATAAACAGCGTTAAAATACCATTTTAATTTGTATACTTTGAAATTGTTCTCTTTTAGTCTTCATACTTTTAAATATCTAAATTTAGTTTCTATACTTTCAATAGACATTAAAGTTAGTCCACATCAATAATTTATAGTTAACTTTTGCTTAAAAAAATAGTCCCTATATACTCTTAATCTAAAAATAAAGTAAAGATATTCACATCAATATTTTTTAGAATGAAAATTATTAGTTTTTTTTTTTTTTTTTTTTTGGTCAAGGTCAAATTAAAACTAACTTCGAACTGATATAAAGACTAATTTTAAGATACGTTGAAAGTACATAGACCAAATTTGAACATTTGAAAGTACATGAACTAAAATGAAACAAGTTCAAAATACAAAGACCAAAATGATATTTTAACAAAAAAAAAAAGAAAAGTTGTCACTTTGTTATGCTATACATAATGCAACATATCGTAAACAATTTTTGCAACTTACTTCAACACAATTCAAATCTAGATTTGTTTTTTATACCGAAAATTAATCCTTAGATTAAAAAACTTTCTTTTCTACTTGGGACAAAATAACTTATGCATATTTCTCTTTTTAATTTCATGTCACTTCCAGAACTTCTTTTAGATTTTTGTTTGCTCTTCATAGATATTTTTAAATAATAAATTGTTCAAGTGCTTGGTGTACTTAAAACCAAAGGAATTGACTGAGTTTTAGCCGAAAGAACTGAAATTAATAATGAATAGACAGATTTCCATTTGGAAACTACCTAGAAGAACACCTCAAGAAAAAAAGGGAAGTTAATTATCAATAAAGTTGACTGCAAATAGACCTAATCCTTTTTTTAAAATTAAAAAAAGAAGTACTCTATAAAAACATTAAGATATTCTATTTCAATAATATTTTTTCATTTTTTTTATTTGAATTCAACAATATGTGAAAGTAGAGAGATATATATGTCTCAATCAGTAGAGTTATGTTCATGTTGGTCCAATATGATGTTTGATATCACTAAATTCAAGATAATTTTAAAGCAATAGATTAGAATATACTTAACTTTTGGTACAGAAAAAGACAATGTTTTAGTTTTTTTTTTTCCCTCTATCCTAATAACAGCACTCCAATGGGCCTTTAATGATGTCATAACATTAGAAATTGTGCTAAAATGAAAAAGAAGAAAAAACCAAAACAAAATGAAACAAAAACCTTAGTCATATCATAGAGGAGGAGGAGAACTATAGTTTGGCTGTCAAGTCAATGTGTGAAATGCATTGTATGCATGAATGAGTAGCTTTTTTATTTTTTATTTTTTATTTTATTATTTTATTATTTTTATTTTTAAAGAGAAATAGAAATCCTTGACAACTTCAAAGTGACTGAAAGTATTGGAACCATTTGGAAATTGTCCTCTATTGATTAAGCACGTTCTAGATTGTTAGGTTTATTATTATTTTTGAAAGACTAGATTGTTGTTTTTTTTAGAAAAAATAATAATAATGCATAGATTGTTGGTTTAGAAGTATATTTCAATGTACTATAAATTTTCTCATAGACCATAAAGACATTATATATATATATATATATATATATATATATTTATATATATATATTTATATATGATGGCATTCTAGACCATAAAGATAATATGTTAGATTTTGATACTACAAATATTGCAGTTTCTTGAATTATACTATGATCTTAATGGACTGCCCATTGATTGACAACGAGAGAGGAAAGAAAAGTGCATATGTAATTTAATATTAAATAGACATTCATTTATGTATAAATGATTCACATAATTGATCTAAAAATGTGTAAAATAGGAAAGGTAAATGTCAACTTGAACATAGCTCAACTAGTTAAGACATATACCCTCGATTACAATCATGTTAGAGATTCAAATCTTCCAACTCACGTGTTGTTGAAATTTAAAAAAAATTAAAAAAAGTTGCACAGAGAAATATATATATATATATATATATATTATTACTATATAAGATTGTGAATATTAATTTGAAAAAAAAAGAGTGTATTAAAATTGGAATGAATTAAAAATTATATATTATATGCAAGTCCAACATATGTATAATTTATATATGAATAATAGATATATTGTTTAGATGTCAATCTGAGCAAAACTCAACTAGTTAAAACATATTTTCTCGATTAAGAGGTCAAAAGTTCTTCTGCCTCCGCATGATGTTGTTAAACTAAAAAAAAAAAAATATTGTTTAGATATAATAAATATTCACATTCATATGTACGAGTGAGTGTGTCCATATTCACCCTAACTATATATATATATATATATCAAAATTACAACATAAGATTATCGAATATGCACATTAATAATGAAATTAATATTGTCATATATGGTAAATTAACTAGTCTCAAGTAATTATTTTCTATATATATTTGAGGATATGAACAAAATTTTCTTTTTATGACAATAACAACTTTCATAGTATATTATTATTGTTTGCTAGAATTAATAGCTTGCTATATTCATTGTTTGTAATGACAAAAGCAAATGCGCAAAAAAAAAATATATCATATAAATACTACTAATATGTA
The DNA here is from genome assembly GCA_033996785.1 of Trichosanthes truncata. NCBI lineage: Eukaryota > Viridiplantae > Streptophyta > Magnoliopsida > Cucurbitales > Cucurbitaceae > Trichosanthes > Trichosanthes truncata. The sequence continues at coordinate 854,205 of JAWPNB010000003.1, forward strand.
CGTTTCAAAATCATATTAATATGTCAAACTTGAGCATATATAGGCTGACTAGTTAAGGCAGTACTTAAAAAATAGGTAAGGTATACATCTTGGACCAAAAAGTCTTAGGTTCGAATCCTCACCCTCACATGTTGAACTAAAAAAAAATCATATCAATATAATTGTTTTGCAACTGCAGACATGTCATGTTAGATTTTGTCTTTAATTAATTTCAATACAATTAATATCAATTGAGAGATTTTTTTTAAGTACAACAAATGTGAAGTATGGGGATTTGAATCTCCACACCTCAAGAAAATGAGCACATATCAATTAATGCTAAGTTATTCTCACTGTGACTATCAATTGGGAGATTGACTACTACAAGAAAAAAAGCTTACTTTGACACTTGCATTCTGCATATTATTTGACATTTTTGTATAAAAATATATATCAATAAGTATGCATCAATCCCCACATAGCTTAATAGATAAGGCACCAATATTACTATCCCAATAGGTCGATAGTTTGATCTCTCACTTCACAATTATTGAACTAAAAAAAGTATTTTAAACAAAAATAATAATAATAATGTAAAAACACAGAATTTGATGGAAGTTTTCAGATATGTTAGCAGAGATTGTAAGTTTTTTTTTTTTTTTTGAGTAAAAACATTTGAGGTGGGGGGATTTGAACTTCTGACCTCTTAGTCAATGACTCAAGGGTACATCTCAATTATATCTATATAGTCGTTGCCCTATATTTTAAAAATTATACTTCTATATTTTAAAAATAATTTCAAATATCCTCATAGTTTGTGAATTTGTTAATCATACATTTTTATTAGTTAACTTCAACAAAATTGGTTCACGTGTTGTCACACCATGATGTTTAAAACACTTGGATATGATTGGCAGGACAAATAAACTACCAAGGGTTACGATTTGTAATCATCTCCGGTAATGGTTGGAAATAGTCTAAAATATTTTTGGCCTTACATAAATACTCCTCTTCAAAAAACTAGTTTCTATAGCACCTTTTACTTATTTTATTTTATATTTTAAATGTAGTTTTACTTTTTTGCCATTATTCTTTAATTGTGGCAAATACTACCAAAGTAATGAGCTCAACTAGCATAAAGCTTGTACTCTCTACCAAGAGATAAGAGGTTCGAATTTTCTACTCCACACATTGTCAAAAAAAAAAATACCAAAACATTTCATTAACACCATTTTATCCATGATGATAAGATAACTAAAATTGAGAATATGAACCAAAAAATTCAGTCAAAACACAATAATTTTCTAAAAAACAATCAAAGTACCGTATAGAATGGCTTGAATTCTAGTAAGAAACATCATTTTTCAACTGAAAAAAACTTAAATTTCAAATGAAAGAAAACTTGAATTCTGATTGAAAAAACATAAATTTCTGGTCGAATACATAAATTCCGGCCGAAAATTGATAAATTCTGCTGGAAATTGATATTCCCAGTAAAAAAATGAAGAAGCCCGACCAGGAAATAGATGAATCTTGGCTGGGAAATTTGTGAATTCCGACCATGCATACTTTTCGGCAAAAAGTTGTTTTTTTTTTTTTTTAATTTCCGGCAAAAAGTTTAGCAAGTTTTATTTATTTATTTATATTTTTTTTACAAATATTTAGTCATATGTTTATGTACTCTTATAAAGTATTTTTTTTCTTTTCTTTCAAATTTCAGTAGGAATGAATTTTTTTCCAATCTATTTTTTTTTTAATTTTAGTTTCAAAGATGAATAAATATGCACAAAAAATTTGCAAAAAACATAAAGTATTTTTAAAGTACAGAAACATAAAGCATTTTTTTCTTTTGCAAAAAATAGTGAAAAACGTATTAATAAAATGTTTTGGTAGTCATAAAATTTTTGGGTTTTAGAATTTTAATTTTTGGGTTCATATTCTCAATTTTAGTTATCTGAATAAATTCGTGTTGATGAAATGTTTTGGTAGTTAAATGATTGATAAGAGAATTTGATAGTATTTGCCACAATTAATTATCAATAATGGCAAAAAGATAAAACTATATTTCAAATATAAAATAAAATAAGTTAAAGATATGCTACAGAAACTAGTTTTTTGGAGAATTTATGTAAGGCCCAAAATAGTTGAACTATTTCTAGCAATTACTCAATTATCTCGGACAATCTAACATATTATTATCAGTCATTAATAACATATACGTCAAAACAAATACATTACCCAATGAGCGTACAAAACAGACAAAACACAAGAGTTATTTATGGCAACCTATGTCATTATTCAACACACACGTTGTTTAAAAGATATGATTCTGATAATTTATTTTACTCGATATTGATATATATGCACTTTTTAATCTAATCAAACCTCCATGTCTAAACATATTGAACTCAAAATATAAATATAATAAAAATGAAGAAATGGCTAAAGAGAGCATAGCTCAACTGGCATATTGAATGTGTTAACGACCACGAGTTATGTGGTTCAAATCCCCCCAACCCCTATTGTACTAAAAAAAAAAAAAAATGGAGAAATGAAACCCTAAAAGGAAATGAAGAAATGTGTAATTTGTGTGGAGGGTTGCCTTTTGTATTGGTTCAAAGAAGAAAGGAAGAAAATTAAATAATTAATGGAGAACGTGATGCCCAAAGACATTGCATGCAGGGACACGCACAAAATTAAACCTTAGACTTTAGACGACAGACATGCATTTAACTTTATTACAAACGAACCTTAAACTGCTAATTCATGAGTCTGTGTATCAACTGTTACATCGTGACCGTTTGTCGTTCTTTCCATTTCAGCATAATTGGCACAATTCTCCGAACAGTCGTAATGTTTCATTTCCCCATATTCTTCATTTCTTAAATTCTCTAAAATTCCCTTCTATAAATTCTTCTTAAATCTCTCTCTTTTTCTCTTCAAAATACACAGTTTTTATTTTTTTTTATTTTCTTTCTCCACTCCACAGTCAAACACACAGTCCCTCTCTTTCTTTTTTGTTCTCTCCACAGACATCACACAGAGAAGACTGATATGGACACAGTTGAGGCCTTCAATGGTGTTGATTTGAACCCTAATGCAAAAGAGTGGAACCCTGTTTACGATTGCGCTCCCGAGGAAGATCGATGCCTCTTTCTCACTTTCTCGAATGGCTATCCTCTCTCGGAGCACCAAATCGTCAACTTCTTCACCCGGTACGCCCTTCGTAAGAACTCTTCTAGCCTTCTTTCTGTTCAAGAGGGAGGAGCAAAATTTTACATTCTAATTCTTCTGAACGTTAAAGCATTTTGAAGTGGGAAAAGAATTTAAATTTTTTTACATTTAGATGTAATTACCTCCTTTATGCAACTTTTTGTACATAGAGGTAGAACTGGACAGATCTAAAAGGAATAGGGCAATTGCCCCCTTCTTCTTTATTAGTTCTCACCCATATGTTTATGGATCATTTTCTATCAACACAAATCTTGATAGAGTTAGGGTAACGAAACTCTTGTGATTTCGACTTTGTTTTGTTATTGAATCTTCTTCACTTTTAATCGATGTACTGGCAGAAAATACGGGCCGTGCATCGAAAGGGTGTATGTGCATTATCCGGAGGGAGGGAATCAACCGCCATTGTTCGGGAAGGTGGTGTTTGTTGCATCTTCAATACCAGCAATCATTCTAGCAGGAAAACAAGAAGCCAAGTTTTCTATTGAGAGCAAGACGCTGTGGTGTAAGAGATACGAGGCTCGAAAAGCTCGGTTTAGGGTTTTGGCTTCGGGGTCTCGACGATGAAGAAACTGAGATGTAAATGAGATCTGGTTTGATTTTGAATGTGTTTGGATCAGCCTGATCTCTGTCAGAAAGTTGAAGTTTATTCATGGTTTGAAATGGAAGGGGAGATGAGACATGTCAGTTTCTTTGCTGAAATAAAGAGCAATTAATGAGGGTTTTGTGCATGCCTGTGAAATTATCTGATATATGCTTTTTTTTTCTTTTTTTTTTTTTAGGGACTTTGAGATGAATCAGATCTTCAATTGATGAACATTGCATTTAGAGAAACATCCAACCCAGAATGAATGAGTTTTTCCTTAAAAAACAAGGAAAATTAAAGGATCTTTTGTGTATGATATTCTCAATAATCGTTATTATTTGTTTATAGAAAAAAAAAATATAAATGTATAGAGATAGTGCATTGCATAAATTAAAAAAAAAAAAAAAAAATCATTCTTTGCCCAGTGGGAATTAGTCAACTTCACTTAAAAATTTAAATTCATCAACACAAAATTGAGCCCTAAACTTCAAGAATATACAAGATGAGAAAAAACAAATGAGGCAGAAAAAGGTGATTGGTCGATGGCATTCAGTAAAGTAAAATAAGGTAAGTATATGAACGTTAAAATTGATTAACCATATTAGAGTTTGAGTTGACTAAAATGTATAGGAAATTGGATTGGGTTTTTTAATATAGGAGAAATGGACCTTTTTTTTCTTTTTTTCTTTTTTTGTTTTTGAGTTCAAACAACTGTAGAGTAGGGATCAAACCATTGATATTTGAGATAGTAATTGGTGTCTTATCTACTGAACTATGTCCAGATTGACAAGAAGTAGACTATACACATGTATCATGATGCACACGTTAAAAACCCTAGTCCCAAAATCTACTCTCTTTTATCTCTTTATCATGTCTGAACAAAAACAACTTTAACATTTGACATTGGATACTATTTAGAAAATTTAAACCAAATTATATAATAGTGAAAAATATTTTAAAACAAATCCCAAATGGAACATTTTAAACAAATCCCACTACAAGAAATAGTGTCTTTAGGGACAAAATCACAACATCGAAAATCAATCGTCGCAACCTTAGCGACGAACTATATTTTTCATCGCAGGTTGCAACGAAAAATTAAGTTTCGTCGCAACAACAGCGAAATATGCACACTTGCGACGATAAAGAGTTTACGTTGCAAAGGTCTGTGATGTTTTTGTAATTTCGTCGCACAAAGGTCTGCGATGAAATAATATTTTCATAGCAAGCCCTTGGAGTGAGAAAGCACTATTGTGTGAGTTCCAAGGGTTAGCGACGAAACCAAGATTTCGTCGCAATTTCCTATGCATATGTTTGGTTTCGTCACAAGTAGCCGTGCAACGATAATCATGTTTCGTCGCAAACCCTTGGAACTCGTGATCCGTCAGAAAGTTATAATTACGTTTATTTCCCCCTCCCTGTTCATTTTACCGAATTTATCGAGGGATAGATAGAGGAGAGGTTTGAGGCAAGCGTCGTCTTCTTTCTGTCGAAAACTTGTTAGGAAATTGCCAAAGAAGGGAGTTTGTGGCCAAAAACTCATTGAAAATACGTGAGTTTTATTTCTAGACGTTTTTAAGTTAGTTTTGGTTTTTTTTACATTTTCTATGCTTTTTGTTTTGATTTTTCAGAACTTTGTGTGATAGCCTTGAAAATGACATTTTTGTGGCTAGAAACTCGTCGAAAATACACCATTTGTGGCTGGAAAACGCTTTTTTTTTTAATATTTTCTTTATGGGTTTCATTAGTAAAGGTATGTCTTATATTTTTGTTTACTTGGTTTTGAGTTTTCTCTTGTTTGAATATTTTTTTTGTTTGTTTTGACTAGAAATTTTGTTGATAGGTTGATTTTGTTCCTGGTAAAGCATTTAAAGGTATGTAAAATGCTTTGTATTGTGTTTTTTCAACTTATTTAAGATTTAAATGTTGTTATTGGACTTTTTGAAGTAATTTTGTGTGTATTATGGGTTTAAAACATAATCTAGAGAATATTTTTCTCCGACCTTTCATGGGATAGCTTGGAGAACACCGGATGACACCATTTCTTTTCGTTTTCTTCGTGGGTTTCATTGCTAAAGGTATGTTTTATATTTTGTTCTAGTTAGTTTTGGGCTTGCTGTGTGTAGAATTTCAATTATAGGTTTATTTTGTTGTTGGTCAAACATTTAGAGGTATGCATTATGTGTTTAAGCATAATTTGTTGATCAAGCAAGACATGTATTATGTGTTTAAGCATAGTTTGTTGATCAAGCAAGACATGTATTATGTGTTTAAGCATAGTTTGTTGCTGTTGGTCAAGCATTTGGACTTTTTGGAGTGATTTTGTATGTATTATTGTGTTTAAAGTATATTATGGAGATCTAGAATATGTGTTTGATTAAAGTGTGATTAAATAGTTATTTTGAGTCTATTGTTGGTTTAAATTTTGATTGTAAGTCTATTATTTATTGAAAATGTGATTGAAAGTCTATTTATATGATTGTGTCTCTTGTGTGTGATTAAAGTTTGATTCTAAGCTTATCGTTTAATTTTATTTGAAGCCTATTTTGTAATTTAAATCAAATTCAGCCTAATATGAAAATGTGATTAAAATGCTACTTTTTAAATTTTGATATTGTTCTCTTAGTTGGAGTTTATGATTAAAATGAGTCTATTATTGAGCCTATTGAACATTGTTATACTTGTACTTTGTTGAGTTTTATTTGTTGTTATGGTTGTGCTTTTTCGAGTGAATGTGGTTGAGGATTGGGAGGAGGGGGAGGAGGAGGGGTGTTTATATTTGTTGTTGTGATAGTAGTGAGTTTTGTGTAATTATTAGGTATATTATGATTTCCATTAGTAAATGTGATTTCTTTTAGTTAGAGTTTATGATTTCTCACATGTTTATTGATTATCCTATTGATGTGGGAATGTTGAAAGTTAGTCTTATAAATATTATACACTTATTTTTGTTTAAGTTAATAGTATTAATAGTATTAGTAGTTGTTTTGTGATTATTATGCATGTGTTTTTCTTAGTGAATGTTGTTGAGGTTTTAGAAGGGGGCAAAGTGTTTATTCTTGTTGTTTGTGATTAATTTGGCATATTGTATTTTCTATATAAAATGTGGTTTAATTTGGGTGAGAGAATTGAAGGATATGTGATTGAGGATGATTTCGAGAGAGGGAGGTTAATATTTGTGATTGAGGATGGTTTGGTTGTTCATCTTTACTTATGTATATTTGTTGTTTATGTGCATGATTAAACTGATCTTTCTCGACGACACAATAGATGAATGATCATCGTCTTTTCGCTCATTTTGGGATAGTATATATTGGTAATGAATTGTATCAACTTAAAAACTTCTCTATGTTTTGTAAAAGTTTATATTTGTTGTTTGTAATAATAATGAATGATTATAAACGTTGCTCTTACTTATTTTATAACTTTGCAACTTTATAACCTAGCACACGCCCCGGTAAACGTTGTTTTCACTTATTTTGATAAATATATTTGTTCTATCTTATTTTATTTGATTATTCGTATACAATGTTTATTAGAAAGTGTCTTTGGTTTAGATACAAAATATATACATAAATGACAAGAAAAAAAATTGATAAATATTTGAATTTTTAGAATCAATTCAATTTTTTAAAATGTCTCTAATAGAGAGAGAAGAAAATTACCAACTAAAAAAATTTGCAACAAAAGGCGTATTTCGACGCAACGAAACATGTGACGAAATGTTTTTTACGTTGCATATATTTGCGACGACACGTTTTTTGTCGCACGCATACTTGCAATAAAATGTTGTTTACGTCGCATATATTTGCGACAAAACACATTTTTCGTCGCAAGTCTTAGTGCGACAATCTAGGTGTTTCATTGCAAATAATTGCGATGAAAATTTTGATTCATTGCAACCTACGACGTTATTACATATTCGTCGCACGTTTGCAGCATTTAATTGGAAAACGTCGCTAAATATTTTCTCCAACCATGTTTTAGCGACGTTTTATGCGACGTCTTTATTTTCGTCACAATGTGACTGGCACAATGTGTCTGACAGTTTTTCACCGTTGGTTGTTCAAAGAGAAGTACCTCGAATTTATATCAAGTGGTTATTATGGAGCATAAAAATTATTGAATTCACATCCAACGATCATCATGAAACAGCTACATTGCGGTGGCCTCATTGAATAATTTGTCTGTGTCAAAAGGTCATATATACATCACAAGGAAATTTCTTTTTTTGTGGAGAACTTAATCATGCATATTGAAATTTAACATTTTATTCTATAGCATATTCTTTATTTCAATTTATACTTTAAACTTACCATGATAGATCAATTTACATCCTAGCTAAAATTTCAATTTCATCAATTTGAATTCCACTTAAACAAGTAATTCAATTTTTACCCTTCTTTTAATTTTAGATAAATTCACTATACTAATTTTAATTAAAAAAACAAGTAAAAATATTTCAAAACATGGAAATATCAACAAAAATCAAGCATTGCAAAAACAAAGCAAGATTAATACACAAAATTGACCATTAACAAATTTTCCAACAAAACTCACAAAATATTTCACTAAAAATTAATTCTTTTTGTGTTGTTTTTCTATAAATTACCATCATTTCATACCAATATATAATTTATAATACATTAAACACACAAAAATATTTTTTTGACGATTTTTCAAATGAAAGTTTATTAGAATGTAAAAGTAGGCACGCTTTTGGTAAATATTACAACATTTACCAAAAGTTTAAGGTGTAATTTGATAAAATTGAAAGTTTAGGATAAAAATTAATATATCTTGTCAATTTTAATGGTGAATTTTTTTTTTCATTAAAATACAAGTTCACGCGATGATATTTACTTTTTTTTTCTTTTAACCAAATGAATTTTTTTTTATTTATTTATTTGATACAGTGAATTGTTACATTAAAGTCCCATCCGAAAATAAAATATCAAAACGAGAGTAGATGGATTAAAGTAAAATAAACAGAAATTTTTAAAAATTAACCTAAGATTAAATCAAAATCAAGTTCTCAATAAAAATCAAAATCAAAATAATTATAAAGAATCCTTATGGCTATGGTATGATCATCATGTGAATCTAAGTCTGAAATAAAGTACTTCCGCTGCCTAATGCTTAAAAATATCCTTATGATTAAGGTAAAAATTAGAGCAAAATCCATTTTTGATCCTTGAAGTTTAGAGTTAATGTTTATGTGGTCCATGAGGTTTCCAAATGGACACTTTAGTCCCTGAAGGTTGGAAAATAATTCTAAATAGTCCATGATTTACTTAACCTAATGGAAAAATGACTGGACTGTTATCTATATTGACGTGGACTGACTCATATGCCATTTTTTTAAGGTTAAATTATCAAAAATATCCCTGAACTATGAGGTTGGTTTAAATGATACCCTCTGAACTTTGAAAAGTTTCATTTTAATCCTTGAACTTTGAAGTTTGTTTCAAAACAACTCTTGAAGGTTTTTTCCGTTAAATTTATGGACAAAAAATGACGTATTTGTATATGTTTTGATTTTTTTTCAACGTATATGTTCAAATATGTTCACATAAGCAACAATACAAATGCAAAAACATCATTTTCTATCCATGAATTTAACGAAAAAAAGCCTTCAATGGTTGTTTTGAAACAAGGGTAAAATGAAACTTTTCAAAGTTTAGGCGTATAATTGAAACCAACCTCATAGTTCATGGCTATTTTTGATAATTTAACCTTTTTTTAATTGCATGACACATGAGTTGGACAAAAATTAAACTATTGGGTAAAAAGTAATTTCACACATCTCTCCTCTCCTATGCTCACAAATAACGCAGACTAGTGTCCTAGCCTGTCGATTTAGTCATTGTTTGTCGTAGTCGTCATCTTCATTCCAAAGGGGTAAACCAACGTTTTCAAAACTCGATCTTCAATACTGGATGAAACCAACATTTTCAAAACACAATTTTAGTTGAGGTTGTGTTGTAACATTTTAATATTTAATTGGTTTTAAATATGAGTTTCTTTTTTGTTTTTAATTTGTGAGAGTTTTCACCTTTTTAAGGAAGAAAAACGTATTGGTAAAGATGTTAAAAAGTTTACAAATTAATTACTTAATTTTGTATTAAAATTCTAGTATAAATACCTGTCTTACCACACTTTCTACACACAAGATTTTCAATCTTCACTTCTCTCTAAATTCTCATATTTCTCTACTTTGCTATTTTAAGAGCAATTGACCAAAAGAAGGGTGTTCTTTGTTGTGGAGCTTTGAGCTCAACCTCATAGTGCATAGTGGTTTGAGCTATACAACGTTTTAGTTGGGTTGTTGTATCTTGGAGGGGACAGGCTAGAGAAGAATTGCTGCACCGGTGGTTGATAAATTACACCGCAGAGGGATTGAATCTCCTTAAAGAGAGCGAGATACCCGCACCTCAACCTAATTGTTCACGTGTTTGTTTCTCAATATTTACTCCATTTTTCCTCTGTTATTTGTAATTCCCCCAACAATTTTAAGGAGATTCATCATGGAGTCTACAATTGAGAAGTCTAATTAAAATGTTAGAGATCTCAACAAGCCTTTTCGATTTAAAGGAGCACACTTTAAGAGATGGAAGGAAAAAATGTTGTTCTATCTTAATCTTCTCAAAGTGGCTTATGTCCTCACAGAAAAAAAATCCAAAGAAGATTGATACTGAAAACATGGGCATTGAAGAGTTCATGGAACACCAAGAGAAAATTGACAAGTATGAGAAAGATGAGTACAAATGTCAGTACTACCTTTTAAATTGTCTTGTTGATCATTTTTATGATTATTATGATACTACTTTCACATCAGTCAAGAAAATATGGAAAGTTTTGTAGAATAAATATGATACTGAAGAAGCAGGCGCAAAAAAATACGCTGCAAGTCGTTTCTTTTGCTTCCAAATGGTAGATGGAAAATATGTAGTAGAGCAAGTACAAGACTTTCAGATGATAGTAGCTGAAGTAGAGCATATGAAGGAATTAAGATTGGAGACAATCTTATTGTTGCCGACATAATTGACAAGCTTCCACCATCATGGAGAGAATTTCAGAAAAATATGCATCATAAGCAAAAAGAAATTTCTCTAGAAGTGCTAATTACTCGCATTCGTGTGGAGGAAGAGGCAAGAAGGCAAGATGCATTGATTCAAGAAGGCAATGAAAATTCCACTAAGGTAAATCTAATCTCTTCTAATAATAATTTACCGAAGGGTTAGATTCCTAAAGCTAGTCTTTTAAAGCCAAATGAGGGTTATATGAAAAAGAATAATAAACCTCATTTTTCTAATAAGAAAAATCCAAGCCAAGTGAATAAGAATCAAGTATATCCTCAGCATTCAAGAGCAGTTTGCTTTGTTTGTGGCAAAAGTGGGCATATTGCTCGATTTTGTAAATTTCGGAAACATGAACCTGTACCTCAGGCTAATGTTACCGAAGAACCATTTGTGGCTATGATAACTAATATTTATATGGTTCAAAGTGTTGAAGGATGGTGGGTTGATTCTAGAGCCAATAGACATGTCTGTTATGACAAAAATTGGTTCAAAGTTTATACCCCTTTTACGGAGCCTAAAACAATAATGTTTGGTGATTCCCATACTACCCAAATTATGGGAACTGGTGAGGTTGAATTAAAATTCACCTCTGGAAGGGTTCTAATTTTAAAAGATGTGCTTTATACACCTTCCATGAGGAAGAATTTAATGTCGAGTTATATTCTTAATAAGGCTGGCTTTAAACAAATTATGGAATCTGGTCAATATGTGATAACAAAAAAGGAAATTTTTGTTGGAAAAGGTTATGCTTGTGATGGAATGTTCAAATTGAACATTGAGAATATTAATAAAGCATCTACCAGTTTGGTTTATATGCTCTATTCTTTAAATTTTTGGCATGCTCGTTTGTGTCACATAAATAGTTAATATGTGGGGGTGATGAGTAGTCTTGGATTAATTCCTAGTTTAAAAAATGATTTTGAGAAATGTGAAATATGCGGTAAAGCTAAAATTACAAAAGGACCTCATAAAAGTGTTGAAAGAAATACCGAATTACAAGAGTTAATTCATACAGACTTGTGTGAATTTGAAGGAATTTTAACTAGAGGAGGAAATAGATATTTTATCACTTATATTGATGATTTTTCAAAATATACTCATGTTTATTTATTGAAAAATAAAAGTGATGCTTTTGAGATTTTTTAAAAATTTCTCCTCGAAGTTGAAAATCAATTCGGTAGAAAAATTAAAAAAAATTAGAAGTGATAGAGATCGAGAATATGAATAATTTGAATTCAATTCATATGTTAAATCATTGGGAATAATTTATGAGACTACTCCACCATATTCACCTGTTTCTAATGGAGTAGCTGGGAGAAAAAATAGAACCTTAATTGGTTTGACTAATGCTATGCTATTAGAATCAGGTGCATCTTTTAATCTTTGGAGTGATGCGGTTTTGACTGTTTGTCATGTGTTAAATAGAGTGCCACATAAAAAGACAAAAATTACACATTTTCAATTGTGGAAATGGTATAAGCCAAATTTGGGATATTTAAGAGTTTGGGGATGTTTAGCTTTTGTGAGGCTAACCGATCCAAAAAGACCTAAATTAGGGTCTAAAGCTACCACTTGTATTTTTCTTGGATATGCAGTTCATAGTACATCTTATAGATTTCTTGACATTGAACATAATGTGATTTTTGAATCAAGTGATGCAATTTTTCATGAAGAAAAAATTTCTTTCAATTCAAGAAATAGTGGGGGTCAAAATTGTGAACAAACTTCCTCTAAGTAATTTGGTTCTTCTACTCCTAGTGATAATAATAAAAACAACTCTCCAGTTGAATTAAAGAGGAGTAAAAAAGCTAGAACTGTAAAAGATTTTGGTCATGATTTTTATGTTTATAACATTCAAGAAACACCAATTTCTTTGCAAGAAGCTTTGTCATCTCCAGATACAATTTTCTGGAAAGAGGCTGTGAATGATGAAATAGAATCACTAATTTCTAATAAAACTTGGAAATTAGTTGATTTGCCATCAGATTGTAAAACTATAGGGTGTAAATGGGTCCTGAGAAAAAAGATGAAACTGGATGGTAGTATAGACAAGTATAAAGCTAGACTTGTCGCAAAAGGTTTTAAACAAAAAAAAGACTTAGACTTCTTTGATACTTTTTCTCCGGTTACGAGAATCACATCCATTAGATTGCTAATTGCAATTTCTGCAATTTTTGATATGAGTATTCATCAAATGGATGTAAAAACAGCTTTTCCAAATGGTGATTTAGAAGAAGAAATTTATATGGATCAACCTGAAGGTTTTATAGAACCTGTGCAAGAGAAGAAAGTGTGTAAGCTTACTAAATCTCTATCTGGCTTAAAACAAGCCCCAAAGTAGTGGCATGAGAAATTTGATTCTTGCAGGCTAAATAATGGTTATAAACCAAATGAATGTAATAAATGCATCTATTATCATGGGAAGATTCACATGTTATTATTAGCCTATATGTTGATGATTTATTGATCTTTGGCTCAAATATTTTTGTTATAAATGAAACAAAAAATTTATTGAGAAACCATTTCGACATGAAAGATCTTGGTCAGGCTAATTTTATTATGGGTATGAAGATAACAAAAACCTCAAATGGGTTTTTCTTGACCAATCACATTATATTGAGAAAATACTTAGAAAATACAATTATTTTGATTGTAAACATGTGTCTACTCCATTTAATTCAAGTGTTCACTTGTTTTCTATTGAAAATGAAAGTGATGTAATTAATCAAAAGGAGTATGCTAGCGTGATTGGTAGCCTACGATATGCAACTGATTGCACTAGACCTGACATTGCATATGCAGGTAAAGAACATTGGCATGCCATAGATCGTGTTATGAAATATTTATTGGGAACAAAAGACTATGGCTTACTTTATAAAAAATATCCTGTTGTTGTTGAAGGATTTTCTGATGCTGACTAGAATACATTGTCAGGTGATTCTTTATCTACTACATGGTATATTTTTACCTTGGGAGGTTGTGCTATTTGTTGGAAATCTAAAAAACAAACAATTATTGCCAACTCTAATATGGAAGCAGAGCTTATTGCTTTTGCTTCAACTAGCTAGGAAGCAAGTTGGCTAAGAGATTTATTATATGAAATTCCAATGTGGGAGAAACCAATACCTCATATTTTGATAAATTGTGATAGCACTGCCACAATTGGTAGAGTAAAAAATTGTTTTTATAACGGTAAATCCAGACCTATAAGAAGAAAACACAGTACTGTGAGATCTTATTTGAGTAATGGGGTTATTAATGTGAATTACATTAAATCTTGTGATAATCTTGCAGATCCATTAACAAAGACCTTGAATAGAGAAATGGTCTGGAATACATCGAGGGGGATGGAATTGAAGCCCTTATAATTGTCATGAGCCATATATAAGTATACCCACCTAGTGATCAGAGATCCTGAGAACTAGGTTCAAAGGGAAAAATGAATTATAAGATGACCGTAAATATGCACTATCTTTATATATTGATTAATCCCTATGATGTGAGTGCATTTATCCTATAACGTAGTAGAGGGTTGAGTTTTTCAATAAACTCTTAATAAAATTTGTAGCTCTTATGAGTGGGGTGTCGTTGTTATAGGAGCAACCCTTGACAAATTTTACCTATATGAGTGGAGTGGGACCGCTCTCTATGAGGATATGGGGCTTATTCTCAAATACACTCATAAAATTCTGGGATCAGCACAGGGTCATAATGTGCTAACCAATAAAACTCATGTCAACACCTGGATGATTATGTGTGGATAATAGTTCTCTATTTTCCCTTAAGTGTTAGAGTTCAAGTCAGAGACCACTACTAACGCTAGAGTAGAGATTATTATTTCACTAGTAAAGGTTCAATACAAAGTCACACCTTTATGATGCATAATTATCTTTCTTTTAGTCAATTGATTTTGATTACTTTAAATATTAAAATGCGTGGAGGAATGTTGTAACATTTTAATATTTAATTGGTTTTAAATATGAGTTTCTTTTTTGTTTTTAATTTGTGAGAGTTTTCACCTTTTTAAGGAAGAAAAACGTATGGGTAAAGATGTTATAAAGTTTACAAATTAATTACTTAATTTTGTATTAAATTCCTAGATCTAAAATTCTAGTATAAATACCTATCTTACCATACTTTCTACACACAACATTTTCAATCTTCACTTCTCTCTAAATTTCATATTTCTCTACTTTGCTCTTTTAAGAGCAATTGACCAAAAGAATAGTGTTCTTTGTTGTGAAGCTTTGAGCTCAACCTCATAGTGCAGAGTGGTTTGAGCTATACAACATTTCAGTTGGATTATTGTATCTTGGAGGGGACAGGCCAGAGAAGAACTGCTGCACCGGTGGTTGATAAATTACACCACAGAGGGCTTGAATCTCCTTAAAGAGAGTAAGATACCCGCGCTTCAACCTAATTGTTCACGTGTTTGTTTTTCAATATTTATCTCAATATTTACTCTATTTTTCCTCTGTTATTTATAATTCCCCCAACAAGTTAGTATATCAATGTATCCAAATGATGAAACCCAAATGAAATTCTGTTAAAACTCCAAAGAAAAAAAAATCCCTTGCCGTAAGGCTTGTAAACAAAGACATCCAATTGAAATTTGCTCTTTTGAAGTGTGCCCTTCGATTAAAATTTCATACATAATCTTGCTATTCTTCTTGATGCTTTGTATTGTACAGGATCTTCTCGGAGGAGTGTTTCAAGAAAGTTCCGTGTTTTGTTTGTAAATTTTCAACCCAACTGGCATAGCTATTGCTATGAAATTTATGGGGAAAAAAAATCGTATAGTTGGTAAAGATTGAACACAAAAACTAAGAATCTTATGGGAGAATAGAGTTTCAAAGGCTAAAACAGTGGCCGTTGCGTGGGTTGCGACGACAACGATGGCAGCCGCACCTATTTTGCGACCTTTTACCAGAGTTGGAGAGAAAATAGATTTGGGAGATAAATTTTTACCCAATAATTTAATATTTTTCAACTCATGTGCCATGTAATTGGAAAAAAAATGACATGTCACGAAGTCTAAGTCAGCAAATAACAGTACAATAATTTATTATTTTGTTAGGTTAAGTCAACTCAGGGACTATTTAAAATATTTTTTAAACTTCAAGGACTAAAATGTTCATTTTGAAATTTCATGGACTAAATAGACATCAATCTCAAATCTTAAGAATCCAAAGCGTATTTTGCCTTAAAAATTAGAAAATAAGTTTCCTAACTGCTCCCGCATTTGATTATAGACTTCACCTACTAAAAATAAAAATAAATGAAGCACCTTTTTTTTTTTTGCCTTTTGAAAAGAATTATAGACTCCACATGGTTCATGTTTTCCATTCTTTTTTAAATAATTTGAGCAAAGCTTAATGGGAAAGCTACAGCTTTAAATTTATGCAATTTCTCTTGACTTGATTTTTCTTCGTTGTTTGTTTCAGAGAAGACTTGAAGTTTTGGTAATGCACGAGATATATATAATTGAAAAAATCATAAATCAATTATTTAAATTTAATTTTCTCCCCCTTTATGTTAATTTTTTTCTGCTGGTATACCAACCACATCATCTTTTAAAAGAAAAGGTCCAAAACAATCGGCTAAATTATCAATTATAATAATTTCCGAAGTCTTCTGTATTAGGTCACTTATTTATTTTGAATTTCGTTTTTCTACCCCGTAAATGACAATGTATGGGTAAATCAAAATATGCAAGTAACTTTTAAAAAATATTCAAATTTTATATTTTGAGCCAACAAAACTTTCCTACCTAGTTTATTTCAATCCCTTTTAAGCGTACTATTTTTTATTTCTAAACTTTAGATAGACATAAGTTGAATTTCTGTTGAATAGAGTACTCAAATTTATTGAACAAAACAAGGATGTCAAAATATAGACAAATTAAGCAAAAAAAAAAAAAAAATTCGGTGTATATATTCTTCAAATATTGTACCTATTGACATAATATAGTCAAATTTTATTTAAAATATTGTTTAAACTCCACAGGGTTAAAAAAAAAAACCACGGGCATGATGATTCAAATTATAGAAATACACTTGGTGTTGGATCAAAAGATTTAAATATTAGCTTAAGATTGAGATGGATTTAGAGATTAAGAAAAGTTTAAATTAATCCACTATTGTTTTAATTAGGTGTAAAGATATTAAAAGAGTCTTGTAAGTCAAATTATGTGTGTGTGTAGGGTACAAATTCTATATATTAATAAAATAAAAATTGTAGATTTTTTTGAAAAAATAAATACACAAATCAACTAATTTTTGTATGTTACCATAATATAATGTGACTATAATATATATATATATTCAACCTTTTAAGAAGTTGTCCCTTGTCATAGACTAACACTAATTGAATACTAATATTTCTAAACTAGCGTGTGACAAACAAAATTAAAAAATATTAATCCATATTTAAATTTTATAAAATAACATATATCGTAGAAACTTAAGTCAATTATATAATATTAAAAATAAATTTTATAAGTCTAAATAATTGATATGTAACTTAGATTTATGGTTGGTTGAAAAACTAATAGGGATAAACAAATTCATATATTGAACTTATAATTATGCAAATATTAAACTACGAAAATTGCAATCTCCCACTACTAGAATTCCAAGTAAAATTACAAGAATTTTAAAATTAAAAATAAAATATTGTAATAGTATGATAATATTGGAAACTGCTGGGAGAAAGCGTGGAGGTGATAAAGTCTTCGAATTGTCTTTTTTTTTTTTCTTTCTTTTTTTTTTTTGTAAGCTAACTTCGAATTGTCTTACAAATTAAGCCAAATGACATCCAATCTATTACATAAGCAGCTCCTACGTCATTTGAACTAAAAAAAAAAATAAGATTAATAATAATAATAAACAACGACAACAACTCCACGTCATTAGTTTTAAGTATTGAATTCGGAGGTTCAAATTTCATTTTAGTCTTTCAACTTTTCAAATGATTATTTTAGTCTTTGAAATTAAAAAAATAATAATAATGATTTTAGTCCTTTCCTTAATTTTTATTTTAACAAATTGATAATATGACTTTAAGTGTATATAAGCAAATATTAGGTGGTAAAACAATATACTAATTACTAACATAGTTATTTTTATGAAAGTTTGAGACTAAAATATATATTTTAAGAGTTCATAGACCAAATTAGAACAAATTTAAAAGTCAGAAATCAAAATAGGATTTAGACCACAACACTAGTGTGACGATGTTTGTTAAAATAATTATAATGTATGCTATAATGAGATGTTAATATAATGATAAAAGAGTCAATAGAAAACTCAACAAAATTCCAGTGTGCATGTGAATTTTTTTTAGTACAACATAGTGGGGTCGGGTATGGAGATTTAAACTTCTAACTTTAAGGAAATTATCTCGTATCAATTATCGCTAAGTTAAGCTCACTTTGGCAATATCATGAGAATAATGAATATTGTTGCGGAGGATCCCATTTATAAACGAAGTATTTGAATAATTAATGATTGTATGAGAAAATAGGATGTCTTGAAATCTAAGTAGCTTATCTAATAGAAGAATAAAATCATATGACAATAGAACTCAATGAGAAAGTTTGAGATTATTGGCTAAGACTCAAGAAGATTGAAGTTAAAAGTCTACTAATCACTTACAATTA
Organism: Trichosanthes truncata; assembly: GCA_033996785.1. Taxonomy (NCBI): domain Eukaryota; kingdom Viridiplantae; phylum Streptophyta; class Magnoliopsida; order Cucurbitales; family Cucurbitaceae; genus Trichosanthes; species Trichosanthes truncata. The sequence goes on from JAWPNB010000003.1 coordinate 872,743, forward strand.
ACACTAAACATAGTCTCTCGATCTATATCTAAGTCAAGCAAGTCGTGTAAGAGGCAAAGACTTGACTAGGCACAATGTGGCTTCAAGTGAGCATTTGTCCAAATTGTACTATATATTGGGCGTGTTGTACATGTGACTAGCTGGACTATAAATAGTAGTACCAAGCAGGTAAGTATAGATTTATTTTTTTTTTTAGTTCAACAATATGTGTATAGGATTTGACTAGCTTGACTTCTTGGTCGAGAATATATGTCTTTGACAAATAAGCATATAGACCTAGTTTAACTTTAAAAATTTTACATTTAATCTTAACATGATTGTGGTAGTTAGAAGAAATTAGGGGGAGATGAAGAATTAATTCCACATTTTGAGTTTGGAAATAAAAGGAAAGGCAAGAAATGACTGGGGAAAATGCAAAAGAAAATTGACTAGGAAATTAAAGCTTGACATAAAGAAAGTTGAAGGCCGCAGTATATGAAAAAAACCCATTTTCACACTGTTGGGATTTTCAAGAACAAGATACTAACCTCTTGTAGCGCAGCGGGATTGTTGAAAATCCAATGACGACCGGAGAATAATCACTAGGAGAATTCTCACTTCTTCACAGCCCAAAATCTTTTAGTGAAAAAGAAAGGGAAAAAGAGAAGAAAAAAAAACGAGAGGAGGGGATTTCTTTATCGTTCAGTGACTGTTCTCTCATAGAACCCACGTCAAAAAACAAAAACCAACCAGGAGGTCTCATCCGTTTTGCGATATATCTCTGCAGTTAATAAAACTGCAGAGATTCACTTGAGATGGCAGTTACAGAAACTGCCTTCTCCTTTTTTAATTTATAAAAATAAATTAATATATATATATAATTAATTAAATAACATATATTTAATTAATTATATAAATATCTTCGTCTTCCACTCGCACATAATGTACTTTCATTATGGGCGTATAAAACGCAACTCTTATCTTCATTTCTTAAAACATGGAACACATTTCTTTTCATTTGCATCAAAATTTCATACAAGAAAAAGGGCCGTGTGACCGTCATACTTTTATCTCGAGAGCTTGTCACTTTACAACGGTTAAGTATATAAAGTAACCTAATAATTGAGTAGAGTAAGTATGAAGTGCCCTAGAGTCATTTAGTCACATAAATTATAACTTATGATCTCTTCTTGAAATATTATATTTTCATGTTTATGTATTCACAATCATATTACAAAAATACATTTGGTCGACCAGTGAATACATTACAATGTGACACAAAAATATAATTGGTCGACCAGTGAATACATTACAATGTGACACTTGAAATGATCTTCCCTTTTCTAAAATATTTCCATTTCAAAATAATTGCTTACTAGGTAGGCCCCATTAGATCGAATCATTCATGACCATTGGTAACCTCCCTAAGATAGCTAACATCGAAGTGAAACTTCAAACAATTTTAGCCAAAAGGTCATAAGGGTACTTATAGAGACTTTTTAATCTCAAAGGTCTCACACAACAAAGAAGTAAAGATCAATTAACTTCTGCTACCCTTTGTGGTCATATTAAACACATGTGGCATGAAACACATGTTACAGTATTTTACTCTTTAGCATCAGAGTGTATGTCTCAAGTAATACTGTACAGATGATAGTTCAGATACACTCAGTATGTAACTTGAGTCCACTATTCTACCTTAATATTCTATCAACAAATGATTATTGGACTTCCATTTGGCATTCATAGACAGTTTAAGATGAACAGTGGGATTATCACCTTCGATCATAATATGATCTCATCTTGATCACTTATCAAGGCGATATATTCTTTTAGGCACATGCTCTCTTTCTATTGTACTACTATAACAATAAAATTGCTTAAAAAATATCTCATTTCTAATCGACACAAAAGTCATAGAAGCGATTGCTTGTGCAAGAAAGCCAATCTACTGTCCGACATACTTTTGATTATATGTACTAAACATTTGTGTCTATGCATTCTAAAGTACAAAACTTTATTTCATATATCAGAATAAGTGTAATACAATTTGTTGAGAAGTACAAAGTCAAAACCTACGCAATCCCAAAGATTTAATGTGACTATTAAAAACATCTCTAGGTATAGACTTAGTAAGGGGTCTGCAACCATGTTGCTCGTTGATATATATTGCACATTCACTTCCTTTTGTGCAACCATATCTCTAACGAAATTGTATTTAATGTCTATGTACTTTGTCTTAGAGTGATATTTAGGATCCTTCGTGAATGCTATGGTAGCCTGGCTATCGCAGTTCACTAATGCTGAGTCAGACGTGCTTTCTTTAAATCTCAAATGACTTAAAAATCTTTTAAGCCACAATGCTTCTTGTACTGTCGTTGAAAGTGCCACAAATTCAGCTTCCATTGTTGATAAGGCAATACAAGTTTGTTTCTTACTACTCCATAAAATTGCTCCTTTGTTCAGTAAGAATACATATCCTGAGGTAGATTTTCTTTCATCTAAATCTCCTCCCCAATCAGCATCTGTGTAGCCTTCTAATTTCAAATCGTTTCCTTGATAGCACAGTGAATAATTCATAGTTCCTTTGAGATACCGAAGCATCCTCTTAACAGCCTTCCAATGGGGTTGTCCTGGATTTGACTGATATATGCTTACCAAACCAATGGTAAAGCAAATGTCTGGTCTCGTACACATCATGGCATACATGAGGCTTCCAACAGCACTCGAATAAGGAACCTTTCTCATTTGTTCTATTTCTTCAGGAATCTTTGGACACATTCTTTGAATCAAACTTTCGCTTTTTGCGATAGGAGTATCAATGGGTTTGCAATCTTGCATTTTAAATCTTTCAAGAATTTTCTTAATATATTGACCTTGTGACAGGGCTAAAATCCTTTTGGAGCGATCTCTTTCAATCTTAACTCCAAGTATATAAGCTGCTTCACCCACATCCTTCATTTGAAAATTTGTGGATAGTCATTCCTTAATGGTTAACACGTACTCCTTATCTTTCCCAGCCAACAGTATGTCATCCATATATAGTGAAAGAATCACAAACTTATCTTTGTTTGTTTTGACATACACACAGTGGTCTTCATCGATCATATGAAAATTATATGAGATGATTACTTGGTGAAATCTAATGTACCACTGTCTGGAAGATTGTTTAAGGCCATAAATTGACCTCATTAATTTACATACTTTATCTTCTTGTCCTTCAGTAATGAAACCGATAGGCTGTTGCATGTAAATCTCTTCTTCCAATTCACCATTTAGAAATGTTGTTTTCACATCCATTTGATGTAATTCTAAATCTAAATTGGCAACTATAGCTAGGATGATTCTTATAGAGGTAAACCTCACCACAGGTGAGAAAGTTTCTTCATAATCTATTCCTTCATGTTGTGTGAATCCTTTGGCTACAAGACGGGCCTTATACCTTTCAATTGAGCCATCAGCCTTACGCTTAATTTTAAGAATCCACTTGTTACCAATTGCTTTGCGTCCTCTAGGGAGATCAACTAGCTCCCAAACTTTATTAGATTTCATTGACTCCATTTCTTCTTCCATTACTTTCATCCAATATTCTTTATTAGGACATTGAATAGCCTCTTGAACATTTTTCGGCTCTTCATCATCGTCAGGTGTAATCATGTATATCTCATCATCAAAGAGACGTTTTGGTATTCTACCACGATTACTACGTCTGATTTGTGGTCCATTTAATTGTCGCTCACTTATTGATTCCATTGAATCACGTGATAATTGTTCAATCGAATCACACTTTGTTTGTGGTTTTTCTAAATCTCTCCCACTTTGATGAGATATTGTTGGTAGATCATTTATAGTTTCCCATGATAGTAAAAACGAATCGTTTTGATCATTATTTTCAAATAGGGATATCTCAGTATGGATCTCACATTTTCTTGGAAAATCATTCTCCAAGAAGGTAGCATCTCGTGATTCGAATTCAGCACACTCCCACTTTCTTGTTCACCAATGAACACATACCCTTTTGAATGTTCTGAGTATCTTATAAATATACTTTTTTTTACCTCTTGGACCTAACTTTCCATGTTGATGTATTGATTCATGTACATAAGCAGCACATCCCCATGGTCTCAAACCACTAAGGTCCGATTTTCTACTGGTCCATAATTCATAAGGTGTAAAAGTGACAAACTTTGAAGGTACACGATTTAGGATATAAGCAGCAGTCAATAGAGCATCACCCCAAAAGGCGATTGGCAATTTCGCTTGTGCCATCATTGACCTAACCATTTCTAGAAGAGTTCTATTTCTTCTTTCAGCTACTCCATTTTGTTGTGGTGTCCTTGGAGTAGTTAATTGTCTTACTATACCCTTTTCCTCACATAACTGTTTAAACTAATTAGACAGATATTCACGTCCTCGGTCTGTTCTCAAGACCTTAACCTTTTTATCTAATTGATTCTCCACTAAATTTATAAATTTTCTAAAACACTCTAATGCTTCAGACTTGTAAGAAATTAGATAAACATAACCATAACGTGTGAAATCATCTATGAAAGTGATAAAATATTCACCCCCATGTTTTGCCTTCACACTCATAGGTCCACAAATGTCAGAATGAATTAATTGCAATGGAAGTTCAGCCCTAGTTCCTTTACCAAATGGTTTTCTTGCCATTTTTCCCGCTAAACAATTTTCACATATAGGCAAGTTTCGAAATGTCGATGTCGATGGAAATTTCGAGGTCCAAAATTTATGGAAATGTCGATGGAAATTTACGGAAATCATGGAAATTGTTTGAATTAGCCAATGAAACTTAGATTTTGACTTAATTAGACTATAATGGACTATTTTTAAGCATCACATCTAAAAATTAAGATAACATTTAGATATAAATGTCAATTGAAAATTTGAAATGTCGATGCGAGTAGGAATTTGAAAAAAAAATATGAAAATTAATTTAAATTATTAAAATTATTTCATGAAACCTTAATTGTGAGTTGTGACTCAATTATAGTATAATTGATTACTCTTAAGTCTTAACATCATATATCAAAATATATGTAATATTTATATTCAATTAGACAACTATGAAGGAAATTTGAGAGAATTGAAATGAATTTAAGAAAATTTGAGGGAATTTGAGAGAATTGGAGGAAAATTAAGATAATTGGAATTGGAGTGTAGAAATGTTTTGAACCTATTATCTAGCGCTTCGAATGACCAAGTACGGGGGTCTCGCTGAGTGATTTGTAAATCAGTTTATTTATACACCATTTAAACTCTTATCTAATTGCTCTATGTATTTTGTACTCAATTTCTCCTCAAGATAATAAAATTCTCTCTCCCTCTACTTGTGGACGTAACTTATTATTTATTAACAAAGAAAAGATTAAATTCGAAAAATATATATATATAATAATAATATAACAAAGAAAAGATTAAACCGTGCCTTAAAGTTTATCATGTTTGTTAAAAAAAAAATAAATAAAATAAATAAATAAATAAAACCTCGAAATATGGACGACATGTCGTCGACACCTCGAAATGTCGAGGTGTCGAAGACATGTCGTCGAAATGGGGGGGGGAAACGACATCCCCCCCTGACGACATGTCGAACAGGTCAACATGTCGAAATGTCGGTCGACATTTCGACATGTCGACCGAAATTTTCCACTATGCATATAGGTAAGTCAACAAAGTTAATTTGACCTAACAAGCCTTCTTTAGCTAATCTAGTCATTCTATGTTGACCTATATGACCTAATCTAGCATGCCACATAGTCACGTCAACATTTGCATCAACAGATGATGTTATCAGGGAAAAACTAGCATAATTATTGGATATCATATCAATAACATCCATTACTATAAAACCGTTCAACAGAAAACCATACCCATAAAGTACGTTGTTCAAAGAAAGAGTTAACAAACTACCAGACAATGTAAAAGTATAACCAAGTTTTAGAAGGACAGAAACAGAAAGCAAATTTCGTCGTATGTCAGGCGCATATAACACATCATGCAGAAACAGAGTACGATCATTCCGCATGTTCAACTTGCAGGAACCAATGCCCTTCACAGGTACACGTGCATTGTTTCCAACATAAAGCCACCTTGCTCCTGATGGAATTCGACGAAATTCCACATACACTCCACGTTCTCTAGCTACGTGGTCTGTGGCTCCTGAGTCTACAGTCCACAAAGGATGAGAGTCATTCAAAAGTTTGTACCTTTTTAGGTTCAATACACTCACAAGCATAATGACCCTTTTTCTGACAATTGTAACACTTGATATTTGCTTTCTTCTTTTTAGGACGAGACATGGGACGCTTTTCCTTACCTTTGTCATTCTTACCTTGCTTATGTTTCTTATTCTTATGATCTCTCTTCCCCTTAAAATCTCCTTGATGTTTACGTTTGTAACATTTGTTCCCATGAGAACTAGGTCTAGCCATATACACGTCAGCATTGTCAAGCCTAACTGCCTCCATGCGATATTCTTCTAACTCGAGGTGATGTGCAACATCAGTGAGAGTTTTAATTCCCTCATTGTGGGTAAGGTGCACCTTCATATGCTCCCAATTATGGGGAAGAGATCTGATAGTAGCTTGAACTTGTTGTTCATCAGTCAGGACATGGCCAGCTTCTGTTAGCTCACTAATCATATTAGACATCTCCCTCATGTGTTGTCTCATATTGTGATTAGGGCGTTTCTTATAAGTGTCAAACTTAATAGTGAGTTGCCTAAGTTTGGTGACAGAAGTTCCACCAAACTTCAATTTCAATGCATCCCACATGTCCTTAGCAAAGTTGTAAGAACGAAACTCACGCATGACATCATTGTCCATGCTGCTCAGCAAAGTAATGCGAGCCAATGAGTTTTTCTTCTTCCAGGCATCATAAGCCTCACGATCCCTTCTATGTTGAGCCGAATTCCCTTCCTCAGGCTCACTTAACACATGGTTTAAAACTTCAAGAGCCTCTTGCTCTTCTAGAATGTACTGTATTTTCATGGACCAAATTTCATAGTTATCCTCATTTAGCTTCTCACCTTTGTTTAGTTCAGCTATTATATTCTTAGAAGCAGATGCCATAATTTCATAGTCTACAAGACATATTTGCACAAAAATTAATCCATTTGCACAACACACGACCCCTAGTATTTTACAATTTTCAAATAAATTTGATAATAATAATTTTGCATAACATCGAGTCGAAATATCACTAAGTTTCAAAATCATCGTCTATGTTATGTAAAATTATTATTCACAAATTTATCATATTGTAAAATAATCAAATTCGTTCATCAAGTAAAATAAAATGAGACATACTCATAACTTGGTCACCAACATTCAAAATCTCAAAATGAGCACATATTTCATTCAACATCTGTAATTAACAACGAAATATTTACAGAATTCATGAAAATTAATTCAAACGCAACAAAGTAATAGGGAATGAAGATTTAAAACGTATATACAAGTCATCAGGAAGTTCATGATTGAATACTATTACCCTTGGGTTGTTCCACGTTGGACGAGTCCTATTTCCAAACATAATAGAACTATGTCTTTTCATGGCTCGATAAATAAGCTCATGCACAAAGGTTAAGATCACACAATCATATAAAATATTTCTTCTAAGTCTGTTAGAAATGTGATCTAAGAAGTTCTTCAAACTTTCATCAGGTAAAAGTGATCTAAAGGCATTCAGTCTTTTATCACTTGACAAAAGTCCTCCTTCCCAAATGATCTCTTGTAACTGACCATTCACTAATATGACATGCTTGACTATATACACCAAATCTAATTCATGACCCGGTTCAAATTTAATGTCATGCAAATCTTCTATCATCTTTTCCACTTTAGCTCTTTGAGCCTTTGTCCTAATTATTTTTGGTGTCTTTATCAACCGTGGCATATTTTCTGTAACATATACAGAAAAAAAAAATAATCAACATATGATTATGACACACACAAAAAATTCAAGAGAAATTTAATAAAGAAATAAAAAACATGAAAAAAAAAAAACATGACCATCCTTTAGAAAAATAGAACATATTAAGCAAACAAAACTTGCTTCTTGAAAGGTGGTGGAGACATTATTTAAGATCTTAAAGGTTAAGAGTTCTCAAACCTTAAAGAACTCATAAATATGCAATTTTTTTTTAAATTTAATTTTAGACCACCCTACTTAGTCAAATACTAATTAAATAACAAAAAAAAAAAATCAAGCCTTTACAGATTCAGCGCAAGATTTTTTTTTTTTTTTTTTTAAATTACGTAATATAAGGCTCATTTGCGGTTTCCAACACCTGAAATTCCAGAACACATTTTAGAATTTCGAATGACCATAACTTTTTCGATACTTAACCAAATTAAGCATATAATATACCGTTAGAAAGCTCTTCAAACGTACTTTACACTCATATAAGGTTCATATGCAACAAGTCAGTGGACAAAAAGTAATTGAATTTCGAAACTTGTAGAGGCATGAAACCTTAAAAAAAAATGTAACCCAAGAATTACTCAACCAAAATGCATGAAATTTTGCAAAGACTTCCTCAATCCTATTTTTAACATACATGCAAATTTTCATAACAATTCGATGTGTATATAAAAAGATGTCATTAAAGGGTTCTAAGCATTTATGCTTCAAAATTAAAGGAAAAACATAAATAATACTAGAAGCCCTTTAACCTGGCTCTGATACCAATGTTGGGATTTTCAAGAACAATATACTAACCTCTTGTAGCGCAGCGGGATTGTTAAAAATCCAATGACGACCGGAAAATAATCGCGAGGAGAATTCTCACTTCTTCACAGCCCAAAATCTTTTAGCGAAAAAGAAAGGGAAAAAGAGAAGAAAAAAAACGAGAGTAGAGGATTTCTTTGTCGTTCAGTGACTGTTCTCTCATAGAACCCACGTTAAAAAACAAAAACCAACCAGGAGGTCTCATTCGTTTTGCGATATATCTCTGCAGTTTTTAAAACTGCAGAGATTCTCTTGAGATGGCAGTTACAGAAACTGCCTTCTCATTTTTTAATTTATAAAAATAAATTTATATATATATAATTAATTATATAACATATATTTAATTAATTATATAAATACTTTCACACACTCCAACAAAATTTATTTGACTGAGTCAGTAATTTCATTAATTATACATGCATATTAACTTTTTAGAAATTACCATTTCACAAAACAAATATTCATTCGTTCAAAAAAAAAAAAAAAAAAACAAAACAAAACAAATATTCATTACACAAGATTCAAGATTATAAATACACTATATTTCATATAATCAAACGCTAAGTTAAACTTTTCAACGTTAGCTTTCATAGTTCATGCATACTAATAGCTAGCGAGCCTTTTTTTTTTTTTAAATTGCTAAAAACAAAACTTTTGATTTTTTTTTTTTTATAAATATTACTTCATAATGAGACATAATGTTTAAGAACTCATTGTTGTCTGATGGATTTGTTAAGCCTAAAATTTGTTGGACAAACTCGTGGTTTCAACAATACTTCAAAAACGTACTCCCTCAAAACTCACATTTTCACCATTTTTTTTAAAATTTAAACCTGTGGCAATTCATATTGCCATAATTGAAAATATAGTAACTTAATTATAATCTTGCAAACATGGAAATTTTTTAAATTTTAATTTTCTACCCACCTGTTTAGATATGTTGACATATTTCTCTTTTTATCCTCATGTATCACTTATAAACATATTTACTAACATATGCCTACAATGATAGATGTTGACAGATAACAAACATCTATCAATGTGAGGTTGATCACATTGAAACATCATGGGAGAAACAAAAATTATTACCAACTTCAAGACTATTTTAGTCTTTTTCACGAGGGACTTTTTTTTATTAATATTGTAAAACTCGAAATTTATTGGAAAATATTGCATATTTCAAACTATGAAGAGACGACCTTGTTGTCGTGGAAGCAGGTCGTCTCTGAAGAGACGACATGCACAAACGTGGACAAAGGTTGTCTCTTGAAGAGACGACCTTTACAATTTAATATATATATATATATATGTTCCGATAGAAGGTCGACCTTCATTAAAAACAACAAGGTCGTCTCTCGCCTTGTTTTTTTTTTTTTTTAATTTTTTTTTTTAAGTTTAAGTTTTTAAGCATAATTTGTTTAATCATAAATTACTTAAATTAAGAAAATCGAATTAAAAATTCGACTATTTTTTTGATCTCGACGATTGAATGAATAATAATAGGTTATTTCGAGAGGTTGCTATTGTGAAATCGGTAGACACGCTACTCTTAGGATGCAGAGCAAGAGCAACTCGATTTGAATCTGAGTGGCGGCATGCCATTTTTTATTATAATAAAAGTTCTATAATATGTTCGAGAAAGCGGTGTGTTTCACATGAAAACTAGGCTACATTACTGAACTTTTATTATAATAAAAAAATGGCATGCCACCACTCGGACTCAAATCGAACTGCTCTTGTCTGCATCCTAAGTGTAGTGTGTCTACCGATTTCACCATAGCAACCTCTCAAAATAACCTATTATTATTCATTCAATTGTCGAGATCAAAAAAAATATAAGAACTTTCAATTCAATTTTCTTAATTTAAGTTATCTATGATTAAACAAATTATGCTTAAAAAACTTAAACTTAAAAACCAAAAAAAAACAAACAAACAAACTTTAAAAAAAAAATAATCGAACAAGATCGTCTCTTAAGAAATGACCTTGTTGTTTTTAATGAAGGTCATCTCTTCTTCGTCCACGTTTGTGAAGGTCGTCTCTTCCAGCTATTTAAAACTATAATATTTCTCTAAATAGTTTGAAATGTCCAATATTTTTCCAATAAGTTTCGAGTTTTACAATATTAATAAAAAAAAGTCTTTTTCATGAGTGGGTTTTGTTTGGATTTTTTTTTTTTGGCCATGTTTGCAAATCTAGAATGTTTTGTTATATTTAAAATTAATTTGGCTTGATTTGTCAGATATGCAAACATTTTTTTATCATACTTTTTTTTAGTTCAACAACATATGCAGGTAGAAATTCATACCTTTTTGGTCGAGAGTTAATATTTTAACCAGTTGAGTTATGTTTTTATTAGTAAACACAAGTTTGGTAAACTCCAAACTCTCTAAATCATATACTTAAACGACCCCAAATTCAACATTCCCATATCTTTAATATTCAACATTCTCCTGCTTAAATATGACGAAAATGTCTAAGCCATTGATAAAACATGACAACAATTTGATTTACTCAAATTTAGTGGAGAGATTTGATTTATTCAAATGCTTCTCGGGTACTAGATGAAGAGAGAAAAATAGATATCTTCAAGTTAATACAACTTCGGTGGGACCCACTATTTAAAAAAAACAAAAAAAAAAAAAAAAAAAAAGGGTCAACCATATAAGTTTGTTTGTTTTTTTCAGTTCACATAGGTTATCTTATTATATAAAACGGCGTTTGCGAAGTACGAAGATTTATAATTATAACCTTTACTTTCGTGACTCTGTCTGTCTTTTCCATTATTGACAAAAAAAGAAACAAAAAATGAGCATCTCCGATATGGAAGCCGTATCCAACGGCCAACCCGAGCCGGAGTTTTACCAAAACGTCGTCGTTATGCGCCACGGCGACCGCTTCGACAACTTCGACAGGTCATGGACGGCCACCGCCGCCCGCCCGTGGGACCCGCCCCTTTACAAGGACGGCCTGGTTCGGGCCTTCGATACGGGTCGGACTTTCCTCAACCTTCTCGGCTTCCCTTTTCACCGGGTCTTCGTTTCCCCTTTCCTCCGCTGCGTCCAGACCGCCGCCCAAGTCGTCCAAGCCCTCTCCGGCGACGCCGACGGCAACCCCTCCACTCTTAAGGTCAGGCAAATTTCATGATACACATAAACATATCAAATCAGTTGTTTTGATTTTGCGTGTGGGTTTTTTCTTATTGCAAATTATTATCTCCTTATGTTGGTCGTTGACTTTTAATTCTCCTCTATTCTAAATTTATGGTTCTAGATTTTACATTAGTGTCGTGAAATTTTTTTGGGTTCTGAGTGTTTATTTGAGGGATTTTGATGGGTCGATTTCATTTGGCATTTTCGGATATATATTGAGATGGAGATGGTTATGTTCTGTACATGTCGGAAATGGGTTAATAATAATACTAATATATTCCAATCAAAAACACCAAAAAGGAAGTACTTCGATTTGGAATTGGGTGGTAATGAAGTTGTTTTGGAGGCCGCCAAAACCCAACAGTCTTCTATCTTTTTGTTCATTTCGAAATTAACTTATATCTCTTATTAAGATTACGTTGGGTTCCATCTCAAAATCAATTGACAATGAGAGGAGTAACTCATATATCTTATAAATTGTGAGGTCCGAATACCCGTTTGGGTTTAATGAGCTCTGATACCATATCAAGATTACGTGGGGTTCCATCTCAAAATCAATTAGCTATGGGATGAGTAACTCATATATCTTATAAATTGTGAGGTCTCTCTACATTTTTTCAATGTGGGGTCCTTAACATCTTTGAATTTTCTTTTATCTTGTCTTTTCCTGTCCTCTTTTAGACGGGCTGCCACTTTCCTAACCATTGAGTTTTAGGTATGAAATAAAATTATCGATCACATTATTTTAAAGAAACTTTAAAAGTTAAAGTCTAATTGAAATTTTTGCTCAAAATAGGCTTACCAAGTCAAAAATCGAGAAAACTGAACCGAATCAACAGTTGGGTCAAAATTAGCTATCGAGAATAGTTAGTGTTTGAAGTGATTTTTCAGTGCTTAAAAACTTTTTTTAACACTTTAAAACTCTTTTTTAAATATTTGAAAAGTCGTTTCAAACCCATCTTGGTTTGATTTGCATGCATGGTAAAAAAAAACGCGTCATGGTTTAGTTTTTGGTTAGGTGAAAAACCAAACTGTGATCACCCACAGTACAAACAGTCCTTGACATTGACAGGAGAAGGTGACATCTCCTTGGTTATATTATAGCCTGCAGTGTTGTGTGAAAAAAGTGTTGAAAAGTTCTTCTCAACTTTTCAAAACAAAGATTTGTTCTTTGGTACTGAAAATTTCATTTCAATAATTGCTGCTTGAGATGATGTTTCTAATTGTTTGCTTTTGAATGGTAAAAGTTCTTTTGTGTTCTGTTCATGGAGTTTAAAAGTCAAATTAGGTTGTTAATGAAAATTCTACTTTTAACCTTGAGATTAGTTTCACTTTTTCTCTCTCAAATGAGTGTTGAAGTGAGAAATAATTGAAAACTAGAAAATAAAAAGTCTTCACTTGCTTTCATTTTCTTACAAATGATCTTAACATTATGTCAAGTCTTCAGCTGAAAAGTATGACTTTGAAGTTTGAAAAGAGGATTGAGGATTTAGCCTTCCCAATAACTCATTGGGCTCAAGTCTCTTTTTGTACAGGTTTTCATGCCGATGCTGAATTTTGACTTGGGATATTACTGTAGGTTTCTATAGAGTATGGACTGTGTGAGATGCTAACCAATGAAGCAATCAGACCTAATGTTGCTCCAAAGGATAGGAACTGGGATTTCAATATTCCTCAGCTTGAAGCCATTTTGCCCGACGGCACCGTTGACCATTATATAGAATGCGTATATAAAGAAGTACGTAAACAAAATCGTTATCAAATGAAACTTCAATGTATTTGGCTCTGTTTAAGTAAAGGTTGTTTCTTGAAAACTTCAGATGCTTCCATGGGAAGGGTCATCAGCGGTTACTCGTCGTCGGTACGTGCAACTGTTCCATACACTTGCCAATAAATACCCGTCAGAGAACTTGCTACTTGTCACACATGGTAAGTAGTATTTTCAGTTGCTGCCATTCTCGTCCCCGTGGTTTGCCCTTAAGCTGTCGTTTGTTTCCTTGGTGTGTTCTCAGGCGAAGGGGTCGGAGTTGCAGTTTCTACGTTTATGGAAGATGTAGTAGTGTACGGAGTTGAGTACTGTGCATTTGTTCAACTGCAAAGGCCTGTTTTTCGGAGAGGCGATTCGTTTGTGTTCGGAAAATTCGAAGTGAAACTGAGAACTGATGGGCAAGATGGAATCAAACACATGCCAAAGCCAGAAAAAGAATGAGATCACATCTTTCATTGGGAATAAACAGCCAGACTCTCTATTATTTGCTTCTGCTTTGATTCTATGATGCATTGGATTATCAAGATCTCTCTCTTTTTTTGGTTTTCTTTGAATAAATGAGTCTGGAATCTTGATATTGTTTTAGAAAGTGATGAATATGATACCGATTATTGTTAATGAGAGAAAAATGGAAGTGATGTGAAGTCTAACCAATGTCACATTTTAATATATTAATTATTACATGTATTTCTAATAGGGTTCCCCTCCCCCTAGCCCTACTGTTGTTGTTTTGTTTTCTATCAGATTGCTAATACTAAGCTTGGTTTTCAGAAATACACATATTTAGCTTTTATTTGCAGATTTTGTAGCCATTTTGGTGCCAGGACTTGCATTTCCCACAGTTCATGATAATGTTAACAATTGACTTTGGCAGACATAGCAGACTCTTGTAAAGCTAAAGTTGAGGAATTATAATGAGACTTGATATGATAAACTTCCCTAATTAAAGAACATAAATACATTAAAGCTCTGAATTCTGATATGGAGTAGGTTGTTATTTTCATCACACTGACATGTAAACTTCTTCCTATGGCCTCTGTTGCAAGTACAGAAACAAGTTCTCGTGCGACTCGAGCCAGTAAAGAATAGAATGCGTGACTGAGTTGTATTTCACTAGCTACAATCACAAACTCCTAAAGAACAATGAACTTTGAGGAGAATAGCCCCAAAATATTATCAAGGACGTGTTTGAGTAAAAGCACTTATTCTATAAATACTTTTGAAGTAAGCACTACTTAAAGTGCTTTTTTTAAAAGCACTTTAGCTTGAGGTTTGAAATTGATTTATAAGTACTTTTAGAGAAAGTTAGAAGCACTCACTTGTTTAGTACTATTGGCTTAAGTACTTGTTAGGGAAGCATTTACAAGACTTTTGCATGACAAAAATTTATTACTAACCATTTTTTACTAAACTGCTTATAGTTAAAGTATTTCAAAACACTTATTCTAAAAGCACTCTCAAGCACACCCTATAATAATTTAGTGAGACGATGATTGAGAAGACATTCTCAGTTAGTTAGCTTTTCATTCATTTGGAAAATTTGATGCCAGCAGTGTCATCGAGCGAATGCAGCTCAAAATTTCCAGCAACGAACGAACCACCCTTGCGAAAAACAGGTCTCCTAAGTATAGCATATCCACAATAATCAACATGAACAACCCTTGTGTCCTTCAAAACTGTAGAAGCAACAACTCCAACTCCTATACCTGAAAACATCAGCTACATAGTTTGTTTCCATAAAAGAAAACAGAGATTCGTACAGCAAAAGTGCTTATTATATAATTGCTTACCATGAGTGATAAGAATGATGTTCTCAGAATGGTATTTATCAGCAAGAGGCTTGAAAACCTGTTGAAATCTTGAGCGTATAGCCGTAGGGACATCTCCAAAATGTGGCATCTGAAGTGAAAATTTGCTTATAATTCTATTGTGATGGTAGTTGGAGAAATTATTCAAAGGGACCACGACAATGAGGCTGGAAATTTTGCACCGTACATGTATGAAAGAGAAATTGTAAAAGTACCTTGATTTTGTATCCAAGGGTTATTAGGGGCAAACGAATTCTAAGATCTACATCCGACAATCTTAAAAAGACAGTTTGTGGCGGCCTTATTGAATAATTTTTCCTGTAATTGAAGTCAAAAAATGAGAAATTTTGTAGCTTTTGATTGTACCTCTTCATAAACAGGTTCCACAGAATGGTCTGTAGAACTGAGAGGGAATATTGCTTGAAGGTCTGTGATGTTGAAACCCCATTTCCAATCCTTTGGAGCCACTTCAGCTGGGATTGCTTTGTGGTTTAGCTTCTCACATAATCCACATTCTACTGAAACCTGTGGTGCTTCAATGAGATTGTTTAATTGATTAAGAATAGGGGTCGAGTTAGAAATTTTCATTGCGAACGATAAAATTTTACATTCTAACTTTTTATACATGCATGTATTCTTTCAATTCTGAAAATTTTAGGGGAATAAATTAGTGTGGGAAGTTTGAAATCTTAAATTAATTTTTTGTACATAATTTTTTAGATCTAAGATGAATTAGAGGGGGGCAACTTCACCTCCACCTCTATTTTAGAAACGGTGAAGTGTATTAAATGAAAAAATAAAATTAGTCATCTTTTAAGAAGTTTGATATTAAAATTAAATTATAGCTTAGGTCAATGATTTATATGCTTATATTTACTAAGATTTTTTTTTTTGCACCTAATAAACTTTTTTTTTTAAAGTTTAGCAAGGTGTGGAGTGAGAATTCGAATTTTTTAGTCAAAGATATATGTCTTAATCAATTAAGTTAGTCTCAGGTTAATCTTTAAATTTGAGTGACCAAGCTTTGAAGTTAATCAAGAAATTATTCAACCAAATAATTTTATTTTGGGTAAAAAAATCAATTTATGCTCCTAAATTTTGGGGTTGTATCAATAAAAACTCTAAAAATTGTATCAATTTAAACCTTGAACTTTCATAAGTATATCAATGTACATCCTCTATTAAATTCCGTTTGAAAAACATTAGTTTACATGCATGTAAACTTATAATTCTATCAATTAAACCACTAAACTGTCATAAGTGAATTAATTTAGGTCATCAATTTGAAAATCGTTCATGCATCAATTCTAACATGTGTGTAAACTTCTTCAAAAATCTAAAACCCTCAATTTGAAAATCGTCAATTATTTGAAATGAAATGTCTAAATTGATTCGTTGATGAAAAGTTTAGAAGTTTAATTGATATAATTATAAGTTCGCATAAGCATAAATTTAACGTTTTTCAAACGAAATCTAACAGAGGGTATAAATCGATACACATATAAAAGTTCATGGTCTAAATTGATTCAATTATTAGTTTCGAGTTTTTATTGATACAACCCTTAAAGTTTAGGGGTTTATAAATTGATTTAACCACCCACTGCTAGTATAAAAATTATATATTCAGTACTCAAACTATATATGTATATACTTTTGATTCTCTATAATCGCACTAAAAGACAACATAGTAGTGGTAACTGGTAAGTGGATAATTCAAAATTTTTTATGGAAAATATTGCTCAATTTGTAAAAGAAAATATACAGGGAGCAGTAGCGGATTTATTATGTTGGCTTAGTCAATAAGAAAATTGAAAGAAATTAGAAATAGTTTGGCAATTCAATTTCCACTTAAACACCAAAATCAATCAACCGATCAGTTGGCATTTCAACTTCATATACCACCACCTGTGAACAAATATTCTAGAAACAAACAAAGCGGCCGGAGTCTAACCTTGAGTTCGGAGGGAGCAGCGGAATCACGGCTGCCGGTTGCAGGTGCAGCGGCGGCGACAACTTGGCCGGCCGTCTGAAGGCAACGAAGGAATGGCGAGACGAATACCCGGTGGATCGGGGATCCGATATCTTTTTTAATGACCCGACCCGTATTGAACGCCCGGACAAGGCCCTCTTCCATGAGGGGGTGGGGGGTCCCATGGACGGGCAGCCGTCGCCGTCCACGACTGGTCGGAGTAGTCAGAGACGATCGCCGTGACGCATTACGACGACGTTTTGGTAAAATTCCGGGGGAGTGGAGTCCATTGATATATGGAGAGGAAGCTAAGTGAAGTGAAGTTTGGGTCTTTTTTCAAAGGAAAAATACTTACCTGCTCCAATTGCACTTCTTTTTAAATGTTTATTGAAGAAAATTCCTCCTTTCACAGTATTCAATAATTTTTATACCCCTAATAATCA
Source organism: Trichosanthes truncata (assembly GCA_033996785.1). Lineage (NCBI taxonomy): Eukaryota > Viridiplantae > Streptophyta > Magnoliopsida > Cucurbitales > Cucurbitaceae > Trichosanthes > Trichosanthes truncata. Next base: position 890,613 of record JAWPNB010000003.1, read on the forward strand.
TTAGATATAAATTTGAGGTATTTTTCTCTCTGCATCCAACCTAAAAAGCTGTCAGTTACATTATGACGGCATTACCGAATAATTTCTTCTTGCCGAAATAGTTAAAAAATTTATCATAATCCATTGACTTAAAGTTTTGGTATAGTAGTAATTTTATAGGGTGATTTTAAGTAGCATTTGAGTCTTAGATTTAAACATTTTATAATGTCATTTCCTTCCAATTAATATTGATAACCACTTGTTGTCATTGTTCAAATTTCTTTAATAGATTTTGTTAGGATATGTTTTAATTGAGATTTTTTAAAAGTTGAAATACCGTTGAGCTAACAAATAATACTAAAGGTATATCCACATTACGAACTTCTTGAGAGGAGGAATGAATGTGTGAAGCATGCAAGTAAGAATGGAAATTCTCCCTATAAGAAGTCAAAATTATAATAGAACTCAGAGTATATGGACCAAAATTATATTTTTAACAATTTTGTCTCGTTATTTTATTATACTTAAAATAAAGAGAAGGGTGCGCATTTTAAAATCTCATTATTTAGTTATATTTAAATTTAAGGGCAATTCAGTATTTATGGACCAATCTTATATTTTAATCATTTTAGTTGGTGTCTAATTAGTTCATAAAGTTTCAAAAGATACAATTTAGTCTACCATAGTTTCAAATCAATTCTAAATGGTCCCTAACTTAACTTTAAGCTAACATAATGTTGACTAGACCGTTATGTATTAACGTGGATGAGATCACAAGTTTATTTCATTTGATTACTTAGCAAATTAATTTAAAAAAAAGTAAATTATTAAGTAAATAATAATGTATTTGTGGTGATTTGGTATATTGAGCTAAAATTAAAATACAAAATGACCAACACTTTGGATCCTCCCTCTCACGTATTGTTGAACTAAAAATGAAAATTTAAAATTTAAATTCAATTTTAATATTTATTTAATTTAAGGAAACGAAAATAATAAATGAAAAGGAAAACTTGCAAATGAATTAAAAAAAAATTGGAAAGGGAAAGTTTAACTAAATTAATTTTTAAAAGGTAATTAAATTAAAACACATTATTTAAAATTAATAGAAATTAGAAAAGATTAATATAAATTAGGAAAAAAGCTCAGCCCACTTTTATCTTAGAAAAACAAAACTAAGCCCACTTCAGTGCACGGCACTTCTTCTTCTTCACGCCGTCTCCTCCTCCGTTTCGGCAGCTCAGTGTCGCCGCCGTCTTTCTTCCGCCCGTTCCGTCGCAGCCTCCCTTTAGCGGTTTGCACTGATTTTCTACTCTGTTGTTGTTTGTTACGGTATTCTCCCAATCTCCATCTCTGTCTTTCTTCTCACTTGACGAATGCAAATTAGGGCTTGTGTAATGAAAGAATGAAGAAGCTGTTTTGTTTTAATTTCTTCCATATGTCTTCCAATTGAGGCTTTTGATTGTCTGTATATCTCTTTAGTCTCTGCAGAAATTGCCTTGTTTCTATTCTCCCAATTCTTCCAAAGCGCCGCCCACCGTGAATTTTCCAGCGTCTCCCTTCTTCTTTATTTATCTAGAACCAGTCGAAGTAATCTATCGTATACCAATTTTCCCTAACAAACGAAAAGTCACAGATATTAGAATTAAAATAGTCTAGCCAAATTTCTTTTGAAAACTTAGACCTGTTTCTGCCTCCTTCTTGCAAAGCGCACACCACAGTTCAATGGATCCTTTTTTTGCAAGTCGATATTAAAAGTAGAGGCTCCTTTATCCAATTCTCTTTTAATCCCTAGCTTGTAGGAGTTTTTTTTTTCAATGAGAGAACAACCTCAACCGTATTTATATTTGGAGATTGTAGTTTTTTTTTTTTTCATTTTATTTCTTCTCTCTTAGTCTTTCTCCCCACCACAGCAGCTCGCCTGAACTCCCGCACCACCGCTTCTCTCTTCTATCCCTATTTCCCCATCTATTGCAGTCGCACGCCGCCACGCCACTCCCTCTGTTCTGCCACGCTTTTTTACCGGGTAATTTGCCGACTGCCCTTGCCTCCCTCTCGTTTCGTGATGGCTATTATCACCCTTGTTCCCAGTTTGTTCCTGTTTGTCTTCTCTTAAACCCCATTATTATTATTATTATTTGGAATCTTTGCTGTCTATTACCTTTTTCCTACTTTCCCTTTGTACTGGCGCATGTTCTCTTCTTTCAGCTGCCCATTGATATGATTTGTTGTTCAGGTTTAACGGTTAACTAAATTGGTCCAACAAGTCTCTCGGCTTCATCTAGATGGGGTCTGCATCAAAGAAGTCGAAAAAAGCACAAGAAACTGATAGTGGGTCTGAAGATTTTGAAGATATGGATGATTTGGAACTTTCTGTAAGTTGGTACTTTTTGGGGTATAGAGTAATTTCCTTTCTTTAACTTTATAGCTTGTTTAATTGAGCTTTATGACTAGGGTGGGGAAGAGAAATACTTCAGCGACAAAGATGACAATTCGGAGGATGAAGAAGTAGAAGAGGATGAGGATGAGGATGAAGACGAACTAGAAGAAGAAGAAGATGGAGGGGAGGAGCACGGAGGTTGGAGTGCTGAAGAAGAAGAAGGCGGTGTGCAAAATGACGACCATAGAGATGCAGAGATGGAGGAACTTGAGAAAGAATATATGCATCTTCGTCACCAGGAACAGTAAGAAATTGTTAAATTCTTTTCATTGCTGCATTTTCCACTTAATAAATCATTTTGTGTTTTCAGGAGTTATTCATACACTAGAGAAGATTATGAATGATGAATGTATATCTTGTTTCCTTTGTAATTTATTTTCTTTCTTTTCTTTTCCAAACTTCAAAATTGCATAAATGTTGGTATTTTTAAGCCCACGTTTTGAGTTTCTTGTGTAAATAATCTCTTTCATCTAAAATAATTATAACAGGAGCAATTAGATAAAGATTGCCTGTGTTTGTTGTATAGTTCTAATCTATTTTATTCTCATAATCTTCAAGTAATGTTCGTTTTGTATTTTCAACTTTTGATTCATGGTTCTATGTAATTTTATTATCATTTTCATTTTCGGCATGTTTGAATTATTGTTTGATTTAGAGACATTTTGAAGAATTTGAAGCAACATAAGGATGAAGATCTTCTTAAAGGTCAAGCAGTGAAGAATCAAAGGGTATGTCATTTTTTCTATGCTTCAATTTCGTGTTCTACTGAATAGGGTTGATTTTATGTGCAATGGAATAGAATTCGCGAAGTTCTATGGTGTTTTTACAGTTTGCTGGACTATCTAAGGTTCTCACAATAATTCCTTTCTGGTTTTAGGCTTTGTGGGACAAAAGTCTTGAGCTTAGATTTTTGCTTCAAAAGGCATTCTCCAACTCAAATAGATTGCCAAAGGTCTCTTGCTAGCAAACTATAATTTCTTGGAATCTATTGTCTGTTATATTTCCAAGTGAAAATATTTTGTTCAAAATAGTTATGTTTGTCTGCAGGAGCCAATTAAGTCTTCATTTTGTAAATTAGATGGGGGTGTTGAGGTGGCATATTCAGATTTGATTACATCATCAAAGAATACTTTAAATTCTTTATTGGAACTACAAGAGGTATGATTTTTCATAAAACATTGTACCTTCTATCTATCATGCCCATGGCCGGTATCTCTTCTATTAACTCTGTGGTACTCTATTATGACAGGCTTTAGTTGAAAATAATAAGCATATTGTCCAAGGCACCGATGGTATGGAAATTTTCATCCCTGTATCTTTCCATACTACGTAGATTTTATCATCCATAGTATAGTTATTAGCCTGTTGAGAGTGAGAAGTGGGCACTAACTTTGATGGGATAGTTATGCTTACTGTGCATTCCTTTCATAAATAGAAGTTCTGATTATTCTTATAACAGTGGGTCAATTATGCACTGTAAATCTTGTCTTCGAAGTTGTGTTGGGCTTGATCATCATAATTTTATGATTTGCATATTGCTAGTGCCATCATTTGCTTCCAGAATCTTTACATTTTGAAACTATCCATTTACTACGACTGTGCTTCTTATGGATCTGTACGATACTTCTAGAGTTTTTCTCGTTGTACTAATGATACTGAAAGTGTTTGTAGCATGTGTGAACTAATAGTTATATATTGGTGCATGAGTTAACGCTGACTGAACTTTTCTTTTGGACACCTTGATTCTTCTTCTATAGGCCATCCTGGAGGATCAGCAAAGCATTTGGAGTCTTCTAAAACCTTAGATACTCAAAGTGAAAATGATGAAGATTGGTCCCGAGTTGCTCAGATGCATCAGAGGTGCTCACCTTTTTCTGAAAATTAGTATAGTTTGAATCTTTTTAGCCAGTTTAGATTAACAAACAATTTCTTTGCAAAAAGGAATAGAATGCACGGGGGCTTAGTTTTCTACATGTAGATAGTCATAGTTTGATTAGTTAAAACGGTGGTCTAAGACAAGAGTGCACAAATAGAACATTATATGCTGATATATGCTTGCATGTGGCATAGAAGCAACCTCTGTATTTTCTGTCTTTCTTGTTGCTGACTTGATGTTAAATGATGGCTTAAACAAAAAGTTTTCGTACTCGCCAACCTGAGCATAGCTCAACTATGCACTTGATCAAAATGTCAAAGGTTTAAATCTCCTGTTCCACATGTTGTTGAAAAAAAAAATGAAAAAAAAAGCTTTTGTTCAACTTTCTCACTGAAGCATGCTCTCTCTCTCTCCCTGACAACTGTGGAGGATCGTAGAAATAAGATTAAACTAAAGATGGAAATATGAATAGTTATTATGTCCAATGATGGGAATAATGGAGATGGGGATCTATTTAGTGATGAATGACATTTAATTTTTTAGATCTTTGCTATTTGATTTTGTAGTTCATTCATTAAATTAGAAAATTAAATGAAAACAAACTGCAACAAATGGGCTCTTAATTATGAGTCATTGGTTTTATTCTTCCTTTCTTTCTTTTGTGTCTGTGTTAACCCATTAAAGTAGGCTTCATGTTTCCAATTGTTTCTATCTCTGAAATTATTTAACTGATTGTCTTTGATTCTCTTTTATGACTGTGTATGAAGATGTTAAATGATGGTTATAAATGAATATTACCTGAGGATTTATGTAGCTTATAGGGAATGGATGTTGAGGAAGACATGTGTTGGTCATGTTGCAGGATAGGTGCTTTCAGAGACAAGTCAATTGACAAATGGCATAGAAAAACACAAGTTACAACAGGTGCTGCAGCTATTAAAGGCAAATTGCAGGCCTTCAATCAGGTCAGGTCCTGCTTGCTATATATCCTTGCTTACTTTCTTTGTGTGAGAAATTGCAGCATTAAATTCTTATGTTGATGGTAACAGAATATTAGTGAACAAGTAGCTTCATACATGAGGGATCCAAGTAGGATGCTTAATCAGATGCAGCTAAGGAGATCAACCATACACGTATTTGGGACGGTAACAATGAGCAACTCCTTATCCTACAGTATTCCATTTTCTTTCTCCTAATGCTGGTAAGGCTAATGCTATTATGCATGGCAATGACAGGTTCTTGACGAAGCTGAGAGCAAGGGGCAGGTAAATACTGCCTGTTTATATTTCTTTCTTTCGATATGCCTCGGAAATTTCAATGTTATCTTTATTATTAACAACTTTTATTATGGCTAGGAAGCACAAGCTGAAGGAGGTGATCCTGAACTTCTGGAGGACTCTGAATTCTATCAGCAATTATTGAAGGAATTTTTTGAGACGATTGATCCAAATTCATCTGGTAAAGATTCTCTCATATTATAAAATTTTAGTTTTAAAATTTGATTGTAAATAAGCTTAATTTTCAAAAACAAAATAGAATTACTATGAAAAAGAACTATATGAGAGGGGTGTGGATGTTGATCGTTGGAGTGTTTGTGTGAATGTGTAAACAGAGACAGCGTTTTATGCATTGAAAAAGTTGCAAACGAAGAAGAGAAAGATAGTCGATCGGCGAGCCTCGAAGAGTCGGAAGATAAGGTGAGAGTTGGATCATTTTGCAATTGGTTGTTTTTTGATTGTTGGTACGATGATTGATTTGATTACTGGTTTGTAGATACAATATCCACGAAAAGATAGTGAACTTCACCACTCCTATGCCTGTGGATCTTCACCAAGCCACTCCCAAACTAGTCAACAACATTTTTGGTTTGAAACTCCACAAGTCGGCTACAACCACGGCGGTTTAGCGCATCCATTCCGACCTACATTTTTGTATTTTTGTCATTTTACTTATTTATTGAGCTCCTTCGGTCTTTACACTACAATTACAAGGTTCGTGAGTATTATAATGTTCAATTATTTTGATCTCAATGTATTCTTTTGAATTATTCAGTTTTGTATACTTCTCATCTAACAAGTGGAATTATCTATTATATATGTATTTATTTAGAGGTTGTTTAGGGCGTGGATTATAATAGTCTGCACGCTAAATACAAACTGTTATAACTCAGACTAAATAACTTTACATCTTAAACATATATTATATAACTCTATAGACTATTGTTATCTAAACTATTATAACTCATTCAACGTCTCAAACAGTCTCTTATTATTTTCTAAAATATGTGGATCTAGGCTGGACAAAGGGCTTAAACCAAAAAAATTATTTGATGATGCAATGTAGTTGCCTTTCAATGTTTCTTAATAACCACTAAATATAAATTTGAACTACTTTGCAATATCTCTCATAAACTAATGGTGCAAAACTATCAGATATATTATGATGGCTTCTTCAAATAATCAGGACATTGTTTGATTTACCGATCATCTATAAGCTTTACGTAATTTAAATACCTCCTAAAAGAACATCATATAAATAAAATGTTGATGTTATAAAATGAATTTTAAATACAATTTTAAAATGCTTGAAAATTTAGTATGAACTTTTTTTAAATATAATTATATTTAATTAATGATGGTTAGAGTTGTAGTGGATTATTATAATCATATGCATTTTTCAAACCACATCAATTTTCTAACTATTTATGTTAATTTCTCTTTGTATAAATCAATAACTATAACATATTGAGTAGTCTTGTTAAAATTAATTATAAGTTATAACAAAATATATATTGAAATTGTAACTATGTATATATATATAATGAAGTAACCCATTCAAATCTTTCATGAATTACAAGAAATCTAGTTTGCACGACCATGAAAAAAAAACAAAACAAAACAAAACTAACAAATTGGCAAAAGAAGGATTTTTCCTAAATAAAAGAAAATTTTGTTACTCTAGGAAGGTTATGGACATGTAGAAGTACACTTTAGCCAACATGCACGTAGCTCAATTGGTTAAGGTATATGCTATCAATCAAGAGGTCAGATGTTCGAATCTACCGTTGAACTCAAAAAAAAAAAAAAAAAAAAAAAAAAAAAATCAGAAGAAGAAGAAGGTATGCAGTAAACTATGTGATCTGACCTCATTGCTACGCCACAAAACAATTTCAGTCTCACAGACAGACAGACACAAAGTACCCAATTTTAGGTGTTGATAAAGAAAGGAACCAGCCCCTTCGTGACTCTTTAACCATCCAGAGACTCGAGAGTCGTGATGGTGAGAATCATTCTTGAAAGTGGAAGAATTGTGCCCACAGAATAGTATAAACAAAAACTCATTCATCTCGTGTCCTTGGACGAATCCCCAATCCATTTCTGATATTAGCCCCTACTTCCATCACGTCTTCCACCTGATACAATAACAATACACCCCAAATCACAAATTAGTACTATGACACTTGACTTCAGCAAGAATTTCTAGACTACATTTCTTTTCCAAACATATTTAACTCCTTTTTCCTTTTTCGGTCAACATCAAACCCGTGATTTTGTGCAAGGAATGACAATGAAGGCTTTATTTGGTTCATCCATAAGAGTAACAAGAAAGCAGAAAAACAGCATAAACACGTTTTGATAGCAATTTCCAAAGTCCAAAATTTTTCTACAAAGGTAATGTAATGTACTGAGACTGATCTGAAAATAATTTATCTTCCACTAGGCACTAACAACAACCATAAATTGGATGAAAACAATGATCAATACTAAAGTTCTTTTTAAGTTCAGTCTACGATGACATCAAGATCTTTTTTCTGTACCATGAATGTTACCTACGTTGTTGATCATGGAGGCTTTCCTAAACCAAATAGCATCCCTCTTCCCTCTTAGCAGATTATCTTTGCCTATCACACACCAATAAGAATGAAGCTAGGATATAGGCGAAAACAGATACAAACCCTTCCCACTGGCCACCACTAAACAGTAAACAAATATCCATCTTCCATTGTTCATAATTAACCGAAAACACCTGCTGTTCGCTTTTGCATTGAGCTAACAGAAGGTTTCAAGGCAATAACATTGATCTAACTAACTTTTGAAGTCGATCTAATTTCTACTAATTAACCACAAAACCATAATCATTCCTACAAAACATGTGCAATTTATCAAGATAAGTCGACACTATAAAACAGTACTTCATTACAGTGTACAGAAATACAGAATATGTGATTTTTGTTATATTATATATGTGTGTGTGGTTTCGAACTGGCTTTGACTCCACTACTCTATGGAAAGACGAGGAACTAAGCTTTACCAAAAGGACTGCGGCTGGAAAGCTGTAAATGGTTTTTTTTTTTTTTTTTTTTTTTAAAGAACCCAAGCTTTCATTAAGAAAAATGAAAGAATGTGGAAAGTTGTAAATGATTAATTATTCTAAATACTATGATCACATACAAGTTTTAATTTCATCCCATCACATAAAACTCTGAATTTAAATAAGTAGATAACACCTAAAAACTAAATTAAAAAACTATGCATAAACCAACCAATACTCAAAATCATGCCAAAAAATGCCTAAATTCAACCAAGAAAATACTTGAACTTAACCACAACATCAAGCCAGGTGAGAAAATGCTCGAAATCAACAACAAAATGACTAATATCAGCTACAAAGAATCTAACACAGCCTTAAAAAACTAATACCCACACAAACATTTTTCTCCTTAAGAAGTGGACGCCAAAACTGATTCCACCACTTGTTCCAATTTCAGTATTCAATTCGATGAAATTGAAACTTAAATTAAAAATTAACGAACTAAGCTAACTAAGTTGTCAAAAACTAAACAAAATGTATTTCTCCAAAAAGTTAACTAAATTCACAGCATACGACAAATATAATCTGGCTCGGTCAGTTGATTCCGCAAAGGGCGATACGAGTACAAAGCCAGATTAACCAAAGTCACCCAATTAACCTCTAACCTGATCCAAATCAGGGGGAGGGGGGGAGAAGAAATGCGACTACTAGATTTAGAGTAGGAAAAAATTGAAGTGAACCTTGTGGATGCCGGAGGCCTTGAGGGAAGCGATGGCAGACGAGGCGGCGGCGCCGACGAAAAGCGAAGCAACGGCGAAGGCCTTTAAAGGCATGAGGCTGGAATCGACAATAACTCCTCGCCGGAAAGAGGCGATACCCCAACCAAACTGCGTTGCGCCGGCCAAAGCCCACCACCAGTGGGCGTTGCTACCACCGTCGCTTCCTCCGTTCTCCTCCATCTCTCTTTCTCCGTTATCGCTTTGCACTCTTCCCCATTCTGTTGCCGTCGCCGTCGACCATTTAGAACCCGTGTAGGCCATCGTAAATGGGCCTGGGCCTGCACCTGAAATGTTGGTGCGTTTCAACTCTTCATGGGCTTAAACTTCTAACTGAGCCCAAATTCTCTGCAACTATTTTCTGGTATTATTATACAATATTATTTAGTTTAAATTATATAAGTTTAATCCTTCAACTTTCAAAATTATCTAATTTAGTTCCTAAATTTTAAAAAGTATCTAATAAATCTCTGAACTTTTAATTTTGTATCTAATAGATCTCTAAACTTTTAATTTTGTGTCTAATAAATTCCTGACATGTTCAATTTTTTTTAAAAAAAATATAATTGATCTATTAGATATGAAATTGAATTTTATATCTAATGAAACTTTCAATTAAGTGTTTGGTAGATCCATGAATTTTAAAAAAATATCGAATAGGTCAAAGACCTATTAGGCACTAAATTAAAAGTTTAGACACCCGTTAGATACAAAATTGAAAGTTTAAGGACTTATTAGACATTTTTTAAAGTTCAAACACTTATGAAGTACAAAATTGAAAGTTTGATGACTAATTAAACATTTTTTAAAGCTAATGGACCAAATATATGCATATTTGAAAGTTCAAGAACTAGATTTGTACTTTAATATTTTATCTGTTGATTTTATTTTGAGTATATGTAGTTTTAAACAGTATTGGATGATATTTAATTATTTTAAAAATAATTTATAAATTAGTTTTCAGATTGCTTTTTTTTTTTTTTTTTTTAATGTCTTCGTTCGTAAAATAGAAATAAAAATCTATATGCAGTTAATATTTCAGGTGCAACTTTTTTGAAACTTGGAGATAGGCAATTTTGAAAAAAGATTTTGGTATATTTTCCTTTTTGAGTTCCTTTTTCTTTTTTTATACGGTGACATTGTTAAAGCATTAGATGCTTCAGAATCTCAAGCTGCCAAAAAAGTCTCGACTTCAAATTTCACAATATATATATATATATATATATATATATTATCTTTAAAAGAAGAAAAAAGAAAAGTCATATATACTTTAAGATTACATGTTTTTTGCCTTTTTTTTTTCTCTCCTTTTTTTCCCGATGTTGATATGGGAAGAGAAGTCGACGACGGAATCTCTCGTGGTTTCTATACCATCATATTTGCAGACTCAATATTTCAAAACCTCTTTTCTTTTCTTTTATTTTTTTTTGAGGAAAAATTTAATTATTAAAAGAAAAACTCGCCCTTTTAACACCAAAATGAGCATAACTCAGTGATAATTGACGTGTATCTTCTACCAAAAGGTCCTTACATTTTCAAGATGTCAATAAATTTGTAGGTTTGTTTCATTTCAAAACGCTGGATTACTTTTAATTTCAATGCATAAAAAGTAATCATTATTGTAATCCATGTTAACGATAGGATTGAAATATTGATATAGATGTGTATTGTATTGGAGTCGATGAAGATTAGTCCATTATATATTTGGTATTGGTAGATGTATATTATGTTGATAGGATAGCATAATGACAATAACCAAATTGATTATTTTTGTAAATGTGTAAGCCAAAATAAATATTATCAATCATCAAATATATACTTTTTATCAATCATTAAATATAGACTCAAAATAATTTATGAAGAAGATGTGAGGAGTGGTATATATTGTGAATGTGATATAAATGAGGTTAAAATATTATTTTGGTCACTATATTTTGTGTTTCATTCTATGTTAGTCTTGTCATTTCAAATGTCTAATTTTCGTCCATTTACTTTCAATAAATCTTAAAATTAGTTCATATTGTTAGTTTGATGTTAGTTTTCATTGAAATTGGTTAAATAATAATAATAAATTTCATGTAAGGAGATACACAAAAGAATGTTAATAGAGACTAATTTTTATTTTAAAAAAATGAACAACAAACTAATAAAAATATATAATTTTAAGTTTTATTAAAAATATAAAAATTAAAATTGAATATTTAAAAATAGAATAATTAAAATAGAATAATGGGAAGGTATAAATAAATAATAATGTAAAGATGATTAGGATGAGGGGGGGGGGGGGGGGGGGGAGGGGAGGCGCGTGGGTTAAGGGGAAAGAGTATCCAATGATTGTGGACAAGTGGGCTGTCTGGAGAAGGAGAGACAAGACAACACACACGAGTGCAATGATGGGACCACGTGTTGTCCCCTCTCCTGCATGTGAACTTCTGCATGTTCCCCACGTGACCCCCACTCCTCCTTCCCCACTTCCTCTCCCCACCGGACTCTCAACCTTTCTCCTATCCTCACGCGCCGACCACTACAATCTGCTCTCTCTCTTTCTCTCAATTTCATCATTTGCTTTAAAAATATTTATATTATTTCAAAAGTTGTCATTTAAACTCTTTAACTTTTCATAATTTTTTCAAAATTCTCGTAGAAAATCTGATAGATAGAAAGTTGATGTATGGTAAAATATCGTCTTTTAAACTTAAACTATGCAAGCTTTTCAATCATCGTCTTGTCAACTTTCTATCTGCATTCTAACAGATTTCTACTCCAATAGTAGTCTTAGAACGTTTATGAAAAGTGAAGAGTAATATTGCAACTTTTGAAAGATACGGTGTATATTTTAAACAAGTGGAAGAGTTCAATGGTTTTTTTTTTAATCTAACCTTTTTATAATTAATAGTTGGGTTAGATTATAAGTTTAGTCAATGAACTTTAAGATTGTGTCGAATTTGGTGTTTGTGATAGGAATGAACACTAAATCATGCAGCGGAAGCATTAGATTGTCTTTGATTTTACTTATAATTAAACAAAAAACTAAGGTTAAGCAATAAATACATTTGTATATTATGGAGATATTTCTGTAGGGTATTTATCTTATCCACAAAGTCTTCATGGCTATGACTCGAACACATGACCAAGGCTTATGGGAGCCTTTTGAAAGAAAATTTACAAAGGATTGGAGAGAAAAAAAATCTAGAAAGAGTTTTCTAATTCTCTATTGAGGATATGTGTGTTACCATGGCTCAACCCAAATGTCTTATTTATAGAGAATGAGAAAAATCTTTGTCATAATTAAATAATATATATTTTAGTATCTAATATATTAAAATACATATATTTAATATATTTGAATCTTATTCAAATATTTTAAGTTCTCCTATGATATTTATCTCTTTATTTGAATCTTATTTAAATTTTATAAATATATTTTCTTTAATGTATATAATATACATTAATTATTTTGATATTTAATGCATCAAATACAATAAATATATTTTTCTCTTTTATATTTAATATATCTAATATATTGAATATTAATTTGAATTCTTCAATTTAAATATTAATCTAAACCTTTCAAATGTTTTTTTTCAACTAAATTGATCTTTTAGTGTTACTATGAGTTAGCAAGAGGACCTTATGGACCTATAGATTATAAGCTCAAATGATACAAAAATAGTTAATTAAACTATTTAATTAATCAATTTTCATTTATTAACTTTAGGTCACTCCATTATAGATATTGAGGTGCACTCTTATGCACTGTATGACAAGTTGTGTCAATGGATATAATCATTACATGCAAGTTGATATTTCACGAGTTGTTCATTATTACTGTTGGGTCAAAAGTTCGTTTTACCTCTAAAATTACATCTTGCACCCTAAGTACCACTGATCATTTAATGAACAATTTATTTATGATCCAACCATAAACTAAGTCCCTCTCGAGCTAGTGAGAAGGTGGGGTCCCATTGTTCAAGTCTCATAATCAACACTTAAGGAAACTACTTATCTACTTACCTTATATGGGAAGAAGTGAATTTCATCTTGTGAGATTATGTTCCCAACTCCCTATTTGGTAAAGTCTCCAAAATGATAGGCTTATTAAATCGACTATAAAAGCTATCATTGCCCATGCAAATCAAAGGACAAGCCCTCACATGCAGGAGTTCATAACTTACTCATGATTAAGATCGAGTCACATATGATAATCCTGATGAAATATTAATCTTCTCAATTGACGAATTTATAAAGAGATATTAGATATTTCGTGGTCCAATCTTATACAAATTTATTGTATAAGATACCGCCATTAATAATTGTCAGTTATGAGGATTATTTAACCCTAAAACTTAAGTTGTTCTTGCCATTTTTGCATATTTTGTCGAATAACGAGTAAACTAAATATAGCATTTATAAGATAAATTTATGCAAGTTTGTCGGAGTATGGAAAAAGAAGAAATAAGTTAAAAAGAGAAAGAAAAGTTGGCTAAATTGTTGTTTTTGTGTAGATTTGAAGCAATGAAGAAAATGCAAATGAAATGCAATTGCATTTCCTTGAGAAAGCAAGGTAGTGAACAAGAGGGAAAATGCAATTGCATTTTATGGACTTATCATTCATTACGGAAATCACGGAAATATTCCAAGATCCATGGGATTTGCTCGATTTCTCAGAGAATCTTCAACCTAATATCATGCCCCAAGTTTACCCATGAATTAAGGAGCCCCAAGATGAAAACCCTAGCCCTCAATGCTTATAAAAACAAGGAGATCGAAGCAAAAAAGGCAGTGGATTTTCTGTTTTTCAATTTTCGGATAGCAGCTTAAGTCTTCAATTTTTCTGTCATTTTTCTCCAGTAGTTTGTTTATCATTGTGCACTGAAATTTTCGAGTTTGATCCCTCCTCAACGAAAGTTCGAGGAGGTGAAGATCCAATTACCTTTGAGGGTGCTTGTGGTTTGATCTAAACAAGGAGACAGTCACCCAGCTGTGTTCTTTTGCTCTGTTTTTCTTCATTTTTAATTCCATATCTAAGTTCTGTTTCGAATCTTAGTTTTTGTTGCTAATTATTGAGTAATTTGATTTTATTACATGTCCACAAGATTTTGAGTTTCCCCAGTATAGTTATTTTTGAATTTTTGGTTTTTAAGTTAATGAAATTATTATTTTTGAATTTCAATTCTTTTTTTTTTATTACTGTAAGTGTTTTGAGTTATTGGATTGGGTTTATTAAAGTATTCTTAAGAAATTTCCAGTTTGAATTGCCCCATTATTTTGGAATTTAATTTCTGTATTTTGGCTATTCAATATGAGTTTTATAGTAATTAAATTGTGGCTTTTCATTTCTCCCATAATGAGCTAATTCTTCCTTAGGGATTCAAGTTAGTGAATGCCCTAGAGGAGAGATGTAAAGCTCAAAAGCATATTCAATCTAGTTGACACTTGATACTTTGTTTGTTTTTGTTGAAATAATGTGGGTAAACTTAGTCAGCCAACTAGTGATTGCTTGTCAAGCTCGAACTTAATACCGAAAGGGTTTAGGAAAAACGGATGTCACAAAAGCAATGGAGGAAAAAGCTTAGACATAAGTCCTGAACATCGACCCTAGACATAGGGCAAGACTCCAAAACTGCTAGAATTGTGCGCTAAATTATCTAAGTTAGATTAACCATAGAAATATAGATTTAACCACTTAGCCTCCTAAAGATTTTGAAGCAAAATTGAATAGGAGTCGAATTCGGTTGACTTAGTTCTCTTGTGTTAACTATGATTGCAATTGCATTTTTAGTGGCATTTCTTTCCAAATGGGCATAAACAACTTGGATCCCATTTTTCTTAATTATTAACTTTTCGTTTATTTTCTTTAGCAAAAACAACCTCTCAACATTTTTTTAAACCATCGGTTGCCGCAATTGCTTTTGTAAACCAATTTGTGTCACCTTCATAGATTTTGTTAAAATTCGTTCCCTTGGGTACGATACTCTGGAGTACTTCCAGTTTCTTTATTATTTCGATCACGTGCAGTTGCGTGTAGCATACCGATCACCCACTCACATGTCTCCACATGAACGATTTGGATCAAATCATTTGTAACTATTACAAATTGAGTCGTATAAATAGTGTTACCATGATAAAATACCTAACCTTATCTATATACTATGACCTTTTTTGGTTATTTCTTAAACATGATCCTTCCCGTATATCAACTACATACTGTTCAAGATTATATTAACCTTGGATTTTTCATATAATGGATAATATTATATTGCAAATAAAATAATTAAAATTATTATTAATTATTAAATAAATCATTAATTACGAGGCTTTAGAGCATAAATTCCAACATTTTGAACTTTAAAAATTGTCTAATATGTCTTTAACTTTCAATCTTGTGTGTGTCTAATAGATATCTGAAAAAAAAAGTGTTTAATAAATCTTGAAGGTCTCGTTTGATAACAATTTCGATTTTAGTTTTATGTTTTTGAAGCTTTGTTTGTTTGCTCACAATTTTTTTACTATGGTTTTCACATTTCTTAAAGAAATATTTGAATTTTTAGCCAAATTCAAAAAAAATTAAAAATATTTATAGTAGGCCCATTTTTTAAATCCAATGACATATTAGCCAAATTGAAAGTTCAAAAATCTATTAAACACTTTGGGCCTGTTTGGGGTGCTAAGTGGGTTATAATAGTATATGGAGTTAAATAACTCTATACTCAAAACACAGACTAAATAACTCTACGTCCTAAATACATATTATATAAGTTCACAAATTATTATAACACACTATGCACTCCAAACAGTCTCTTTGAAATTTAGAAACATGCTAGAAACAACTCTAAAAGTTCAAAGACTAAAACGTGTAATTTAACCTTACCATTTTAATCTCTACTGCTTAAGCTCTCTACTAATTTTACTAGTTTTTATCTTTTAAAATTTTCATTATCAGTTTGTTTTAGGTTAAATGTGTTTTTCATGTTGGAGTGTTTTTGGATTTAGCCTCTTACGTTTTAATATTTTTTCAATTCTACTGTTTTTATTGGTGAATATGAGTTTTGGCTAATGACATCGTAAGCTTATATTGTGCGTGGTATTCGTGCAATTCGTATGAATTTAGATGATGAATGGGGCAACCTACAACAAGAAATTTAAAAAATAAAAAATAAAAAATAAAAAATAATCGTCAACTTTAAAGGAGCTATTAGAAAGTTTCAACTCTTTCGTGGTCCAATTATTCGTCTAACTTTCTATCAAGTATCAACTAACAATCATCGACTACTCTTAAATCTTAATATTCACCAACTTAAATTTGTATAATTGAAAAATATTTAAAAAAAAAAAAAAAAAAACTAAATTGAAACTTTTTAAATATTGGGACCAAAATTCTAGTAGGCCGAAATATCTGGAACTGAAAATATATTTAACATTTTTACTACAATCTGATAAAATTGTGCATATAATGATATAAAGACAGTAGATTAATTTTTACCAGTGTCTTTATTTATGGGCCATAAGTTAATCACTCTACTTTATATTTGTGATGCAACATTTAAAAAACATATAGTTAATAATGTATGAATTAGATATGATGACTGATCAGGTGAAATTTGTGAGTTAAAAATAAAGAAGATGTCTAGCTCAGTACAAGTGCACACTATCGATGCAAGAAATAAAACAGAAATATTCTTGAGTATCGATCCCACAGGAAACGGTTTTTAACAAAAAGATTGGAAATAGCAAAAATGTATTCAAAACTGCAACTTGGTAAGTAAATTGCAAAATCAGAATTGGGTTGGTGTGAAACAGCAATGGAAATAAAAGTTAAAATGCAAAAACAAATTGTAGTCTCAAAATTGCAATAAATGCGAAATAGCAAGAAACAAAAAGTGCAAGGGAATATGCTAAATGAAAAGGAACGGGGCATAAGAATGTCATTGCCCTAAGTTGTAAATAGTCAAATCAAATTGCAAATTCAAACCTAACCTTACACAAACAATTGTAAATCGAATTCAATTCTTATTCAATTTTGATTTCAAAATCTTTAGGAGACTAAGTGATTGGAACTATGGCCAATCGTACTTAAATAAATTTAGAACACAATTCTAGTGGATTGGAGTCTTTTGCCCTATGTCTAGGGTAAAGAATGGCTTGTGTCTAAGTTATTGTCTTCATTGCTTGTGTGAAATTCGCTTTTTACTAACCCTTTCGGTATTAGGTCCACGCTTAGTTTGCAACTCTATAGTTGATCGATCTAGAATCACAAAAGCATTTAGTTCAACACAAGCAAACAATTGAAATGTAGGCTCGATTGTGCTTGCAATTTAAGCTCAATTTACTCCTTAGGAAATTCACATCCTGGAACCCTTAAGGAAGATTTAGCTCATAATTAAATTAAAAGAACCTAAATAAAACTTGTAACTATTTTCCATGCTAAAAAAAATAGAATCAACCTACAGTAAATTAAAACTAAGATTGAGAAGGTATTAAGTTAAGTGTTGTATAACAAAGACCAATAGAACCAAAAAGTGAAAAGATCTTAACAACTTGACCAAATCAGCAAGCAACTTTTTCTGAAAATAAACCCATAAACAACGCCACTAGAAAACTCAATTTTAGCTTGCAAAAAGTAATCTTTCAATAAAAAAACTCAATTCCAATGTTAATACAAAAGGTAAAGGAACAGAAAACATAAAAGAATTACAATCAAACTTAATTACAGAAATTAAATTCAAACTAAACTAAGAACAAGCTGGAATTAAAAAAAAAGAAGAAGAACAGAGAAAAAAAAAGACATCAACTAAAAATACAAAAAAAAAATTGGTATTTCAGAGATGAAATACGCCCCCCTTTGTGTGTTTTTGTTCCATTTTATAGACCATGACAACTAGGTTTATTTCTCCTTCATTTGGCTAAAGAATCTCAAGAATTGAGCTAAAATCAAGCAAGAATCATTGGTTTTCTTTTAAAAAATACAGCATGTTTTTTTCCATAACTGTCACTGCTCGATTGCAATTTCGATTTTGCAATCCGAAATTGCAATGTTCTAACATCCTGCAATCAAACACCACTTTTAGTCTATATTTTCTTCTTTTATTCGACCTTCCTATCAAATGTATTTCTCACAAAATTATTGATGTTTTCCAATAATTTGCTAACTTTTTCATATAATAATAAAGAAAATCAAGCATAACTTAAATTTTTTAGAGTTAAATAAGCCTCAATACTAAGACTTATCAAATTAGGTCAGATTTTAAAGTTTTTATTGTTTGTTGAGTTGAAAGCTAACAAATTAGGTCAGATTTTAAGGTTTTAATTTGTCATTGAAAAGTAAAAAGGTAAAAAGGATGAAGAAAGGGATGGAAATAACATCAATTTTATGTAGCTAGATACAACTTGCCATAATAGAATTTTGTAATTCCTGACCAGCGACAGTGACACATGATAGGGCTATAATTATATGAAAAGGACAATTGCTGGTGGAAATTTTAAAATGATAAAATTGCTACAAAATTTAAGTTCCAGAGAGTGTATAGACCAAATAATAATTTAAACTTATATCCCCTTCAATATATATAAGAATAAACTTATATGTATAATTTAATATTACAATCATGTTTTAAAAAAATAATTCATGCTTTAACCACAAATGCTGTGGTGATTGGTTTTCTATATACGTGGCTTTTTCTCCACCATCGTGGTTAAAAATTTTAAAGTATGGTTGGAATGATTTTTCAAGTGTATAAAAACTATTTTTTTAACACTTAAAATTATTCTAAACATGCCCTTAATATTAGTGATTGTGTCCAAGTAGCGCTATATTAATTCATGATGAATTCATTTAACTTAAAAAAAAAAAACAATTCATTTTATTTTAGTTATGCCCATTTGAGAAAATAACTTTATTTTTATAATTTTAATAAACTATATATTATTTGTTTATTGTGAGTATAATTATGATCAATTCGAACATAGTTCAATAGATAAATTCACTTATTATCTTCCTTGAGTTGAAGGTCTATTTACAGAAAAGGGTCGGAGCAAAAAGGTATCACCCCCTCATTACTTGTCTTAGATTGAAAAATTATATTAAAAAAATTAATATGATAAAGTTTTCTCTCTAATTTACTTATTTTGTCATATATTACTTGTCCTCGTGATATGTTTAAAACTTTGCTAGCTCTACCCCTTACAATGATTGTAAAAAAATAAAAAAAAGAGGCTAAATTACAAATTTGATCACTATAATTTAGAAAAATTTAGAATTTCATCCTTATGATTTGATAAAATCTAAAAAATAGTCCATATGGAACCCTCATTAATAGTCGTAGAGACTATTTATGAGGATTTTATCAAACCATAAAGACTAATTCTAATATTTAAAACCATATTAAATTCAAAATTTTTAAAAATTATACGTAACAAATTTATAATTTAACCAAAAAAAAATCTCAAATAACAAATATCAAAAATTGTTTTAAAACTAAATAAATATTAGAGGAACGCTAAAATTTAGGAATTGACATAAATAAATAAATACAGCTTTTTATGTAAATTTTATAAATATAATATTATAAAAATTCATCACTAAGTTATATACCACAAATTTATGATATAATTTCTTCCTATGTTTTTATTATTGTTATTGATTTTATTTGCAAACATGTGAGTTAGAAAAAGAAAAGAAAATAAAAGAAAATAAACGAATGATTGCGACTCTTTATTTTGTGGGCGCTTTATTTATTTTCCTTTTTAGACGTATTTTCAGATTTTAGGAAAAAGAAAAGAAAGAAAATAAACGAATCGATTTCCTCAGATTTGATTGATGGGAAAGAGTAGCCTTCCATTATCATCTAGATTCTAGAAGCTTTCCTTCAAATTGGTCCACACATTGTAGATAATAGACTTGTGAAATAACCCATCAATTTTTTTTTTCCTTTTTCCTTTTATTTTTTTTTTTTAATTTCAAACACATCAATTGTCAATGTGTGACAGATCCATTTACACCTGATGACTAAATAATACATTTAATGATTAAGCGTTTTGAAGAACAATTTTATATTATGTTCCTACCCTACCTCGTAAGTATTGGATTTAATTAATGGGTTGAATTTAATATTAACAGTTTAGGTTAAAGAAATTAATATTAACTATTTAATTCTGTCACATTGACATTAAGTTTTCATATATTCTGTTTTTTTATATCGTTCAACAACAACTAATTGAGAGATTTAAACTTTTAACCTTTTGGTCGATGATATATGTCTTAACGAATTGAGTTACACTTATGTTAATAGTAAACTGTGAATTGATATTTGATACCATCATTAAAATTATACTGTTCCTACTCTTCACCTTCTTAAAGTCTTTTGGTAAGTATTTTTAAGTAACGAGGACAGTTTTTCTTATATTTTTAATTTTATCAATTTTTTTTTAAAACTTCAATTCATTGAATTTGGATCCACGTCATGGTTAAAACACATCTAAATGATCAATTCATTTAGATAAAGTAGAGAATGTCATTTCTATTCTCTCATTTTCGTGGGTCCTTTACTCTGAATTCCAAACACTAGCAAACACCAATATCAATTATTTCATTGGAATTCCATTTTTTTTTTGTTAAAATCTGTAGAGATAGTTACAGAAAAAGAAAAAAGGAAAAGAAATAAAATAATATATTCCCATTTAGCTTTTGATTTTTCTTTCTATAACTTCTCATTAATTGAATGAGGCATGTAACATGTGTTATCTCATAAACATTTATGAGTATAATCCCCTTTTAATAAAAAAAAAAGAATTTATTCCTTAAAAAATGCATTAATTATGGGATGTAAAAATTAAAAAGAATGTGTGGGGTATTACTTAATTTGGTGAAGAAAAAAAAAAGCAATGGAGCCCGTGATAGCTATAAGTCGTCTCATAGATGGTAGAGAAGAATTTGAAGAATGTGAAAATGATGAGGCGATGACTTTTATTAATTTGGAGTAAATAAGGCGATGACTTTTGATAGATGCCAAATTGGCCATAGGCATTTTGCAGGGATAAGTCATAATCATACCAATCCTTCAAACGTTTTTCATGGCAAAATGTGCCAATGTTTGCTTATATATACAATATAGAAATTTCTTAATTACATTATTATTTTATAGTTAAAATATCATTTTAGTATGCGTATTTTGAATTTCATTTCATTTTAGTTTCGACATTTTTAAATGTCTAAATTTAGTATGTACTTTCAATAAAACTTAAATTTAGTCCCTACTGCCAGTTTGAAGTTAGTTTATTTTTTATTTTTATTTTTTTTAAGTTGGTTAAATAATAGAATGATCTTTGTGCAATAAACTATACAATCTGAACATATTTTCAAAATTTATAAAGAAGAGGCCTAGTTAATAGAGACTAATTATTATTATTATTATTTTTTTAAAGTTAACAATAAACTAATAGTAGAGACCAATTAATAGTAGAGACCAATTTTAAGCTTTATTAAAAGTACAATGACTAAATTTAAACATTTAAAAATACATGCACTAAAACGGAATGAAATCCAAAGAACGAACACTAAAATGATATTTTAACCTTATTTTATTTAACGAAAAAATTACAAACATTTAGTTTACCTTTTTCTTTTAAATGGTATAATTAGCAAAAGCGCATCACAATCATCTAATTTATTATTAGTCATATTAGTGGTATTCATTAAAGTACAAAATTTATTAAATATAATAATTTATCACTTAACGACGTGTTTGAGTGTGAATGGAGAGACTAATTTGAGCATAGCTTAATTGATTAAAACATATATCTTCAATCAAGATGCTATATGTCTGAATTCTCTCACCCTCGCATATTGTTGAACTAATATATATATATATACCCTACTAATATATATATATATACCCTCACAGATTGTTGAACTAAAAAATATATATATACCATGTTGTTGAACTAATATATATATAGAGAGATGCTAACTTAAAGTCTTAAACATAGCTTCCTATTTAACTCCAAACTCACATCATTTATAATGTTGAAAGTTTGATTTCATACCCACATTTGTTGAAGTAATATATATATTTATTGAATAATAGGTACTGCAAAAGTATTGGAAACCGTACTAAAAAACATATTAAAACTTATAAACCTACAAACCATCCCAAAATCGTTTTAAATGTTATTTTTAATATGCTTTTCATTTTTAGTGTTTAAATTCGAATAAAGTAAACGCACTTTTGACCATGGACCTAAACACCAATCAAAATTAAAAGACACTATCAATTAATTCAAAAGTTATTGAAAATATAATATTCATCGTGTTTACATACAATGCTCATGAAAACACACTAATATATGAGAATTGTTATAGTTTGATTTTTGTCTGTGGAGAAAATTAAGGGGTTGTTTGGGAAGCTGAGTGAGTTATAATAGTCTGTAGGTTATAATAGTCTGTGAAATTATATAATATTATTTAAAATGCAGAGTTATTTAGTATGAGGTTATAATAGTCTGTGTTTGGGGTGCAGAGTACTCCATAGGTTATTATAACACAGATTATTATAATCCTTGTCCCAAAAAACCCTTAAAGTATGATTGGTATCACATGAGATTAGTTTAATTGAATATAAGTTTACACTAGCATCTATTTATCTAAGTATCATATAATTTTAATTTAAACGAGATTAGGATAACTTCAAAGAATGTTTAACTCACGTTTTGCAAAACTAAATTCATATAATGTGTTTAGAATTAGATAGATTTAATTATATTTATTAGACATGAATTGACGATTTAAAATCATTCACAATGGAATTGGAATCCAGAAGTCAAATCCCCTCAGTTTTATTTATTATATTGTTTGAATTGAAATTAGCATTTGCATGTGATAGCGTTATGGCCATGGGTAACCCTTATTTTCCAGCTCCACAAGCGATTGCCCCGTCACGCGCGTGAGCTCCATCACGTGGGCCCCCCGACATCTGAAAAACCTCTGGATATAACCAATTTGCCTCGTGATGTGGAGCTGTCAAAGGGCAATGGACCCCACCTTTGGTCGTGGGCCCCCACTGCACGTGATTTTGAGTAGCACAATCATGAACTGATAATTTATTGCGCGTGTCCTTTACACGAAGCGCGTGGACATATACTCGGTCAACGAGCGGGAAAGCCGCTTTTCCCCTTTTTCTTTTAAAACTGAGTTAACCATGGTAAAACTTTTTTGTTTGAAGTAACCATGGTTAGTTGGGGGGTTAAAAGTTAAAAACCCTAACGAGAGGGGTAGGGTTATAAAAAAGCCATTTTATCATGATTGAGCCAATAGCGTCTCTGACACAAGTGATGATTAAATCTACACCCCTCGTGTCTCTCTCTCTATTTATTTTCTCTCTCTACCTGTATATATAGTCCCATCCATGCTTTTACTCTGCTGCAAATTACCAGCAAAAGCTATGACATCTCTCTGCCGCACCGCCTGCCCATTTTCCCACCATTTTCTTTTCTCTCTGCTTTCCCGGAATCCAAACACTAATTAATTACTACTCCCACTTCTCTCTCTTTCTCTCTCGTATATATTTTTCATCATTGCATTTCGTTTCGTTTCGTTCTGTTCTGTTCTGTTCTCTCTTGTGTTTTGATTTTCTCGACGACGAAAATGGGCGGGAGAGATGACGGGTTGGGGCTCAGTTTGAGTTTAGGGTCTGGAGTTACGACTCAGCCTTCTTTTCAGCCGAGTCACATGCAGAGGCCTTCCAACTCCATGCACAATCACCTCCGCAAGAGCTCTTGGAATGAACTTTTTCAATTCTCTGGTAATTTGTTGATTTCGCGTTCTTCTCTTTTCATCCGCATTTTGTTTGGAGTTTTTTGCGTCAGATCTGTATTTCATGCAAAGTCTGTGCTCCGATTTAGAGATTATCGTTGTTTTTTTTTTTTTGAGCGAACTGATTTTGTTAATTTACGAGCATTTATTCGATTCAGTTTCTGAACCGTCGTGTACTGGATTCTCGTTTTTTTAGGTTCGGATCGAAACGTCGATTCGAGGTCGTTTCTTAGGGGAATCGACGTGAATCGGCTGCCGACGGCGGTGGATGGCGAGGAAGAGAACGGCGTTTCGTCTCCGAATAGTACGATTTCTAGCATCAGTGGAAAGAGGAGCGAGAGAGAAGCAGTCGGAGACGAGGCGGAGGCTGAGGCTGAGGCTGAGGCGGAGGCCGAGAGAGCCTCGTGCTCGAGAGGGAGCGACGACGAAGACGGCGGCGGAGGCGACGGCGACGCCTCGAGAAAGAAGCTGAGGCTATCCAAGGAACAGTCGATGGTTCTTGAGGAGACGTTCAAAGAGCACAATACGCTCAATCCAGTAAGTGGCAATCTGGTCATTTCGTACGATTCTTCTCTGCCCGGTGGGAAGGGATCGATTCCCCTTCACGTAGCTTAAATGATTGGTGGCAATTTGGGTAATTATTGGGTTTGACGAGGGCGTTTTAGTCAATGTCTGGTTCAATTGTAATCAAAAGATCTAACTGCACTTCATTGACAAACTCTGGTTTTACGTTTTTAAATCTAAATTGATTTATATATTTATTTTCATTTTCATTTTTCTAAATGTCAGAAGCAAAAGCTGGCACTTGCAAAGCAGCTGAATCTGAGACCAAGACAAGTAGAGGTGTGGTTTCAAAACAGAAGGGCAAGGTGAGTAAATTTCACTACAAACTCGGGGTACTATGGACATTTCACACAACGTGGTTAGAAGTCAATTCATTCCGTATCCGGGGGTAGAATCGTAATATCGTTAAAAGCGGAGGAGTTGTTGCTTTCATAATTAATAAATGCTCTGTCACTGCATTTAAGTAGGAAGGTCAAAATTGTCATAGGAAGATTGTTGCATCCAACATCAATGATATTCTTTTATCTCATACAGATTTGCAAAATATCCCAAAATGCCATTTATACAATTGCACGTGATCAGTCTTAAATTTAAAAGTTCAAAATATCAAAGCAGAATTTTAATATTGAGATGTATAAATATTTTAATAACCATTTTTGTCAGTTTTCATTATCAATCAAGGATTCAGAAAAGATTTATAATTCGATGATGGTATAATAGGTAAAGTTAATACTTCAAACACAAATTATTATTATACTCTGTACTTTAAACACAAATTATTATAACTTTAACTGTTATAATTCATTCAACGTTTCAAACCTTTTAGTTAAGGGTAATAATAGTCAAGGGTATGAAAATAGTCATGATATTATAAAAAAAAACTAATAGTAAGTGGGATTAATTGGTGTGAAAATTGGATGGGCAGGACCAAGCTGAAGCAGACAGAAGTGGATTGTGAGTACTTGAAGAGGTGCTGTGAGAATCTAACAGAAGAAAACAGAAGGCTACAGAAGGAGGTGCAAGAGTTGAGAGCACTCAAGCTTTCTCCACAGCTCTATATGCACATGAATCCTCCTACCACTCTCACGATGTGCCCTCAGTGTGAGCGTGTGGCCGTTTCCTCGTCTTCTTCGACCTCGGCTGCTCTGACCCGCCATCCAGCAGCGGGTGGTGTGCAGCGTCCCTCGATGGGCATTAACCCGTGGGCGGTGCTGCCAATTCAACGTTGATCGTTACTGGTTTTTATTGGGGGGTGGGGGTGGGATTATGGATGGAAAATTTTGTTTTGGAGATGTGGGTGATTAGGTTGGTTAGCTGCAAGGTTTTCTCTCCTGAACAAAACCTAGTTAGATTTTGCAGAGTGAGAGAGGAATGGACAATGAAATGATATGGTCGATTAAGATCAATGGAGACCCTTTTCTTCTTCACAAACAATACAAATTTTTAAAACAATGACTAGTCAATCTGTGTTAAGAGCTTGTCAAATACCAATATGAGGGGAACCACAGAAATTGCTTTTATTTGGATGGGATAGGGATATACTAGTAAATAAGATATTGATATTGAATGTATTAACATGGTCGGATAAATACATCAACTCATTTAAAAAAAGATAAAAGATAAAAAAAGAAAAGACGAATACATCAACTATCGAAGGAAAAGGGCCATCTTTGCAGTCCAGGAAAAAAAGGATTATTATTATACTTTTTTGTTTTTTTAATAATATTCATTAGGGAAAAAAGTATTTTTGACCCCTAAACTTTGCATGTTGTATCAATTTTAACCCTAAACTTTCAATTTCATCAATTTAAACCTCATACTTTACAAATTGTATCAATTTTAACCTTAAATTTTTAATTTCATCAATTTAAACCTCAAACTTGTATAAATGTATCAATTTACACCTTCGGTTAAGTTTCCATTTTAATCCTTATTAGAAAAGTTTTCCACACATGTCCAAAGTCACGTGTTACTCTATAATAGGTATGTATTTGTTAATTTTTTTTTAAAAAAATAAAATTGCTGAAAAAAATTGGAGTAGACTCTCCATAATGTCTTTCAATTTATAGCATGACTTTTTTTCAATTTTTTTTTTACTTCTTATCTTATCTGATTCTATTTTTTTTTTTTTTCATTTAATTAATTGAAGGTATTTCAATTGTAATGCATGATTCTACTTAATCCACCGGCTTTTAGTAGAAACAAAGTTTATTTGCACCATATTTGTTCTCAATGGAGTACTCTCCTTTTTGAATCGTTTGCCAATATTTTTTTTTAAATTTCTCATCGGCCTTTAACTTGATTTGTCCTCCATCCACTGCAATGGACGTGGGACTTTCAGAATAATCACCCTCATTAGAATTTTTGTCATTTTCTCTCCAGCATCGATGTCACTTTAATCACCTGTAAGATTGTCGACGGGACCGACAAGGTCGGCTAGACCAGTTCATTATGTTCATGGGCGTCATTTTGTTTGCCATTTCCTCTCTTGTTCTCTCCCGCATTTTAGCTGAGCTCAATCTTCTTTATACTTGTCGTCATTGGTATTGACACCAATGGCGAGGGAGACATGTTCATTTTGTGTGAGTCCTACTTTTGAAAGTCGAGTTCGTGGTTTTCATGATGGTGGCGATCTAGAATTGTTTAATTATTCTTTTAGTAAATTTATTTTTTTTTAAAATAACAAATAAGTACCTATCATAGAGCAAAATGTGGCTTTGGACATATGTGAGAAATCTTTCTAATGGTGATGGAAATGAAAACTTAGACGAATGTGTAAATTGATACACTTTTTGAAGTTTAAATTGATGAAATCAAAAGTTTAGGGTTAAAATTGATACAATTTACAAAGTTTGAGGTTTAAATTGATGAAGTTAAAAGTTTAGGGTTAAAATTGATACAATTTGCAAAGTTTGAGGTTTAAATTGATGAAATTGAAAGTTCATGGTTAAAATTGATACAACATGCAAAGTTTAGGGGTCAAAAATGCTTTTTTCCCTATTCATTATACTTATCAACGGAAGAAAAACAAAAGCCACATCGAGATAAGATGAAAAGTACATATTCCATGGGCCAACACAAGCATGGGCTTCCAAGAACCAGGTATGTGGTGGGCCTTCATGTGCTTGAAAAGTTTTCTCTTCTAAATTATAAGTGTAGGGATGTGAACCAATATATCACTCTAACTTAATATGATAAATTGTTTCAAAAAAAAAAAAAAAAAAAAATCAACAACAACATTTAGTAGTGGAAAAATTCAAACTTCTGACTTTTTAATCGATGGTGCATGCCAATTATATCTCATTTTAGCACTTTGACTTGATTTTTGAATGTTCGTAATTATGTACTGTTTGATTATTCTATTCATTTTTTAATTCAACGATGTGGAGGGATGAAAATTCGATCTTCTGTCTTTTTTTGTCATTGTAATTCCTTAATCTATTGAATTATGCTCAAATCGACTAATCATTGTTTTCTCTTATTACCCATAATTTGATTGAATATCATTGACGAATTTAGTTCTATATTGAATTTGGACTATAGTGAAGGTGGAGTCTATTTTTTGGTGGATAGAAATATAATTAAAAAATACATAGAGAGAGTCAATAGAAAGGAAGTTCTAAATTTTGGGATTTAAACATATATAACCTGGTTTAAAGAAAATTGGAAAATCCAAATATTTACAAAACTAGTTTAAATCCCAACAATCTTTGAGGGTCCATTTATGACACTTTTTAAAGTTATTTCCTTACTTTTTTTTTAGGTTCGTGTCTAATAAGTCATTGAATTTTAAAAAATGTTTCATGGGTCTCTCTAAAATTTCAGTTATTGACATTCTTGACATTTTTAAAATTGATCTATTAAATATAAAATGAAAGTTTATGTCTAATAGATTTATAAACTTTTAAAAATATTGAATAGACAAAGATCTATTGCACATAAAATTAAAAGTTGAAAGTTTAAGAGATTTATTAGACAACAAAATAAAAGTTTAGGATTGTATCAATGTTCTTATCTCAAAGTCTATGTTGAGGATCCCACATCCAAAAGATGAAGATCTACAAGTTACTAATTTCATAGTTAATTGATTCTAATTTAGAATTCCACCATCATCTAATATGATAAGGCATTGAGTTTTCCGCATCGGAAACAACGAACAAAGTTAAAGGGTTTTTTTAATTAATTAATTAATTAATATTATTATTTTTTATTTTTAAAATCTTATAATTTAGCCTAATTTAAACTATTTACAATTTACAATCGGGGATGAATGGCATTTCGGGAAATTCGGAAAAAAGGGTGCCATATGAAATGAGATAACATATGATCTTAAGCAGAAATTCAAGATAATGTCTTCAGAATAACGGGAAAACGGCCATGTTATAGCGTTTTCCGCCATTGTTTTTGCAGAAAAATATGCTTATTACTTGCTCAACGCCGTCTCTTACCTCCGGCCAATCTCTTCCTTGTAAGTCCCCCTTCCACTCTCTATCTCCTTCTTTCACATCTTCAATTTTGCCAGTAATTTGGAACTTTCCGATGAAACGTACAGGGATTTCAACTTGCATTTTCTGGGTTTAACACATTCTGTCCCTTGCTTGACTTTCTACCTCTAAATATTCACATTGAAGCTCGGATGATTCGGCTTTTACTTTGTTTCGTTTTTGCTCTTAATTGAACTGGGCGACACGATATGGATTAAGATTAACAATGTTCATCTGGGCATTTGCCTCGTATCATTCTCTTTGCTTTGCTCACCAGCTGCTTGTGCAACATGAGTGCACTTCATCGTCTATTTCTTTATCAGCAAGTTAATTTTTCGTAGTTGAGCTGCTCTACGCAATTCATTTACCAGAATATGTGTTGTTTTTTTCATTATATGATAAAATGGCATTCTGATTGTTCTTCAACGCATGCCGCACTGAATTGGGTTGAATATTAGTTCATCTTTACTTGTTTCTTTAGTTTTACAAATCTATTGACGCCCTCCGGCAGACAGGGCGTTTTCAGCATGTGCAACATCAAGAGCTTTCATGACTCAAAATAAGCAAGTACAGCGCTACTGCTCCTGTAATAGTTTCAATCATAGCAGGTTAGACTTCGAGGATTGGTTGATGATTGTGATTTGTATTTATTAGTGAAGGCAACTTATGCATGGGTAATTGCTGACCAGAAAATTTTCCGTGCATGCTCAGGGGAGATAATTCTTATATATCATTATCCGATGAGAATTCCAGGCGAAAGATTCTCCTATTTTTCTTATCAACTCCAGTTTTATTTCCAACTCGGCATTCCTCTGCCAAAACAAAGAGTACGAATCCATATGATGAGAGACGCTTATTAGAGCAAAACAAACGGAGGCAAAGAGAAAACAATGCACCTGATGACTTTCCAAGTTTTGTCAGAGAAGGTATGTATTCTGCTCCTATTCCATAGCTCTATCATGGTATCTTAAGGGCAAAGCCTTTCTAAATGTAAATGTGATGTCTTCCATGAAAAGAAAAGAGAGAATAAAATAAAGTCAATGTATATAAAAGATTACAGATATTTTAATGTGTGGTTCAGGTTTTGAGGTTAAGGTAATAGCACCAGAGACCTATGTAAAACGTGACTCTGGGCTCATATATTGGGATATTGAAGTTGGTAATGGTGATTGCCCCAAGGATGGTCAGCAGGTTTTATGTTCTTCTCTTCAAATACAATATTTTTTTTCTTCAATTTTATCACAGAAACAATTTTTACCTGTTAGTGCTTGAATATTCAAGACTAGCACACCAATACGATGGAGTTAAAAGTGCCATTTATACTCTGAAATGAAGCATTAGATTTCACTCTTGTTGAAGTTTTAACTTTGGCATTTGTCACAGATAGATGATATCCTGGGCTAAAAGAGAATTTAGCATATCTTCAGATGAATATTATTTGACTTGCCCGTTGGTCTGTCCCATTTTATGATGTCAGTATGAATTGAGAGTTATTTTTTATTAGAGGGAGAGAGAGGAGAAGAACAGTCGAAATTTTAGATTTCCAGGAAATGAAATCCAATCTCTGATGTCTGCCAACAAGATTGACTCCTTCAAGATTGTTCATGTAAGAAATCTTAGAAGGCAAAGTTATTCTGAGTGAATATTCACTAACA
This sequence comes from Trichosanthes truncata, assembly GCA_033996785.1. NCBI lineage: Eukaryota > Viridiplantae > Streptophyta > Magnoliopsida > Cucurbitales > Cucurbitaceae > Trichosanthes > Trichosanthes truncata. The sequence continues at coordinate 921,504 of JAWPNB010000003.1, forward strand.
ATTCTCGAAAAAGATTGTCAATCCATCAATGACTATTCTGTATTATGATGTCAAAAGTTTAATAAAGATGCTATTTGTGTGACTTAGACTTGGTTATCAGAAGATCGATTGATCTCTTGAAATGTATGAAAAATGTTTCCTGTTTCGCCTGTGTAACTGTATGCAGAATAATTCAGATGGGGATGGTAAAAATAAGGACCTATATATGAACAGCGACTTTGTGATAATTGATTAGTAGTTAGTTTTATGTTGCATGGTTTTGACATTAGTGGAATTTCATAGTGTACATTCTGACTCCGAAGGTCCTTTCAGGTGACTTTTCACTATGTTGGCTACAATGAGTCTGGTCGTCGTATCGACAGCACATACTTACAGGGTTCTCCTGCCAAAATCCGTGTGGGCACTAATGCATTGGTCCCAGGTAGTTAAATTACCCCCCACCATCATACACACACACACACAAACGAGGGAAAAAAACACTCACCAATGTTGTAAAAAGAAGAAGAGATTGACTTGCAGTTTAAAATAATCAGATAGCATCTGAAAGAGAAATATTGCAGGATTTGAGGAAGGGATTCGAGGCATGAGACCAGGGGGAAAGAGGAGAATAATAATTCCACCTGAACTTGGACCACCTGTGAGTTCTCAAGCATATGATTATTGCTTCAGTTTTGTATAAACATCTCAAATTTATCGTAACTGTTATATATGCAGCAATTTTTATTCATGCAAGGAAAGACCACCCATAATTAGACCTCCCATTGCTGCAGTTGTATTTTCACTTCATAGAGTTCATCTCCAGCTGACAAACCTCTATCTTTTACCATGAGATTTTTTATATTAGTATAGAAAATTGAACAACATTTTCTTGCTTAGCAGAAAACTTCGGTCTCAATAGGTGAGCACAAACTAATGTTGGAGAAGAATATATAATAGGTTGGGGCAGATTAGGTAGTCGCCCACTCAAGATAAAGGAGTGATATAATAAAGGAACTCCAGCAGGCATTAGCAAATAAGTTAAACAAAATAAGAGGACAAAAGAAAAAGAACAACAGCTGTGAGAAATCAACCCAAGAAGCCAATATGATTACAAAATTTCCTCAAACCTGCTTTAAAAAAAAAAAGATAAATTATAGTAGCAAAAAACTTTTTTGAAAAAAATAATTCAAAATATAGGAGTAATTATGAAAAGCCTATGGAATATACCAAGAAAAACCTCAAAACTTGATACTCTCTAAAATTTTCTCCCATTCTTTACAATATAAGGTTCTGTGTTTTCTTTCAAAGCGAACTTCTGGGGAATGGACCTTACTAATCCAGAAAACCATAGTTCTATATTTAAACCAGTGACCACAAAGTAGATGTTCTTAATAATCTCGAGGCTTGTTGGAAAAGCACTACAATGGGCCAAATTCCTTTCGGAGTTTATTTGAAGATCTCATCACGAAGGGACATTGGAAAAGCAGGTCCTCTAGATCTTCATTCTCACTATTGCAATGACACGCTAATAAGGAAAAAGGCAAAAGAAAGGAATGACCTTTTGCACCCAATCGGTCCCGTTGACTCCTCCTAATGCTAAGGACCACATGAAGAATTTAATATCTTTAAACTTTCTTTCTAAATAGTAATAGTAAATAGATTTGGAACAGCCTTGGATCAGAACACTGGGGTTGCTAGTTAGACGGCAGAAAAGTGAGTTGGATCATGCATGAGTAGATGCCTCAACCGTCCCACTCCTAGATCAAAGAACCTTTACTGTTGCTTGGCTAGGAGTCCCCAACACGTTTTTAAGAAATTGGCTCACTCCATTATCTCTCTATCAAACGAACAATCTTCTATACCGAAGATCTGAACCACCTTTGTTCGAGTTCCAGCTATTCTTGATTGACAAAACTACGTGAGTGGCCAACTAATGGAGTTTAAAAAAAATATCGAGTTATTCAGAGATCCACACATCTTCCCAAGAAGACATGTTGTCTGTTAGGCCCCCAATTAACAAAGTATATCAGAGGAGGGGCAGAATGGGAAAATAGACCTGAGAAGTTAGTTAGAAGAGTGATCGTGCTGGGGAGGGAAGAGTGGGACCCCTGCTAAGGGGAGTATTTGTAGTGTTTTTGCATCGATCGTTTTATGCTTTAATTTTGGGAGTGAATAGTTTTTGCTTGGAGAGGAAGAGAGAGTTTACCAGCCCTCTCTACTTGGCTGGGAGTTTTGTATTACCAAAGGGTTTGATCTTCCTCTGAATATCAATAAAATTGTAAGGGAAAACCTTACAAATTGGTATCAGAGCAGTTCACCCTGGGTAGGTTTGGGAAAATGGGAAAAAGAGATTGGACGAGAGGATTGGCGAAGTAGAAGAAGAGTTCGGTGCCTTCAAATCCGATTTCGCTAGTGTTCAAGATTCAGTGCAGAAATTACCTGGTATGGAAGAAGTTTTGATTTCGTTATCAAAATCAGTCGAACAGTTAACTGTTCAAGGAGGTGAGTTCAAACGATCCATGGCGATTTTAGCCACTGAAGTTGCGGGGCTTCGTTCGCAGTCGATTGTCACCGGAGGCGGAGAAAGTTCACGACAGAAGCTCAAAGAGGTAGTGGATTACGATGCGTCATCGACTCCTAGGGAAGAAGTAACAAAAAAATCAGCTACAGTGAAACGGGAAGAAGTTGCTAGTGACCGGAACAAATTTAGGAAGGTGGAGATGCCGATTTTTGGAGGTACAGATCCTGATTCATGGCTTTTTCGTGCGGAAAGGTACTTTCAGATACACAAACTCACCGATTCTGAAAAACTCATTGTTGCGGTGATCAGTTTCGAGGGAGTGGCGCTCAATTGGTATCATGGGAAGGAAGAAAGAGAGCCATTCAAAGATTGGGCCGATCTAAAAATAAGACTGCTGGAGCGATTCCGGCGAGCAAAGAAGGGTAGCGTTCTGGGAAGATTCCTGGCGGTGAAGCAAGAATCGACGGTCACAGAATATTGCGAGTTATTTGAACTTTTGATGGCTCCCCTACCCCATTTGTCGAATGATGTGCTGGAAAACACTTTTCTTAATGGGTTGGACCCCGTTATCAAAGCAGATGTCCTTTGTTGGAGTCCTGTTGGGCTGACTGAAATGATGAAAATAGCTTTGCTGGTAGAAGATAGAAAAGAAGCCCGTGAAGAGGCCCAAAAGCCCATATCTAGTGGAAAAACCTCAAGCGCAGGTGCGAGAATAGAAAGAAAGGATGCGGTTAAAATCGTAGAACCTTTACCCACCATAACATTATCGAATAGCCCTGTTACGGCACAACGCAGAGAGGTACCCATGAGGCGATTAACAGATGCGGAATTTCAAGCTCGAAAAGCCAAAGGGCTGTGTTTTCGCTGTGAGGAACGATACACTGTGGGTCATAAATGCAAGGCGAAGGAACTCCGAGCATTGGTTGTACAGACAAATGGGGAGGAGCTGGAGATTGTTGAAGAAGAGAGTGTGACACCGATGGAGGAAGGCGTTGAAGACGGAGAGGAATTAAGAGATGCGGCTGAGTTATCCATCAATTTAGTTGTGGGTTTGACTCCTCCGGGCACAATTAAAATGAGGGGAACAATAGGAGGGGAATCGGTGGTAGTGTTGATAGATTGTGGTGCTACCCACAATTTCATAGCGCAACGTTTAGTAGAGCGGTTGCAACTGCCGATGACAGATACGACCAGCTATGGAGTGATAGTAGGAACAGGGGCTGCGGTGAAAGGAAAAGGGGTATGTAAAGGAGTAGCTGTGAATCTGGGTGAACTTACAGTAGTGGAACAATTCCTGCCGTTAGAATTGAAAGGAGTTGATGTGATATTGGGAATGACATGGTTACACACATTGGGAGAAACAAGGGTCCATTGGCCTTCCTTAACCATTAAGATCGAATTGGGCGATGGCCAAGTAGTTACATTGAAAGGGGATCCCAGTTTGACCAAGACTAAAATATCTCTGAAGCGAATGATGAAGGAATGGGAGGGGTGTGATCAGGGATTTCTGGTGGAAATAAAAGCATTACAGGCCGTGGACATTGGCATGGAACCAAGGGAAGGAGTCCCTACTGATGAGCTCCCACCTACAGCCCACCAATTACTTGAAGAATACAGGGATGTCTTCAATATGCCGGAGGGACTACCACCAAAAAGGGAAATTGACCATCGAATATTCTTACAAGAAGGGACTCAACCCGTTAATGTACGACCATATAGGTATCCACATGTTCAAAAAACTGAGATCGAGAAATTGGTAGAAGAAATGTTACAAGCAGGAATTATAAGACCAAGTGTGAGTCATTTTTCAAGCCCAGTCATTTTAGTTAAGAAGAAGACAGGGGGATGGAGATTTTGTGTAGATTATAGAGCCCTCAACAATGTGACTGTACCAGATAAATTCCCTATACCAGTGGTAGAAGAGTTGTTGGATGAATTGAATGGATCCAGTATCTACTCGAAGATAGACTTGAAATCGGGGTATCATCAGATTCGAGTGCATTGGGAGGATATTCAGAAAACAACGTTTAGAACCCATGAAGGGCATTATGAGTTCTTGGTAATGCCATTTGGGTTAACCAATGCACCCTCAACATTCCAGGCGTTGATGAACAACATCTTCAAACCATTTTTACGTAAGTTTATCTTAGTTTTCTTTGATGATATATTAATCTACAGCACGAACTATGAAGAGCACTTGCGTCATTTGGGAGTTGTTTTTGAAGTCCTGCGAGAGAACCAATTATATGCCAACCATTCAAAATGCCAGTTTGTGAAGGAGAAAATAGAATATCTGGGCCATTGTATATCAGCGGCAGGGGTAGAAGCCGATGGGGAGAAAATTAGAGCTATGGTGGAATGGCCACATCCAAGGAATATCAAAGAACTGAGGGGATTCCTCGGCCTGACAGGGTATTACCGTAGGTTTGTAAAGGGGTATGGGGAGATTGCTTCGCCACTGACCCAGCTACTCAAGAAAGGGTCCTTTCAGTGGAATGAACAAGCCACTGTGGCGTTTGAGACGTTGAAACGAGCAATGGTTACCTTACCCGTTCTTGCTCTCCCAGATTTTAACCAACCGTTTGAAGTGGAGTCTGATGCATCAGGATTTGGGTTAGGTGCAGTTTTGACTCAAAACAAACGTCTGATAGCTTTCTTCAGCCATACTTTATCACAATCAGCACAGGCAAAGTCGATCTACGAAAGGGAACTTATGGCTATTGTATTAGCTGTTCAAAAGTGGAGGCCGTATCTGTTGGGAAAGAAATTTATGGTGAAAACAGATCAGTGTGCTCTTAAGTTTCTGCTTGGACAGAGAGTAGTGCAACCACAATATCAGAAGTGGGTTTCGAAACTCCTGGGATATGATTTTGAAGTACAATATAAGCCAGGACAAGAAAACAAGGCGGCTGATGCTCTATCAAGGTTGACTCCTACAGCCCATGTTGCGATGCTAACGGTTCCATCCATCCTAGATGTGAATTTAATAACTCAAGACGTAATGGCTGACACCAAGTTGAATAGTATCATGTTGAGATTGGAAAAGGATGGAGACAGTGTGCCCCGTTATTCAATGCACAATGGCAACTTAATGTACAAAGGAAGGTTAGTACTTTCCAAGAGCTCCTCTTTAATTCTAGCTATCTTACACACATTTCATGATTCGGTATTAGGGGGTCATTCTGGATTCTTGAGAACATATAAAAGGCTGACAGGGGAGCTCTATTGGGAAGGGATGAAATCGAACACCAAAAAATACGTGGAAGAATGCTTGATATGCCAGAAGAACAAATCACTTGCAACTTCACCGGCGGGTTTACTAGTGCCATTGGAAATTCCAGTGCGAGTATGGGAAGACATCTCCATGGATTTTGTGGAATGACTACCAAAATTAGCAGGCTACGAGGTAATTCTAGTAATAGTGGACAGATTGAGTAAAGCAGCTCATTTTGTGGCCCTTAAACACCCATACACTGCAAAGACTGTGGCAGATACTTTCATCAGAGAGGTCTTTCGTTTACATGGTTATCCTAGGTCCATAGTTTCGGATAGGGATAAGATATTTATCAGTCACTTTTGGACGGAACTCTTTCGACTACAAGGAACCAAATTATGCCGAAGTACAACATACCATCCCCAATCAGATGGGCAGACCGAGATAGTCAACAAATGCTTAGAAACATATCTAAGATGTTTTTGTGGCGAACGACCTAAACAGTGGACAAGATGGTTGAGTTGGGCGGAGTATTGGTATAATACCACCTTCCACATATCCATTGGCATGACACCATTCCAAGCGGTCTATGGCCGATTACCACCCCCACTTCTGTCCTATGGGGAGATGAAGACTGTGAATGCCACATTAGATCAGCAATTGATCGAGCGAGATGTGATATTGGACGTTTTAAAAACACAACTTGGGGCAGCTCAGGAAAGGATGAAAAAATTTGCTGATCAGAAACGTACAGACAGTTCGTTTGAATAAGGTGATCTGGTCTTCTTAAAAATACGACCCTATCGTCAAGCTTCATTGGCCAAGAAGAGAAATCAGAAGCTAGCACCAAAGTTCTTTGGTCCATATCGAGTGGAGCAAAAGATAGGGAAGGTAGCATACAAATTACAATTACCTCCTGATGCTAGAATTCACCCAGTTTTCCATGTCTCTCAGCTAAAACAGATGTTGGAGAAGCATCAAGCCACGTTAGAAGGCCCTCCTATACTCAGTGATGAATTTGAGTGGTTAGCTGAACCGCAGGAAGTTTTCGCAGACAGAACTAATGAGCAAACAGGGGAGGAAGAAATGTTGGTGAGTTGGAAAAATTTACCCCAGCACGAGGCTACTTGGGAGACAGTCCAAACTATGCGAGCACAATTCCCAACTTTCAACCTTGAGGACAAGGTTCTTAAGCAGCCCGGGAGTGATGTTAGGCCCCCAATTAACAAAGTATATCAGAGGAGGGGCAAAATGGGAAAATAGACCTGAGAAGTTAGTTAGAAGAGTGATCGTGCTGGGGAGGGAAGAGTGGGACCCCTGCTAAGGGGAGTATTTGTAGTGTTTTTGCATTCGATCGTTTTATGCTTTAATTTTGGGAGTGAATAGTTTTTGCTTGGAGAGGAAGAGAGAGTTTACCAGTCCTCTCTACTTGGCTGGGAGTTTTGTATTACCAAAGGGTTTGATCTTCCTCTGAATATCAATAAAATTGTAAGGGAAAACCTTACATTGTCACCCTTTCCTGCCTTAAGAGAAAAGGGTAGTTTCACAAAGAATATTCGATGATGAATCTCCTAGGACTTCTTTTCTTAAGACCTCTTCTTTTGGCAGTAAACCAACCGCCCTTAAGAACCTCATATTTGCAACAGTAGAGTTCTTTAATGCACTCACTTGTGAAAATTTTTGTTCCCATTTAGATTCAATAGCCACGTTTTTGTGCATAAAATTTTCACAAAACCTAAGCCTCCAGCAATCAGGTGAAGAGCTATTGAACTCCATTGAATTAACTGAATTCCTCCTCCTGTCCACGTCCTTCTTTGCATTGTCGTTTATACTTCTCATCCTCCTTCCCCCGAACATCCTTTTTGGATCGTAAGTGATTTCGTCCGAAATATGTATAAATTGACGTTCATTCTTCTCGCAAGCAATATCCAAGGAAAGCTTGTGGTTAAATTAAAAAAAAAAAACTGCGGAATGGGCATGATACAAGAGCATATTGCCTTGTTGTCACAGAGCCACAAACTCTCTTTTTGTCCTTTCTTATCTGCCAGCCTCAAACTGGATTCTGGTAGTTTTCTGCTCCACTTATTTTGTACATTTCTTCCATGCAAGTAAGACAGAAGGAATTCTGGATCTCAGTTATCTAATCAGTTGTGAAGATAAACTTCATTGTTTTGTCTTGGAGGAGTAAAGTTGTCTTCACCGTTCCTATATCTTGAAGAACTTATGGATACCCACGTCTTACTGCTTTAATGTTCACTTGTCTGCTTACCTTGTTGGTCACCATTTTTTTTGTTTCTGCGACTAATGTAATGTCTGATGATTCATCTAAAATTCTCAACTGATTAAAGACTTTTAATTGTCTACAGGTAGGTCCTTCCACATTTTTCAGCTCAAAGCAGTTTGAAGTTTTTGATGTGGAATTGTTAAACGTCAAGGATTGTCAGAGGAGGACCATAGGCTTTTACTCTGATATTGTTTGCAACTAGGAGTTGAAGACTGCCTTTTTGGTGAACATGGATCTTTGAGATGAATCGCCCCAAGAAGTCCATAATGCTATGTCTATGCTGAATTTATTGCCTTTTTCTGCTGAGAAACCTTTTGGCAAATGACCATCAACTCCCAAGTGAGATGTTTTTACAGTAATTGATCATTAGATTAAAGATCAGATTACCAAGTTGCATGTACTTTTTCTTTCCTTCCCTTAATCAACCTTGGAGCACAATTCAAATCATAGCTTTGCTTACCAACCATGGCAACGATCATTTCAGATTGTACCTCCCTTCAAGTGTTCATGGCTTTTTTTAGTAACACAGTTACAAGTGACTAGAGTTTATCATTGATCAATAGATGGCTTCATTTGAGAAATGCTTTTATAAATGAGGTAATTTGAATGTAGCCAACCTGAGCATAGTTCAACTGATCGAGGCATTATCAAAATATGTGAGGTTCGAACTCTCACCTCTACATGTTGTTGAACTTTAAAAAAAAAAAAAATTGAATGTAAATTCATTTGGAATAGTGGTAAATTACATCACAATAGTATGTTATGCAAATCGTATGCCTATAGTTCAAAAGACGGTTTAAAGCATTCCTATTGTATGTAACTCCCGAAGTTGATGAGAACGATGAATGATCATGGAGAAATTTAAAGATATGTACAAGCCTTAAAATGTATTCAATTTTGTCAATTAAATTGTCATCCACACGATAGGGATGCGATAATATTTGATATTCAATGGTTAAACCATGAGAAAAAGCGATGGTAAAACTAAAATCCTATGATTCCCATGAAAAGCATGACAATTACATTGATTCTCATCACATTAAAGTTTTATTTTTTGATTTCCACATCACACAATAGTTGGTAAATTAAGAGGAGAATATTTTAATAAATCAAACTTTTAAACTTTTTTTTCAATGTGAAAATCGAGCCAATCAAACATACGAACGAACTACAACAAACCAAATCGATTTTAACAAAGAGTAATTTGATTTCTAATATCGGATTTGTAATTTTAAAAGTTTTAAATTGGTTCATATATTTTAACCTAACAACTCCAATAAACCACTACCATTAATAGGTATTAAAAGTTCGTTGGTTTTACAAATGTCATATTAATCTACATTGTCGTTTATATTCAACATTAATAATTAATGTCAACTTAAGCACAATTAAAATACATGCCTTCGACCAAGAGGTCAGATGTTTGAATCTTCTCACTCTGAAAGTTGTGTTGAACTCAAAAACAAAACCCAATAATTAATAATAGGATTCGTAAAAATTAACCAATTAAAATTTTGAAAATCACAAAGATAAAATTTGATACCTAAATTTTAATTCATAGGGCAGGTTGAGCCCTGCCCATGGAGAGGACTCAAAATCTGGAAACCCATGTGGTACAAATACAAATACAAATACAATGGACAGCATCAAACACATGATATTTATATATAGAATGGTGAGTGCTCTTCCCGGATTAGCTGTGTAGTTGATATTCATTCATTCACACCATTTTTCTTCTCTGACCTTCTTTCTCATCTCAATGCTGTAATTCTTCTCCTTCCTTTTCCCCCTTCTTCTTCTTCCTCACAAACGACATTATTTCTTCTCTCTCTCTCTCTCTCTCTCTCTCTCTCTCTGTTTGCATATGCCTGTGGTTAATTGGTTCACAGCAGTACAAAGTAAATTAGGGGAGAGAGGTGGACACATGCTTTGAGGGTTTGAGCTTCCTCTCTGTCAAAACATTACCTGAATTCTCTCCAACCCTTTTCAGCCCTGTCCTCCCCCTCTCTCCCTTCTTTCTCTCTTGCCATCTATGTTCGTTTTGCAATCTGTTGTGCTCAATTGGGACCTTTTTCAATCAATCATATTGAATGTGTCGTGATTTATTCTAAAAGCTTGAAGATTTCAGGGTTTACCGGCGTACCCAGATAGCAAGAACTCTCTCTCTCAGGTTTAAGGAGCGGCGATTTTCTTTCCTGTAATCAATCCATAAGGCGGATTAATTTTGTTCTTTGTTGGTTTTTTCCTTATCCCATTGTTGACGAACTTGGGTTTTTTTTGTTCACATTTAAGAGTTTTCAATCAATTGTGGGGTAATCATAACTTGTTTCTTTGGAGGACTAGGGTTTTGGAGTAATAGCACAGGGTTCGCGTCGGTTTCTATCCCCATTCAGCGCGTTAAAGAATTGTTGATTTGGGTTTAAAGAGTATGGTTTTGTGTTTGCCTGTGTTTCTATTGTGTTGTTCGGAAATTCCCTGAGGTCGGTATCTGGGTTTCTGGGATTGGCTGGAACATGAATCGTAGGGTGCGGAGGAAGGTGACAAGAAAGGGGAAGGAGAAGCTGATTTTGCCAAGCTACCCTGAAATTGAAAGTGAGATTGCTGATTTGGATAATAAACAGACTGTGGATTGGACTAGTTTGCCTGATGATACAGTCATTCAGCTTTTCTCTTGTCTAAATTATCGTGACCGGGCTAATTTGTCATCAACTTGTAGAACATGGAGACTTCTTGGTTTATCTTCATGCTTGTGGACTTCATTTGATCTTCGAGCACACAAAATTGATGCTGCAATGGCTGCTTCCCTTGCTTCTAGATGCAAGAATCTTCAGAAGCTCAGGTTTCGTGGGGCAGAGTCTGCTGATGCAATAATTCTTCTTCTTGCAAAGAATTTGTGTGAAATAAGTGGTGATTACTGTAGAAAAATTACTGATGCTACACTTTCTGCCATTGCAGCTCGACATGAGGCACTTGAAAGCCTCCAGCTTGGGCCAGATTTCTGTGAAAGGATCAGTAGCGATGCCATAAAATCAATAGCTATTTGTTGTCACCAGTTGAAAAAGCTTAGGCTTTCTGGAATTAAAGATGTCAACGCAGAGGCTCTCAATGCTCTATCAAAGCATTGCCCTAATTTGCTCGATATTGGGTTCATTGATTGTCAGAATATAGATGAGATGGCCCTTGGAAACGTAGCATCAGTTCGTTTTCTCTCAGTTGCAGGGACCACAAATATGAAGTGGGGCGCGGTTTCACATCAGTGGCATAAGCTGCCCAGCTTGGTTGGTTTAGATGTCTCACGAACTGATATTGGACCTGTTGCTGTATCAAGATTAATGTCCTCATCTCAGAGCTTGAAAATCTTATGTGCCTTCAATTGTTCAGTTTTAGAAGAAGATGCTGGCTTCACTGTCAGCAAATATAAAGGCAAATTGTTGCTTGCCCTTTTCACCGATGTTGTGAAGGAAATAGCTTCTTTATTTGTCGATATTACAAAGAAAGGTGAAAATATGTTGTTAGATTGGAGGAATTTGAAGAATAAAAATAAGAGTTTGGACGAGATAATGATGTGGCTCGAGTGGATATTATCTCATAATCTCCTGCGTATTGCTGAGAGCAATCAGCATGGTCTGGATAATTTTTGGCTCAATCAAGGAGCAGCATTGTTACTTAGTTTGATGCAGAGTTCACAAGAAGATGTTCAAGAAAGGGCAGCAACAGGTCTTGCAACTTTTGTTGTCATTGATGATGAAAATGCTAGTATCGACTCTGGAAGGGCAGAAGAAGTTATGCGGCGTGGTGGAATACGTCTCCTCCTAAACTTGGCAAAGTCTTGGAGGGAAGGGCTTCAGTCTGAGGCGGCAAAGGTAAATTTCATATGGATATACTACCTGGCAAATAAGCATGTTACGGAATTTTTGTTGGTTGATTTGATTTTGATGATAATTGAGATATGGACTATTCTATTTGTACCCATCGTTGCTCATAAATATTTCAGTGCTGCTATTAATTGTAGTTGATGGGTTTAAGCCGAAACAACTTTAATATGCTTTTCTTTTGCTTGTGTATAGGCCATAGCAAACTTGTCTGTGAATGCTAATGTTGCAAAGGCTGTAGCCGAAGAAGGTGGAATTGATATTCTTGCTGGTCTTGCAAGATCCATGAACAGGCTAGTTGCAGAAGAGGCTGCTGGAGGATTGTGGAATCTTTCAGTTGGCGAGGAACACAAGGTCTGATATTTGCATATTGTATTTTTGTCAGTATTAGCATAATTGGAGATTCTTAACTTCTAGTACTGATAACGGATTTTTAAAAATAAAAATAGGGTGCGATTGCTGAGGCTGGTGGAGTAAGGGCTTTAGTTGATTTGATATTTAAATGGTCTTCTGGTGGTGATGGAGTTCTTGTAAGTTTCTCCATTTCATTATTTGTTTTTGATATCCGTGAGTGTCTGGCTAGTCTATTTCTATCTTATCTTTATTCCCTTATCCATCCTCCTTGAGCATTACACTTTTGCAAGTGATAAATTAAGTTCCTCAGAAATCATAGATTTTAATTTTGTTTCACATGTATAGGAACGTGCTGCTGGTGCACTGGCAAATTTGGCTGCTGATGATAGGTGTAGTACTGAAGTTGCTTTAGCAGGTGGTGTTCATGCTTTGGTGATGCTTGCTCGCAACTGCAAGTTTGAAGGAGTGCAAGAACAGGTGACCATCCAGTTGAATAACAATGATTTTTAAGTTTTTTTTTTTAATTTTCCTACTAGAAGTTGCGTATTTTGATCATTCAGAGGACCACATTGCATCTTCATTAGTTCTTTTCCTTCTGAAATATATGCACTTCTAAATTAGTTTTGACTTGGTATTATACTCCCTACAACAAATGCTATGTAAACTATTAATTACCATTGCGTTATTGTCTATGACTATAAATAATTTTCAAATTCTAGCTCTTTCTTTTTATCTCTTCCCGCTAAGGAATACAAGCAAGGATGCGTAAAAAATGAGATGAAACATGTTCTCACATTTTGTTGTCTTGCACATTGTGTGAACTCCCGTGATTAATTTGCTTGTAGGAAATTTTATCAACGTCTTCTCTTTCAAAGGTTGAGATTAGGATTGATTAGAAGATTTATTTGATGGATTTTGGTGAAGGGATTTCTAGTGCCTTTTCCGTCTCAATTCAATTTTCTTTGGCAGGTTGAGAAAGGTTTTTGGCTATGATGTTTGTGATTTGATGTCTTACCCTAGAAACCGTTTTGGAGAGTTGGAGGATGTGGGAGATGATTTGGTGTTTAAGGGGCGACTAATGTTTCAAGATGAAGGGAAGTTCTAGCTAGGGGAGGACCTCGAACATGAGGTGTTTTAACAAATTGAACATTGATATGGAATTGAATGAAAGACCTCTTGGAAATATGCCATCAACTTGATGTAACTTTCTGATAGGAATACCATTAGAGGAAAATTAGGATATTATAAGGGTATAGTAGTAAATAGTAGGGAGTTGGTTAGAGTATTTGTTATAAATATATGGAGGGGGAAAGGGGGAAGATAAGCATGCATTTAGTGAATTTGGTTTAGGGCTTGAGTGATCTCAAGTTAGGGAGGGCCCAAGTACATCGAACACTTGGTTTATCTTGTAGTTTGATTACCTTTTACATGGTGCATCTTGATGAAGAAGAGATGCCGACAACCTTGGGAGCGCTAGATATGAAGTCGACCGAGGTAGAATTATCTTTGATCTCTCTGGTTGGTCTTGATTCTCCAAAGACGATGAAACTGAAGGGCGAAATTGGAAGCAAGAGTGTGATTGTTTTGATAGGTAGTGGGGCTTCCCACAATTTCATTGCTGAAGGTCTGGTCCGAGAACTCAATTTGCCCGATAATTCTCTTCAAGTTATGGAATTATGTTGGGAATAGGGGATTCAGTTCGAGCAACATGAATTTGCAAAGGTGTGGTTCTTACTCTTTCTAATTTAACTGTTATCAATGACTCTCTTCCTTTGTCTTTGCTCGTGGTATTTGGAGTTGTGTCTGGGAGGAGTTCGGCTTCAGCTTTGTTGGGCATCAAGATAGTAGAGAGCTGATTGTGGAGCTTCTTCTCTTTTCGCCTTTTTGCAAGAAAGGTTGTTTTCGTGGCAGGCTGATGTTTGTGCTATCTTATGGAGTGTGTGGAGGGAGAGAAATAATAGAATCTTTAGGGGGAGGGAGAGTTCTGTTATGGACGTGTGGTCCCTGGTCAGATTCTATGTTTCTCTTTGGGCTCCAATTTCGAGGCTTTTTTGTAATTATTCGGTTTTATCTCGCTTGACTGGACTCCTTTTTGCTAGTTGTCTCTTTTTTTATGGGCTTCTTCTTTTTGTATACCCATGTTTTCTTTCATCTTTTTCTCAATGAAAGCTCAGTTTTTCATCAATTTTTTTTTTGGGAGTTCAGTGGTTAATGACGTTGGGCAAAGTGCAATGTGATTGGCGACTATTTGAGATGGATTTTCGAATCGGGGAATGGGAGATTTGATTAAAGGGTGATCGTGGCCTGGTTAAATCTCAAATTTTGTTGAAATCGATGATGTAGGTTGTGAATGGAGAGGGTCAAGGGGTTTTGATCGAGCTGAATAGTGTGGAATTGGAGAATGGGGATGAAACGTCGTCACGATCGAGTAATGAGGTGGCTCCATAAATTCAACAAGTTCTTCGGGAGTATGCTTCGGTGTTTGAGCCGATTAAAGGATTACCCCCATTTCGGTCCAAGGATCATGTGGTTGAGCTCCGATCTGGTGAGGGACCCATGAATGTACGACCTTATCGTTATCCTCAGTTCCAAAAGGATGAGATTGAGCGATTGGTGAAGGAAATGTTGCTGGCTGGTATTATACAACCGAGTACGAGTTTGTTTTCAAGTCTGGTGTTATTGGTTAAGAAGAAGGATGGGAGTTGGCTTTTTGCGTTGACTATTGAGCGTTAAATCGGGCCACAGTGCCTGATAATTTTCCTATTCTAGTTATTGATGAATGTTTGGATGAGCTTCATGGTGCAACCATATTTTCGAAAATCAATCTTAAATCGGGGTATCACCAAATTCGAGTTTCTTCTCGGGATGTTTCTGAAACGGCTTTTCGTACTCACGAGGGGCATTACGAGTTTTTAGTTATGTCGTTTGAACTTCGAAATGCACCCTCAACATTTCAATCTATTATGAACGATCTCCTTCGACCATATTTGAGGAAATTCATTTTGGTCTTCTGCGACGATATTCTTATCTATAGTCCAACGGTGAAGGCACATGCTTATCATCTTGCCACTATGTTGGAAATATTGAAGGCTAATAAGCTAGTTGCTAATGAAAAGAAATGCCAATTTGCAGCAGCTTGTGTGGAATATTTGGGCCATTTAGTGTCAGTTGAGGGAGTGGCCGTTGATCCCTCTAAACTTGAAGCTATGAGACAGTGGCCAATGACAAAAAATATCAAGCAATTGCGCGGGTTTCTCGGGTTAACCGTGTATTAGCGGAAGTTTGTGGCTAATTACGGCACTATTGCGTTTCCCTTGACCCAACAGTTGAAGAAAGATAGTTTTGGTTGGAATGAGAGGGCCCAACAAGCCTTTGAAACATTGAAGTATGCCATGGTGAATGTGCCTGTGTTGGGCCTTATGGACTTTACTCGACCGTTTGAAATCGAAATAGATGCCTCAAGTGTCAGTGTGGGGGTAGCATTGATGCAAGATCGTCAACCTTTCGCTTTTTTTAGTCAAGCATTGCCACCACTTCACCAGACGAAAGCAGTATATGAAAGGGAGTTGATGGCTATTGTGTTCGTGGTTCAAAAGTGGCAACCGTACTTATTGGGGCGAAAATTCACTGTACGGACTGACCAAAAGAGTTTAAGTAGTCACTCGTGAATATCAAAAATGGATAGCAAAGCTTTTGGGGTATGATGTTGTTATTGAATACAAAAAAAGGGTGGAGAACATGGCTGCTGATTCCTTGTCTCGATTATCGGCGGCCTTAGAATTGGGAATGATTAGTGTTATTGGTGGGATACATTCTCAATTATTTGTCGATCAAATTATCTTAAATTACCCAAGATAAGGAGCTCAATGTAGTACGTCAAACTCTAAAGGAGGGAGGTCAAGCACCCCAAGGATATGCTTTATGTGGAGATTTGTTGATGTATAAGGGCAGATTGGTCCTTCCTTTTGATTCTCCCACCATTCCTCTCCTTTTATAGGAGTTTCATAATAATCCAATTGGAGGACATAATGGAGCCTTGAAAACTTATCAACGTCTAGCCAAGGAAGTTTACTGGAGGGGAATGAAAGCTTGAGTTCTCACTTATGTGGCGGAGTGTTCGGTATGTCAACAAGCGAAATATTTTTCTCTTGCTTCAGTGAGTCTTCTTCAACCATTACCAATCCTGGAGAGGATTTGGGATGATATATCGATGGATTTCATTGAAGGACTACCTAAGGTATGAGGTAATATTAGTGGTGGTTGATCGTTTGTCCAAATATGCCCACTTCATATTATTAAAACATCCTTATACAACCGCAATGGTAGCTACTATTTTTGTGAAAGAAATCCTTAAGCTTCATGGATTACCCCGTAGCATTGTTTCAGACTGTGATAAATTGTTTACAAGTTTGTTTTGGGAGGAATTATTTCGCCAAATGGATACTCAATTAAAGCATAGCATAGCTTATCACCCGCAGACTGATGGGCAAACTGAGCTCGTTAATCGGGGGTTAGAGAGCTATTTGCGTTGTTTTGCAATGGCTACTCCAAAACAGTGGGCTAAATGGCTTCCATGGGCCGAATTCAATTATAATACTTCCTATCACACATCTATTAAATTGACACCGTTTGAGGTGGTGTATGGATGTCTGCCACCTTCAATTTTGCCATATATAGAAGAATCTTTGACGGTGGCAGCAATTGATTCACAACTTCGAGAGCGTGACTTGATGCTCTCAGAATTAAAGATGTTTTTACAACGTGCCCAACAACAAATGAAAACTTTGGCTGATACAAAGAGGTGAGAATTAAAGATGTTTTTACAACGTGCCCAACAACAAATGAAAACTTTGGCTGATACAAAGAGGTGTGAAGTGGAATTTGATGTCTAGGATTGGGTCCATGTTAAACTTCGTCCATATTGCCAAACAACATTGCTGAAACACCGGTATCCCAAGTTAGCTCCAAGGTTTATTGGCCCTTATCAAATTGTGCGGAGAGTGGGACTTGTAGCGTTCAAGTTGGCATTACCAATGGGAGTGCACATTCATCCTATCTTCCATGTATCACAACTTTGAAAGGCTGTCGGTAATAACTTTCCCATTTTTCTTTCCCATTTTTCTTATTCCTTCTGCTTGGGGTCCTAACTTAAGAGTTAAAGTACAACCCATGGAAGTCTTGGGGGTGAGAAAATCTACTATTGAGGATGAGGAAATGGAAGTTCTAATTTAGTGGGAGGGTGGTACGACCGCTGATGCTACTTGGGAGTTACAATCAGTAATTGATTGCCAATTTCCTGTTTTCACCTTGAGGACAAGGTGGTTCTTTTGGGGGGCGGGTGGTGATAGGCCCTAAATAACTAAGGTGTATAAACGAAGGAAAGCTAAAAAGGAGGGACTAGGTAATACAAATTTATGAATTTGGAGATTGTGGGGACCATGGGTAGTTAAGCCATAGGTAGTTGTATTTTTTGTTGTAAGATTGTAAGATTACTACTAAAAAGGTTGCGTTTGTAAGGGGAAGTGGGGGGAGAAAGCTTTGTAACTCTTGTTGAGTTTTTAGGAGAGAAAGGGAGCTCTTGAAACATCCCTTGGCAAGTTGCCAAAACAGTGAATAAACAATTCAAGACTCGTCACTTTGGTATCAGAGACACTTTCTTGGGAAATGGGGGCAAGATGGAGGGAAGAGTTGTAGCTCTGGAGTAAAGATTCACGTCAATGCACACTGATTTGGAAGAGAAGATCGACCAAAGATTCGATGTTGTTCAACAAGGTGTGGATGCAAGACTCAATTGAAAATTTTTGGAAATTCAGTTGCAATTGGAGGAAAAAATGACTGGGGGATTTACGCAATTTGATGAGTGAATTGGTCGGATGGTTAAGGTGAAACTGGTGCAAGCGCTCGAAGTGTGGTCAAGAAGGGGAGAAGCTTTCGCGCGGGGGGGTAGGAAGCCTTGAACCAGTCAAGAGAACTCTGACCGACAAAGGCAAACAACCTATTGAAATTGAATCAAGGGAAAAAGAAGTACATACCAGTACAAGCAGCGAAGTGGGAGGCATTGATTTAGTGATTTGGTTTAGGGCTTGAGTGATCTCAAGTTAGGGAGGGTCCAAGTACCTTGAACATTTGATTTCTTGTAGTTTGGTTATCTTTAACATTTCAATACAGTTCGGGTTCTATTAATTGCATCTTGTAGTTCGAGGTACTTGAACCCTCCCTAACTTGCGAACACTCAAGCCCTAAACCAAATTCACTAAATCCATGCTTATCTTCCCCCTTTCCCCCTCCCTAGGAATATCATTAGAGGAGAATTAGGATATTATAAGGGTATAGTAGTAAACAGTAAGGAGTTGGTTAGAGTATTTGGTTATAAATAGAGGGAGGGGGAAAGGGGGAAGATAAGCATGGATTTAGTGAATTTGGTTTAGGGCTTGAGTGATCTCAAGTTAGGGAGGGTTCAAGTACCTCGAACTACAAGATACAATTGATAGAACCCGAAATGTATTGAAATGTAAAAGATAACCAAACTACAAGAAACCAAGTGTTCGAGGTACTTGGACCCTCCCTAACTTGAGATCCTTACTCCTTAGATTTTAATGCCTATTGTTGCAAAATCCATCTTCATTCTGTCTTTCAAGTTGTAGCGTAATGATTTCAATATTCAATGGTGTAATGATTGCATTTTGAAAGCTTAAACACATCTAGCTGAAGCTAAAACATTGGAGGAGGATCTATCTGGAATTACATCAAGACAGTTAGGTATTCTATCCTCGTTGATGGTGGGCCGAGAGGTAGAATGCATTCTTCGAGAGGTTTGAGACAAGGTTCTCTCGCCCTTCTTTTTCCAATTAGTTGTGAATATCGTGAGTAGGATTGTCTTGAGAGGTGTGGAGGGAAATGTTTTTTAGGGGTTTCTGGTGGGGAGGTTGAGCTTGACCCTATCACATCTACAGTTTGCTGATGACACAATTTTCTTTTGCTAGGGAAGGAAGATTCTTTGATAATCTCAACCATATCTTATCTTTTTTTTGAGTCCATTTTGGGTTTAAAGATTAACAAAGGCAAAAGTCTTGTGTTGGGCATTAATTGTGACCCTTCTAAGTTGGACAAGTGGGTCTCTCTAGCGGGCTTTGAGGTAGGTTCTTTTCCCACTTTGTACTTGGGTTTTCCTCTTGGCAACAATTTGAGGAATGTGTCTTTTTGGGATCTGGTTGTAAAGAAGGTGAAAAACGGTTATCTTCATGGAAGAGATGGAAGAGATGTTTCTTTTCTAAGGAGGGTAGACTCACCCTTATTTAGGCTATTTTAAGCAAAATTCTTAGGTGAGCAAGTTTTCAGAAAAGTTGTAGAGGGGACTTTTAGTTGGAAGGGGTTGCACAATATGTATGAAGGAGTATACAATAATGATGAATCATGCATGGTCTAATAAGCTAAGAAATGAGGAATGGAGGTGAGAAGTCTTCTCTTTTGACTGAAATTCCTTGTGAATTTTCTTCTCTTGTTCAAGGCTGTGATCTTCGGCTTAAGGAGATTTCCCCTTTTCGTCAGGTGACTTTTGTGAGTTAATTGTTTGAAGTATGAAGGTAGTCTCTTGGAATACGAGAGGGTTGGGGGCCAATTCCAAGAGAGTAGCAATAAAGTAGTTCTTGCAACATCACTGTCCGGACGTGGTCCTAATTCAAGAAACAAAGACTGTTTCTTTTGACAACCGATCAATCAAATCTATGGAGCTCAAGGGATTTGGGTTGGGTTAATGAAAGTTCTTGGGGGAAATCTGGTGGCTTGTTGGTGATGTGGGATGAAAGCAAATTAAAGGTCCTGAAATTTATAAAAGGTAGAGTTTCTTTTCAGCAGCAACAAGAGGTTTGGATTACCAACATCTATGGTTCGAATGATTATAGGGAGCTCAAGTTCTTATGGGATGAAATTCGATCATTATCGTGTTATTGTGAAGGTCCTTGGTGTGCAGGGGGAGATTTTAATGTGACTCATTGGATTAGAGAAAGAATTCCTTTGCGGTGGGCTACAAGAGGAATGAGACTCTTCAACACTTCACTAAAATGATCCACCCAAACTAAGGACCCAACACTCCTATTTTATAACCAAGACACTCCTAACTAATTTCCAAAATACCCCTTACTGATAAACTACTAATCCCCTACATAAAACCCATACTATACTATATTAGTACTCTCACAGATTGCTCCTTTTTCACTTGAGGAAATTAGATTGGCTTTAAAAGGACTTGGTAAAAACAAAACCCCGGGGCCTGATGGATTTACTTCTGAGTTTTTTATCAAGTTTTGGGATCTTTTAAAAGCTGATTTTCTAAGGTCGTTTGAAGAGTTTTTCCAGAATGGGCATATTAATGCTTGCTTGAAGGAAAACTTTCTCTGTTTGATTCAAAAGGAGGAGTTGGTGAATTCAATTAGAGACTTTAGACCTATTAGTCTAGCCTCGTCAGTTTACAAACTTTTATCTAAAGTTTTGGCTGATCGGTTGAAGAAGGTTTTGCCCTCAATATTCTCTCCTTGTCAAAATGCCTTTATTGAAGGAAGACAAATTATGGATCCCATTCTTATTGCCAACGAAGTGGTGGAATTTTATATAGTTAAGAAGAAAAAAGGGTGGATTTTGAAACTTGATGTGGAAAAAGCCTTTGATAGTGTGGACTGAGATTTCCTCGATGAAGTTCTTTTCCAAAAAGGTTTTGACCAAAAATGGATTCAATGAATCCAAGGTTGTGTACGAGATCCTAAATTTTCTGTTTTTATTAATGGCTAACCGCGTGGAAGGATTGTAGCATCTCGTGGTTTAAGACAAAGAGATCCTCTTTCTCCTTTCTTATTCCTTTTGGTTAGTGAAGTTTTCACTGCTCTTGTTGAGATGGTCCATTGTAAAGGGGCTTATGAAGGTTTTCGAGTGGGACAAGGTCAAGTACATGTTTCGATGCTTCAATTTGCTGATGACACTATTTTTTTTTGCAAGGATGGTGTTGGGATGTTTGATACATTAATTAAAACTGTTAAACTCTTTGAATGGTGCTCAGGTTTGAAGATAAATTGGGAAAAATCAGCTTTGTGTGGTATTAACATGGATGATTCAAAGGTTTCTCAGTTTGCTGAAAAGATAAATTGTAAAGTTGACGTCTTACCCTTTCTTTATTTAGGGCTTCTTTTAGGTGGGCACCCTAAACAGGAGTCTTTTTGGCAACCGGTCTTAGACAAAATCCAGAAGAAGATTGATAGATGGAAGAGGTTCACTCTATCAAAGGGTGGACGACTCATGCTTTGTTCCTCGGTTCTTTCAAGTATTCCTCTCTACTATTTGTCTATTTTTCTCATGCCTCCATCAATTGTTTTGAAGATAGAAAAAATTTTGCACACTTTTTTTTGGGAAGGGAATGAAGGAAGTAAAGTAAATCATTTGGTGAGATGGAGCTTAGTTTCTAAGCCTCAAAAGGATGGAGGCCTTGGAATAGGGGCTTTGAAACAGAGAAACACAAACAACCTTGTTGGCAAAATGGGGTTGGAGGTTTATGTTGAGCCCCACTCTCTTTGGAGAAAAGTGATTACCAGCATTTATGGTTCTTCAAAAGCTGGGTGGAATTCTGGTTTTAAAGAAGGGGTTAGCCTTTAGAGCCCGTGGTTGTCCATCTCCAAGATTTGGCAGCAATTTGATGTGTTAGCTCATTTTAAAGTGGGAAATGGGAGGAGGATTCTGTTTTGGGAAGATCCTTGGGTGAAGGATAATGTTTTAAAATTTAGCTTTCCACGACTATATCCTATTTCGTCTTCCCCAGCTGGTTTTGTTTTAGATTATTGGGACTTTCAAACAAGTTCTTGGCAGTTTTCTTTTCGAAGACTTTTAAAGGATGATGAGGTTGCTGACTTTCAAGCCCTTTTAGGTCTTATATCCAGCAGTGTGGTTGGCTCTAGTGAAGACTCAAGGTGTTGGTCTCTTGAAGCTTTGGGTCTTTTTTCAGTCAAATTATTATCTTATCATTTGATTAGCTCCTCTCTTTTGGAGAAAGAGCTTTTTTCAGCAATCTGGAAGTCCAAGTGTCCTAAGTGCATAAATATTTTGGTGTGGGTAATGCTGAATGGAAATCTTAACACATTGGATGTTTTGCAGAAGAAATCCCTAGGCGTTTGTTTGCTGCCTTCAGTTCATGTTCTTTGTTTTCAGGATGCAGAATCATTAAACCATATCTTCTTTCTTTGTTCGTTTGCTGATCAAGTTTGGCACAAGCTGTTTTGTTACTTTGATATTCCTTAGGTTTTCTCCCATGATTTTCGAAGCAATATTCTTCAGATTCTTTATGGTCTAGCCTTGTTAAATCCTAAAGCAAGGATCCTTAGGATTAATGCGGTCAAGGCCATCCTTTTAGAGTTGTGGTTAGAGCGTAATTAGAGAATTTTCCAGAATAAACATCTTTTATGGTTGGATCGTTTTGAGACGGCTCGATTGAGAACTTCTTCGTGGTGTTCATTATCCAAATTATTCCTTGTCTTCTCTCTTCAGGATATTTGCTTAAATTGGAATGCTTTTATTGCTCCTCCATGATTTTCTATTAGTTTGATCTCCGTTTCACTTTTGGTTCCTATGTCGTTTTTGTTTTGTTTCCTTTTTGGTTTTATGTATTCACCTTTGTGGTGCTTGTATTTTGGAGCATTAGTCTCTTTTCATTATTTCAATGAAAAGTTCTTGTTTGTTGTTAAAAAAAAAAAGCTAAGAAATGAATAAATAGGAGAGTCATCAATGTAGCCAAAGTTTGGAGGAGAAATTGAGAGTTTTCTTGTGAGTCACGGTGTTTCTCTTCTAAGTCTTGGTTCAACTATCTTAACAAGGTGGGCTCTTACCAAGTTTAATGCCTGGGTGTCTATTTCTAAAGACTTTTTTAATTACTCTCTTGGTCACATTATTTTGGATTGGAGCTCTTTTTTTATCTTGTTAGGGTATTAGGTTCTGTTTTGGACTTTGCTTTTTGGGTGCTTTTTTGTATGCTGCTCCTTTTGTAATCTTTCATTTCTTATCAATGAAAGCTCAGTTTCTATAAAAAATTACTATTTTAACAAGGTAGGTGATGATGACCTAACTTTATCCTTTGGTATGTCAAAGAGAAATTGGAGGCAAAATTGCCTAAAATTTCTTATTGACAGTGGCCTTCTCTCGGAGTGCATTGTTTACTAGAGAAGTGGGAAGTTATTAACCATCCCTTTTTTTCATTGTCGTATTGTTATAATAGTAATATGGTGTAGCTTGTGAATGCTTTTGATCTTAGGTGATGCTTTCTTGAGAATACTTTAACGATTGATCTGTGTTGACTCTCTTATAAAAAGGGAAGCTAAAATCTTTGGTTTGAAGTGGTTTTTGCAATCTTGGGGAAACTTTGATTGGAAGGGAAGAAGATGACCTTTCACGTTTCTCAGACTTTTTTAAACTGTGGGATGTAGTAAATTTCAACTACTCCAACTGGTGCATTCTTTATTATCTTTTTCGCAATTATGATTAATTGGTAAATGCCTCTAAGCGAGTAGTGAAGCGAGACAACGCTTCCAGATTGCAACTCAATTCTGTTTGGAGTTGCTGGTTTGAAACGCCTTTTGACGAGGAGATGAAGGGTGCTATTTTCAATTTAGGGAATCTCAAATCACCTGGCATGATGGTTTTAATGCTGAATTCTGATAGGAATACCGTTAGAGGAAAATTAGGATATTATAAGGGTATAGTAGTAAATGGTAGGGAGTTGGTTAGAGTATTTGGTTATAAATAGAGGGAGGGGGAAATGGGGAAGATAAGCATGGATTTAGTGAATTTGGTTTAGGACTTGAGTGATCTCAAGTTAGGGAGGGTTCAAGTACCTCGAACACTTGGTTTATCTTGCAGTTCGATTACCTTTTACATTTCAATACATTTGGGTTCTATCAAATTCTTGAAAAAAAAGTTCGAACATCATTAAAACGGACTTGTTTAAGGTGTTCCAAGAATTTTCTGAGAAAGGTATTTTGAATCAGAAGACTAATGAAACCTGTATTTCTTTGTTCCTAAAGAAGTCAAATGCTGGCAAAGTGGGAGAGTTTTGACCCATTAGTCTGATCACATGTCTTTACAAGGTCATTGGTCATTGGTAAGGTTTTGGCTGACAGACTCTGCAAGGTCCTCCCCTACACCGTTGATCCCAAATGGCTTTGTTGACGGGAGGCAAATCATAGATGCTATTCTTTTGGCTGCAGAATCAATGGATGATTACGTTCTTAAAATAGACTTTGAGAAAGCTTATGATTGATCCTTTGTAGATGCTGTCATGGAACAAAAAGGGTCTGGAATGTGATGGAGAAAATGGATCTATGGATGCCTTTCCTCCACCAACTTCTCCATCCTAATTAATGGTAGGCTTAGAGGTACATTCTATGCTTCAAAAGGGGTTAAACAAGGGGCCCTTCCCCTTTTTTGTTCACCCTTATAACCGATGCCTTCAGCAATTTTGTAGAAACTTGTAAAAGGAAAAACATTGTTGAAGGTTTTGAGACAGGAAAAGAGAAGATTCATATTTCTCATATCCAGCATGTAGACGATACTCTTATGTTTTGCAAATATGAGCTGCCCAAGCTGGATATTTAGTTGTCTTTCCTCAAAGTTTTCGAACAAGCTTTGGGCCTTAGCGTGAGTCTACAAAAATCTGAACTCATTGGCATCACTGACAGCAAAGAGGTATCAGATCTTGCTCTTTCCTTTGATTGCAATGTTGAACCCTTCCCCATGACTTATGATTATCTCGGATTGCCTCTTGGGGAAAAGCCTTCATCCATCTCTTTCTGGACCGGGTAGTCGATAAAGTTAAAATCAATCTCGTTAAACATAGAGGAAAGGCTTTCCTGTCTCCAAAGTGGGAAGATTCTTAAAAGTAAATTTAGTACTCACAAGCACCCCTATCCATTTTGTTTTTGATACTGATGAGTGTCTGGGCCTGCTTACGTGCACCTCAACTAATCTCATTGGACAACCGCCTGACCCTACTACATTTGGTTGACAGGGAAACACGTAGGATATAGGTAGTTGGCCACTATGGATTGAATCCATTCCCTCTTAATTCTCCAAGGCCTTTTTGACCACTAGGCCAACCCATGATGGTTACAAGCACCCCTATCTATTATCTCTTCATTTTTTGCATTCCGAGCAAGGCTAGCAAAATCTTTGGTAAAATCCTCAAAGACTTTCTTTGGGAAGGGCCAAATAATGAAGGGGAATCCACCTAGTGAACTGGACGAAAGTCACTGCTCCTTTATCGTTGGGAGGCCTCAGTATTGAAAATTTTAGAAAGAAAATATTACTTTTCTAGCTAAATGGCTATGTAGATACACAAAATGAAACGGCTGTGGAAAATGATCATAAGAAACAAATATGGTCAAACAGACAACAATTGGCTCCTTAATGATCCAAGATAAGGCAAATGCAACCCCTGGAAAGAAATCAGCAAAAGTAGACTTGTTTGAGAAAAACATAAGTTTTAAGCTTGGCAATTGAAGAAAAAACAGATTTTGGGAAGATAGGCGGGTCAATTCCAGCTTGAAAGTACCAGCACAATCAAACACATTTATAAACCGGACCACAAATAATTTGCAGTATAAGTGGCTAAGGTCGATCATAGAGAACCGAATTAATTGATTTCTAAATTCTAGATTTCTTATTTGACACGGACTAGGGGGTAAAAGCATAAAAGTAGACAGAAGGACTAAAGCAGCAAATAAGAACTAATGATCTAACCCCGCACCGATTCGAGGCAATTAGGATTAAACGCAACTTTGATCACAAATATTCAACCAATCAAGGCCGCTTCTAGATATTTAAGACTGACCAAACTCCTCGAGACACTGTAGGAGCCTCCCCTAGGGAACCGAAATTCCAACGTCTAAATCTGTTATTCAACTAATTATCTAGCAGGCTATCTAATTAGAAACATTAAGCTCTTGGGATAGGTTAGAACATGCTAATTAATTAAGACTGGCCAATCGGAATTAACTGACTCGTGCATTTTAATCCTAAAGCCTACCATGTACACGTAATTAATTAATTCTACCTAATTAACCGATGTGGCAACCGACCTATTTACTACTCAAATTAAGCTAGAGACCGATGACACCTACGAGTACTTCTAGCATAGTGATGAACACTCTTGCACAGTTAATTTGTTAGATCAACCATACAATCATGCTACTAAGTATAAGTACAAAGATTAAAAGCCATAAAGATGCTGGAAATTTACATTCAAAGTGCTGGAATCTCACAAAATTACATAAAAATCCCAAACCAACCTCGAAACGGCGATAGATGCTTAGCCGGACATCGAGCCGAGCCTTCCAAACACTGGGCTTCGATAAAAAACTCCTAATCTAACGTATTCTAATGAAAAATAGAGAGAAAATGGCCTTTACATGGTCTGGTGGTGGCCAAAAAACAGAGACAAATGACCTAAATGGCGAAAAATTTCTTTGTATAGAAATCAAAGTAGCGTCTCGATGCTACCCTTAAGTAGACAAGCGTTGAGGGGGGCTTGCCGCAGTGTCGCGCGACGCTCACTGTTATAGCGTTGAGACGCTGTCCTGCATCTGCGCATCCTGTCGTTCAGCGGGGTCTGACGCTTCACGCAGTGTTGAGACGCTCTCATCAGGGGCATTTCGGTCATTTTACTTCTATTATTTACTCGGTTGTTCAAATGACCTCCGATTTTGCTCGTTTTAACCTTGTTTGGATGCAATTGCTCAAAATTACTCCTCTTGCTCAAATACCTACAAAATGGGCAATTAAACACAAAAACTATTGAACTGGCACGAATTAGGCATAATAATATAGGACTATTTTGGTCCTATCACAGCCATCTGAGCATCATGTTCCCCTCCCTCTACACCATAGCAAATTCCATATTTTTTGTCATTAAAGACTACTGGTCTGACTTAAACAAAGCTTGGCACCTACATTTTAGAAGGGGTCTTTTGGACAGAGAATTGGACGAATGAATAAATCTCACAATGATTCTCGATATATTCACCCAAACCACTCCACAGATTCTATTTGGAATTTAGACTCCTCTGGAGTTATCAGCCACCAAGGCCCTCCTTTTAGGCCCTTCTTTTCTGGGCAGCTCTCTAGTTAAAACAGATTTGGGAAAGGCAACAGCCCCAAGAAAGTAAATTTTTTTGTGTGGTCCATGGCTCATGGCAGCATGAACATCATGGATAGAGTTCGATAGAGAAATCCTAACTTCGCTTTAGCCCCCCAATATGTCTCATGTACAATAGGAATGTAGAAACTATTAGTCATCTTTTTCTATTCTCCCCGTTTGGTTATAAAGGCTGAAATTTCATCCTCAATTGATTAGATATCGCTTGGTGTCCCCCAAAGGATATAGAAGACGGCCTTCTTGAATTACTCTCTGGTTGGTGATTCAAAGGAAGATATAAAGTTATTTGGTCTATGTAGTTAGAGCTCTTCTTTGGTTTATTTAGAAAGAAAAAAATTATAGAACTTTTTTAGATAAATACGATTCTTTTATCAATGTTTGTGACCACATTCAGAGTATGGCATCAAATTCAAGCGCCTTCCACAATTCCTTTTGTAATACACCTCTTTTATTGTTCAACCTAGATTCGAGGCCTTTTGTTTGATTGCTCCTGTTTAGCTTAGGGACTCCTCATCCCTAAGTCCGTTAGGTTGTTCTCCTTTTTGTTGTTAATATATATCTTTCATCATTTCTCATTTAAAAAAAAAAATCGCAAGCTAGTCGACATGGCCTCCAAAATGCTTGTGGGCACGCTACAAGTGTTATAAGCTAGTCTTGGCCTAGTGAAGTGGTAAAACCCATCTTGGTGGAGGAGTAGGATAACTGCAAAGTTCCCTTTTTTTAACCCATGTTGACACAAAATGTTGAAAGAACCTTGGCCTAGTTAGAGGCAAGGTTAGACCTAGAATAAAAGATAAGCCAGCTTGTGTTGCAAAAAAGTTCAAATGCATGTACATGCGGCGTGTATGACTATGGATTTCAGTTTCCCCAAATTGGTGCTGTTTGTGCAAAGCAGAGGGAGAATCGCAAAATCATATTTTTATTCATGGCCCTCTTCTCTTGGCAAATATGGACCTATCTTTTTAAAGCTTTCGGATTGAGTGTGCTTCTATCTATGGATGTTCAAGAGTAGATGCGTTTACTGCTTACTGACCACCCTTCTAAACAACATAAAAAGCTTTTATGGCTACATTTTGTTCGTGCTACAAATTGGATGATTTGGAATGAAAGGAATGCTAGAATCTTTTGAAGCAAGGAAAGTTCTCCAGAGGAAGTGCTCGACTCATCTCTTTTTTGGCTCTCTATTGGTGTAAAAATGCTCTTCCATTTAGCAATTATAGTTTAAATTCTCTTTTATCCAGCTGGAGAAGTTTTCTGTAATCTCTAAGAATAGGCTTTTGTATATTTATTTTGATCATTTCCTGTAAAAAAAGAAAAAGACTTAAGGATTGTTAAACTTGCATGTGTAGTAGCAATTACGACCTTAAGACCAAGCCAACAATGAGCGAGAGGATGCTCATGGGTGTGGGTAGTTTGGGTTAGAAAAGAAGAACCTCACCTTTAAATTCAAGCGATTTTGAATGATTTGAAATAAGAGTCTTTAGGGTAAAGTAGCCTTATGGCGAGCCATGGCTGAAGTAGAATCATGGCATCACACAGTAGAAGATAGTGGGATTGTGTCACTTGGCTTTCTCCTTTTTTACTTATTGTATGACGATTTAAAATTACTAGAAAACTATTTCAATGGCAACTAATCCTTTTTCAATTACTATGGGTGTCCATGACAGCTCGAACATGACTTAGTTGTCACTTATTAACATAGTAATTAACTACTTCGGGTATGAAATGCTGCTGGAAGACTTTCTTATGCTCAAATATTGGTATTTACGTGCACAATTTGCCAGTGTACCACAAAATATTAATTATAGTATTTTTGAAGATTATTATAATTTTCATTTGGCTCATTTATTTGTTGATACTTTTGTTTGTACAATTTTCAAGTCTAAATTTGCACAATTTGAAATTTTGCAGGCAGCTCGGGCATTGGCTAATTTGGCTGCCCACGGTGATAGCAACACAAACAACTCTGCTGTTGGACAAGAGGCTGGTGCACTTGAAGCACTTGTCCAACTTACACATTCTCCTCATGAAGGTGTCAGGTATGGTTCAATTTTTTTTATGGTTGGTTTTACTATTTTTGAGTATAATATCATCCTATCCTGTTCAAATTTTTTTTTTTTCCATATAGTCTTCATACCAATCTGAAACCAAAAATGTTGAAAATACACGATACCCCATATCTTGCTAGAAAAAGAAATGACAAATAAAGAATAAATCCTACTGGTTTTCACTATGATTGTTACACATGCTCTAAGGAAGGGGATAAAGCTAGGTTGTCTGGTAAGTCAAAAGTATTGATCTCACCATGAATGTTACACATGCTCTAAGGAAGGGGATAAAGCTAAGTTGTCTGGTAAGTCAAAAGTATTGATCTTGCTAAGAGTAAAGGACTAGCGTAAGAACTTCAGTTTGAACATATATTTGTGGGAAAAATTCTCCCAAATTGTAGAGATTTCATTTTAACAAATTAGGACAAAGACCTGTAACATTGCAACTGAATTAGACCGTTGGTAGGATGGGCTTCTGCATCTTTTTCTTACAATCGTATGGAAACTCTGTGCGAGAAACTACTGAAACTTTCTTATAAAAAAAATAAAAATGAAACTACTGAAACTTGGGTTAAGTACATAATTGGGTTTTAATCCAACATATCATTTTTGTCTCATGGAACAGGCAAGAAGCTGCTGGTGCGCTATGGAATTTATCATTTGATGACAGAAATAGAGAAGCAATTGCAGCTGCAGGTGGCGTTGAGGCATTGGTAAGATCCTTAACCTCTTACTTTAAATTGTTCATTGCTGTAAAAGCTTATTGGGCTCTCGTACAATGTCTGAATCAATAAAGATTGAAAAGAATTAATTTGGGAAGTGAAAGAATATTATGACCCTATCTACATGCTGTTGAATCATCTGTCAGTCTCATTATTGCAGAGGTTGGCTGGATATCTCACACCATTAATTTTGCCTGCATGAGATCTTAAAAACCCTATTCCTCATGTGGAATAGGCATTGATTGTTGAGAGTCCATTTAGTTTAGTAAACTTCACACGAAAAAAAAGGTTTGGTACTCTGTTGAACTCTAATTGGAGATATGTTTCTTCTTCATTGGAGTAGTATCTTCTTTTATTATGTCTGCATTTGATATATGTGCATTTGATATGTAATGGAGTAG
The DNA here is from genome assembly GCA_033996785.1 of Trichosanthes truncata. Taxonomy (NCBI): domain Eukaryota; kingdom Viridiplantae; phylum Streptophyta; class Magnoliopsida; order Cucurbitales; family Cucurbitaceae; genus Trichosanthes; species Trichosanthes truncata. The sequence continues at coordinate 952,080 of JAWPNB010000003.1, forward strand.
TTTTCTTTTTCTTTTTCTTTTGTTTGAAAAGGAGACCTTCATTAAGAGGAATGGAAGAACAAACAAAAATAGTTAGAAGTGGCAACGAGAGAGACTTGATTTCTGAGTAATGTTCAAGTAGACGTGCTGTTATTATGCTCAAATGTTTGGGGTCAAGTCAGGAAGGATTTTAAACTTGTAATGAAAGTGCTTTCTGTTAAAAAATAATTAATGAAAGTGCAAAGCAAAACATTTAAATGTACAAAGCTCCACATCTTTTACCAATAATTATTGACGTAAAATCCTCTTATTACGCTCCAACTAAAGGGGCTTGTTTTTGCCACAAATTTTTTCCTCTTATTGAAGAAAGGAGCTATCTGTGTTTTGCTTCTTAAAAAAAAATTCCTCAACCCTATCGTTGATCTCAGAGCTCATATAGGAGAAGTAATAGAAATTATGCTAGATGCCATGGGAAGAGAACAGTGATATAGAAATAGAAGCTGGCCATGGTCCTCGGAGTTATATTTGCAGAGGATCTTTTACTGTGGTTGGAGGCGGAAAAACACATTCCTCATATATATATATGAAAATCAGGATATTGAGGGCTCTAACCCTTCCATTATGCTTGTGGCTTACCTTTACTAATCTCCAGGAGGGTTCGCCTACCCTAAAGCCAACTCTGGTAAACAACGTTAGAAGAGTTAATGCTCTTGCTAGCCACTAACCTTGTAGTAGTTGTAGCTTTGAACACATCAGCTCAGAAGATGCCGTAGATGAAAATGAATTAAATAGTCCAAAGTCGAGGGTCCAAACCTTTTTATCTACAAGATTAATATGGATTGAAATCCGTTCGAAAACATTTGGAATGCAAGAAAACCTGGAAGCCTCTCATTATCATGCTCTGTTTTCTAAACTGAAGTCAACAAGATTAGAATGTATTGCTTTTCCACTTGTCTTACGTCAAAGTTGCATCAACTAATGTTTTTTGTATTGAATATGATTCATTACAAAAAAAATACAAGAAGTAAAATAATATACTTGACTGGAATAAGTTATATGATGATAAGCTCACCCATCTTTTGCATATACATTTTTATTTATTTGTTTCTTTTTTAATTTTAGGTTGCTCTAGCACAATCTTGTTCAAATGCATCCCCGGGTCTTCAGGAAAGGGCTGCTGGTGCTCTGTGGGGATTGTCAGTTTCCGAAGCCAACAGGTATAAAATTTGAGGCTCGGATGGTATCATCTAATATTTTGCTGAGGTAGCGAGCCAACAAGAATTGTTAATCTTACCAAGGAAGAATCTTATATTTAAAAAAAGAACTGTAGGGATGAAGGATGTTAATCAACCATTCTCTATGAAGAGTGCTGGTGATGTTGAGGATCTCTATTTAGTAGGTTTGAGTAGGAATTCCCGTGATAAAAAGAATTTATGAAAAATTGGCTCGAAGACTTCTCGCTTATAAATGTCTAGTTAGTTCAGTACAAGAGATGGGAAGTTATCCTTTTTCCTTTACTAGGATCTTTATTTGGCAGTTTGAAAGACAATGAGAGGAGTTGATTAATTATTTAATGTAGGGGGATCATGACCGTTTAACAAATGAGGCCTTTTCCCTTGAGAAAAATTTGTGCTCATAGTTGTGCTTCTAAACGTTTTGGTTTAAAGTAATACTATCCCTGCCATTCAGTTGCTTACTTTTTCCTTTGACTTTACTTTCACAGATGAGTAAGTATTATTTTTCTACGTAAAGATCAGGTTTAGCTCTTTGATTTTGTGGTTTAATTCTAACCTTTTACCTTTTGGGGTTTCTTAGCATTGCCATTGGACAGCAAGGGGGCGTTGCACCATTAATTGCTTTGGCACGGTCAGATGCTGAAGTAAGCATTTCAAATTATTCTTTAGTTGCTTGATAAGGAACACTCAAATTTTCTTGTGAAATATGTGTGAATGTTCAACTGAACTGCATATTTACCTTTTATATTTTTTACACTAAACTATTTTGCATTATTTATTTTCATTTTCAGGATGTTCACGAGACTGCTGCCGGAGCTCTTTGGAATCTTGCCTTTAACCCTGGTAATGCCCTTCGCATTGTAGAGGAAGGGGGCGTTCCAGCCTTAGTTCATCTTTGTTATGCGTCCGTATCAAAAATGGCACGCTTCATGGCTGCTTTGGCATTGGCTTACATGTTTGATGGAAGGTACATGGACTGACGTTACTAATTCATGGACAGCCTTCATTTTTTTTGATAAAAAAATTACTTGGCTGATTGATTTCCTTGACATTTTAGAGTGTTCAATTTTTTGCAGAATGGACGAATGTGCCTTGCCAGGAAGCTCATCAGAAGGCATTTCCAAGAGTGTGAGCTTAGATGGGGCTAGAAGGATGGCATTAAAGAACATTGAAGCATTTGTCCAAACGTTTTCAGATCCACAAGCATTTGCCTCTGCTGCTGCATCCTCGGCGCCTGCAGCATTGGTACAAGTGACAGAACGAGCTCGTATTCAAGAAGCGGGCCATCTGCGATGCAGGTTCACTCAAATCCCTTGGAGAAATTTACTTGACTGTTGTGCACTTGTATTCTCATGCCCATTTAATTTAGTATGCTCATGTTTTTATGCCTATGAATGTTGGACAATCAATTTTCTTCAGCAGAACCTTGCTGATAACAAAGTATGCGTTGCCTGGTATTTCCCTTCAGCATATGATGGATGTCTATTCACGTTATGCTTATATCTCTTTAGTATGTCGATTAAAATTTTCCTCTAAAATCTTTTACAAAATATTCAACGTACTTTGTGTTGTAAGAGGCTATCCCTTTGGCCGTTTGCTTTTTGTATGCCAGAATGCTGGAGTCAGGAGGGAATATTGGCTGTGAGGCAGGGAAATTTTGTCTTAAAGTTCTATTAATCTTACTCTTGTTTTCTAATGTCTTAATTTTTGATAATTGTTAGTGGTGCTGAAATTGGAAGATTTGTTACAATGCTTCGAAATCCATCACCTACGCTAAAAGCATGTGCAGCATTTGCTCTTCTACAGGTAAAGGCACAGATTTGAGTTCATAGTGTTTCTTCTGATTTTATAAGCCACCATTCAGTTCTTGCACAAATTTTCTTCAATACATGTATTCTTCCATATGCAGTTTACTATCCCAGGGGGTCGGCACGCCTTACACCATGCAAGCCTTATGCAGAATGCAGGAGCATCAAGAGCCCTGCGTACTGCAGCTGCAGCAGCAACTGCCCCATTACAAGCCAAAATCTTCGCTAGAATTGTTCTTAGAAATCTAGAGCACCACAACATTGAATCTTCCCTTTAATGACAAATTCAATATAAATCTGCAACAGACGGTGAGTTCTTGTTCAACTCAACTCATGGAGCTTAAATGAGCTGCATGGCATGCCTGAACCAGACGCTCTTGTAAATGCCCCATTAATCATATACCCAGTTTCTGTTGCCGAGTAGTACACAAACTATATGGTTCAGCTTCTCAGCTTCACTGTTACTTCCTGGTGTATAACTTTTATCAGAGGCGTCAAAAGGTCGTTTTTGAAGCATTTTCTTCCTGTATTCTCAGTCCCTATTCTAGCAGAATTCATATATACTGATGGTACTTTATGCAGGGAGTTGATAAGAAGCACATTACCTTGAAACCTTTTTTTTTTTTTTCTTCTTTTGGGTTAGCCATTTTGTTTTGGTTGTTAATATTGGTCCTTGTGATATTTTCCCTGTAATGATAGAAGTTCTAAATATGCTAAAGATTGTACAATGTTTAGCTCTCATTTTTGCAGTTGAACTGGTTGAAGATGAATTAAGGATGTTTAGTTATTGAACTTCATTTAATTTAATGTTTATCCATTTGAAGGTGAAGTTGTTTAATAAATGGTGGTGATGTGAATGAATTCAGATGGAAATTCTGGGGTTGAAATCAAATATGTCCTCATTGTTAATGGTATTAACTAAAATATAACTTGTAAAATTTTCTAAGATTTTGATTATGATCTTCTATTACATGAATGTAATTGTTGTCCTGAAGATCCTAATTCACTCCATGGATGAACTTGGCAGAGAAGAAGCTTTGGGTTTTTGGAGTATTGGATTCTCACGTGTTCGAGTAAGTATTGGATTTTCACATGTTTGCTACCATTTCACGTGTAAATATTTTCTTTGGAGTACAACACTCAATTAAGTATAAGTTATGGCATACTCACTTCTCCTATTTAGAATTTCTTGATTTGGATGATTTGAAATCATTTCATGCGTTTGGATGTCAAAAAAAAAAAAGTGAGGATGTGATTCAAATCTTATTGCTTTGAATCTTTTTTTTTTTTGTTCCAAATAAGTTGGATTTGGCAGAACTTTAATTTTCAAAAAACATGTTTCCACTTTTACCTCACGTCTTATTATATAGTAGTTTGTCTCTATTCAACTTCATACCTATCAATAGTTTCTTCTATATTCTGATTCAACGCCATTAAAGCAAATTCAATGTTAGGTTTGTATTTTGTTTCTCTATTGTATTTTGCTATTTTTAAAAATTGATAACAATAATTTCAATCTTTTCAATGCAGCTTTTCAATTTTCAACAAGTTTTTTTTATAGACAAGCAAATTAGAGGTGAGTTTTTTTTTTTTTTTGTTCATCTTTTTAAACATTTTTTTAATCTATCGATTTGATAAGAATAATATGGTTTTTTTGTTCCTTTTTATATATTGATGCAATTGGTTTTTTTTTGTCCTTTTTTAGTTTTATGTTTTCATACATTGGGTTGAAGAAGAAATCAATGACAAAAAAAAAATTGGTTCTTTTGAATTTTTTTTATCCATGATTGAACAGAACAAATCAAATCTCATGGATTTTGTTTAGATTCGATTGAGTTCAATCTCTTTTTTTCTCATTTAAATTAAGACATTTGCAACTTCTTTTTATTTTCATTTTTAACAATAATGATAACATTTGTAAATTTTAATTTAATAAGTTAGATTTGTTTTGATTAATGGTATGTTTTCATGATTATATGTGTTTGATAATATTATTTGATATTAAAATATTTTGTTATAAATTAAAATAATCTCCTACAAAATCCATAAGGGTATAACAGTAAAATGATATACTTTCTTTTCATTTTTTGTGAGCATCCAAACAAGAAATTTTAATTTTGATGCTTTCAAATCAATTTGGTTCCAAACACAAATAGGAATTTGAAATCATTTCCATCTTTTTATATCTTGGAATTTGAAATCATTTCTTATCAAATCCATCCGCCAAACAGAGCATAAAGGTTTAAATTTCTGCTCCTACATATTGTTGAATTAAAAAAAGTTTAAAATATTTGTTAGATTTAAATCCTATTTTAGTCTCATTCTCTTAACTTTGGTTTGTGGGAAAGTAACAAAGTTAGAATTTTTATTCTATGGGAGATAAGTAAAATCTAATCAACTAAGATAATTTAAATAAAGAAAAAAAAGAGAGTTTTTTTTTTCTTCTGTGTGTTTAACAATATGTGAGAATGAAGATTCGAATTTTTTACTTTTTGTTAAAAGTATAATGTTTAAACTAGTTAGAGCGATGCTTAGTTGGGAGAATGAAAGAGAATTTAATTGACTTTTCTCATAATACAAAGAGAAAGAGAATTTTATTGTTGATTTTAACATAATTTAAATGGTTTTTTTAGCACACATAATTTAAAGGTTAAATTACAAGTCTAGTCTTTTAACTTTGAAATTTGTGTCTATTTGGTTTTTAAACTTTTAAAAGTGTTTAATAAGTTCCTAAACTTTTAATTTTGTGTCTAATAGATCTTTGAACTTTCAATTTTAAATCTAATAGGTTTTCGACAAATTCGAATTTTTTAAAAATTAATGATTTGTTAGATATATATTTGAATTTTATGTCTAATGGAATCCTAAAATTTAAATTTTGTGTCTAGTAGATCTGTAAATTTTAATAAATTTGAAAGTTTAGGAACTAAATTTGTAATTTTGAAAGTTTAGGGATCAAATAGACACAAACTTTAAAATTCAAGGATTAAATTTGTAATTTAACTTAATTTAAATGATTATGATATTGATTAACAGATCATAGGTTTAAAGTTAAAATCCCTTGTTATCTAAAAAAAAAAAAAAAAAAAAAAAAAAGGTTAAAATCCCTTGTTAGTTGTGGTGACAAATAAGGGAATGAATTTTGTTGTGGATCCGGGATAGGTTTAGTTTGGACATTGTGACCAAACAGATCGATCAGGAAATGGAAAATCGTGAAAATACCGGGCGGTGGACCCATGATTAATACATGATGGGGTCCATGTTTATGCATCTTAAAACTATATAATGAAAACAAAATTGGCGGTGTTTCTGTTTTGTTCTGGCGTAAATTCTTCCCACGTTCTGACTGTACAGTTTTTGCTCAATTCCGTTCACTTTCCTCCTCTTTCGATTCCTTTTCGGTTGAATTAACCGGATCTGACTTCATCCAGTCGTCCTCCGGCTATCCCGAGCCTTCGTTTCCCTTCTATTCTCTCTCCGATCGACGAGTTCAAGCAGAAGAACTGTTCGAAATCAATTGACCCCCGAACCCAGGTTGGTCCTTTTCAAATCTCAAACCCAGATGGGTTTTTCCTTCACTCGTTCAAAAAAGACGGTTTTCTTCTTGGCTCTTGAAGAAAGTATTAACTTGTCGTAACAGTTAAGTCAATATGGCACTATTCTGATGCTCAAGAAATTCAATTGATAATACGTTTTGATTTTCGAGTTCTTTTTGAAGATTTCTTGTCCGAAACGGAATATGCAATTTGTTGAATAACCTCAGTGGCGATAGATCCTGTTTTAAGTTTTCCCTTTGGCCTTACATGGACTGTTATTTGTTTGTTGAAAATTCTTTTTGATCGGAGTGTAATGGTAGATGTCCTTTCTCACTTCCCACTTCTCATATTGGTGAAATACTTTTCTTTGCCCATTATTTTCTTTTGCGATTTTCTTCCCAGAGGCTTTTGTGTTTTGTGCTACCGCTCACTAATTTGGCCCTTTTATTTTTGGCTATATGATCTATGCGTTTATTGGTCTTTCAATCTATGCGTTTATTTCCCTTTTCTTTTCGAGATGAAAGATTGGTAGTGAGGTTAAGAGAATACTTTCTTTATCATCTTCTTCTTTTTGAATGAAAGTGGTGAGGTAATTCTTTTCTTTCTATCATGCGCTCATGGATTTCAAAAAAGCAATTATGAATTGTTACTATTTTGGCCACCAAATGAATTCTTCAGTGAATTCCTTCGTTCCGTACTTGTGATAACAGATGTAGGTTATTAACGATACATTCTTGGACCTCCAATTTAAATTTTCCTTTATGCTATCACATTTGGAAAGCTTAAAATATTTTTGTGTACTTTACGTACTTGTGATAAGCTCTGAATAAGTATTGGTGTACGTGTATTGCATGCTGATGCTGTTCATTTGTATAGATGTTATTGCCTGATTGCACAAAAGAGGGCCTTAATTTGGGCCTATATTAGCATGGGACCTGAAATTGGATCAAAAGTGAAGGAGGAAGCTTTGATGGAGGTTTCAAGGTGTGTGGAGGGCAAAAATGCGGCTCAGGATAAGCAGAGTGCAAGTAGTGGTCAGGAAAAAATTCATGACATGGAAGCTCCATCTGTTGAACGGACTATGATGTTAGATAGAAGTGAGGATATGGAGCTTGATATTATTGGGTGTACAGATAATTGTGAGGGAGGTCCTAGTAGTGAATGCAATGTTTCAACTGAAAATTCAAGCTCGTTTGGTGATACTGTTTCTGGGACAGATTATGGTTTGTTATTGGATGATGAAGAAGTTGAATCCCAATTATATGGTGATAATAATTTGCAGCCTATGTCTAATGGATACAGAGAAGTATTTCCAAGGTAGTACATGTATCTTTTCTTTTTTCTTTTCCCTTGTGCTGCATTTATTTGTTCTTTTTTTCCACTTTTTCTTTATACTTAATTGTGTGCTATTGGTGGATGAACAAATTTGACAACTGATTTTCATATACCATTAGTGCTGTATAGAGATTCGACTATTTATCCTTTTTCCTCGAGTTTCCAAGTTCAAGTTTTTCTTTCAGATTAATATTGATCAACATGGAAAGATTCTTGTCTTTGTTGGTCTTTGCTTCAAGATTAAAAATTCTTGTACAGCCTTCTCACCTCTTCTACTTTTGAGTTTGGATGTGTCAGTCAACTCGTATATCTGAAATACTTTGCTAGTGAATTTCAATCAGAAGCTAAGAAAATAACCTTGTCAAAAGAGAATTGAAGTCCTTGTCTCTTGTTGTACTATGATCACTGTCCAACCAAACTCCCAAAGGATAGCAACAGTTGCTTGAATCAAATTCTGCTGCGTGAAATTTTTAGATCAATTATTGTACTTTCTCCTCTAATTGAGTATGACAGGTCTCTATGTTGTGTACTTATTTTAAGCGGGCTAGAAGGGAATTTATGCATAGTATGGTCATTTAGTTTTGTCTGTTATAAGGGGTAGGATATTGCTCCATAGCTTCAAAAATTATGCAAACCATCTTATAATGAACAAACGGCATCTTCAAGGGTGTGAAGTGTTATGTGGAGGAGGTTTGGTACTTAGCTAGGTTTAACACCTTGCTTTGGGCGTCTCATCTAAAAAATTTTGTAATTACTTTCTCTTTATTTCTCTAAAAAAAATTATTCGTCAAGTCCTATTCTCTTGGATTTGAGCCCTTTTCTTTTTTGTTAGGCTAGTCCCTAGTTTTTTTTTAATGGCCATTGTTGGCCCTTTTGTATTCTTTCATTTTTTCTCATTGAAAGTTTGGTTTTTTGATCCAAATAAGATATAATAACAAGTCAATTATGTCAAAATGAAACTATAATTAACATAAAGATGATTACAAATATCATATATGAATTTCCTAGCTTTAAAAAAATATCATATATGAGTATATGTTATGTTGGTTGGGTTGTCATCCTTCCCCTTATTGATGGAGGAGGTGCTTCTGAATCCTCCTTTTATGGAGAAGGGCAAAGTGTTGTGGCAAGCAAGTTTCTTTGCAGTTTTGTAGGGTGTTTGGATTGAGAGGAACAATAGATTTTTAGAGAGGTCGAGAGGTCGGGTGCGGAGGTTTGGGAGGTGGCTAGGTTTAATGTCTCATTGTGGGCTTTGGTCTCTAGTCTTTTTTGTAATTATGATCTTGGTATTGTTCTTTTGGATTGGTCGGACTCCCTTTTTTTGTGTAGGGGCTTGTTTGTTGTATGCCCTTGTATTCTTTCATTTTTCTAAATTAAAGTGCAGTTTCTTACCCCAAAAAATAGAAAAAAAAACGAAGCCACGTCAAGTCAAACCAGGTTGATTTGAATTTTGTCTTTTTAGATTTTGTAACTTTTTTAAATATTTTTTTGAGAAGAAACCTTTTGAAATATGTATTGTTGGACTAGGACAGATATAACTCAACAAGCCTTATTTAACTTGGTTGAGTTTTGAACCATGGGTTAGGGCGCACTTGCTTATTCCTAAAAATGTTAAAGACTTCATGTCTTCACCTTGCATGGCTGACATTGCGAGAACAAGGCAAAAAAATTTTACTCATAAAATGAAGTCTACATTTCCCTCAAATATGCTATCTTTTCTCTCAACTTTATATGATATTCACGTGTTTATATATACATCTTACTTTCTAGGAAGAAAAAGTTGACAGATCATTGGAGAAAGTTTATAAGTCCTGTTATGTGGCGGTGTAGATGGTTAGAACTGCAAATTAAGAAACTTCAGGCTCAATCGTTAAAATATGATAGAGAACTTGCACTATATGATCAAAGAAAGCAGTCTGTCTACGAACACTTCTCAATGGAAGATTTTGATGTGAAGTCAACAGGATTCTCAAGTCACACTCAAAGACACAGGGTAATGAAAAGAAAGAGAAGGAAGAAAACTGAAGAGACAACTGAAGTAGCTTCATATATGGCGCATCATAATCTGTTCTCCTACTATGGTATCAAATCCTCGACTATTTCTATGCAAGGCTTTCTTCCCTAATGTCTCCCTCTATGACATCGTAGTTTTCTTTTGTTATTCCAGAGAAGAAGAGGTCTATTGCTGATGACATATCTTTGGAAGATATTTCTCTTAAATTAGGTATGTGAAGTTGATCGTATTATTACTTTGGTTGATGTCATTAAATTGTACACGGCTGAATAGGAATTTACTGCAGATTAATAATAATTGGAGTGAAAGCTATTTTAAGTGTTTGACTGTCAGATGAATTAGTTCTATACTTGATATTAGATTATGAAAAGTTTACATTATCATTTTTCTTAAGGTATGTGATTTTGTTGTCTCTTTGTTTTTCCTCCATATGTGGGTTTGACATCGTTGATCCTCATGAACTTACAACAATCCTTATGGAGATTCTTCCTAGAGAATATAACAAAAATTAGAACCTCCCAATTATTTCCCTAAGATTTCTTGATCCCTTGAAAGTTCTCATATTTCTCTTATTTTCTCTTAGATGATAGTTTTAACAATATTGAGCCATAAATCAGCTTTTCTTTTTCAGGGATGGCCAGAAAGAGTCTCAATACAGAAATTCTTTGGAGTTCTAGGGTGTTAGGAAGGACAAGGTGTGTTTCGGGGCGGACTTGTGTTAGGAATATTAGTAGGGAAATATTAAGAATATTAATAGGATATTAGGAAGACATTTTTGTACCAATAGGAGATGGTTTATGAAAGGTATTGAGAGTTTGGAGGTAGAGAGAATTTGGAGTGAAGTTATTTTACGAGGCTCCATGCTTCTCGAAGTGTGTGGGTAATGTATTTTCTTTTATCATTTCAATACTAACTTTCTACCAATTTCCGTTGCAAAATTGGTTCCTATCGTAGGGAAAACCATTTCCAAGCCAAAGATGTTAAAAATAAGCCGTCGTAGACCAAGAGAATAAGAACATCATAAGAAAAATGATTTGATGTCATACAATGGGGACCTGCAGAGAGAGAACCAGCCCAGCAAGATGCTGAAATTATAACGTCTTTATCAGACTTCATCACAAGACTGACTTAATAATATTTATAGACCATGCTGCTAATAGAAAAGAGACTCACATGCGAAAGAACCTGACTTGTCAATGTGCCAAAGTCTACTTTGGAGATCTTTAATATGACAGTGATGTATATTTTCTGGAATATATGTAATCATCCAATGGATTTTGGATTTTCCAATTTTATTGGTAGCTGATATACATCATCACTTGGGTTGGAAGAAACATCTTGTGCTACATACATTTCCCTCGGGAAATCTACTCTTTCCAAATAGATTGTTAGCTGGAATGCATGTGGATAATGAGGAAGTTGTATCTTAGGCAACTAGGCACAAGTAGTGCATTGCCGGTGGTTGGCCATTAACCTACCGAGGAAGCTCTTGTGGGTGGGAATCTGGTGAAAATTGGAATCCCATGGACCATGGTAGAAAGGAACCTGAACAAGCTAGATAGATAGAAAAATAAGACTTCTTCTAAAGGAGGCTATATCACCTTGTTGCAATCAAGACTCACCAGCATCCCATTAATAATTTCTTGTCCCTTTCCAAGATCTTCGAGTATGGTTGTGAATATTATTGAAAGGAAAATGTGCAAGTGGCACACTGCTTCTCTCTACGTTGATGTAGGCAGCTTGGGCTTGAGAAACCTAAGCGAGAATATTGTTGCTTTCTAAATGAATGTGTTGATTTTAATACAAACTGGATTCCTTATAGCTTTCTGTTGTAGCTCGCAAATATTGAAGTGGAAGGATTGGCTGGTTTTCTGCTATTAATAATGGGATTAGTGGAAGAAGTTGAAGTTCCTAAAGGTTTATCTAGGAATCCAGCAAGTCTATGAGTGGCTATGGAGATTGGGCAATGGACGATGTACTGTCTTCTGGGAGACTTGTGGATTACCAATCAGCCTCTGAAAGTATGGTCCCCAGATGCTTCCAACTGGCTAGTTTGGAAACCTTTTTCATGAAAGATTCTTGGAATCCTATAGAAGGGGGATGAAGTCTATTATTCAGAAGAACTTAACATGAAAGAGGAGAATTGGAGGAGTACACATAGGCAATCAGGAGAATTGGAGGAGTACACAGGCAATCTTGGTGAGTACTCTTGACAGTTGCTGACTTAACCAACAGAGACATACCATCTTATGATGGATAGACAAGTCTCAGAATTAATCCTGTAAATCATTTGCTGCCCATCTTACTAAAAATTGTGAAGCCTTTACTCAACACCTTACCTTTTAAAGGCTATTTGGAATAAAATCCACAGAAAAGTCAAGGTTATTCTTTGGTCCCTAGTTTTGAGGGGGATAAACACTACGGGCATGGTGCAAATAAAACATCCTTACATGCGATCTCCCCTAACAGGTATCTCTGCTAACAGAATTTGGAAGACCTAGACCTCGTCTTTCTCTACTACACTGTACTTCCAAATGTGGGGTTAGAATATGTTGAATGTGTATAGTCTCTCCTGATGCTTACCAAAGAATGTTAATGATTTTTTTGGAAACTTGGACAGTCATTTTATGGGCATCCCTTGAGACGAAAACCTAAAACCATCTCAAAATGTGAGTTGTGATGGCATTTCTTTGAGAAGCTGGTCGGAAAGAGACCAAAGAAATGTTCAAAAGTTTCAATCTTCGCTAGGTCTTTTCTAGAAGCAGTTCAGATGCATTTTTCCCACTCATCTTCGGGACTTTCTTTGGTGGCAATGCTAGAATCCTTTGGTACAATGCGGTGGTGGCTCTCTTTTGGAGAGACTGCTTTGATAGAAACAACAGGATTTTTCAAGGGGAACACTTGCCTCGTTACATTTTTTGAGATTTAGTTAAACTTCACTCTTCTACTTGGCTTTATAGGGATATCTCATCTCCTTTTTTGTACATGGTCAATAATATCATTTTTTTCCCTATAAAAATACAAAAAAAGAAAAGAAAGAAAAGAAGGAAAAATCTAGTGTTTGTAATGACCTTAAGGATCCTATTTGACCTTTTTATGCTTCACAGCTTACGCTTTTGAACTTCACTATAACCATGCCTTCTTTATTTATGCTAATTAGAGTAAGATTCATGATCATGTCTTGTACTTTTTCTTTCTGAGTTTCTGTCAATATAACTGTTATTAATAAACAAATAATTCTGTTTCTTACAGTTAAAAGAATATCCCATTTTATAGGATTTTAAGTTTGACAAGACTATTTATGTATGGAGAGCTCTTGGCTACTGTAGTCAATAGGCTATTGATTCTCTGCTCTGATCTCTACAGACAAGACAAGGAATATGAAACATGATGGCATCAATGACTTCGGGCCAATTGCAACTGATGGTTGGTCATCTTCTATGTTGGGAGATAATGACAATAATTTGGAAGAAATGTTTCTAAAAATTGAAGCTGCGCAGTCAAAAGTTCATGAGTTGAAGAATAGAATTGACAAGGTGGTGAATGAAAATCCCATGAAGTTCTCTTCAATCAATCAGCTATACTTGCTTGCATCAAGTGATGATCCTGCTTCACCTGAAGATGGAAATGATGTGTTTGTTAGGTCTTTGCATGAAGCATCACAACACATGTCTGAGCATGCATTAGATGTACTTATGCCCGAAAGTGCGACTAGAAGTCATGGAGAGGTCATGCTACTTCCTGATATGATTCACAGCGGGGATCGTGGAAGTGTAAGTTTCCTCTACTACTTCTATATGCAATATATTTCTTTTTCTTTTAATCAAAGAAATGTCGCCAATCATGGATTATTATCTTCTACACTGTTCATTTGTGAAAGTGCTGGTATACTTTCCTCTACTATTTATATGCCATTCTGCTTCCATTTTCGATTAAAGAAATGCTGCAATTATTGGTCACGCAAGTCTCATCTATCTTGTCATTGCAATCCTAACACTGTACGATGTATGATGAGGTTTTCTTATGTTTATTCTGTTTAAAAACGTGATCCTCTATCAGAATAGTAGCAGTAGCAATGTTACTTTTTTTTTTTTTTTAATACGACAAGAAACAGAAACTTTTCATTTAATTAATGAAAAGAAACAAAACAAAAGTCAAAGATACAAACTCCCATGAGAGTGAAAAGGAATAAAACACACACGAGGATGGAGATATAAAGACCTCCTAAATTCATACTAATATCTTGCAAAGAAAAGCCTAAAAAAGTTCCGAAAGAGAACACCATTAAGAAGTTTTCCATCTAGCCACCTTGAACCAATCAAACCATTGATTTTTCTTGTTCTCAAGAACTCTTTGATTTTGTTCCGACCAAAATTAAGAAATGATGGGTTTGACTACATTAACCCGGGGGGACTAATACTGAACTGATTTTTGATATTGTTATTGTGTTGCAACTGTTATGATTAGACGAAAAACAAGGTAGTTCTAAACATTGGAACTCACTTGTATGTTTGCAGACTCAGAAAGTTCTAATGCAAGATTCCGCAGTCAAGGAAGAGGAGCAAATTCCCGAAGAGGTTAATGGTCAGTTTATTGAGCAGAATCTGAAATTGGAGGAGCAAATCATTTCTCCAGCTGCAGTGTCTCAAGCTGACTTAACCTCAGAAGACAAGGAGCCTGACATGCAACACAAAACAAAACCCCCTTCTGCTGTCAAACCTAGTTCATCCAAGAGAACAAGAAAGCGGAGAAGGCGAAAAATCGGTTCGAGTAAACAGAAACGGAAAGCAACAGGTTAGCTGGATAAATGGGACTAGAGAAGATGGTTTTTTTGCTTCTTATGATGTGGTTGGAGGTCAGAATTTTGTTAATGGTTATTGTTCTACTTCTACTGTATATTTTCCATGTCATTCTCCTCTCTCATCTGCTGCACATATCAACTCAATTATTTGTATATGCTGCAAATATTCATTAATTATGTTAATATGAAGATAGCATTAAACCGCAGTGGTTGACTACAGTCGTTGAAATGGGAGCTTTACGCATTCAAAATTTCAGTTTCCAAGGTCAACTAACTTCTAAATCATAATTAGATGAAGTCAAGAGTGTTGGAAGCTAATTTCTTACAATTCTAATGAGCTTTACCCTTTAATCTAACTTCTTCGTTAGTTTGGTTTTGGCATTTTAAAGATGATTTCAGAACATACTGAGACTTTCAAGCCACTTAAAAGTATGAGAGGAAAGAAACTTATGAAGTGGATTTATGTAATCTATGTCTAAATTATAAATAGTAGTTATGTATCATATGCATTTTATTATTTGTAAAAATTAGGTTAAAATACTAGTTTGGTCTTTGTATTTTGAGATTTCTTCTATTTTAGTCCACTTTCAAATGTCTCAATTTAATTTTTGAACTGTCAATAAATATTAAAATTAGTCTTTACTGTTAGTTTATTGTTAACTCTTCTTAAAAAATAGTCTCTATTAGTCATATCTCTATAAATTTTAGAATATTTTCATATAGTGTCTTTTCTTGAATGGAAATTATTATTATTATTATTATTATTATTATTTTGAGAAAAATGAACTTCAAAGTAATAATAAAACTAATTTTAAGATTTATTGAAAATATAGGGACTAAAGTAGGATGAGATCCAAAGTACATAACCAAAATGATATTTTACATGACTAAAATGATATTTTAACCTAAAGATTATATGATGTATAAAAGTTACATATCTGCCAACATGAACATAACTCAATTGACATAAAACATGTATACTCGATTAAGAGGTTAGAGGTTCGAAACTCTCACCCCACATTTTAAAAAATAAAATAAAATAAATTTACATAACTGAATGTTAGGCTCTATTTTTTTACTTTGAAATAAACACTTGGAATCTCAAATAAAAAAAATGAAGAAACATTTACTTGCATTAACAAATAACGGTAAAAAAAATATATATATATATATATCAATGGCTGTCACCTTCTCTGTTTACACTCTCCAGTTTTCTTTTGTCACTTAACGTATATTCTACAACAAAACAATAGTACAAAGAGCGCTCAAGTAAAACATGTTTTCTACATACATCGATGGTACGAAGAAATGTTCTAGCAAGTCGCAACAATTCTTCTTTCTAACAAGGACAACAATCCTTCATTTTAACAAGTGGTTTTAATAAGCTGACTTCTTCACGATCTTACTTGAACAAGATCTGTTCTATAGGTTGTACAACAATTTTGTCCTTGAATTCTAAGGTTACTGACTTCCCTCTCTCATCAGCCAAATTTTGTAAACTACCTATATAGTTGTCTTCAGAACTCTTGATTTTCCAGCGACCTGACAAAAGAACTCAACAAACATCCAACTTTTCAATTATTTCAAAATGCATCTGCAAGTCTGCAGGCCTATCAGCAAAATAAAATTTCTCAAAAACCTGCAACTTTTCTCCACTTTCCCGTGCTTCAGATTCAAGAAAACTCAACATTTTTTCCTTCTCATCTCGTATCCAAACTCTTCTGTTGTCACACCATTGTCTAGGAGTACCATGAAGAACGAAACGGATTCCTCTCGACTCCCGAACAAGGCTACTAGAGATTCTTTTAATCACATCAGGGTCTGTAAGATATGCACCATGGCTGTTCAATCCAACATCCACATAATGAATCTCTGTTATGCTTTTCAAAAAGTTTTGTTCTGTAGTAGATATGAACCGAACCTCATCGAGGTTAGAACATTCAACACCTGATGCTTGATTAGAATGAGGTAGATTCTCAACAGCTATGAAGTCTTTCGAGCCAAGTTCAGCAACTAGCTGGTTAACTACAGTTCCTCCCTTGCTAAATCCAAGAATGATTGTTTTGGGTGGACTGCAATGCAGTGTGGATATGGTGGTTGGCTGTGATTCTTGTTTTCCCCTAGAAATTATCTTCTTTACCTGCCAAATCCACAACTGAATGCATTAGTTCATGTCAAAATCAGAAGCAGCAAACCCATTTGAATCATATGATTATGAATGGCTATGGATTGCATTTGCTGTTTGATCATATTCATACCTCATTGTAGCAACTTCCCAAAAGTAAAACGGTTGACATTGAAGCAGGAAACCCATTTGGAGTATATGATTTTGGTTCTCCCCATCGATTCAGAGAAGGTATAAAATCCTTATATATAGCAAAAGCTCCATTGAAATCAGAAGCCTCGATAACCCATGTATTAGTGGAGTCTCCAAATTTCGAAACTAAAAATTCTGCTATGTTCTGCAGATCAGACAGTCTCTCAATCACTGGATTGCCTGTTCCTTCAACCCGATCCCCATTGAAAAAGATGGCGTTTGCAGAAGGAACCTGTTACCATGAAAATATTTATAAGAAGTTCCCAACTTGACAACTGGTTAAAACAACTGTTACCATGAAAATGTCATGACAATGTGGTTGGTCCCTAATAATCGTTAGGTATAGATTCACTAATAACCACTAGATATATATTTGAAATTTTTTTATAGATTCGCTTTCGTACATCTAATGATGTAGAACTATCGGTTATATTGTGGCGATTTCCTCGAATAATTTCTCCAACATAAAGGCGATACCCAGAAGAATTCCATCTTTTTTATAGTGATGCTTGGCATGAAATTCCACAATACAGTTGCATTTCGAGCATTGAGAACTTACAGTCAACGTTTTGGAAGTTGGGGAAAGGCAGAGTGATGCTCCAACTCGATAAAACTTGTGGCTCTTGGGATGCAATGGAACCTTCAAAACTCCACTCCAACGCTCTATCATCAAGAGCTTGTTTGAATTGAATCGGCTAGAGTGGATTAAAATGGAGCTTTTGTGTATTTAACTCCACAGCATCGGAAAGTTTGCAAAAGAAAAAGAAAGAAGCAAATTCTTCGACAGTAAGGATTCGATTACTACAAGCTTGTCAAAATCTCTCGTTTCCAAATGCATAGAATATCGTCTCACATGAAATTCTTGCAGCTAAGTACTTTAATTGGCATACGAAAGAAACGAAGAATTTCAAGTAAAAGAACAGATGGGGAATCTAAAAAGATCATCAGAAAATCAATCTGAAGTCAGAGAGTGAGCACATACCGTAGAATCAGATGCCCAAAGAGTTTAAAAGATAGTGGATATAGCCGGTTCTTAAAGAAGTCGGACCTTTACTAGGACTTGCGTTTCGGTTTTTTTTTATTTTTTTTTTTTGCCTCTTTTAAAACAGGCTAAATTATATATATATATAAGTTTAGTATTTGAAATTTCAAGTTTATGTCTATTTGATCCTGAATTTTAAAAAGTATCTAATAAGTTCTTGAACTTTTAATTTTGTGTCTAAGAGGTCTCTGAACTTTAAAAATATATAATAGATCCCCAAACTTTTAACTTTGTGTCTAATAGGTCCTTGACATATTCGAATTTTTTAAAATTAACTGATCTATTATATATATAATTAAAATTTATGTCTATTAGAACCCTAAGCTTTCGATTTTGTGTCTGGTAGGGTTCGTGAATTTTAAAAAATATTGGATAGGTCAAAGATATATTATACAAAAATTAAAAATTTAGGGACCTATTGGACACAAAATTGAAAATTTAAGGACTTATTAGACACTTTTTAAAGTTCATTGATCAAATAGACATAAATTTAAAAGTTCAGGGACTAAATTTATAATTTAACCTAAAAAAATACAACTTTATCATTTGTTTCAAAATTAAATGACGGACTATGTTTCATGTGTCAGTTAGTATTTTAGTAGCTTATGTCCACAATATATTAAAACAATAATTTATTGATACATCCAACTTTTTTTTTTATAACAAATTTTAACAATGTTAAAGGAAGGACTTGTTTCAAATTCAATATTAAAATATAACACTACATATATAAATAGTTAAATTACATACCTGTGAACTTTTCAGATTCATGTTTATTTAGTCTCTATAAACTTTAAAAAGTGTCTAATAAATTTTTTAATTTATGAATTCGTGCCTATTTAGTCTTTTGAACTTTAAAAAATATAAATTTTTAAACTTTCAATTTTGTTTCTAATAGATCATTGACAAAAAAAAATTGAAAATTCATGAATCTATTAATTTTCAATTTTATGCAATGATCTATTAGATTAAAAAAATCATTAACATATGCAACGATTTTTTTTACAAAAAAAATCACGTATTTACTGGATACAAAACTCCACTAGACAGTTAGTATCAGAGCAATGGCTTAAGGTTCTGTAGACTTTAGAATTTTTGAAGTGTTTTGTTAATATGAAAGTTCATGCCAGAACATTAGGTTTGTTTGTTAAGTAGAGATTTTTATGTCTCTAGGTGTTAGTCATCATAATGTTATTTATTTATTTATTTATTTTGGCTCCTAAAAGTTGGTTAGTTGATGCTTGGTAGAAGAATGTCACCCCAAAGAGCGATTAATCATAGAGGTAGAAATGTTGAAGAACAACAAGATCAAAACATCAACATTCCGCGAAGCCCAAGAACTAATAGGCATGCTCCAACCAATGATGGAATCAATCGTGTGGTGGAGCAATTCAGGAAGCTTCAACCACCCGCTTTCGATGGTACAAGCACAGACCCAATCATTGCGGATGAATGGATTGAGGAAATCGAGAAAACTTTTGATTTCATGGAATGCAACAATCGACAAAAGGTGGCTTGTGCTGCTTACATGCTGCAGAGAGGAGCGAACAAGTGGTGAACCTTAACCCGTAGAACATGGATGTGGCGCAGAACCCTTTGAGCTGGGAAAGGTTTAAAGAACTCTTCTTTGAGAAGTTCTTTCCCCCCACTGCTAGACAAGATAAAGAGGCTGAGTTCATAAAGTTGGAACAGAGAAGACTATGTTTGTTGGAGTATGAGAGAAAATTCGATGAACTTTCGCAATATGCCCCTCATTTGGTAGACACTGATTGGAGGAAAGCAAGACAATTGGAGAGAGGTTTGAGACCAGAATTAAGAAAGCATGTTGCTACTTTCTAGCTGAGTACCTATGCTGATGTGTTGCAGACTGCACACATTTTGTCACAAGATGCTGATCTCATCAAGCCTTCAACAAAAGAAGGAAGTTCCAAAAGAAAGTTTTATGCTGGAGAAGGTTCAAGCCAACCACAAAAGAAGGTAGGTCCAAGCATTAATGGGCAGTTGGCAGAGTGCAAGACATGTGGAAAGAAACATTTAGGGACGTGCTACAAAATGTCGGGAACTTGTTTTCGATGTGGAAAGTTTGGACATTTCACCAATAATTGTCCTTCGAGTTAGAAAAGTGATGCTATGAGAATTCAAGATAAGAAACAGAAAATGAAAGGCAAAGTTTTTTCCATGACTAAGCAGGAGGCTGATGATGATCCTAACGTTGTGTCAGGTACCATTCTCATAACTGAAATTACTGCTTTTATACTGATTGACTCTGGTTCAACGCACTATTTCATATCTGCTGCTTTTGTTAAAGAGTTTGGGTTAGTACCTGTGGATTTGAAACATGTACTTACGGTATCTACTCCTTCTGGAAATGTGTTACGAACTGATAAGGTAGTTAAGTCTTGTCAGTTGAGTATTGCTAGTAGAAATTTGATTGCTGATTTAATACATCTTGAGATGACTGATTTTGATGTGATATTGGGAATGGATTGGTTGTCAGTAAATCATGCAAACATTCTTTGCCATGAAAAAAAGGTTTTGTTTGCCCCTCCAAACCAACCAAAGTTTCGTTTTAAGGGAATGAAGGTGCACTCTCCTCCAAAGATTATATCAGTACTTAAGGCATCGAAGCTGATTGAGAATGGAAGTTGGGGGTACTTAGCTAGTGTAGTCAATACTGAGAAGACAAGTAAGCTGATTGAGAAAATACCTGTAGTGCGTGATTTCACTGATGTTTTTCCAGAAGATTTATTAGGGTTGCCTCATGATAGAGAGATAGAATTCTCTATTGATGTAGTATCGGGAACTACACCCTTATCTAAAGCACCCTACCGAATGGCCCTTGCTGAACTTCGGGAGCTTAAGGAACAAATCTAGGAGCAAAGGTTTTATTCGCCTAAGTGTTTCTCCTTGGGGTGCTCCTATGCTTTTTGTTAAAAAGAATGATGGATCTCTTTGCCTATGCATTGATTATAGGGAGCTTAATCGTGTGACTATAAAGAACAAGTACCCACTTTCTCGAATTGAAGATTTATTTGCCCAGTTTCAAGGTGCCACTATTTTCTCAAAGATTGATTTGAGGTCAGGCTACCACCAGCTGAGGATTAAAGACTATGACATACAGAAGAGTGCATTCAGAACACGTTATGGACACTATGAGGAGGTAATGCCTTTTGGACTAACTAATGCTCTTGGCGCCTTTATGGATTTGGTGAACAGAGTGTTTAGTGATTTCTTGGATAAGTTTGTCATTGTCTTTATTGATGACATCCTAGTTTATTCTAAGACAAAGCTAGAACATGAGTTACACTTAAGAAAGACATTGGAAGTGTTAAAAGAAAAGAGATTGTATGCAAAGTTTAAGAAATGTGAATTTTGGCTAAAGAGAATTGCTTTCTTAGGGCACGTAGTGTCTAAAAAGGGAATTTTTGTAGATCCAAGCAAAGTTGAAGCGATTATGTGTTGGCCACGACCCACTAACCTTAGAGAAATTCGAAGCTTTTTTGGTTTAGCTGGTTACTATAGAAGATTTGTGGAAGGCTTTTCCAGAATTTCATCTCCTTTGACTCAGCTAACCAGAAAGAATGCACGTTTCCAGTGGTCAGAAGAATGTGAGCAAAGTTTTCAGGAACTAAAGAAAAGACTCGTTACTGCTTCTGTTTTAATTGTTCCTAGTGGGGACTCAGGATTTGTGATTTATAGCGATGCTTCAAGAAAAGGTCTAGGTTGTGTGCTCATGCAAAATGGCAAGGTTATTGCTTATGCTTCACGACAACTCAAGAACCATGAACAAAATTACCCCACCCATGACTTAGAGTTAGCTGCAGTTGTGTTTGCACCAAAGATCTGGAGACACTACTTATATGGTGCTCGATGTGAGATTTTTACTGATCATAAAAGTCTAAAATATTTCTTCACACAGAAGGAACTGAATATGCGTCAGTGACGTTGGTTGGAGTCAGTTAAAGATTATGATTGTACTATTAGTTACCATCCTGGTAAGGCTAACGTAGTGGCTGATGCCTTGAGTAGAAAGTCTCATATTCAGCATCTTTACTCACAACTCAAGAGCAATTGATCAAGGATTTCGGAAAGTTGGAAATTGATGTGACTCTGGAGAACGTAACGTCTTTGTTGTCCAATTTGGTGATTGAACCATCGTTGATTAGTAAGATCAAGCAAGCTCAATTTCTTAACCCAGCTTTGAAAAGAATTGTGGTTGATGTTAAAAAAGGTAAATAGTCTGAGTTTTCAGTAACAAGTGATGGAGTTTTGTGGATGGGTAATCGTCTTTGTGTTCCTAGTGACCCAGTTTTTAAGAAGGAGATTATGACAAAAGCACATAGTACTCTATATTCAGTTCACCCTGGGAGCACAAAGATGTACCAAGACCTTCGAAAAACTTATTGGTGGATAGGAATTAAGCGAGATGTTGCCAATTTTGTTAACCATTGTCTAACGTGTCAACAAGTGAAGATTGAACATCAGAGACCATCAGGACGCCTTCAACCATTGGATATACTTGAGTGGAAATGGGAAGAAATCTCAGTGGACTTTGTGACTGGATTGCCTAAGACACAGTTGGGACTTGAAACTGTGTGGGTTATTGTTGACCGTCTAACAAAGTCAGCTCACTTTTTACCTGGGAAGTCTACTTATACAGCAAAAAGATGGGCTTAAATTTATGTCAAGGAGATAGTTCGACTTCATGGTATACTTATCTCTATAGTGTTTGATCGAGATCCAAAGTTTACATCTAAATTTTGGAAAAGTTTGCATAAGGCTTTAGGCACTAGACTTGAATAAGCTACTTGGGAAACTAAAAAGGACATGAAGGAAAGATATCCTGAGTTATTCTCTTAGCCATGTATGAAAATTTCGAGGACGAAATTCCTATTAGGTGGGGTGTTTGTAACAATCGGAAAAAAAAAAAGAATTTTTATTTTATTTTATTTTATATGTTTATATTTTTATTTGTTTTATTGTTTTTTTCTAAAACCTTTTTGAATTAGGATTGTATCTTCTTTTTAAATTGGGAGATAAACCTTATTTTCTTTTTCTTTTTAAAAAAGAGAATATAATCTTTTAAAGGTTAGGAAAAAACCCTATTTTTCCTAACTTTTTATGCAGAAAGTTGTTTTGAATGAGAAAAATTGGGTAGATAAGATTGTCTATATTTTAGATAAGCTTTTGGGCCTTTAAGATAGAATTTTGGTTTCTAATCAATGAAGTATTGGATATGTTTAGGCTTCTAGAAGATTGACCTTAGTTCAAGAAGTTGGTATTGTGGAAAATTGAAATTGAGATTGAGAATTGTAGGATTATCAATCGAGGTAAGTAATTTCCACATCCCTTCCAAAATAGCAATTTTTGTACAATTATGTTTTTAATATTGTTTATTTGACAAATGTTTGAAAAAATGTTTTGTATGATTTGAAATTGGTCGAAATTGTTTTATATGCC
Organism: Trichosanthes truncata; assembly: GCA_033996785.1. Taxonomy (NCBI): domain Eukaryota; kingdom Viridiplantae; phylum Streptophyta; class Magnoliopsida; order Cucurbitales; family Cucurbitaceae; genus Trichosanthes; species Trichosanthes truncata. The sequence goes on from JAWPNB010000003.1 coordinate 975,607, forward strand.
TTAAAGTATTTTGCTATTTGAAAGTATTTTTGCCATTTTGGATAATTTGAAATAAATGTATTTTGATTGATTTCAAAGTGAATGTAAGTTTGTTTTGGTTATGAGTTTGAATAGTTGGTTTGATGAATCTTTATTGAAATTGTTATTTGAAACTACATGTTTTGTTTCAAATGTTTACGAAAGAATTTTTGATCATTTTGATAAGAGCTATCTGAATATGCCAATTTTCTGTTTTAAGAATTGTTCGCATGTAAATTTCAGTGAAGAAATAAGAACACGTGCAAATGAAACTTTGTATTTGTATAACTTTGAATGTAGTGGAATATAATTTCTAGTACTTGATCCTCTGATTCTCTCTCTTGCTTATATGTTTCACTCGAGGGCTGTAGAGCTTATTCTCGAGATTGAAGCTTCAATGGATTCTTGGGATCTCGAAGAAGTGTTCTTGATCTTCGAGAAAGTGTTCTTTGTTCAGGAGATGTTTGATCTTCAAGAGCTCAAAGATTTTTTTTACCTTTGTTTTTTAATTCTCTCTGAGATCTCAAATTTCTGAACCCCCAAAATGGAGGAGGAAACTCGCTATTTATAGAGTTCCCAAGGCTCCCAGATGGGTTTGGGCTTGACTATTGGACTAGGCCTGGTGGACTTCAGGGTCTGGTCCTTAGACTAAGCTTGATTGACCCTGGGCTTAGCCTTGTGGGCGGAGACTTTGCTGTTTAAGGCTTCTCATTTAGGCTTTGTCTAAAATTAGCCCAAATTTCATATAACCCAATTGCATATTTGGATTTACCTTAATTTAATTTAGAGATACTTGCAAATTTAAATAATCTCTAATTAAATAAATAGTTTTGTCACTAATTTTAATTAATGACATGACAATTTCTGATTGGCCAAAATTTCTATTCCAACAGGAATGCTTTGCTTATTTGTGGTAGTAGCTTAAATTGGAATTGATGGAATTGTTCTGGCTTATTTGTGAAAAGACACATTTGTGGGAAGATACATTTGTAGTTTGGCATTCCTTTGGAATGAAGATTCATGTGTGTGTTTCACTCACATGGCCTCACACTTAAGTAATTATATTGATTGTTCTGATCGATTTTATCGACATCTCTGACTGATTGAAGCTGATATAATACAAAATTGTTGGTTAAAAACTTAAAATACCTATTAGACATTTTTTTTTTGTAAGTACTTTAAAAATGTCTTGAAAGAGATCTTCTAAAAACAAACTTTCAGAGCTCAGAAACTGAAATTGTAGGGCTCGTTTGATAACGTTTTTGTTTCATGCTTCTTGTTCATGTTTCTCATTTTTCAAGAAACATACATGTTTGATAAACCATCATGTTTCTTGTTTCTAAATTTTTTAGAAACGTTTTTAAAAAAATGACAGATTTTGAGAAGCTTCAAAAAGTAGTTTCTCAAATTCTGTTTCTATTTTTTTTTCCTCCAAGTTTCATGCATGTATTCTTATTTCTCTTTTTATCCATCTCTGCCCTATCTCTTATTTCTCTCTCTTCCATTCTATTTTTTTTTCTTTTAATACTTTTTAATCTTTTTGTTTTTTTCTTATTTTTTATTTTTCTTATTTGATTTATTTCTTTCTATTCGTTCTCTCACATCATAATCTTTTTTCTTTTAATCGTTTATTATCTTTTTTTTTTCTTTTTTCCTTTTTACTTTTCTCTTTTCGTTTATGTTTTTCTCTTCTCTCTTATTTTCTTATTTTCTTTTACTTTACATTAACGAGCATATAGTTATTATTTTTTTATTTAATTCTCTATTATTTTTCCTTTTGGTACGATTTTATTTTTTTATTAAATAAATAAACTAATAATGTATTTCATGTTTACCATTAAATGTAAATATATATATATTTTTATATATATATATATATATATATATATATATATATATATATATATATATATATATATATATATATATATATATATATAAATTCTCTCTCTTTTTCTGATTTTACTTGCGTGTATTATTGGCTAATGCATTTTTAAAGAAAAATAAAAATAAAGTTTATTATTAAATTAAAGAAATGTGGGTATGTTCGATTGTCTGACCTTAGACAATTTACAAATTCGTCTAATTAAACTAACTCTTGAAAGTCAAAATCATTCAAGGTGAATTGATTGATGTGAGAAATAACATTGCAAATCAAATTTGAACAATATTTGAAGAATAAAATTTATTATTATTATTATTAATTAAGTGTTGGGCCTTAATAAAATACTATAACATATTTATAATTGTTTTATATTTATTTTAATGCATATTATAGTATATGTACTAAATTTTATTTTTACCAAAAAATAAGAAACAAGAAATAAAAATAGTTATCAAACATGTTCTCTTTTTAGTTTTTAAGAACAAGAAACAAGAAACAAAAACAAAAACAAGAAACGAAAAACGAAAAACAATGACAAGAAACAAGAAACGAAAAACAAGAACGAGGCCGTAATTACCCTATAAATTCCAACAGGAGCAAGTGCAGAAACCCTTGCTGAAGGCTAACGCTCGCTCCTTTGTTCCTCTTTCTTTGCGGCCGCCACTACTATAATCGGAGAAGATGAAGGTCGTAGATTTATCATCTTCCTGACTCATTTCTCTAGTTTCAATGCAATACTAACTTTCGTGTTTACAGTTTAATATCGCGAATCCGACTACTGGATGCCAGAAGAAGCTCGAAATCGACGATGATCAGAAACTGTTAGCTTTCAAATTCCCTTATTCTTCAATCTGTTGTCTTAATCATGAATGTGCATTCTATGTGGATGAATTGTTTTGCCTATCTTCAGTCGAATGTTCATATCGTAAACATTACACAATTACATGTAGTTGGTCTAATGGAACGTTGAAAAGTACATCTTTGGGTTTCTTCGACTGAGTTTTACCTAAGCATGGCTTCATATGTTTAGATCTTTGATTTCAATACCAAGACTTTCTGGAACTGGGGGATTTGAGATGTACAATAAAAAAAAATGGCTCTCTTTTGATCAGTAGAGGAGTGTTGAAATCGTTTGTTTTTTGCAGTTTAGATTTTTGAGTTAACGTTCTGCCTTACTATGTTGGATTTCAAATAGCTTATATATTGACATCGCTAGACATCTATCTGCAGTACTTGCATTGCTTGTTTTTGTTTTTCCCCCCTTATTTTTTTGGTGAAGCAGCAATTTTTCCGAGCAACAATATTTTATGAGTTTTAAATGAACAAAAAGAAAGATTTTAGCTATTCCCTTTTTGTTTGTTTGTATGTTTGTCATCATTTTTACTCTAGTTTAAATTTCTTCATGGACTAAAATTATCTCTTGTCGTTGTTTAGCCGTGCTTTTTTTGACAAGAGGATCTCCCAGGAGGTCAGTGGAGATTCCCTCGGAGAGGTATGTGTGCTCTTCATCCAATGAATGAAATCATAGTTCCTAGTTGCTGTCTCTGAGTTTACTGATGGAGGATTTTCCTCTTCTCAGGAATTCAAGGGCTATGTTTTCAAGATTATGGGAGGTTGTGACAAGCAGGGATTCCCAATGAAACAGGGAGTTTTGACCCCTGGCCGTGTCCGTCTCTTACTACACAGAGGTTTGTGGAACTGTTTATACTAGTGAATGGTTAACCCGTTCAATCATACCTGTGGCCTTTATTGTTTGTTTCAATAATTTATAGCACTATCATAAGTAATACAAGCATGTGTTTGACTTTTGTGGCCAGGTACCCCTTGTTTCCGTGGTTATGGTAGGCGTAATGGAGAGCGCAGGAGGAAGTCTGTGCGTGGATGCATTGTCAGCCAAGACCTTTCTGTTTTGAATCTGGTTATTGTGAAGAAGGGAGATAATGATCTTCCTGGCTTGACAGACACTGAGAAACCAAGAATGAGGGGTCCCAAAAGGGCATCCAAGATTCGCAAACTTTTCAATCTGTCAAAGGAGGATGATGTTCGAAAGTATGTTAACACATATCGTAGATCATTCACCACAAAATCTGGTATGGTTTACGATTGCTTTTTGTGGTTTTTAAACCTGTCGCAACAAACTAAATTGGTGGTTGTGGGCGGGGAGGTTTAGAGGGGTTGTCATTTTCCAACAGTGCTTGATAGATGGTGTGAGTAGGGGTCGAGGTTTAATACTTTTTTCATAAAGTTTGATAGTTGATGGATGTATTCCTCTGATAACCTATGCTTTGTGTAGTCCCAACGTTTCTAGATGAACCCTCATTTGACATTGGATTACATTGTTGTTCACTGTTTGCACGTCTAGATGGATTGTGCTTAATAAAGTTGGAACAAGAGAGTTATGGGGGTTAATGGTTATGACGGTCATCTACCTAGGATTTAATATTTTACGAGTTATTTTGGCAACCAAATGTAGTAGGTTTAGACAGTTGTCCCGTGAGAGTAGTTGAGATGCATGCAAATTGGTCCAGACACTCACAAATATTTAAAAAATAATAATAATAGAGCTGGATTAGTCCCTCAGTCTCAATTTGGCGATTAATAAAATTTTATTTTATACAAATGGTTTCTTCAGTTCCATTTATTTTGGAATTAAGTTTCTGATGATTTATTTGACTGGCAGGCAAAAAGGTTAGCAAGGCCCCCAAGATTCAGAGGTTGGTCACCCCACTGACCCTGCAGAGGAAGCGAGGAAGAATTGCTGAGAAGAAGAAGAGAATTGCGAAGGCCAAGTCTGAGGCTGCCGAGTTTCAGAAGCTCCTGGCCTCTAGGTTGAAGGAGCAAAGGGAACGTCGCAGCGAGAGTTTGGCCAAGAAGAGGTCCAGGCTTTCTGCTGCTTCGAAGCCGTCCATTGCTGCTTAGTTTGTTCACATTATTTATGTCAGTGTTCTGTTATCTTTATATTTGCATCTTGCTTTGCTTTTAAAAGAATGTACTTTTTGCGGCTGCATATATGAGATATGGAATGTTTTGGTATTTTTGGTGATGTTTTGTTGCCCTGAACAAGTCTTTCTTCTATGTTTTTGTTATTTTATGTCCTTTGTTTAGGGATTCATGTAAACGGTAAATTGTACACTTTTTCTACCTAATAGATATAGACCAAAACCTTCTGCACCAAGCAAGCCGAGAGGGATTTCCTCCATTCACTCTTTATTCACTTTCACTTGTATTGACTTTTTGACAGTCATTTCTTGACATACTTCATATTTTATGGAAGTCCAGAGGAATTTTGAAATTCCAGCATGGTAAACTGATGAATTCTCTACTTCAATTTTAGTGGATGTTTAGTTCATGTGTTAGTCTCAGAAGTATAGATTATATTTAATGATATGGGTTTGTTTGTTTTAAGTTATATATTTGTTAATTATATAAATTTATAAGTTTAGTCTCTAAACCTCAAGTTCGTGTTTAATGGATCTCTAAACTTTATAATTATAGATTATATGTTTGTTTTTTTTGTGTGCTGTGTGAACATCATTTCTTTCATGTCAAATGGCCCATAATATAATAACAAATAATTTGAAAGTATACTCATCAAGGATTAAAAAGTCATAAAGTATTACATCATACCAATAAGTTCATTTATCTATGGTGGGACGAGTCTAAAAAGAATGATTAGTATTTTCAATTTGGGTGTAATACGTAAGACATAATTTGTTTAAATTTAGGCCTCACTTTAATAGTCATAATAGACTTACCAAACAAAAATCAATAAGTCAAATCTACATTTAATATATGAAAGGTTTTGCATCAAATGAGTATTCTAAAGTCTTTTTTAGGTCATAGATTAGCTTTTACAAAGGCAATATAAAATCTTTATTTCTAAAACTTATTCATTTATACAGTTTAAATACATTGCTATTTTTGCGTTTTAAAAAAATATACATTGCTATGTTGAACTTAAAAAAAAATTACATTGCTATTTCGAAAATTGGACCTAACCCAAGTACACTGTCGAAATCTAACTTCTCTCTTAAATAATATGGTTTAGTTTAGGCTTTCGAACTCTTAAACTCATTTATTTGTACATTTAAAGCAGTACTATGTTCTTTTAGTCATATTTTAAAGGTTAAATTACAAGTTTAGTCTATAAATTTTGAAGTTTGTGCCTATTTGGTCCCTAATTTAAAAAGTGTTTAATAGATCATTCAACTTTCAATTTTATGTTCAATAGATCTTTGAATTTTTGATTGTGTATAATAGGTCATTGACATATTCGATACTTTCTAAAAGGTTAATGTACAAGTTTAGTTCCTAAACTTTCAGACTTGTATTTATTTGGTCCATGAACTTTAAAAAACATCTAATAGATCATTAAACTCTCAAGTTTGTATCTATTTAGTCCCTGAATTTTAAAAAGTATTTAATAGGTTCTTAAACTTTTAATTTTGTGTCCAATGAGTCCTTGAAATTTTTTTTTGGTGTCTCCTTGACCATATTTGACTTTTTTTAAAATTCACGGATCTATTAGGCACAAAATTGAAAGTTTAGGGTAAACATAAATTTCAATTTTATATCTAATAGATCCATTAATTTAAAAAAAAAATTTGAATATGCCAGAGACATTTTAGACACAAAATTGATTATTCAAGGACCTATTATACACATTTTAAAAGTTCAAGAATCTATTAGATACAAAGTTAAAAGTTCACGAATCTATAAAAAAAAATTTAAAGTTTAGGGACCAAATAGATGCTAGCCTGAAAGTTTATGGACTAAACTTATAATTTAACATTTTTAAAATGTACACATCAGTAAATGCAAAACTGTAAGTTTAGGTGCCTTTAGACATAAAGTTCAATTTCGACTTTATCAGAGATCTATTAGACAAAATTACAAATTTAAATATCTATCAGATTTTTTAAAGTTCAAGATCTATTAGACACTTTTAAATTTGGAGACTAAATAAACACAAACTTAAAAGTTTATGGACTAAACTTTTAATTTAACATATTTTAATTCAATAAATTATGTTTCTTCCCTAGCAATTTTATTTATTATCCACCATATAAAAATGGTTTAAAATCCTAACCACATTTGAAAAAAGTAACTTTTTAACAATTGCGGCCAGTTTAATTACAATTCAATTTTTAATAATTAGAAAACGCTTACAAAACAAGCATAAAATTTAAGAAAATAAAGCTAAATTTTAAAAAATTCCTATGAACTTTGCCATTGGTGTAAAAAACACTCTTATTTTTTAGAAATTACAATATTACCTTTGATCTTACATAAACGTTTCAAAATTACTATTGGATAGAATTTCATTAAAATGTTGGATAGAAAGTCAATATAGGACGTTTGCTTAAATTAAGTTTGAAAGAATGACGTTCTACCACGTCTACAAATTTTCTATTTGAATCATAGTAGTTTTGAAACGTTTACGAAAGATAAAATATAATATTACAACTTGTGAAAGGATATAGATATTTTTGAAAGAAACGCAAATATCGAGAGCATTTTTTATAATTTAGCCAGAAAATAATTATCTACCCTTAAATTTATATTTTTATTCAATAAAGTTTTAGAGCGTACTTGCACTTGGCACGCATTTGGAAAGTAACTTTATAAACAAAGAATCCAAGAGCTATTTTGGGTATCAAAGGGCTTTTTGGACATTTTGCATTACATATCGGCAACAGATAAGAGAGAGAATAAGCTCTTGAAGAAGGAAACGACGACGTTTAACTACACGGAAGATTTCGCTTCCAGTTTAGCCCATCCGCTTGAAAGCCCTCTTCGTTTCAGCCCGGAGGGGCTTCATCTTTCTGCTCACAAAGGCCCGAATCGGAAAAACTTATCAGACAGATTTCACGCAGCTCTGATTCTCCCTTTTCTCCGAGCCTCGAAAGGGAAAAAGAAAACCAACCCAGATTACAGAAACAGGACTCGCTCGTAACCATACCCAGATTCCAATTCTTCTTCTAGCCCCTCAATTCTTCACTTCACTGGTATGGCTTACAGGACTCTCACTGTGGTTTATTCGCCTTTTTTTTTTTTTCCATTTCAATATATGGGGTCTTCACTTTTCAGTACCATAAATTGTCAAGATGGGGTTATGATTCCTTTGATTTTGTTTTTTTCCCTTGTCAGCTCGAATTGCTAATAGTGATGTGTTCTTTTCTTTAGCTGCCTCGGAATGTGCATGTTGGCGAGATTTATCCTGGTTATTTGTGTTTATTATGTCTGATATTACATTCATTTTTGTGTGTTTTTTTTTTTTTTACAATAGGGTTTGGGATTTTTGCAATCCCCATTCCTTTCTCGCTTTGTCTTTTGCTATTTGATTCTGAGATTCGTTTATTGGAAAAGTGAGGTGTTTCCTTTTCGTTGTATCCTGCTTGTCCGATTGGCATCTTGTGAGCCATGTTTTTATTTAGTTTTTGTCTTGGGATTGGGATGTCTTTGAATGAAGAACAGTGGTCGACGGAACATTAGTTAGGCTTATGTCCCGATGGATTTTATTTCTTAATTCTGTGGGCAGACCGCAGACACCGTTTGTTTTAGTTTTTAGAATTTCATCATCTGAGAACAAGCACTGTGGAATTTACTTTTAGAATTCTTTAATCTCCCGATTCTTATCTATGAAAACTAAATCTGGACTCCTAGTAATGTTGCTTCTAGATATCTTCAATACGAACTGAAGTTGCATGTTTTCATTCTACTCATGTTAATCTTGTTTCATTTTCCTTTTACTAGTTGAACCCATATTTAGAACTTAAATGCATTTATTATATTACAGGTGATTTTGGTGCTTATCAAGTTTGTTTGTTGAATGACACTATCTGCGACATAGAGCAGTCATGGCAGATGGTTCGGAAGTCGAGGAGCGGGTGGATCTTGAAGAGGATAATTACATGGAAGAGATGGATGATGACATGGAAGAACATGCAGATGAGGATGGAATAGATAGGAGAGATGGTGAACATCCGGAAGAGGACGTTGAGGATGTAAGTGAAGAGCCTCAAGTTCACACGGAAGATAAATTCTCAGAAGGTGGTAGAAATAACATATCCATAGAATCTATAGAAAATAGAGATAAGTTTGCTTCTTTGTTAGATGAAGATGATCTAGAGAAGCATGCTCAGCTTCTTGCCCTTCCTCCTCACGGATCTGAAGTTTTTATTGGCGGACTTTCACGTGATGTTTCAGAAGAAGATTTGAGAGCTTTGTGTGAATCACTAGGTGAAATATTTGAGGTCTGGAGTGGTGTTTATTCTCTATCGTGCTCTTTCTTTCTTTCTCTGGGCCTTTGATTTTAGAGGTACGTTTTGTTAATACAAATGTTTTGCAGATAAGGATAATAAAGGACAGAGATTCTGGTGAAAGCAAAGGTTATGCATTTATATCGTTTAAAACCAAAGAGGCAGCACAAAAGGCTATAGAAGATTTGCATGGTAAAGAAGTCAAGGTAATTGTGGGGACCCCCTTAAGACTTTGATGTCCTTATAATTACTTTACCATGTTTCAGCAGCATCAGAGCTACTTTTTTTTTTTTCTGATATCCATTACCAAAAAATTTAAATGTGATTTTAGTTTATCCTTCACACTACAGGGTAAAACGATAAGGTGTTCTCTGTCTGATTCTAAACACAGATTATTTATTGGTAATGTCCCAAAAAGTTGGACAGAGGATGAGTTTAAGAGACTTATAGAAGGAGTTGGCCCTGGAGTTGAAAACATTGAGCTTATTAAGGTGGAGTGGCAAATTTATACATCTTCTCTAGAAATTGACAGTTATTGAGACTTTATGTTTTTTCTTCTGTATAATCAATTGCAGGATCCTCAGAACCCAAGCCGAAATCGTGGGTTTGCATTTGTTCTGTATTATAACAATGCATGTGCTGATTATTCAAGGCAGAAAATGTCGAGTGCGAATTTTAAGCTGGATGGAAATTCCCCAACTGTCAGTTGGGCTGATCCAAAAAGTATGCCTGATAACTCTGCTGCTGCTCAGGTAATTGAGTTATCATCATTGGAGAAAATATATGGGATCTATGTGGCATTTTTCAAGTATCTTGAAATTTCATATCAACTGGAATTTGGTTAACAAATGTGGTACTAAGGTTAACAGAGGAAAGTCATGTGTCGTGCTGTTTTGTTTCTTCAATTTCAATAACTAGATAAGTGATAGCAACCAGATATCTGACCCACAAAATTATATTGGTTGACCAACTGAACATTGAGCAAGGAAATGTGAGTAGAAAGATAGTCATCTTGGTAATTTTGAGGAACCTAATTGTCTGGACTTCTCTTTGAGCCAAGTTCAGTACAAAAGCCTCACAAAGGGGCCTGCTGCACCCCACTGGATCTGGCTGGCCACTGACAAACTTCAACAAATTCTAACTGACCCAATGCCTAACACTAAGATGAAAACACATTCCGTTTGAGGTTCGGTGCATTGTTTTAAAAAGCCCGTGCTTAGGCACTTAGGCAGCTTGCCTAGTTGAAAGTGCAGTTCTCACCAAGTGTAACTTTTTTTTTTTTCTTTTTGGAAAAAAAAAATAACACTACAGTTTAATGAATTAAAGAAAGGAAAACTTAACAAAAAGCTTTTGGTTCTCCTTTGTTCAACCTTCTCACTAAAGCATGCCCCCTCTTCCCGACAACTGTAGAGGAACATAGAAATAAGACTAAACAAAAGATGAAAATATGAATATTTATATGTCCAATGATGGGAATAATTGAAGTGGAGATCTATTTGGTGATGAATGACAGATTTGAACTTTTAGGTCTTTGTTATGTGATTTTGTAGTTCATTCTTTAAATTAGAAAATAAAATGAAAAAAAAAAAAAAAAAAAGCAACCCAATGGGCTCTTAATTATTAGCCTTTGATTTTATTTTTCCTTCCTTTCTTTTGTGCCTGTATTATAAACCAAGAGCAGGTTTTTCTTTTCTTTTCTTTTGGTGTGTGTGTGTGTTGGGTGGGGGGGTGTTGGATGGTTATTGGTTTTTTTTTTAAAATAAAAGTTCATAGTGGGTTATCAGCGATCTTCAGGAAATTTGTCTTCTGGAACTCTACCTAACAATATGTAATGCATCTCCTTGGTGAACGTGTGAGCATTCAGCTTAATACTGGACCATTAAAGTAGCTTTCATGTTTGCAATTGTTTCTATCCCTCAAACCTTTTAACTGATTGCCATCAGTTCTCTTTATGACTGTATTTAAAAAAAAAAAAAATTTGGCAACAACTTTCTTTATGACTGTGTATTAAGATGTACTTGAAGGAATTGAATTATAATTTGAAATGCAATATAGTTTCCAAATTCACAGGAAGATATTTAAAAGCGCATGGTAGTTTGAATACTACATTGTCGATGGTGAAAGCTATAAAGACTTGTTTTGTTTTGGCATTGACTGCCTGTTTTCTTATTTGTTTGTGCTAGTAAGTTTTTATAGTTCTACTACATTATGTCGCAGGTGAAGGCTCTTTATGTGAAAAACATACCTGAGAATACTACTACTGAGCAATTGAAAGAACTGTTTCAGCAGCATGGGGAAGTGACAAAAGTGAATATGCCACCTGGCAAAGCTGGGAATAGTAAGCGGGATTTTGCATTCATTCATTATGCTGAGAGGTCAAGTGCATTGAAGGCTGTTAAAGAGACAGAGAAATATGAAATTGAAGGTTTTGTTTCTATATCCTCAGAGATTTACATTTGAAATCTCAAATGTACAATCATATCCCCTTTTCTTTACAGAAAAACGTCAAAACATATTTTGACTTTTATTTCTGTTCCTTGGTGCGTGCATGGATAATCAAGTTAGGCTGCAGACAGAACGTGCCCAGTGGGCCGCTCTGATTTTGATAGCTTTTTGCAGTATTTTCTCTCTATTTACTGAAATGGACGATGTGTTCAACTTATGCATGGAAGTTCATTTAATGCATGTCTTCAACATTTAAAAATAAAGTAGGACGAATCAGAAGTAGTCAAGTTGTCTAAACAGATCTGCTGTATTTGACTGTGTTCTATTAAGAAAAAAAAATGATGATAGGAGGAGGGATACAGAGATGCTTTGTTTGAACTTTTTTCTTCTAACCCAATGAATAATCGTCAGAGATTTTATTCTGCAGGCCAAGTGTTGGAGGTTGTCCTTGCAAAGCCTCAAAGTGATAAAAAATCAGATGGAGCCTATTCCCATATATCTGGAAGTCATCCAAACCATCTTCTTCATGCTGGATATGGTGCTTATGGCGGAAATCCATATGGTTCCATAGGTGGGTATGGTGTTACTGCTGGCTTCCATCAGGTAATATGCTTATTCTTCTTTCTACTTTTAAGAAAAAACTTATTTAGAGGTCAAAATTCCTCTGTAGCATCTCAGTTAGGTTTATCTCCCAAGGTGAAAAGAAAAGAAGTGAAAGAAGATTTTGGCCTCTCATGTTTTTTTCCTTCATTAATCTCATGGATTTTCTTGTATGACAGCCAATGATTTATGGTAGGGGGCCAATGCCTGCGGGAATGCAGATGGTACCAATGGTTTTACCAGATGGTCGAATTGGTTATGTCCTGTAATATTTCACTCTTACTTCACTTGAAATCCATTTTATATAACCATATAAGATAGTATTATATATATTGTCACTTCTGAATGCAGTCAGCAACCTGGAGTACCAATGCCACCTTCTCGATCTCGAAGAAGTGAGAGGAGCAATGGCTCAGGTGGACCAACGGGTCGTTCAGGAGGTAGCAGCAGTGGTGATGAAGTCAACCGTGGCAGAAGGTATCGGCCCTATTAATGGTAAAGAACTGAAGACGATTGTGTCATTGGACATTAGGCTAATCACAGGAAATAACAAAAATCCCCACTCAAAAAGAATGTAAAAGAACTGAACAACATAAGAGAGAGCAGAGAGCAGAGAGGTTTTGAATGACTGAAAAGATTGCATTGAGATCCCTTTTCAGGATAAATTGGAAGATGATTTGCTTTTGTGGCGATTCTTATTAGCTTTAGAGTTACAAAGAAAATTCTATGTACCAAAAGCAATGCAGTTAAAAGTTCTACTCAATTTTAAACCTTCTGTTCTTGCTCCCATTCTTGGTGTCTTTTCAAGGTGGAAATCATGTGTAATCACTGGTAAAGGATAGCTTCATTTTTGTTCATCTCTCTTTTGCAAAGCAGATGCTTTCTGTTCATTTTCCCCTCTGTTATTGTTTTAGGCTTGATTGGTTTAGTTATATTTCTTGCCTGTGCAAGACTGAGTTGAAATATTCCTAAATTTTTATGAGATGCTGACATTTAGCCCAAATTGAGGGGAGAAGCTTTCCTTTTATTTTTGTTAGTTCAACGACAATTGAGGTGGGAGATTCAAACTCTTGACCTATTAGTCAAAGGTATATGTTTTAACGAGTTGATGCTTAAATTGGTTGGTATGAATTTGCTCGTAGATCATTACTTTAGGGTTTATCTCTTATGGTTTTAAGAAATCTATTTCAAATATATGTTTTTTGTTTCCTTGTGCTTAGTCTTTAGAATGAAATACTTGTGACTTCATAATATTTAAAAACTAACGTCTTCTTTGAAAATTATTTTCTTTTCGGTTTTGGGTTTTTAAAAATTTCATGGTTCTGAGTTCTTGATCAAATTTTCAGAAATAGAAATTGTTTTTATTTTTTGAAAATAAAAAAATATATATATTTCTCTTAAATTTTTAAGATTTGACATAAAAGCTACTCACACAGGCAAAGTAGCTTTTAGATTTTAATTGCATTCGTCCTATTGCATAAAAATGATGAAGTTAATACTGTCTATATTCAAGTGAATTGATTAAAATCGTATTTAATTGTAGTATTTATTTTTTATTTGGTTTTTGGTTTTTTAAATTAAATTTATAAACACTATTTTTACCGATTTTTGAAATTTTGTTTTTGTTTTTAAAATTTTACTAAGAATATAAATCTTTCTCTAAGAAAGATGAAAACCGTTGTACTTAAATGGTGAGAAAATAAACATAATTTTTAAAAATTAAAATCATAATCGTTACCAAAGGAGATTTTAGAAGAAATAAGTTACCAAATGTAACGTAAATATTTTTCTTTTTTTATTTTTTTTGGACATTTATAAAGAGTTGAAAGGGATTTTCAATCTTGGTTGAAAGTCATGTCAATAAACAACATTTAAGGGGCGGTTGTCCTTTTTAATAAGACTGTCCTTGATTGTAACTCCTTTATTGAGTTAGCCCCACAAAACTAGACATAGATATAGGTAGGGGAGGAGGATGTCACACTATATTTAGGCATTAGGTAGAGTTTTATGCTTATTAAAAACTTTAATTTTGATATTAATACAAAAAACAACATAAATATCATATTCGTCTTCTCTAAAATTCTAAAAACTTCTTCAAAATAGATTGCAAGACAAAGAAAATTGGCTACTTAAACCAAAATAAAAAATTGTGATTAATTGTGGACTCTTAAATATTAGCTATGAACCTATTGGAGTTGGTAAAAAGAAGAACTTTATTGATTTTGGTTTTTTTGCAAAGATAAAAGTAGGAGATTTGAGCTATTAATTTCAACTGTTAAATATAGTTGAATAAGTTTAAGAGAATTTATCCCAAGGAATAGTCTTGGAGAGATTTAAATGGCACCATTCAGTTAATTTGGCTAAATTGTTGATTGAAGATTAATAATAACTTAATGGTTAAAGAGCTTTAGATTTAAGGAGAACAAAGAGAGAAAAATCAAAGTTTAGTGATATGATAAATCAATTGACTTCCTTTATATTTCAATTTTTATATTATAGGATATTGCATTTTACACTATTTAATTTGATAGTTTGAGTAAAATTAGACAATTTAATTGAAAAAAAAGAACTAGGCACAATAAAACAAAATAGTGGACAATGTAGGTTAAATTACAAATTTAGTATTTGAACTTTCAAGTTTGTGTCTATTTAATCCCTAAACTTTAAAAAATGTTTAATAGATCTTTGAACGTTCGATTTTATGTCTAATAGGTCAGAATTTTAAAAATGTGTAATAGATTCTTGAACTTTCAATTTTGTGTCTAATAAGTCCTTGAACTTTAAAAATGTTTGGTAGATCTCTAAACTTTTTTTTTTAAAGAAAAAAAGTGTTTAGAAAAGTTAGCCCCATCATATTTTCTTTTTCTTTAAATTTAAAATTTCAATGATCTTTTTCACTGTTATATTATAACAAAAATTATATAAAATGCACCTAAATTATATGATTGGTTTCAATTATATAGGCTTAAAAGTTTCATTTTTAACTCTTAAACTTTTAAATTATCTAAAAAGAAAACTCTTTATTAGCTCCCCTCATTAATATTAAAACAAAATTCTAAACTAGCAGTTGAGTAATCAGGGGCAGATCTAGATAATATAGTTTGAGGGGCTAAATTTCAATAATGATCGTTTTGGGAGTCAATGCCATCATTCACGTCAACTTCACTTGAAGGCTTTTTATAAACCATTTTCAATCTTAGGGGACAATTAAAAATTAAATTCAAACTTCGATGACCAGATATGTCACTTTTAAAAAGTCAAGGACCAAATAGGAATTCAATTCAAATATCAATGATAAAAAATGTTAGTTTCTAAAATTCAGGAACCAAATAAAAACTCAAACTATGTTTAAATACCAAAGACCAAAAGTGTATTTTACCCCAAAAAAAATTACAAAAAAATAGTTCAAAAAATTATAAAGTCAATATAAATTAGAATACATAAGTTAGTTATTATAATAGTATGGTAAAATAAAATATTACATAAGAATAATGAATATATGATTTAGTTGGTGATTCTTATTGATTATAGTGCACCAATATATAATTTAATTAGTGATTCTTAGAATTATCATTAATCAATATCTAAATTAATCAACAATGTATGTTCACACTATCATATAAAATCAAATTATATCCATTACTATAATTTAAGTTAATCAATTATTTATAAATTAAAAAAATGCTATATTAGTAAATATTTTTATGTATGTTTGTAATTTTTTTTTTAGTTCAACAATAGCGGAGTGGGAGATTCGAACCTATGACATCTTGATCATAAGTACATATTTTATGCCAATTGAGCTATGCTATGATTGGCGATGTATATTTGTAATTAGATTTAAGAAAATACATATCTATATAAATTCGGTAAATTACCCATTTATATATATATATATATATATATATATATATATATATATATATATATATATATATATATATATATATATTAAAAAATTAAAAATTTGGGGGCCACCCCCAAAATCCCCCATGTGAGTAATGCTCAGACGATATTAGGTGATGAGAGAGAAAAAAAAAAAGTACACGTGACTATCATTTTTCTTTCCTTTATTCCAAAGGTTAGAAGTTTACCTCTCACAATTAATTGAAGAAAAAGTAGGTTAGATTTTTTTTTTTTTTTAAACTAAAAGTAGGGTTAGAATTTAAAATTTGTAAAAAATAAATTAAATAAAAAACAAAAGGTAGCAATAGGAATTTACCTTATGTATCATTAAGGAGAAAATGATATCGTCCTAACATCAATGAATACCAATGTTGGTGACCTAACAAACAAAAAAAAAAACGAAGGTTACTTTTAGGCAATTAAATCAATCGATGCATAATTGAAATCAACCTTATCATTCAAAAAGATTTTATATAATTTAGCCTATTACAAATAAGAGGAAAAGATTCAAATGTAAAATATTTGATTTCCAACCACTTGAGTTAAGTTCAAGTCTGATAATTTTTAATTATTCACACATTAAAAATAGGTTAAAAAATATTTTTAGTCCAATACTTTCAATGAAGCAATGACTTAGTCTTTGTACATTCAGATTTGTAATAATTTAGGCTTCATTTGATAACCATTTAGTTTTTTATTTTTAGTTTTTGAAAATTAAGCTTGTTTTCTCTCAATTTCTCTACAATAGTTTTCATCTCTATTTAATAAAGTATTTGAATTTTTAGCTAAATTCTAAAAACAAAAACAAGTTTTTAAAAACTTTTTTTTTTTTTTTTTTAAATTTTACAAAACATGGTTTGGTTTTTGAAAACATAGATAAAAAGTAGATAACAAAACAAGAAAATTTATAGGTGGAAGTAGTGTTTATAGACTTAATTCTCAAAAATAAAAACCAAATAGTTATCAAACAGGACCTTAGTTTTTGAACTTTAGTACATAATAATTTAGTTCTTATACTTTCAAAATGGCAACAATTTAGTCTTTACCGTGAAATTTTCATAAAAATGAAGTGTCAATTATTTTACGTAATGATTTAATCTTTGTTGTTTATAAACACATTTACTTTCTAATTCATTTATCGATCTACATATGTAAACCTCACTAAATCTAAATAATATTTTAGAAAAAAAAATCAATTTATACCATAAACTTTGGGGTTGTATCACTTAAAACCTCAAATTAATAATTTGATCAATTAAAACTCTAAACTTTTGTAAGTTAATCAATTTAGATTCTCTATCAAAATTTCATTTTAAGACAATTAATGCATAACTTTCACATATGCACAATACTTCTTTGAATGCATGAATTAATATAAATTAGATAGAAATACTAGAATTAAAATAGATAGTAGTTTTTTTCATTTTCTTGTCTTCTATTTTTATCTACTTATTTAGATAGAATAATGCAATAATTTTTTTTGCTACTTTGATAGGATTTTGAAAAAAGAATAATTTTATTTAAGTTATTTTGAACTGATTTTAATTATAATTAAGTGAAAATAACTCTTAATCATTAGCAGATAGTCTAAATTAATTTGTTGACCGATTGTACATACCTAAACCATCGAGTCTAATACATTTGGTGGCTGAATCATTACAAACTAAGATTCAAAAACTCACTTGGTAATGTAATAAAAGTATATTTTTAAGTTTTTAACCTTACAAATAATAAATATAGAGGTCGCTTTCACCCTGTTTTTCTTTTTTGGAAATTAAATAAAAAGTTTTTTTTCCCTTTAAAGAGAGGACCCACATCCAGTCATAATTTCCCACGTGGATTTGTTGAATGACTCTGCATTAAGGACGCCATGATTATTCAACAGGAACCTTGACCGGAAAATTTTCAATTGAGTCGATCCATGGGTTAACTCGGTCGCACTCGGTCGCCGGAATTTCTCGCAGCGCCTTCCAAACTGCACTGTTACACTTGAATCCCGCTCCGAACGCCACCTGCCAGATCCGGTGGCCTTTCGACACTCGATTCTTTGCTTCTGTATATGCTAATTCGTACCACAACGAGCTGCTCGATGTGTTTCCGAATCGGTACAGCGTCATCCTAGAGGGTTCCATGTGCCACTCACTCAGTTCGAGGTTCTTCTGCAGAGCGTCCAGCACCGCTCTTCCGCCGGCGTGGATGCAGAAATGCTCGAATGCGAGCTTAAAATCAGGTACGTAGGGTTTCACTTTTGCTTTCAGCACTTTCTTTTTCACCATCGATAGGAAGAAGGTGAATTGCTCTGAAAATGGTAGTACCAAAGGACCTAGAGTCGTAATGTTGGTCTTTAATGTTTCACTTGCAACCGCCATTAATTCGCGTGCGAGTGAAACTCCAATTTTCCCCTTGTCGTCCTCTCTCTGATAAACGCAATTATAGCTTTCGTCGTCAGCTCCTTTGTGAGTCCTAATTGTGTGAATTAACTCGTATTTTGACCGGGATCGATCGCCGTGCTTGTTCGATAACAGCACGGCGGCTCCTCCCATCCGAAACAGACAATTGCTGATCAGCATCGAGCGGTCGTTGCCAAAGTACCAATTTAGGGTTATACTTTCGGTGCTCACAACGACCGCATACGTGTTAGGGTTTGCATTGAGAAGGTCCTTAGCTAGCGTGATCGAGATAGGGCTTGCGCTGCAGCCCATTCCACTGAGATTGTAGCTCTTAATGTCCGTTCGAAGCTTGTAGTGGTTCACTATCATTGTCGACAGCGATGGTATGGGATTGAATAAGCTACAGTTGACGATTAGAATTCCTATTTCACTCGGGTCCAAGCCGGTTTTCTCGAACAGAGCATCGAGTGCGCCGAACATTACAGTCTCAGCTTCGAAGCGAGCTTCGTCAAGACACAAATTCGGCGGCCGAGATGTAATTCCTCTCGACAAGTAGGTTTCATCGCCAAGACCGGCTCGTTTTGCAACTTTTGACATAAACTTAAGGGCATCCTCTTGAAAGGCACCGCTCTCTGCACTCATCTCCAGGAAGCTGTCCACCGTCATCTTCCTCACATCCTTTGGTTTGTGACAGGCAAACTCCACCAGATAAACCGGTGTGGATCGCTTGGAACAGTAGAAGCCAAGAAGAAATATAGACATCAAACCGGCTATGGCTGTAGTTGCATCAATCCCATATTGAAATCTCGTGGTCGGCAGTAACTCAGACACCCGGAAGAGTTTGAAACCGAAAAGTTGAATGGCAATGGAAATAAACAGAGGCAAAATTACGAGTAACATAAGAGTAGTGGCAGAGTTGCATGAGTACCCATATCCTAATTTGACATATTTGAGCTTGACTGACTGTAAAAAGTCCGGCAAGCGTTGCCGGATTCTGATGAGGATGGAGGAAGAGTCCTTAAGCTCCATTTCTGCCGTTAATCTCTCTGTATCCATCTCAATGCTCTCCATATTTAATGTCTTGCTAATTTCTCAGTGGAAGTCTTTGTGCAGTACTCTCTCAAGTCTCACCCTTCTGGTTGATTTCTTGAAGCAAAATATGTTCCTGCTTATATAAACGCAAGAATAAGGCTTCCCAGAGAAGCCAATCCAGAGAAGAAGAGAAATAGACACAGAAATTAATGAAGGCAAAGACTTGCACACTTTCAAACTACCATCTGGTTGGGTAGTGAGAAACAGGAGAGAGAGAACGGGGGTGGAGAAGCAGAGAGGGTTTGGCACCTGGTAGCAGGCCACGCAAGAATAGATATAATGAATACAAGAAAAGTGAAAGGAAGGAAGGAGGGGTGTGCTTCTAAAATAAATGGGAGTAGTTCCAAGAATGGTGAGATAGCTCAACAACCACACATCTCTGCAAGTAAGTTGGAGAGAAATACCTTTCTAAACTTAATTAATGTAGAAATCCTTTTCAAATTGTAGTGGTTTTGAGATTGGTAGTTAGATATTTATTTGCATATCTTCTTAAATGACATCTCTCTCCACACTCTTCTAGGCTTAGGATTGGATCATCTAGCTCCATGCTAAGAAGAATTCCATCTCAGAATCAGTTCCATGTAGCCTTTTTTTTTTTTACTTTGCAGATATGTAGGAATCATTTATGTCAATGCCTAAACTTTTACTCCTAAATGTTACTCTTATCACTTTCATGTAAACTTTTTGGAAAATGAAAAGAAAAAGCTAGAGAAAAGTCAAGTTTGTTTTGAAAGGATGCTATTAGACTGTTGATGTCACTGTTATCATAGGACTGCTTGTGCATGTCTGAACCAAGTTGTGGACCATTGACTAAAGAACTGAAGTGGGTTTTTTATCCATTCACAGAAACTCAAATCAGAGAGAGGCAGAGGCCAAGATTGCTTCTTTGGATAGAGAGAGATTCCTCTAATCACATAGAATCAAACCACCAAGGATTGCTATATATCTCTCCTCCCTTGCTTGTTAGGTCTCCCCATATATAGCATTTAGTTTCATCTCTCAATCTACTTGAGTTGTTTCTGCCATTTTCTGTCTCTCAATCATAACCATTGTTTGTAGCTTGAAGACTACATTGTAAATTAGAGATACTAATTTCTTTTTAACAATATTTCCATTCATACATCTTATTGTAAAAGATTATTCTAAAATCCATTTTGAAGGGGCCGTTTGGTTTAAGGTTTCATTAGATGCCTATGGGTAATATATGCCTAGGAATAAGATGTCTGGGAATCAAAGATGATTGTGTTTGGTTCTATATGGTAATGCTATCAGATTTTTATAACAATAAGTGATATTAGCATTTGTTTTATAAGATTAATTTAAGAAATTTTATATAATTATGGTGCACTAATTAATAAAACAATCAAAATTAATTTAAAAAATAAATATTATTTTTCTAAAAATTTATAATTAAAAATTAATGATTATATTTATTCAAGTGTAATTAATTATAATTATTAAAAATAATGTCATACTAAATTAATCATAATTATAATTAATTAATTAATTATATTATTAATTAAGGATTTGATAGTTTTAATCATAATTATTATTAATTAATGTATATATTTAAATAAATTAATATAGTAAAATGGGATGTCAAAAAAATAAGTATGTATTTAAATCAATTAATCTATTAAACTGAAATTGTTAAATTCATATAATATAATTAAAATTTTAATGTAATTTTATTGATTATAGATTTAATTTACATATATTAATTAATTTAAATTAATTAACTTTAATAATATAAAATAAAATAATACATAAAGAATAAAAGAAATGTATTAAAGATGAGAGAGAATAAAGAAATGTATTAAAGATGAGAGAGAAGGAGCGAGAGAAAGGAATGAAGAAAACCCACTCTTTTGGAAGGGTATTCTTCGTGGGCATAAGGGATGCATGAGAATATGTTATTCTCATGCTCAAGGGTACAAACCTTGTTCCAAACAAGGGGATGTATATCCCTTACCCATTCCCACCCTTATTCTCATCCTCATTCCCTCAATCCAAACGACCCCTTATTGTAAAAGATTATTCTAAAATCCATTTTGAAGGGTTCAATTGATAACCGTTTTGTTAATAAAAGTAGGTTTAGGTTGATAACAATTCTAACCCCCTCTCATTATTCCATTTATTTTCTTTAACTATCCTTCGAACCAATTTCCTTTCTTTGCTAATAAAGACAGACTCTTATGATCTCATTTCATTTTATTTTCGTAAACTATCCTTGATTGAACTACCTCTAATTTCTCTTTTAGATCATGCACTCCTTGTTTTTTATGCTTTTATTTTCTCTTCATGACTCTCCAGTCTCCCAGCTCATCTCTGTGCTCACATATCTTTTAGGTTTTTTTTCCACGTAAACTTCTAGACCTCTGCATTTCTGTTATTCTTTTCTTGAACTTCTAGACTCTCCTCTTTCCCTTAATTATTTTGAATTTGATTTTAGTACATCTGTTTTTTTTACAGATGTAATAAAGGATTACTTTTAATATTAGTTATTGTTAGTTAGTTAATAATATAAATTAGTTGAATCTCCATATTAAGCAATTAACTAACCTAACTTGCCTAATTTGACGTTAATGAAGTAATCAAGGGGGTAACAATAAGAATAGCCAAAATAAAACAGCGTTTAGAAAAAAAGTAAAAAACCTTCTAAAATTCGAAACCTAAAATACCTCTGGTTTCAAACCTAAAAAACACCCCTAAAATCAAGCAAAAAAATATGTTGGTTCAATCCATCAAAATGTAGTAAGATATTATAGCATCTATTCAAATCTAGATACAATTTAAATCCAAATAAAATCACTAACTTAAAGCTAAAATATACTATAAAATTCCTAGAAAGACGAATTAATGAATTTGAGTGAAAAATACCGAAAGTTATATCTGTATTGGAATTCTCAATCATAACCATGCAAACAAACCCCTAGCTGCAAGCATCAAATCTTATTAATTAAGGGAGCCTTGAAAATAAAATTAAAAAAAAAAACACAACCCACCAACCAACCCTTGGACATCGATGTATGTCCGGGTAAGAAGGTATTGGAATGTGTTGGGAGATTTATTATACAAATTTTAGTTTAAATAAAGTATCTATCAGATCACATCGGTAGGGGCAAACTGGAAAAATAGAAGCCATAAATCAGGAATTTTCTATTGTTAGATGTTTTTCAAAACGGGCTATTTATTTTGGCCATATGGTCCAATTCCCCAGTAATTAATGTGTCATCGTTTGAACATAAAGTTGGGCCTATTGAGAAAATTTCCTCTTACTAGTAAGGTGTGCCCAATTATGTTTGTGAAGCATTTGAAGAAATGGGCTTAAATGGAGTCAACTTGAAAGGTAAATTTGCCCAACCTCCTAGTTTAATTTTTTTTTTTAAAAAAAAAAAAAGAAAGAAGAATGGTTAAGCTATCTCCTAGCAATTAAAGCCTTCAAGTGAATTATTTTACGGCCAAATTTCAACAATAATGTACTTTTAAAAAAAACACAATTTAAGTAGTTTTTAAATAAAAATTAAAATAATGTAAAAAAAAAAAAAGCAAATTAGTTTAAAACTTTGAAAGATAAAATCTAAAAATTTAAATAGACAAAAATAAGATTTAGATTTACATAAGATAGCAAGTTCAAGATTTAGATTAAATTTTGAAATGGTAAGAGATTTGATATACTAATTTTAGTTTAAATATTGTATTTATCAGATCACATCTGTAGGGGTAAACTGAAAAAATTGAAAAATTATTCAGCATGTTTTTCTTACGTGTAGCCATAAATCAGGAATTTTTTCATTTTTGGATGTTTTTCAAAACGGATCATTTATTTTGGCTATATGGTCCAATTCTCCAGTAATTAATGTGTAGCATTGTTTGAACATAAAGTTGGGCCTATTGAGAAAATTTCCTCTTACTAGTAAGGTGTGCCCAATTATGTTTGCGAAGCATTTGAAGAAATAAGCTTAAATGGAGTCTACTTGAAAGGTAAATTTGCCCAACCTCCTAGTTTAAAAACTTAAAAAAAAATAAAAATAAAAATAGAATGGTTAAGCTATCTCCTAGTAATTAAAACCTTCAAGGCCCGTTTGGATTACAAATATCAAATATCTAGAAGTTAAAAACTTAAGATTGAATTATCTAGATAATAAATATATGTGTTTGGATATGGATGATAATTAATATTTGTGAGTTTAATTATTACTTTTCTCTCTCATCTCTTCTCCATTTCTCAAGGAAAGAAGTCCCAAGTAAAAAAAGCTCATCTCCTACATGAATAATAAAAATTCATGATTCATGAGTTATTTTTATCCATGGATAATAATTACTTGAGTTTTAAAAGTAAGGATCAATGAAACAAACATTGATTTTTTATACCATTGCTAAAACTCATCTCAAAACTAGTGAAACAAACGGGGCCCGAGTGAATTAGTTGTAAAAATGGCAAAAAACTAAATCTCAATTGCGCGCGTCCTTTGTTCTTTCATTTTACAAACGTAGCAAAAAAATTCGACCCAGTCCAATACGAATTCGCGAAAAGTCCATTCTATCATTGATATACTACGGATATACTTTATATACTTAATATCAAGTATATCAGTCTACTGATTTACTTTATTTAGGTATATCAATGAAATGAAAATCCTAATATTCAGTATATTAACAGTATATCAAAAATAGCTAGTATGAAGTATATCAAAAGTTAATAGTGATTCATGCTCGGTATATCAGATGTACCTAATATCAAGTATATTAGCAATATACTACAAATATATTTTATTTAGATATATCAATGAAATGGAAATCCTAATATTCATTATATCAACAATATATCAAAAATAGCTAATACGAAATATATCAAGAGTATAATAGTGATTCATGCTCGATATATCAGATATACATAATATTCAATATATCAGCAATATACTACTGATATACTTTATTTCGATATATCAATAAAATGAAAATCATAATATTTAGTATATCAAAAATAGCTAATACGAAGTATAGCATGAGTATAATAGTAATTTATGCTCTGTATATCAAATAGGGGTGATAGTCTGAACCGAAAACCGACCAAACCGAATCAAACCGATCCAATGGTTTTGTTCGATTTTTTAGAAGAAAATTGGACATATCGATTTTTGTTTTGGCAAAACCGAAAAATATTGGTTCGGTTCGATTTTTGTCCAAAAAAATCATTAAAAAACCGAACCAATGTATATATACCTCAAAAAATCCATAAATCGAATCCTACTCCATTCATGTGTCGTTTCATCCGTTTTCTTTCAATTAATTTTAAAGTAACAAAATGAGATTGTTAACTCTATGAATTCTTATTGAGGTGTTGAGAAATTTTAGGGCAAAAAAAGAATAAAATAGGGGCTCGAACTAGGAAGTAAAATAGCAAAAAAAATTGTAAAAAAAAAAAAAGACAAAAAAATCAAGAATCGAACCGAAGAGAAACCGAACCGATGGACAACTGAACTGATGGTTTTGTCCTTTATTGGACATTGGTTCGGTTTCTCTTTTGCTAAAACCGATTGGATCGATTCGATTCTCGGTTTGGCCTAAAACCGATGAAAACCAAACCGATATCACCCCTAATATCAAATATACCTAATGTCAAATATATCATTAATATACTACTGATATACTTTATTTAGGTATATCAATGAAATTGAAATCCTAATATTCGTTATATCAACAATATATCAAAAACAACTAATACGAAGTATATCAAGAATATAATAATGATTTATAATCAATATATCAAATATACCTCATATCAAGTATATCAGTGATATACCTAATAAAGACTAAATCATTGATATACTACTGATATACTTATATGAAGTTGATTATGAGTATATCAGTATCTCACATATGAGATATACATAATAGAGTATATCACTAGTGCACTACTGATATACTTTATTTCTCACAAGCATTGTTCAATATGAAGTTTGTCAGTAGTCTATCAGCGATATACTGCTGATAGACCAACAATATACCTAACATAGAATATATCATTAATATACTATTGTTATACTTAGATGAAGTTGATCAAGAGTATATCAATAACTGGCATATGATATATATTCATTTCACTGATATACTATTGATATACTCAATGTTAGGTATATCAATGAAATGATCATATCTAAAATGAAGTATATCAATGATATACCAAATATGCAAAATATCTCTAATATGCTACGGATATATATAAAGTATATCATTTAGCTAATATACCTTAAAAGAAGTGCATCAATAGTATATCAATAATATATTTCATTTTAGGTATATATCAGCTCATTGATATATAAATAAAGTATATAAGATATACTACTGATATACCTGCTGATACGCCAATGAAAGTACAATTGGAATAATAAAAAAACGAAAATTAGATTTTAAAATTTTTTGCCATATTTGCAAACTTCAAAAACCATGAATAGAGTTGTAAACATTCTAATATTTTTTACTACCCATTACAATTTTCCCCCAAAAAAAGGCCCTCTTTGTGTTAGTCTTTATGAATCCAATTAATTTATACTTCCAAATGCACCCCAACAATATGTGATCAAAGCAAGAGCAAAAGTACTCTTGCATCAAATCACTTCTCTTATTTCAGAAACTTTAATTATTTGTACAATTACTCCGTATTTAATGAGTTCTGAGAAACAATAAAAAACAAAAAAAGTAGAGACTTTCTTAGGATTCTATTATGTATAGTCCTCATTTCGACGTTTGTGATGGACGACAGGAGTTTCGATCCAGCAAGGATATGATGTGATACCTGCAAAGCATCTCAGGAATCAACTTCATAACAGTGTTATGAAGAGGATAGAAATAGAGAGAGAGAAATATTAGCTCCCTTCTACAGTATTTTCATCAGTTCTCCACATTATGTCTTTTAATCCTGAAGAGAAACTTTTGTAGAACTGTCATATGGAAATGCAAAAGCACATTAGTATACAACATTGTACAATTTAGCTCTGAAATGATGTATTTACTTCCTAATTTCAAGTAAGAATACTGATGACATGCCTTGTGAAACTCGAGAGTATCGCCACCAGTTTTCCGAAGTTCCACCATATGCAAGGAAGGAGCCACCTCAAACACCTGGAGTTCAAAGGGCAAAAGTATTTGGCATTAGATGTTGACAGTAAGCCATAGAACTTCAAATGGAGCCATTTGTGGGAAATTTGTGAACCAAGTAAATAGTTTCATTCCTTTTTCATTCTAATCACAAAATGGAGGCTGATGATGATGAAGCCAACTTATATTTATTCAGGATTAAGACTCTCTAGAAGCTTGTAATTTTTGCGCTGCATTGAAACGAGTTCGATTCGTGAGCTTAACTAGTTAATAGTGTTAACCAGAAACAATATTTTTGTATACCTCAGTAGCTATGGAGAGGTGTCCTTTCCTCCCAGTCTTGTCACCTTGCAGCTTCATCTGCAGTGATATCATACCTCATTACAAGAGTTCTAACAAAACTCATGTCAGAAACATAGATATCTTTCACATGCTGTCAAAAAATGGTTACCTTGTAGTCCCGTTTTCGTACATTGAACCCCATAGGTTTTGCAGTTTCTTCGATCTTCGACATGATCTCGTTTGCAGAGCTTTGCGAAGTAAACCGGGTTTCTCTCTTTGCAACAGCCTGAAAATAAAGTTTTTCAATCAAGAGAATTGATGGCCTCCAAGGAATTAGTCATCTAACCAATCTAAGGTGCACATACCCCACAAGAAATGGGATACCCTCAGCAATGTCGTTGCAATATTATCATTGCATCAGGAAAATTGGCTTATAAGTTGTAGCTAGGTAGAATAAGGTGGAAAAGGAAATCATGGTTAACAAAACCATGCTAGAATCAGTCTAATCTACCCGTTGTTTTAACATTAGAGTTCAAAATGAAAACGAAACTCGTACAGATATAACAGACCATGAAAAATTATTTAACTTGCATTTGTGCATTGCCATTGATACATGTGATATCAATTAACAAACTATACAGAATTGTTACAATACAACTATATAAGTACCTTCTGCTTCTCAAATAGATTTTCAAGACTGAAACCCGGTGACCTAGAGATAAGCTCAAAAGCATTCATGGACACTGGCTTCTCTTTCTTTTCAGTCACAAGATGTTCCTGGAATAAAAAAATTTTAAGAAACAACTTCATAACGAACTTTAGTCTTAATATGATTGAATCAAGTGTGTTTGGAGAAGAAAAAAAGGAGATTTAAAAAAAATTATGAACTAAGTTTGTATTTAGATAAAGGATTTTGATATAGGTGACTCTGTTTCTTCTTAAATATTTTTCTTGTCTGATATCTCTTCCAGAGAATGCACCACATGCTTCAAAACATATTGATCATGAGTGTTGTGAATGCCAGTAATGAGGACATTTTAACTCTCATTTCCACCACATTAATCTCTGGCTCAAAGCCATTGTTTTGTGATAAAATTCTCACCCTCGAGCTGCTGAAAGCGGCATCGACATCATCGAGAGTTATATCCTCTTCCACTTCAAAGTGAGCAGGTGTGTAGCCCTTCTTGAACCATTCATCTTCTTGAATTTCGGCTATCGTTATTCGCTGCAGTAACGAAAGAAAAGGAGAGTTTTAAGAAAGTAACGGTTAAATCATTTCAGGCTCCAAAATCACAACTTTGGATATGCAAAAATGTTTGCGGCATCCATTACTATATGGACCAATGACAAGCAAACAGAGACTTTGCAGAAGTTCAAACCAAAAAAGAGAGTACATTAAAATGGGAGTAATAAACTTACAGTAAGAGGGTTTGGATCGAGAATGCGACGAACTAGTTTTCGAGCACCATTTGAAAACCATGATGGAAAGCAGAAATCAGCCTTGGAAATCTGAAATTCATATCAAACATACATTGAGAATAGTCCCTGTCTGTATAGGTAGAAAAAACAAAACAAGATAAAAACTAACTTTTTTATACAAACACATTAGATTTGGCTCGTCGAAAGGCAAGAAGCCTGCCATAAGAACAAATAGAATGACCCCGCATGACCAAATATCAGATGATGTACCATCATAACCTTTATCATGGAAGACCTGATATAGTATATCAAAATCAAAGGCAAAAACTTAGCACACGTTTTGCAAAGTATAATTAACAACCTTTATTTATTTTATTTATTTTTTGGCCAGCTTGCACTCACTTCAACCATTCTCATAGGACAATTGTTTAGCCCTACTACATTTGGTTGAATAGGATATTAAATCTTAGGGAGGTGGCCACCATGACTTAAACCCATTCCTTCTAAGCCTTTTATTATTTATATGGCCCTTATTGACTACAAGACCAACTCATGGTGATTCATAATTAACTATCTTTATTTAGATATAGAAATACAAAAAATCCTCCCAATAAAAAATAGAAGTAAGAAGTATATATGCACACCTCAGGCGCTACGTAGTTTGGAGTCCCACAGGCAGTGTGAAGAAGACCATCCCCCTGCAATAATAGTGTTAGTGATTCCTTAACATTATATGGAACAGAATGCTAATACCTAAAGGACTGAAATCTGATACCAAAAGAAAGCAGCAATCTCGATCTATGTACTATAATATTTTTTGTCAAAGAAAGATTCAAGGGAAGAAGCTTCAACTATCTCCTAACTATCACTATCATTTCCATTGTTTTAATTTTGTTACCCACAAGATAAAGAAACTAAAGTTCAAATGAGAAGTTTTATAAGCAACAGGAGAACAACCAAGCTGAAGGAAGAAGAACACTGGACAAAAACAATCTTGAAAGAATCTCTGGCAGAATATGAGTAAATACTCACTCGAACTTGCTGTGAAAATGCACTTAATCCAAAATCTGATACTTTAAGAACATCATGTGAGTCCAGAAGAAGATTTTCAGGCTGCAAAAGCAGACAGAGTAGTAAACTAAACACCACTGATCTAATTGCAAACACTAAGTTAAGTTTCAAAAAAGATCAGAATATCATTTAAAACCTTCAAATCTCGATGGTACACGCCTCTACTATGGCAGTAATCTACAGCATTAATAAGTTGATGGAAATATTTCCTTGCCTCGTCCTCTTTAAGCCTTCCCTTTGCGGCCTATAAATAGAAATAAAAACTGTAATGTACTAATGACTGCTAAGACAGAATCTCTTCGGCTAGGAGAGATTATTATACAAGTAAATTTAGATAGGAAACAAGAGAGAACATCCATGTACAGATGTGAAATACAAATATGAAATATGAAACTCATCAACAATGTCTTACTATTTTGTCAAAGAGCTCGCCTCCATCCACAAACTCAAGAACAATGTAGATTTTCGATTTGCTTGCCATAACCTATCAACAAGAACAGAAAAATTCAAACACATGCATCCAAGTATCTTATTTTCTTCTCTCTTTTTTGGCCATAATATTGAAAACAATGTATTAAGAAAAGTATTTCTTTCAACCACAAACTAGCCTGTCAATTTTTCACAAGAATCTATACCCCTTTTTTCCTCTTTTATGAATAAAGGAGAAAATAGAACTACTATTTATCTTGACATATAACGACGATGGCATCTTGTTCCTGAAGCACCATTTTACAGTGTAAACACTGTAAAAAAAACACAACATTATATCATCAAGCAAAGCACTTACAACATACTAGATTATTACTTTTCGAGTAATTAAGATATATACTAAGGGAAGAAAACATACATATTTACAACTACAAGGGGTTCCTCTATACAAATGGTCAAAAATGGCAAAGTCCACAGAACCAAAAGAGCTATGAATGATGATTAGAGAAGAAAAAATTATTTAAAAAATCCAAGTCTAAGTCTATTTTCTTTTTAATGAAAGCTGAGCTTTCATTGAGAAAAATGAAAGAATAAACATAAACATAAAAAAGACCAAGTCTAATGGCAACAACTCAGGCTAAAACCAGAGAAGCTAAGTGACATGCAAACAAAAAGACTGCGTCACAATGCAACATTAGAATTAAACACTAATTCCATGAACCAGCTCAAATTAGTTTTATCCTTACTTCAATGTCTTTGTAGATTGATAGATAGGGGATTGTTCATCATAATGATCAAACTACAACAATCTCATATATTGACTTTGAATATTGATTTTTTTTTATATCCATGAGTCTTTAGGCCAGCTTGCACACACCTTGACTAACCTCACAAGATAACAACCTAATCCTACTACATTTGGTTGCTAAGGAAACTCATATGATTTAAATCCCAGGTAGGTGGTCATCATAGCTTCAAGTCATTCCCTCAAGTCTTTTATATTTAGGTTGGTTTTTTTTTTGGTAACAAACAGGGCCATGATGCCTCAAATTAATCTCCCATATTCAGCATACAGCCCAACCTTTTCACGATAAGACGCTCAATCAAGTGTAACCTAATAACCTTTCATACCAAACTAGTAGTAACCCAAGTTGCCAATTCATTTTAATCTCGAACCAAAATGAAGCATTTTTTCAGATAGAGTACGTAAACCTGTTATTTTTACAAGAAAACAAACAATGTCTAACCGTACAAGGATACAAAATCAGGGAAAATTGAACATGGTACCTCATAAATCTGAACAACATTCGGATGCTTTATCACTTTCAGAGTCGATATCTCTCTTTTTATCTGCCAACATCATCATCATCATCATCAATAAACCATCATCTCACAGATCTAGCTTATCAACAAATAACAAAAACAAAAACAAACCCACAAAACAAAGAAGACCAGTTTACCTGTTCGACCATCTTGTGTCGAAGAACTTGTTCACGATCAAGAATCTTGATGGCGACATAATCACCATTCTCAATGTTCTTGGCGAACTTGACCTTAGCAAAAGTGCCCTCGCCGAGGGTTTTACCGAGCTCGTACTTGCCAACACGAGTCCTGGTCGCCGGAGTTTTCACGTTCATTCTCCACCAAAGGTCGGCCGAAAAGAGAAAAACAGAAACACCCAAATTTTGAAGCTCAAAATTTCAGGGAACCAATGATAGAAAATGGTAAAAGCTCAAAATTTTGGTTTGTTTTGATTTCAGAAAAAGAAGGGTGGGATTTGGAAATGGAACGGGGGAAAGAAACGCGCGAAGAGAAGGAAGGAAGCCCCAATTGGATAAGGTCCTCTAATGCTCAGCCGTTGCCATTGGAATTTTGGAGTACGAGAGAATGTTCCGTGGCTGTGCTTCTTTCATCTTTAATTTCCACATCTTTGCTTTCCATTTGTTTATTATTTGTTTTTGTAACCATTTAAAAATGGACCTTTGTATTAATTTATGAATATTCCAAAAATCCATGCTTTCAACGCGTGGTCAACCCCAATAATACTAAAACAAAAAAAATAAAAAACCCCTCTAATAATACGAGTTTATTTATCAAGAATAGAAAAACTTGTCCAATACGATGATTTTCTCTCTCTCGCTAGTCTCTCTCATCCCCACCATTCTTCTTCTTTTTTTTTGTTTAATATTCCCCTTGATTCTTCTTTTTCTATGTGAACAAAGTTCTATTGAATATACTTTTGAATGTCATTAATTTTCTATTTTTGTAACTACATGTTTACTTGAATTGAACGTAAAAGTTAAACTACAAGCTTAGTGTCTGAATTTTTAAGTATAAGTTTCTAAACTTTAAAAAGTGTCTAGTTAGAGATGTTATCAGGGTAGAGTGGGATGCATGTCACTATCCCCACCGTCTATTTTTCTTGTCCTCACGAGAATTTCCATTAAATTTGGTGAGAATTGGGTGGAGATTTCTCATTTTATAAATTATTAAATTCTCATAAGAAAACCTCATCTAAAGGTTTTGGGTTTTTTTTTTCATATATATATATAGACACACACAAACATATGGAGACGAGGAACATATTCTCTATTCCTGTCCCTGTCTAGAGGCCACGAAAAAAAATTTATTCCCAATCCTGCTCTATCCCTCACAAGAAAAGGTGACATCTTTATGTCCAATAAATTTCAACTTTGTTTTTAATAGATTCCTAAATTTTAAAAGTATCTAATATGTATGTCAATATAAACTTTAACTTTTATGTTTAATAGGTCCTTAAAATATCAACATTTTTTTAAATTAATAGATATATTAGACCTAAAATTGAATTTTATGTCTAATATGACCGTAAACTTGAAGCCCATGAAATTGGGTCAACTGTCATTCCTTGTTTGTTTGGGTCAACACCACAGTATTTCGGCACTTCCACAAGGCCCAAATGGTTGTCACAAATATCGCTATCATCTCTTTCTAGAGAAACACTTTGCCCTGCAAAACATATCCAACCATATCAAAATAATGGAATTGGAAAATGTTTTGCACCGGACTCCACCGAGTCCAATGCTTCCTTGCCGTTTTACAACCCCACAACACGTGCAACGTTGTTTCGCTTTCTTTCCCACAAAGAGGACATTTTGGATCACAATCAATACATCGCTTAAGGAGGTTCATTCTGGTGGACAAAATATATAAATGTATTAGTACTGATACATATATTCAATCAAACATAGACTCAAATACTATGGTTTGCGGGCCGACAAATTATGTTACATAAATATAATAGAAAATTGTAATCATTATTTAAGTTATTTGTAAAAAAAAATAAGTAGGTGTACCAAATTAGTGTACTTTAAAAAAAGTTGGTGTACCAAAAGAGTTTGTAATGTCATAATTTAGCTCATTTCAATGTCTTATCAAATAAAAAAATAATAATACAATTTAAAGTTGTGCTTAAGGTTCTTTTATAGAGTAAAAAACATATATGGTTGAGTGTAAACTAATGGTCTTAGAAAAATTTTCTTCCAACATAGAAACTCAATAATTTTCAAGAAACTTATATTTTATTTTATGATGATTATCGATTATGTAACTTGTCGATTACTAATTATATTGTTTGCCTCCACTTATTTGAAATGGAGATTTTTTTGTTTAGTTTGAAAAATGTAAGGGTTGTAGATCAAACCATCAACCTTTGAAATAATAAGAAAATCTTATTCGCTGAATTATATTCGGATCGGCAAAATAGAGAAATATTGACATAATAGGAAAAAGAGAAAAATTCACAACACTAATATGAATTTGAAGAGACAACACCAATAGCATGAAATTATAAATATATATAAATATATAAGTGCGCAAACGCCAGATTTAATTTAAGCAATAAATTGAAATCAAACGAAAAACTTTCATACGATTTAAATATGATTATAATATTTAGTTAAAGAAAACTTAAGAAATTAAAATTTAAAAATTTGATTAAAGTATTATTGATTGAATCCCAATTAGTGCATGTTAATTTAGGTATTTTAAGCAGTTAATTAAGGTACTACTTGTGTATATGTATATAGTAAAATTTTGGTTAAAATACCATTTTGGTCTTTGTACTTTGGAATTTGCTTTATCGTAGTCTCTTTACTTTCAAATATTCATATTTAGTCTCGTATTTTCAATAAATCTTAAAATTAGACTCGACTGTTAATTTATGGTTAAATTTTTTTTAAAAAAAAAAAACTCTATTAGCATCATCTCTATAAATTTTGAAAGGATATTCACATTGTGTCTTTTTTTAAATGGATATTATTATTTTTTACTTTTTCAAATTAGATAAAATTAACTTCAAACCAACAATAAAGCTTATTTTTAAGATTCATTGAAAGTACAAAAACTAGATTTAAACATTTGAAAGTGCAATGCCAAAGAGAGCATAGCTCAACTGACATATTGAATGTGTTAACGACCACGAGGTCTGTGGTTCGAATCCCCCCAACTCCTATTGTACTCAAAAAAAAAAAAAAAATTGAAAGTGCAAGGACTAAAATAGAATAAGTCCTTAAATATAGGGATTAAAAATGATATTTTAACCTAAAATTTTTTAAAAACTAGGAGGATGTATTCAAAGTCATACAAACAAAATCTTCATTGCGTTAAAAGTTATGAGACCAAAATAAATTTCATGAACTACATGGAATTTAAACCTTACAAGTTATTTCAATAAATTTAAAATTTAATTTATAAAGAATAAAGATGCAAACATAGTCTCTCATCGATTATGAGAGAGAAGATTTTTAATATGGATATTGAGAATCGAACCTTCAATCGTTGAGAAAGAATAGTCATCTTAACCCTCAAGCAATCGATGGAGGAATAAATTTTTTTAATATAATACACAAACAAGAAAAATATATTTCTATTGATGTAAAATCTTTTAGTTAAAAAGTTGAAAAAGTAAAACTACATGGGCTTAGAGTGAAATGGATGATGACATATCACCTTGGAAATTCAAACAAACAGGTTGTGCTCATAGAAAGATTATGATTTAAGAATCTAAATCAGTTTTTTGTTTGTTTCAAAAAGAAAAAGAAAAAAAAAAAGGAAGCTGACTTTTTTTGTTTGTTAATGTTATTTAGGAAGAAATGTTCAGTGGAGTGGCTATTCATTTGGGTTCTTTCTATAGTTTGGAGCCAAAGCCTAGAAGGTTTATTCCATTAAATATAAAGCTGAACAAGACCACAATTGCCCACACATCACATTTTCAATTGGACTTGCATCTCAAACTAGAAAAAAGTGCTTCCAATGCTGCAAATGGAAGTGTGAATTAAATTATGAGTATAAACTCTATATTCCTTTTGTTTTCATTACTTTACCTCCTTGAACTTTCAAAAACGTCTAATAAGTTCCTGAACCTCTAATTTTGTAACTAATAATTCTCAAAAGTTAAAAAGTGTCTAATTAACATGTCTTTAAACTTTCAATTTTGTGTTTAATAAATGTTTAACCTATTCGACATTTTTTAAAATTCATCGATCAACTAGAGACAAAATTCAATAGAACATTGACTTTGTCATTGACTTTGTCAATGTTGAAAATTTTCAACTCCTGACAGGGTTTGAGAGACACAAAAGTGAAAACTCAGGGACTTATTCGACATTTTCAAAGTTTAGGAAGCTATTATACACAATTCAACCAAACTTGTAATTCAACTTATATTTTGAAAAATTAGGAAACTACATTAGAAAAAACCACAACAAAACAGCTCACATACGAAATTTCTCTGATAAAGTTTATGGATAACCATCATATCTTAACTTTATAATATAGATCCTAATATTCTATAATTTGAGCCCAAGATGAGCTCAAATTCAAGGAGAGAGATGTTGATATGAAACAAATAGAAGGGCCTAGCCTATTGGTGCTTGTGACACATCATATTATATCATAAAAGGCAATAAGAATCTAACCCCAGATAGCTACGTCAATTGCTGATGCTAATTTCAAACTTTGATAAAATCCCACGCTTTGTATCCTCTCTACAATTACTTGTCAAATCCATCAACCCTCAACAGTTATATTTCTCTCTCAATCTCTCTGTTTTTTCTTTCTTTTTGCTTCACCCACCCATATCCAGTTCTTCTGAAGAGCTTACTGGGTAACTTTGTAATGGATCAAACATGGAGATTTGCAGATGGTGGAGAAGATCAAGCTGAATCAGCAATGAAGGAAGAAAGAGAAGGGAAGAGGAATGAGAATCTGAAGAGTTCTATGATGGCAACTTGGGTTTCAATGGCAGTGGCAAGCATGATGGGAGGGCTTGTGTTTGGTTGGTGGGAATTTCAGTTTCATTCAACAAATAGACAACTGTGGATGGTACCTTTTGGTCTTGTTTTGATGATTGCACCCATATTTGTTCTGATGTCTGTTCTTATCTCTACTTTCTGCACTTCCATGGATCACAATTCCACTTGGCCAGTTCCATCATCAGACCATGTGATCCAACAATCTGTTGAAATTAGATGAAAATCTAGGTATAATGTTACTGTTCCATGAGAGCAATTCATCCTTTTACTTCTTTTTATGGAGACTGTAAATGTTTCCCCTACAAGAAAGTTAAATACAAGATAAATTTGGTTGCGGACTAATCAAGAGTGAATCATAGTTACCTACTACGACTAAGAGATTGAAGGTTAAAGAACCTCCAAATTTTGGCTCAAATTTTGACTTGTGTGGTAAAATTTGATCGGATTGAAGTTCAAATTTGACTCATGTAGTTGGTCGGAATCATGCTTAGTGTTAGGACGACATTGAGACTCTTTTTTCTTTTAGTTCAAACATGTAAGGTGGAAGAATTCAAACCTGTGACCTTTTAGTTGAGGTTATGTACCTTAACCAATTAAGCTATGCTTAAGTTGACACATTGAGATTTGTATATATCTCTATAATAGTATGAAGTTGTCCAATTTGAACTTGAACCCACATAAATTTGGTTTTTTTTTTTATTTACTTAAAAGGCCAAATATCAATGAAAATATTATTCTTACTCATATAATTAGGACCAAATACTTGATAAGGACAACAACCTTCAACATATCTCTACAATGGTATGACATTGTCTACTTTGGGTATAAGCCTTCATGGTTTTGCTTTTGATTCTCCTAAAAGACCTCATACCAATGGAGACAATTGTCCTCACTTATATACCATGGATCTCTTCCTTCCCTAACCAATGTGAAACTTTGTTAGCACTCCTACCAATATTATATTTACATTCTCAATGGTTAACTTCTAAAAGACGAAAGTGAAATAAGAAAAAGAAAATTGATGGGTGGCTAGTCAGTAAAGAAGCATGTTTGCGTGTGGAATAGAATCTTAGGACGCAGGCCAATTTTTTTCTCAAATTCTATTCAAGTAGTAAAATATGATTAATTATGATCATACTTGACTGCTGACTTTGCTTCCTAATATATAATAATAACAACCTAACCCAGTTGTGCCATTCACAATATTAATGTATTACCATGGCTTGAAATTTTATTTAGCATAATAAAGGAGCTGTCATGAGTTCTTCTCCATGCCTGCATAAAGAGACAGTCTTGTCTTGATGTGTTTTAGATTTTGCTTGTTCAAGTTTTAATTGGGTGTTTCAGACTCTCAAAGGGGGGCTTTTTGGGAAATTAGGGCTGTTCCCTTTTCTAAACATTAGTAAAAACCAAGTGGTTTTTAACTTATTTAAGAATCCAGGGATGGCTGAGTTGGAATGAATGTGTTTTTTATGCAGATGCATTTGACAGGGTTGACTACCCTAGGTTCATACATAGTTTAAAACTACCTGTTATTACTATTTTCTTCAATAAATTAAAAAAAAAAAGAATGTCCTACTTTTCAAAAGTAAATCCCCCTATTACCCCCAATTTGATACAAAGTTTTCAAATGAACATGGTAACCAAATAGATTGGAAAAAAAGGTAACTAGAAGTTAGATTATAAACTTGGTTACTCGTATAATGATAGGTAAAATACACTTTTGATCCATGGGATTTGAACTTAGTTTCTATTTGATAATGAGTTTTCAAAACTAACACTTGTTGGTCCTTGAGACTTGAATTTAGTTTATATTTGGTCATTGAACTTTTAAAAATGAGATGTTCGGTTCTCAAAGTTTGAATTTGATTTTTAATTGATCCTTGAAGTTTGAAATTGATTTCTAATTGGTCCCTTTATATAAAAAAAGATATATATAAAAAAAAAATCAACTCATTTAAAAAATACATATATCAAAGTCTAGTTAACATATGTTAGTTATCACATCATCATTTCGTTAAGTCAACTAACGTCAACTCTATTACGGACCATTTAAAAACCAATTTCAAACTTCAAGGATCCAAAATCCAACATGTCACTTTTAGAACTTCGGAGATCGAATAAAAACTAAATTCAAATCTCAATGACTAAAAATGTAAAGGACCAAATTTCATGAACAAAAAGTATAATTTACCTTATAATGATATAGGTTTAGTTTCATTTATGAGTAGACTTTTCTTTTCTTTTTTTTGAAGCGTCATTTATGAGTGGACTTTAAAAAATTAATGCAACCTTAATTACATTAATACATATGAATGAAAAGCAGTAAACCAATGAATAGAAGCTGGAGTTGGGTTTGCATGAGAAGAAAGGAGAGAAGAAAGAAACAATAATGAAAGAGTTAATGCAAATGAAGAAACAAAGGGGCTGCGGCCAGGTGGGTGTCGTGGCACTTAATGTCATAAAAGGTAATAAATCAAACAAAGTCTACCCCAGATACAAGCTACGCCAATTACTGATCCCTGTCAATAAATGTCAATCCTTCTTTCATTTATATTTATATTCCTTTAATTGACAAAACCAACTTTGATAATCCACGCGTGACGTTATACTCAATGCGACTTTCTTATTTTACTAGCAACCCCCCCCCCCCCCCCCCCCCCCCCCCCCTCTTTCTTCTCTCTCTTTCTTCAAGAACACACAGGCCTTTTCCATTACAGCTAGCTAAGTTAATTGGGTTTTCTCTCTGGAATCTATATTCTTCTTCTTCTTCTTCTAATGGGTCATCTGTGAGTTTTTCTTCTTCCTATTCTATGTCACACACAAGAGAAATGCAGGTGGGAGCAGAAACTGAAGCTGTGATGAAGGGGGAGAGAGAGCAGAAGAGGCAGAAGAACAGAGAGCTTATGGCTGTGTGGACATGTCTGGTTTTAGTTTTGGTAAGTGTATCAGGGGGATTTGTGATGGGTTGGTGGGCGGTTCGGTTTCATAGATCACAGAAGCAACAATGGATGGTACCTTTTAGCCTTGTTTTGATGATTGCTCCCATCTTCATTTTGATCCCTGTTTTCATCTCCAGTTTCTGCACTTCCATGGACAGAATTTCTTCTTTAGTTTCATCCTTGGATCATGATCGACCACCTGAAATTAGATGATGATCAAGATTTACAATTTTCTTTGGGGGGGGGGGGGGGGGGGTGGCGAATGGGGGATATTGGGGCTCCACATCTACCAATTTCTAGGGAGGCTTGTCTGCTCTAGGCCAGTTCTAGTAGGTTTCAAGGGACCCGCCTGCCCTAGATGTCACCATTTGACCAAGATTTACATGTTACTACTATATAATGAGAAGTTTTTTCTGTTTTTTTTTTGCAAACAAGGTCTTGGAACTCTGAATAGGAATTTTACATGAAGAAGAATTTGCCATCACTAGTATACAACTTTCTTATTCAGTTGCTTACTAGCTTTTTATTTAATTTATTTAATTTTGGCTGACAAATTATTATCACCCATAAAAAAAAAAAGAAGAAAAGCATCAGTATAAAATTATAATTGGATCATAAAAAAACTAAATAACTTTGATTCCCCCCCAAAACATGAATATCAGTACATGCAATGCCTTTCATGTTTAAGCAGAATTACGAGAAAAAAAAATGATTTCACGAGATTATTAAAGGCTCCTATATGCTAAAAAACTAGTGCATGTTTGGAAATGACTCTTCAGCTCAGTGCAGAACGACTAAAACAAAGAGTATAGCATAAATTCTGGGAACTTTTAGCTGTCTACTGCATCTTTCTCTAAAAGATTGTCAAATTTACAAATAGAAACACCCAAAGTACCATAGAACAAGGTTTTGTGCGTGATTGTTTACATAAAGAAAATAATGAAATTAAGACAATATACTACAGTACTACACTGATTGGAGTACGGGGAAAAAAGGGTCAAGCCTCCATATCAGAACGAGTTGGGAATTCCAAGCCTCGAAGTGCAGGAATTTTCTCCAAATCCTCCTTTGAAAACAATGGGAAAAGCCACAGTGCTGCCTTCATCCCGAATACCTTAATGGAGGAAAGAACTGTTAAATCACCAATCAACTCAAAAACTTAAGCTGATAGGTTATGGTAAAGTTAATTATATCAACACTCTAACACTCTCTCTCACTTGTAGGCTTGAAAATTTGTAAGAGACCCAACAAGTAGAAATCAATATTAATTGGGGAAGAAATGACATTATAGAGGTTCGAACTCAGGACCCCTGCTCTGATACTATGTGTTCTCTAAATATGGTATCAAAGCTCATGAAGCCCAAACGAATATTCAGTCCAAAAAAAATTGGGATCCAACTCAAGAATGGTGAACCAAAGAGGCACCATCTTGAGAAGGCATGTTGATACATGGGCTACTCCTCTCTTAGCCAATTGGTTTTGAGATGGAACCCCATGTTTATCTAATAAGAACACGAGACACGACATCTTTATAAGATCTAAACATGAGACTAGATTCTGTCATAATACCAGACATTGGGAGATAAATTTCCAGGAGAAGATGCAATAAATGCAATCAGAGGCATCGAGTTCAAATATAATCCTTGAATAACACTGCGGTGTCTTTTTTTTCTTTCCACCTATTCATGGGACAATACTAGCAATATTTACATTGGGAATTCTCAATGCCCAATAATATGCTGTTTTCTCTTTCCACCACAAACTACTGCATCCTGATTGAACTAAGAGCGTAAAACTATGTTTTCTCCAAATAAAATAAAACTGTTACAAACAAATACAAATAGCAATATTTTCACAACAAAGATATAAGATGATTCATCTCATAGATATGAGAATTATCATATATTAATGAGACGGAGCAATTCAAGATGACATATACAAAGGAGTATTACCTGCTCAAAATTTCTCTTCTTGCCTAGGTCATACTTCCATTGAACTGCTCTTCTCTTCTCGTGAACCTGAAAATGTAATAGTGAATGAGCACCTTTGCTAGCAAAAAGGAAAGACTGGCATCTGCAGAGCTAAATAAGGCTTGCAGGTCTCAATAATTAATGACTGAATTAGTATAATGGTTTACTTAAAAATTTGAGGCTACAATGGTCAAATTGCACGTTTGAAAGAATGTATTATAAGAATGATTTTTATCTTATTTGTGACCAATAATCCAGCAATTTTAATTCCACCAAGTAACAGACATCTATCACTTGTGGGAAAAGACTAACAAAACAGTGAATGATAAAGGAGTAGGGGAGGTTGAAGCAACAATCACCAACTAGAGCCTGGAGGGAAGGGCATTGACAATCCAATCTGAAGCAGAACAAAAAAAGAGAAATAAAAAACAAGTGGAGACTTCAAATTCATTACCTCAATTGATGTTGTGTTGCTCATCAGAAGAGATGCATGCATAACTACGAAACAAAGAAGACTGAGTGCAAAGGCTAAATTAAGAACTGCATCAAGGTACAGACAAATAAAAATATTGGAAAATCAAAGGGTAAGTTCAATTTTATAGAAACGTAAACTATAAACCAGCTGAGATTCTTACCAAAAGCTAAAAAGATGATCACAAGATTGGCAGGAGAACCGGAGCGGCTCTTAGCTTCATCAAAAAATTTGATAAAACTAGGCAGCAAAACAAGCGTATCCATTGTTGTCTCCAAGAATGTGTAAAGCTTGGGGGAAGCAGGGGGCAAGTAGGTTAACAAAGAGATTTCACTCAGCTATATATATATATATATATATATATATTTATAATTATAATTATAATTTTCTACGTGCTTTCTCATCCAGGTCAAGTCTTCTATTATACTTATATTATAAATATGAAAGAAATATACTTTACTTAACATGATAGGATAAAACGATTTTGAACTTCAGTTATTGTAAGCTTCTTGAAAACAAATCACAAAATAGGAGACGAAGTAATTTCACCAACTTGTTTCCTTTAAAGATTATTTCGATCTTCTTCAGGCAAGATTACAAAACAGTAAATAACTAAATTAACCATCTATATCATCCTGGCCAATGCAACTACTCCATAGTCTGTGCATGTTCCAACAACACCACACCCTTATCATGCTAAGTTCAGCAGAATGCAATGGAGGCCAATAACTCTACTTCTATATTTCCATGGATTTTCCATCCTACGGAAAAGGGAAAGAAAAAAACCGACAATATTTCTCAAGTACTAAGACAGAAAACTCTCTTGCGTTAGCTAGGAGGTGGGTTGAGGTTTTACCAAGAAAAGAAGAAAGAACTTGTAGTTGCGTGCTCCAACACAATTCACCACCCAAATACAATGATGATCCATCTTAAGAACACATCTTTGACCTACAGATCATTATAGAAACATTTAAATAACCTTTAATAATTTCAAAGTACAAGTTAATTGAGAGTAAAGTAACATTCAGAAATAAATAGAGATTAATAAAGAGGAAAGAGTAAAGTAAATCAGAAGACTAATCAGTAATCACTCATTAGGTGCAACATAATTCAACCTTACCACGTGACCTTAGAATCCATGGGGTGGTGTGGAAAAATAAAGAGATACAGGAATAGTGAAGAAGTTGAGTAGCTTACAAACAGAGCAATGATGACAACGTGGTGGTTTTCCATTTTGGCATTGACGACAATAGGCTGTAGGTCTTCTCGCCTCGCCATCTAAAGAGGAATAAGTGGCAGCCTCCGTTGGTGCATGTTCCGGCAATGACGAACTACCAGCCTCCAAATTCTCTACTTCGCTTGCCAGTATCCAATTTTCCGGTACAGAACCAGGATCTTCAAGGAGTACCATAAAGTAGCTCCATGACAAGAGTAAAAGCTGCAAATCAAGATGCAATCCTCACATAATAGATATCAAAATTCCGAAATTTCATAACTCATTATTTTCCTCCCATCGGAATACGCGTCATTGTTGCATCTAACTAGAAAATGAATGATCCCATTTGTAAATCCTAAA
This sequence comes from Trichosanthes truncata, assembly GCA_033996785.1. NCBI lineage: Eukaryota > Viridiplantae > Streptophyta > Magnoliopsida > Cucurbitales > Cucurbitaceae > Trichosanthes > Trichosanthes truncata. Next base: position 1,018,760 of record JAWPNB010000003.1, read on the forward strand.
AACGAAAACAAATTCCAGCGTATGGAAAGTGACTCGACATTTCTGCAGAAATAACACTGCGAAAATGCAACGAACTTACTTGGAACTCTAGAACCGCCTATTTAATTGATGCACAGCTAAGTTCAACAAACGAGTACAGTTCAATTCTAAGGTGATTGGACTCGTTTAACGTTAATTACTCAAAATGAAATCGGAAACTCAAGTTCAATAACCCAAAAATTCAAAATGTACAGAATCAGTACCAGAACATGAAATATAATGATGATGGAGAACGCGAGGAAGGAGTTGATGCCGCCCATGAGTAATTTGGGGCCCCAGGTGAGCACTACAACCGCATAGTAGGACACTGCAACGATGGCGAAAACCAAGACAATCATGAAGTAGCCAAGGAACTTGAGGCCCGAACAGAACTTGAAGGGATTGATAACTTCCATTCTTTGGTTGAATTGCCGACCAAGCCGAATAATCGGAACAATTGGAGCAGATCTTCTGCTTCTTGGCGCGAAAAGTCGCTTCCAGATATCGGACGCCAGATTTAACAACTTCGTCCCTTGATCGGCAATAGCGTAGAACTATCTCTGAATGAATTAGAGAATAATTGAAGGCTTTTTTGAAATGAAGTTCCGACGAGATTTGCAGAGTCCCCGCCAGCGGGAAGAGATCGAAGCCATCTTTAAGTTTAACGTGAAGCTGAAGAAGCTGATGATATGAAGTTTTTTATTAATTTCTTTTTTGTACGATGATGAAGAAGTTAATATTGGGGGAATTAGCTAAATGCATACCATTTTATTTTACTTAAATTTTCTTGTTCCCTTTTTTATTTTAAATGGTCAATTTAATCTCGTGCATTTTTATTTCACTATATTTGTTGTTGTTTTTTTGGTTAAACTACAAGTTTAGTCTCTAAATTTTTATACTTGTGTTTAATAGGTCTCTAAACTTTAAAAAGTATCTAATAAGTCTATAAATTTCGATTTTGTGTTTAATAAGTTTCTAAACTTTAAAAATATCAAAAAAAATTAAATTAAATTCACGATTCTTTTTTTAGTTCAACAAGTGTGGAGGTGGGATGATTGAACTATCGACTTTTAGAATAGTAATTGGTATCTTCTATTGAGCTACGCTCTAATTGACAAAATCAATGAATTTATTAGACATAAAATTTCATGTCTAATACAATACTAGACAAAAAATTGAAAGGTCAAGGACTTGACACCGAAATCATAACTTTATGGACAAAAACACGTTTTAAAAGTTAGAGACTTTGTTAGACACAAAAAATAAAGTTCAAAGACCTATTTGACATAAAACATAAAATTTAGGAGTTGAAGTTGTAATTCAACATTTTTTAGTACCTATCTTTGTAATTTCTTGGGATAAATTATGCTAGGACTACAATAACTCCTATAAATTTTTGTGTTAAGCTAGTGGCAATTGAAGTGTGCTGCTAATCTTTATACCTACGATAACTCCTATAAATGTTGTGTAAGCTCGTGACAATTAAAAGGGTACTACTAATCTCTGTCAACAAAATTAAAAAGATTGGAATTCTTCTAGTTCTCTTAGGCATAAAATCCAAAAAATTATCAACACGAACATAGTTATGGTAAAGTCATTTACTTATTCCCTCGCAGTCAGAGATTCAAATTCTCACCCTTCACATGTTTTGTACTAGAAAAAAAAAACTCCTCGAAATTAAAAATTCAATTTGTAACCCAAAAAAAAAAGAGTCAATACAACATTTAAATTAAATTAAAATTTAAAAATAAAGATATAAATAATTCAAAAAAAACACACAAAAAACATTTAATAAAATTTAAGAAAAAGAAGAGAGAGGGGAATTGGGTCAGGCCCAAGTGATGGTTGAAACAGTGCGAGCAAATCAAATCTAGTCGTCGTCGTCGAGTTTGGTGAAACGACAAACTCCAAATGGAAAAACAAAACACTCTCATTTCTCTGTTAAATTTATTATTTAAATCTTCTTGTCCTATCCCGACTTTTCCCCATTTGTTTTTGTAAGATTTTTCTTCTTTCTTCCTTTTTTTTTTTTCTTTAAACCTCAGAGCGCCATACCAGAGACTTTCCCCCAAATCCGCTCTCCAAGAACTTATTTTTTTAACGATTAACAGGTTATTTCTCTCTTCTTGCTTTTGGGTCTTCTTCCTTTTTTCCCCTTCTCTTCTCAATCTCTGTTGACTTGGGAAATTTCTTTTCCGAGAGTTAGGGCTAGGGTTTATACTCAGGAAACCTGAAGATGCAGCAACCACCGCAAATGATGCCCATGATGCCTTCTTTTCCCCCCACCAATATCACCACCGAGCAGATTCAAAAGGCATGCTCCTTCTCTTTCTCTTTCCTCTTTACTTCTTACTAAAACCCCTATTTATGGTGTGTTTTATTTGATGGAGCTCTGTCTATGGCCATGGATGTGATTTTGAAAGATAAAGTGCTTTTGTTCTTGATGAGTTAATAGCTTTTACATGAATGCCTCCTTTAATGACTGGATGTTTGTAGATGGAAAGAAGCAAGTAGGCCCCTTGATGGGAGTATTATTTTAGGGATGTTGTAGTAGCTGGAGACCATTATGTAATTATTCTAAACCCTTTTCACAGACTACCTGAATCCCTAGGTTTGTCACTGCAATAGCTAGTTTTACCGGTGAATCTTTTCATTAGAGGAACATGAAGAGAAACATATGTCGGTTCACTCATTCTTCTTATTCTATAAGCTTGTATCATTATTCATCTCTTGTTAGTTAGAGCAAGAGGTTGTTGTTCTTGCTTACTTGAAATGTACTATGATGGATTAATGTCTTTAATTAAGAATTGAAAATGAAAAGGTAATATTCTGTTGGAAACATGGTTCGGGGATTAAGTTTAGTCATAGTACTGGACTGCTGGTTGCTTATTTGATATTGGAGCTGGGAGATACAGTGGTTGATTAAAATTTTGGAGATTTTTCTCTTTCTTTTAATTGTGGATTGGAGCTCTTTTTCATATTTGCTTCCTCTCTTGTATAAGGTTTGAACTTTGGGTGTTTAAAGTCAAGGCGTTTATCAAAATAAACTAATATGGTTTTAGACTTTTAGTTTAATGCTCAATATCAGATCCTTGTTATGATGTTTGAGTTAAAGTTATCAACAACGAATACTTTCTACTGCATGCAGTATCTGGATGAGAACAAAAAGTTGATATTGGCCATACTGGACAACCAAAATCTGGGGAAACTTGCTGAATGTGCTCAGTAAGCTACCCCTCTCTCTGGACATTGTTGTGTATGGTGTTTGTTCTCTAAATGCGCTTCTACCTTTGTTTATGGAGTCCATGAAGTTGTTGCATTGATTTAATCTAAATTGCCTGTGGTCCTAAAAACGTATGGTTCAAAGAGGTTTGTGTCATGTATATGAGCAATTGATTTACCATGCATGTATTTGAAAGTAAGGATTGTGTATCTCAGAGTTCATGAGCTGGAAGCATCTCTGGGTGCAGGTTTTCTTTCTATATTTCACTATAAATCTTGCTTCATACTGCATTTTTTTAGGGATCTAGATCAAGTATGCCTTATCTAAAATAAGATCAAATAGGTACTTCAGAATTGATACAAGGTAGTATATTTGTGAATATTTGGAGTCAAATACATTACAGTCCTTTTTCATTTTTGATAGGTTTACATCATTTGCATCCTTTGTTGTGCGGTCATGTGCCTGTGTGTTTATATGGACTGCTGAAGTGTTGTATTTTCTAAAACTATTCGTCTTATGTGGCTTTCAGTTTTCCCAATAGGATGCATTTTACTTGAGTTCAATTTCATCCCCATGTACTTGTAGTGTGTATAAACTTGTACTTGAGTTAATAGGATACTTGTGATTAGGTACCAAGCCCAACTTCAGAAGAATTTAATGTATTTAGCTGCAATTGCTGATGCCCAGCCACAGGCTCCAGCTATGCCTCCGCAGGTTGGTAATTAATTATGCCTATGCTCCCCCTAATTTGATGTATTATACGTCTGTCTTACCTGTGTTAGAATGGTCAGATGGCCCCACATCCTGCCATGCAGCAAGGGGGTTATTATATGCAGCACCCTCAGGCAGCCATAATGGCACAGCAATCGGGACTTTTCCCTCCGAAAGTTCCATTGCAGTTCGGCAACCCTCATCAATTACAGGATCCGCAGCAGCAGCTACACCAGCAACACCAGCAAGCAATGCAAGGGCAAATGGGACTAAGACCTATGGGAGGGGCCAACAATGGCATGCATCACCCACATCATACTGAGGGTGCCCTTGGGGGTGCTGGTGCTGGAGGGCCTGCTCGAAGTTCAGGGCAAACTGATACCCGTGGAGGTGGCAAGCAGGATTCTGCTGATGTGGGAGGTGCTGATGGTCAGGGGAGCTCAGCTGCTGGTCGGGGCAGTGGTGGTGATGGAGAGGAAGCTAAGTAACATAGCCTGATGGGCGTTTCCACATCCACGTGTGGCTGTTAATAGTAGGTGCTTCGGACGGTAGAACTTCCATGCTCTGGTGATATTAGTAGATTGAGCAAAGAACCCAAAGTTCTCAATTGTTTTAGTTTAAGCAGAATATCTAGGTAAGTTGTGTTGTAAGAGTCTTGGCATGCAGTTAAATTCCATACTTGGCAATAGAAGGCAGACGCAGTTTGAAGAGGTAGTGGTGGATTGGTCGAGACCAGTACTTCCACTTTTATCTCATTTTGTAAACAACTTGCGAAAGATCAGTAGGATTACTTAGAATATAATTCTACTGAAGGTTTCTAGCAGTCGGTTCTTTAACTGACCTCAAACTTTTGAATGCAAAGGTAAGTTGTCCAACAATGTTGCTCTTGCACAAGGTATGGTTATTTCTTATTTCTTTGTATGCTGAACTTTGTTTAGACCAGTTGCTTACACCAGTCCACAGGCAACAAAAATGCTATCAAGCCAAAGCAAAATGATGAGCACAGGTTTTGAAGTGAAAATAATCTCAATAGTCATATGAGAATGATGTGTTTCTCCAAAGAGGACAATTCGTGCATCTCATTGGATAAGACATCAGTTATTATTCTAAAGGTCGATGGTTCAATTTTTCCACATTTGCAATGTTAAACTAAAAAAAAGGCTTTCTTTGAAGAGTGTCATTGATGAAATGGTGAGCAAACTTACGACCCTCTAAACACACAAAGTTCCTGTTAATTAACAAAAGAAAGGAATACTTTTCCATTACCTTGGCAATCAATCACAAGGGAAGAGAGACTATAAATGTAGTTTCCAGCCTTCTTCCTCTAGAGCTCGAAAGCACTGTGTTACAGTAACATTTGAAATTTATCCAATTCCAACCAGTTATAATCAAACACTCACATCTGTTTTATTACAACTGTTTACACAAACCCCAGCAAGAGCCTAAGCAATATGTGGACAGATCCATAGCAGTCAGCAGTTGTTCTATGCAAAGTTTCCTCCTCATTTCCTAATACTTACAAGTTACAACTCCAAAACTTCTACTCTTCTTAGTTGACTTACTCAGCTGAAATACAGGGTGCCTGCATAGCTTCCTCACCCCTTTTCTCAAACTTAGCCAGTCACTTGTTTCATATCCACTTTGTAATGCCCCTACTCCATATCTGATTGGAGTACTTCTTCCGGAAGCTGAATGGTATTGCTCTTCTTCTTCATCTTTCTCTTCAAAGCTTTCAAATTTTACTCCAGAAGTGTAGTCAACTCTATCTAAACTGTTACATCTCACATCGCTTGCAGCACTACCAATAGCATTTGGCAGTTTCATGGCGGATTCGCCACTCATTGAGTTTGAAGATTTTGTAGTCGTCTTGTGGTTGGGAGGATCCAAGCAAGAGGGCTGCTGCTTAGCCTCTGATTCTTCCCTTTCTTGGAGGATCTTAAGAATAAGGGTCTTTAACAAGTTCATTACTTGTACAGCATGAATTAGTGCGGTCAAAGGATCAGCCATCTGCACCAAATTAAGAGAACTGCTTTTTAGTTCATAACAGTACCCGCATTTGTGATATTGCTGGCCTAATAGAAAGATATTATCATCTACTTGAATGATATAGATTTCTTGCAATCATATCAACCAACATATTGCTAGCCAAATTATGAGTTGCCCACGCACACCTGAGTCATGTTAGGTGCAAAAACCATTGCAATGTTGCGTGCATTCATCTTGTTGTATGTCTCCTGTTGCACCACATCTGCCATCAAATTGATAGCCCAGTCAAGGATAGCAGCTTCCATGGGAGGGAGTAGTTCAACAAGTTGAGTGCAGTCTTCCTCTGTGTTGCAATGCATCACTTGTTCTGGGGTTAGCGTATCAAGCACTCCTGTAGGAAGTTCTCTAAGCCATGCCTGGAGATGAGACAAAAACTAGCTCTAATATGAAGATCGTACAAAAAGTGATAAAAACAAGAAGCCAAGAATATCAATTTTCTTAGCAGATCCAATTTTGACACTAAACCATAGAGAACAATCTTCTAAAAGCTAAACTTCTTAAATGGAACATGAAGTTCCAACGCACGAAAAATTTGTCCATTTCATGATGGAAACAGGGAAGATGATGGTATCAGTTAAAGTTAAAGATAGAATCCTCTATTAGAATACCTTGATCAAGCCTGCTAAACAGTGAACATCAATGCCTCGTGGCACTACGCCACTGTTTAGTTGATTTCGGACAAATTCCTCCTGACTATTCTCAGCATTTATTCGAAATATTCCTTCTGCCTTCAATGGTGAAAAGAAATAATTATAAGTAATTTTGAATAGTGAAGTCAGCAAGAACTAAGTAAATGTCTCAGGAAGCTAGACAATAGTACTAAAAGGTAATCAATACATACTTTTAGACCTCCCTCTGAATACAACCGCTTTTGCATCATAAGAAGGATTGTTGGCACACTATTTCCTCTATCATCAAAAGAACACTGCATTGACTTGGCAGAAACTCCGAAAACGCTAGCACTGGACAACAAGAATGCAATTGAGGAATATGGATAGTTAGTTAGCATAGAGGGGAAGCAAAATCAATTTCACATGGCATTACATAAAGTTTAAATAGGTTTGCCTACTCAAGGACAAATCTCAGGAAGTGTGTCAAATCATAGGTTATATTTACACCAGCTGTATAACATGATAGTATCAAATATGTACATTTAGAAAAATCAATCAAGAATGCGAGCCAACTTAATAAGTTCTATTCTTTGTCGAAAGGAAAGCGCTCATCAACACATAACCTATTAAGTTCGACACAATCTCACGCAAGATGATTGACACTAACAGGCGACAATCAGTATGTTTAGAAGCATCCATCTTTCATGAATTGCAGTCACTCTCACTCAAAACTCCTATCAGTTAGGAAGGGGGAGGAATTAAAACATAAACAACATTAACAGCCAACCCCATTTCCTCATATCTCACTACCAGTCTTCTATTTCCAGTCCTGTTGAAAAATTTGACTTTAAGGTCTCATAATCCAAAAAAGTTTAATATTTCTGTCCTCCTCTGTAAAACCAAGCTCAGAAAGCCAAGGATTCCTTGGATGTTATGCATGATAAAAATTGAGAGAGAAAAAAAACACAACACAGGGACATTCCTTGTCCTTGTTATGGTGTTGGAACTTATTCTACTAAAAGGTTCTGCAAAGCAGATTCTATGTTGGGCGAAAGGCATTCTAAAGCAACCGACCCTCTTGGGAATGCCTTCCAAACATCTCCTATCATGGTCCCTCAAAAGCTGCAACTTCACATCTAGCTTTGAGATCGCACGTATTCCAAGAAACCTCAATAGAGAGAGATATGACGGATGGTAAAAGTGAAAAGCTACACACGAAACCAACATAAAAATAAAATTCAAAGCTCCCAAATGATTTCATTATAAAGAAAAAGAATCACCAAGGCACTAAAATCGATGAAAGTGAGGCAACTATGAGTTCCCCTCTTTGGATTTTTGCCCAAACTGCAAATTGGTTCGTTTTTGCCTTCAATTTGACCAATTTTTTCAGAACTCCTTCAAACGAAAACAAGTTGCAGTGATGCAGTCTATCAATTCAAGCAGCTAAAAGAATCACTTATTCTCAATTCAACTACAATCCCATTTCACAGAAACAGTAACAGAAACCAATTTCACAAAATTCACTCGCATTCTCAGAAATCAAAGGAGCTCACCTGGCGCTAGGGACTCTGGTTGGCACCTCAGGCTCGAATTCTGTAGGCAAACCAAGAAACCCATTAAACCTATCAAACGTAACATGAGAAACATGCCTCACATTCACAGGCGAGCTAATATCCATCGAAGAAACATCATCCGTTTCAACACTGCAAGTAACCAACGATTTCCTCAATGCAGTGACCAAAATGTCAAGAATCTGATTGCCATTGTTACTATGCCTCGTAGCTTCCTCCTGCTTGTCATCGTCACTATCAGAGATCGAATTTCTCAAAACCAAGCCGTACCCATTTTCACTTACCCCAACCCCAACTCCATCTCCATAATAATTGTCCTCTTCTTCCTCCTCCTCCTCCTCCTCTTCTTCTTCCTCATCGTCACTGTCGTAATACGAGCTCGGTGGCGGCGGCGGTGGCTTGAATTCCGCCACTCTGACGTGTCCATACGATTTGGATCGAAACAAGCGAGTCATTGATGCTTCTTGCTTGAAAACAAGTGAAGGGTAAAGACTGAAAAGATGTGAAACAAATTTGTGGGGTTTTTTTTGTTTCTTCAGAAAAAGAGAGGGGTTCACAGAGTGGGAGGAAGAGGATGATGATGGATAGATGAATGAATGAACAAAAGATTTAATGGGGGGAGAGAGAAAGAGAAAAGAGAAGAAAAGAAGGGATAAAGACAGATGGTTTGCAAATGTGTTATGGAATTTTTTGTTGGGTTTTGTTATATTTTGTTGGTGCAATTTGGTTGTGATACATAGAGTGTGATTATGTTTTGGAAGCTTTATGACTGTTTTTTTTTTTTTTTTTGTACATTACAGAGTGCAAATGGAAGGGAAGAGAGGGCAGTGGTGAATTTTAAAGTATTTGGAATTGGGACCCTTTGCTTTGAATCATTGCATTTCATGTCCTTGTTCTCTGTTTTCTTTTTCTTTTGATTTTTTGCTGCCATGGAATTCTAAGTACAAACCTGTTGGCTGTCTCATTAATGCCTTTCTACAATATCTAAGAGGATTGCTACATTTGTGTAATCACTACAAACACTCTCACCTTACTTATTTTGGTCTTGATTTTTCCTTTTTGGAAGCTTTCTTCTTGTAATTTAAAGGGGATGGGAGTATTGCCAAAATCATGACGATAAACTTAGATTACTTAAAAAGAAATAGTGCTATAAAATCTAAATCTTTCGAAGTTGATCTAGTGGTTAATAAGGGAAAATTTAAATAGTATTAGAGAGAACAAATACAAGCTATGATGGCCATCTACTAAAAATTTAATATCTTAAGAGCTGTCTTGGCAACTTGGCTCAAATTATCGTAGATAAGAAAAAAAGTCTTTTACGAATTTCAATTCTCTTTTGTAGTGGTAAAAGTTTGAGAAAAAAACAACTCTTTTTTACATTGTACTTTGTCTAAATCTTTTAACTTTATTAAACTAAACCCCAATTTTGAAAAAAAAGAAAGAAATTCACCTTAGTTTATTTTTTAAAGCCACATTTGATAACTATTTGGTTTTTAAAAATTAAGTTTATAAACATTATTTACACTATGAATTTCTTTGTTTTGTTGTCTACTTTTTAGAAATGTTTTCAAAATCCAAGGTAAGTTTTAAAAACTAAAAAAAAAATAGTTTGTTTTTTGAATTTGCCTAAGAATTCAAATGTTTCCTTAAGAAAGATGAAAATCATTATAAAGAAATCGTGAGAAATCATGCGCAATTTTTAGAAACCAAATGATTATCAAATAGAACTTAACTACTTAATAATGTGATTGCATTTGAGTTTTTCTTTATTCTATATTTTAGATATTTCAATTACTCGAACTTGTAGGTAATATATTTGACAAATTTCTCCCTCAATTTTCAGGAAGGTGTCAATTTTACTACTTATTTAAGTTCGAAATAAATCAATTCATTGAGTCAAGTACAAATTGATACCAAACATATATATACTCATTCTTTTGCAATATGTTGAATAAATACTTAAAATTAACATCTAAGTTAACAAAAAGATATTATAAATATATATATATATATATATACTCCCATCAAATTATTTAAAGAGAGAAAAACCCCACAAAAGTATAAGATATGGAAGGGGATTTTTCTTTTGGGATGAGGACAGCAATGCAAAGAGGAATTGGATTTATTATGCATTAAGTGAATCTGAGTAAAGGTTTCACAGGGCCACATGGGTTGTGGTCCTTTAAGACCCTTCAATTGTTCCCAACCCCAAAAAAAAAACCCTAAATCCCAATGCCCAAAATCAAATAATCAAAATCACACTCAAATACCCCATTTCTATTTAATGACTTGTGTCAATTTTGACCCCACCTACAATTATTTGATTAATTAACTTACTTTCATGTTATATGTCAATTGATTTCTTTAGTTAGAATTCATTTTTCTTTGATTGATTATTGCTTGTCAAGTACTTCTCTTTGCATGCATGTTCTTTTTCGCAAGAACATGCAAAAACATATTTTGTACTACTATGTATATACAAAGTCAAAACGATGCACTTTTTTTTCTGAAAAAAGGAAAGATTCACTCTCATAATAATTATGTTTATCTTTCCCACTTTGGTTGTAGTAAAAAAAACATATTAAATTGTAAAATTAAAGAAATAATAGGCCTAACTAAGTACAAAGTTGTAACAATGATTCAATTAACATAAAAAAATGCTAATCAATTAGTACTTTATTTTAAATATAATCAATCGGATCGATTGATAATATATCTACTAAAATCAGTCATAATTTTAAATTACAATAAAAGTATTAGTTTTGAAAATTTTACTAAAAAAAGTTACCCATTAGACCGTTACACAAAATAAGTTTTTGACAAACATAAAAAATTTGAGTAGGATAAAAATAAAAGTTCACACTAGTTTTATTTTATTTTTTCTAATTTTTTCATGGGTTACTATTTACCCATGAAAAAGTGGAAGTAAGATCGAGATTGAGATAGACACATGGCCCAAATACGGACTTTATTCTTGTTTTTTTAAATCTCAACTGCAATTTTATTTAATAATAAAACAATTCTTTTAAAAATATATATAATACACACATTATGGAAGGTAGATTATTTTATTTTATTTTAAAGAAGTAGGGTAGAGTTGTAATTAGTAGACACGTGACATTAAATAAAAATGCTATTGACACGTGAACCTGGCCGGAAAATGTCACGGAAAACAGTGACCTGTCAGCCCTCCGCCACCGCATGATGTTGATCACACGGTGCCCCCTCATGTGGTCCCCGTCGTGGTCCCTCACTCAATTTTTCGAATACTACCCTTATTCCATTTTAATATTTATATTTTTAACTTTCTCAATTTATTTCATATACTTGATTCGAGTATAACTTAATAGATAATAATAGTAATAGTAAGTGTAATTTTTAGAAATGTTAAAATTAGTTCTCACTATCATGTTAACATTAATGTTTATCTAAATTGATAAAATAATAATAATAATTTTTATTCAAAAAAATATACAATGTGAATTTGTTTTCAAAATTCATAGCAAAAAGATTAAAAGAGACTAAACTCTTTTTTAGAAAAATTAGCTATATAGACTAGCAGTAAAGATTAATTTTAAGATTTATTGAAAGTATATAGACTAAATATAAACATTTGAAAATACATGGACTAAAATAGAAAAAGTTTAAAGTATAGGGATCATCTATAGGATTTTAACTTTGATTAAAGTATAAGTTTAGTGTTTAAAATTTTAAAATCTTGTCTATCAAATTAGAATATTTTTAACAAGTTTTTTTTAACATTCACAGTTGTTCCTTGTTTGATTTATATATGTGACTAATCTAAGTATAGTTTATTCATTTAAAATAACTCTATTTCTTCTAAAAATTCATTTGATCAGATCTATTTACTCCACATGTGAAGTAAAATATTCTAAAGGATAAAAAAGTTTATGTACTTTAAATAAAGTTTCTAAATTAGCTCATAAACTTTCAATTTTTTTTTTACCTCTAATAAGTACCTATGTTAATTTTGTTAGATTAACATTTATACCACCAAATTCTTAGACTTAATTGAAATTATAGTTCACCATGCAAACTTTAACTAACACGTGAGTGATAAATTGATCGAGTTAACAATAAGGACATATTAGATACAAAATTAAAAAGCCAAAAACCTACCAAAAGTCTTTTAAAATAATATAGGGACCAAATAGATATATCGTTGAAGGTTTGAAAATTAAAAGATTTCTATAGTAAAAGGAAATTTAAACTTCCCCCTTCAAGTTTATGATGGTAAATTCAAAAGATATATATGTGTATATATTGATTTTAATTTTTAAGTAAATTAAAAACAATACCCTTGCACTCGAGGCAAAATATATCTTATAAATCATCCTTTTATCATGATTGGAAAAAGATTGTTATCTAATATCTACTAACAATTTAAAAAAAAAAAAAAAACTACCCTCTAATATGATTGGAGAAAATTTTGCCATATTAATTACCTTTTGGAATTTAAAATGGAGTAAATTTTCCAATATATCCTTACTTTTTTTAGAATGCAATACCAACTCTCCACTAGTATTAATGGAAAAGCTAACCTATGGGTCAAACATTTGATTTTCTTAAGTGCAAGACTTTTTAATTGAAAAAAAATGTAGAGGTAATCATGCCACAAGATACCAAATGTAGGTAATAGGCTAATAGCTTTTGAAATGTACTCTTAATTTTAATATTATTTTACGACTTATAGCCTTCAATAATCATTGGATTCTGTTCAGTAGATTATTATATAATATTACCGAATCCTATGTAATAAAATGTTGAATTCATAATAAATAAATAAAATTATCTTGCTTAATCAATGAAATATATAAATAACCTAGTTGAATAGATATTTCTTGACCTTAGATATGGTAACAAAAAGAAGATTGCAATTAATGAAGTGATATTTATTTATTGCCACCAAAATATCTTCTTCTTCTTTTTTTTTACTTGGCACAGGTCTGCCTTTCACATGTGAATGTTGTTAGATTTTATAGTAAAATTTGTAAAAAAAAAATGTTGGTTTGAAACATAAAAAATGAATTGATATTTCATTTATATTGTCGTTACTTGACTTGAATCTCAAAAGTTTCAAAATAGTTTAAAATATCAAAATGTGTTGATGTTTCTTTTACAAATTTTGACTTTTAAGTTAAATTTGTTGAGTCATGTTTGAATTTTTACAAATAACTACACAATTGAGTTACTTTTGATAAATGTTTCATATTGTTTATATTAATTTTATTTTTTGAGAGTTACTAAGTTGTTAGCCTACAAATAGCAACTTGTATCTCTATTTTGGAGGATTTCATTCAATTTTGAAGAGTTCTCCTCTCCTTTCTTTCTTTCTTTTGGTCTTGAGTTGAGTTGGAAGCAAGTATCCAAGAGTTCTGCCAGATTCGAGTAGTTCGAGGTTACCATTCTACCGAAATTAGTCATTGTATCCTGCTGAGACGATCATTGGGTAGTCTTCTTGCAACCTGTGCAAAACGAATAATTGTCTTCATGACAGTGTTTTGTAAGTGTGTCTCGACTACTTATTATCTTTTATTCTTGAGTTTTGAAATTGTAGTTACACATATAGTGTCTGCACTATTATTTACACTGTAATTATATTGTTTGTTGTCAATTAAGTTGTTATCAAATTTACTTATGCTACTTAATTGTTATACACAATGTATAGAATTAGATCATAGATATTATTTTCTTTATTATTTTAAGATATTCTTGATGTGTGAAAATACAGATTCGAAAAGGTTGATATTTGAATAAAAAATAGAGTGGATCGACAAGATACTAAATGAATTGGCTTATTCAAAAAAAAAAAAAAAGAGAAAATGTATTTATTATTATTCTTATTATTTTATATATATTTGGTTTGGTGAGACTGGAAAAGTCTATTTAATGTAAGGATGAGAAGTTCCAATTGCTACGAAAAGTCTTTTTTTTTTTTTTTTTCATTTATAATGATAAAATAGGGATGAGGAATTTAATTTTAGAAAGAATGTTTGTCAAGGAGTATAAAAAAGAAATTGCTCCAAATATGAACTGAACCATTTGAATCTCTGTGAGATAAGCTTTTATTATATATACTTTTTGAAATTGTAAAGGAAACTTGGTTCTTAAAAAAGAAAAAAAAAACATGTACAAAAACTAATTAAATTTGTATAATACAAAATATTTTCTCTAATTCACATCGATGCATTAATAATGATATTGTACTAAACAATATGTTATACTTGTGAAACTTTGTCCTTTGCAAGCATCCAGCCAATTTGAGCTTCTTTCAATGCCTTCTTCAATTGATACCTCAAACCTAATGTTACAATTTACATAATAATGAAATACTCCAAAGTTTTAGACTAAAATCCATACGGTCGTTCTTACATTAAATTTTAGATTTCGTACACTAGTGGTGTGCGACAATTTATTGTCCTAGGTATACATTATGTCCTGAAATTAATATTATTAATATTTAACAAAAGTTTCAAATTCAATATATAAAAAATATATATAGTCATGCTTCCAAGTTCCAAGAATCATTTTTCGTAGAGTTATTTTATATTGGTATTTAAATATTTTGATAATTTATCACGATTAATGCAATAAATAGTTCGAAATTGGAGCTATATACCAAAATATTTTAAAATTAATTATTTATTCCGTTTTTGTTGTAATCGGTTTGTGTGTCTATTTTTAATTTAGAAACATAAAATAATAAAATTCTTGAAGTGATTGGAAGTTATAAGATTGAAAATTTCGATGAAAAAATGATTTGTGTTCTTCTTCCTTTGGTAATTTTTTCTATAAATATACAAGTTGACACCCACAACTCTCCTAATCAAAGTCGTTAATGTTAATTTAAAACCCAACCACCTATTAGGTTTGGTCCTGAACAATGATTTACTTCCTAATTAGGTAAAAAGAAAAACAAATAATTTAATGTGATAGTTTAACCTACAAAATGTAGTTAATGCATATTTCTATATTTAAGATTCACGTCTTTGTGCTTAATTTTTCTTGTAATAATTGTCGTTTGTAGCCATTCAAATTCGCTTAGAAAGAAATAATATCACAAAAATTTGAACTCAAAATAAATTAGATTAGAATTTACTTATTCTTTAGTAAAACAAATCTTTATACTCTTCTTAAAAAAATGAAATAAAATGTGATATGACCAGGGAATAAGAGAATATATAAAACTGTCAACGTAATTAATTGTGCTATCAATTATATTCACATATATATAATACAATAATAAATTGAAAGAATTTGGTCTCCATCAAGTTGGTGAACTTCATGTTATAATAATAGTGATATGGTATATATATACACACTACTACTATATAGTAAAAATTATAAAAAATATCTTTGACTTAGATTCTTGAAGTTTCTAAATTGTATATATTCACCAACTTGCTTATAATAATACCCTTTAATGTAAAGTTCGTAGGGAATTGATTATTCTACCACACAAATAATAAATAGTCAAATGCTTGGTTTCAAAGCATGCAATTGACAGGTAAAATATACATGGCCATTCCATGCACAAGAAACAAGGAAATTTTTTGAAAATTAAAAGAGTGGGGCTGTTGAATGATTCACATATTCTTTTATTGATTATCAGCTTTTCTTTTTGGGTTTTTCCTTTTGAGTTCCTTTCAAGCTACTCCAAGAACAATATTACATCTTATAAAGAGAGATGGTGGAATGGTTAGATCAAATATATGGTGGAATAGTTGGATCATTTTTTGTAATTTCTTAACTAAACCACAACAACTTCGAATCAATAGAATTTGAGAAATTTGAAACCACAACAACTTGGAATCAATAGAATTTGAGAAATTTGAGGCTTTATATATATATGTTATGACATAATTTAAGGTGAAGTTAGAGGTCATTTTAGCGGGATATTGTTACAATAATGATTCTCTATGTTGAGTTTAAGCCATCATGATTTCATTTTTAAATTTAGTTCAAAACGTTTTGGGATAATAAAAATGTGGCCGTTTTTTATATATTTAAGATTCTCTTCATCACTTCTAACCGATGCAAGACTATATGTTTTTATCTTAAAAAATTCATTTTCAATTAAAGTAGTTGAAAAATATGGTTCATAGAAATTTATAATTTAAAAATTGTCATTAAAATCATTTTTTGAGAAGATAACACTAATTATTATAATTTTCATTTCCAATTTGAATTATTTTGCTTGTTAGGACAGTTTTTCTTGAGAGTAAAGGAAAATGAAACAATCAAGGACCTTGCTTGTGGGTTGGGCTTCATGTCCAATGGGCCAAAAGTTCAGTCAATTGATGTTAAAGCTCCACTTGGTTTTTGTCCTCCCTCTCCTTTTGGACAAATAACATATATGGCTATTGTTAGTTGTCATTTCAAAATTTGTTAATTTACAAATTTCTCCCACACTTGACAATTTTCAAAAACTTGAGTTTATGTAACTTGTTACGTATGGGAAGAACCAAAGCTTACCATGTGGCCCAATCACCAGAGGATACATGTCTAGACCTCAGTTTGGACATGTTGGGATGAAGGTTAGAACAACGTCAAGGTGCATGCCGATCAGGATTAAGCTCAGCCACACAACCGACTTGAATGCAGGAATAACACCAACACATAATCGCCCACCCACCAGTACGGACCGTCAGAAGTGGTAGGGCAACATATGATAATCACTTCCTTATAAAAGGTAGAGACCATTCCTTCCAGATATTACGCAATCCTACCCTAACTTGCTTCGACATTGGCTCAGACTTAGTACTAACTTAAACTTTAAAGTGTACAAGGCTGAGCACCACACCGATGCGAGATTCCATTTGTAGGTCGCCACCTCAACTAAATGGAGCCCACTTCGAACGACACACAAACAGTTCCCATGTCGTCCAGAATTGCACATCAACATAACTTGTATTCAATTCGTAAGAATTAGTATATCGTTGGAGAAGTGAATTTCAAATCTATGTACACGAGAGAAATAATTAGAATCGGAAAAGGTCGAAATTGGAAGCAAAACACGAGAAAAATGGAGGGGCAAAGAGGGAAATTGTACAGACAATTTTCAAATTGAAATAAAGAAATGAGACGAAGTCCACAAGGCTTGCTTGTTTGATTGAAACACACAGAAGACAGAGCTGTAGCCTTCCATTGTCCCATTCTTTAATGGCTGCACTCTCCAAATGCAACCATTGTCAAACAAATCTACACTTCATGCCTCCACTAAAAATTTCATTATATTTTAATAGAACGTCAATATTTTCATAAATCAAATGATTTAACGTTGATATGAAAATTGAATTAAATTTCTCCACATCTCGAAACAACGATGATCAAATTTATAAAACGTCAACCAAAAAAAAAAAAAAAGCTTTATTTAAAGTTTTTAATGTACACATTTTTAGGCTTCTTTCAATTATAATTTTTTAGTGGAATTTTAAAAGTTGGATTGAGAAATAGTTATTGTCAATCCATTTTAAGTTTTTAAAATTTGGTTATATTTTTTTTAAAAAGTGAAAATTTGTCAAAAAGATAAGGTTAATAAACGGGAATAATTTTTTTAACAAAAAAATTGTGGCTTGTAAAAATGTGTAATGTTGGAGTCTTGGACTAGATTTTCAAAGATACTTTTCTTTAAGAAAAATAAATTTTAAAGAAGTAATTTTGATTTTCATCGGGATGGTTATATGGCAGCCAGGTGGAGGATTCCCAAACGGAAAATGAAGTCTTCAGTCCAATCACCTGAGCTGACACATAAATTTGAATTTATATAGTTATTAGTTATTAACATTAAATGACAAATTTTTCATAGTCAAATTTGAAACGATAGAAATCAATCTCTATCAAAATCTAACCCTTGGTTCTAATTTTTCATATGCAATATCTTTTGATTTTTATATATTCTTTTCCATAAACTTCCACAAAAAATTAACTATAAATCACCAACGGTATTTTTTTTTTTTCTTATGAATACTAGTGATAATATCAACAAAAGAACAATCCCCTATGCTTCCAGACATGTCGAGGTCCACATATTTTTGTATAGTCAAAAGGAGATCTAATTCCATAAAACCTCTAACATTTTGGTCGAGGGCATATGCCAGTATATGTATTAACCAGTCGAGCTATGCTTAGGTTGATCATGACGGTATTCTATACTTATCCTTGGTAATAATGTTGTTATATTTTTTATTCACAAAAAATTATAATTCCTCAAGAATCTTTTGAACAATAGAAATTGAAATGACAAAAGCAATATTTACATATAGGCTTGCATAAGGCCACTATTCACATGTAATTTCAAAAGAAATATTACACGTGGAATGAACGTATATTTGTATTGATTTGAGTGGGTGTAGTACAATCTCTAATATGTTCCTCTGATTCTTTCTCTCAAAGGTATAAATATCTCGAGGGCTGAACAGATTATTCTCGAGCGCGCTTGTTGATTGTTGGATCAACTCTTGACTTGTTGATCTTGTTGGATAAACCTTTGACTTGTGGATCTTATGGAAGAATTTATCAAAGTCTTGAAGTCTTTGCACTTCAAATGCTTTCAACTTGTCTTCAAAGTCTTCAAATCTTCAAAGATATTTTGGTATTCAAAGTCTTCCAATCTTGAAGTCTTCTAGTCTTCAAGGATTTCAGAGAATCTTCAGTCTTTGAGAGAAAGTTTTCTGACTGAATTCTCTCTAAGTTGTCTTGTCTTTTGGAGAGTTTAATTTCTGAACATTTCTCTTGAATGTCTTTAATCTTCGAGGAGTGTTTAGGGTTCAAGGGCTTCAAGGAGTCTTCCAACCCATTTTTTGCTTTGAATATTCTCTTTGAATTCTCTTGTCCTTTTGGAGAGTTTTAATTTTTGAACCCCTCATATGGAAGAGAGCTCTTTTATTTATAGAGCTTTCCATGGATATGTGAGCTTGGACTTTAATAGCTTTTGGATTCAGCCATTGGACTTAGGCTTTGTTGACTTTGGATCTATCTCTTTGAACTTAGACTTTGTTGGCTTTGGTTCTATCCCTTTGAAGTTTGAACTTTGTAAGTTTGACTCAAATACCATATGACCCAATTTGACCAAATTAAATTTAATTATTTAATCAAAGAATCATAATGAAGACATGTGGCCTCAAAATGCCAACTTTTGTCTTCAAAATAAATTTGGGATCATGTCAATTTAATAATTGGTCCCGAATTTATAGTTTGTGATTTTGTCATTAATTTAAAAATAATTTTTGACAATTTGTGATTGGCCAAAATTTCTCATACAACATCCACCTTTTGCATTTTAATACACCAATTTTGGAATAAGGAACAATGGAACATCAACTTTTATAGACAAAAAGAAATTTATTCGATTGGAATATTGTACTAAGACGGTGCAAGGTAACTTTTCCAAATTTTATTCAGAAAAATAAAGAATTTGATACACATATAAATAAACTACAATATGACATTTTTTTTTGATCGGAGAGAATATAACAATATAGTTAAGAGGATGAGAATTTGAATTAACTGACAAATAATGGTAAATTACACCATTACGTGTAGTTTACACAAATTCACAAATCATACTTGCGTTCAAAAATAACATTCATGAACATATCTAAAAATTAAATTATAAAGATATATTTATGTGAAAATAAATATCAATTCGTCAATCCGAACATAGTTTATTGGATAAGATATCAATTACGACCATTCTAAATGTTATAGTTCGATCTCCTCCTCTATCATTGTTGAACTAAAAATAAAATAATAAAATAAAAAATGTCAATTTGTTTGAAAGGTTTGTTTTATACGGTTCATACTCTCGGCATAATAGAGATCCTTCTGGTGCTTGGAAAATTCTTCAGTTTTCTTTACACACACACGAGGCTCGCGGCTATTGGCTATACAAAATTTTGGAATATATTTTCAGCTATTAATTAATTAAGCTTTTTTTTTTTTCCTTTTTGAGTCGAACAACCTTTAACGAGTGTAGGCGATTCAAATCTCTAACCTCTTGATCGAGAATACATACTAGTTACCACTGAGTTATGCTCACTTTGGCAATTAGTTAATTACGTTTAAATCTTATTTTTGTTCCTCTACTTTCAAAGATATCCATTTTGGTCCTTATCCTTTTAAAATATCCATTATGTTATTTGTACTATCAAATTTTTTATTTTAATTCTTAAACTTTTAGGTCTTGTTTGATAACGCTCAATATTCTGTTTTTGGTTTTTTACTTTTGAAAATTATGCTAGTTTTTCCACAAATTTTTTTAAAATTCTTCACTTTTTTAAAAATACATTTAAATTCTAAGGAAAATTTCAAAAATAAAAAAGTTTTTAAAAACTATTTCTTTTTAATTTTAAAATTTTCACTTGTTTTTTGAAAATGTTTTTAAATAGTCGAAAATACAAGAATTAAAAAAACAAAAACTGAAACAACATGTATCAAAATAAACGTTGCAATAGTATATGGATCAAAGTAAAAAAAAAAAAATTAAATTACAAGTTTAGTTTCTTAAACTTTATGAGTGTCTAATAGTCTTTCAACTATAAAGACCAATTTAACACAAACTTACTTAAAAGTTTGAACACTAAATTTATAATTTAACCAAATAATAAATAATAAAAAAACAAAAGCTAAAAATAGACGACGAAAATGGTATTTGATCAATTAATTAATTCCGAGAAAATAGATAAGAAAAGTTCAAATATATTTGTTAATGGGTTGTTGAAGAAAGAAAGGCAAAGCAAATGCATCTGTAATATTTATTGAAGTTTTGTTAGGATTACATCCCGCAATTGCAAAAAGACCCGACTCCAAAAAAAAAAAAAAAAAAAAAAAGACCCTCAGTGAAAAATTTACAGAAAAACCGTCTCTAATTTATTAGATCGGAATTTAGAATGAAACCCGAAAGCAACCGACGTGGTGGTGGTGACGGCGGTGGAAAGAATTCTCACGGTCGATCATGCCCTGCACGTGCCGAAACTCCTCCACGTGGCACGGAATGGTGATGGTCCCCTTCTGATCAAATCCGTACTCCTCCTCGGCCTCTTTCAGCAGCTGCATGAACCGCGGGTGATTGAAGTACATCACCGGCACCACGAATCTCTGCTGCTCTTCCCCTTTCTGCCCCACTTTCACCGCCAAACATCCTTTCGGCACGGCGGCCGCAGCCGCGGCCGCTTGCCGTCGTCTCTCTCCGCCGCCCATTCAACCAAATTAAAGGAGAAAATAATCAGAAGGGGATTTTAATTAAGAGAAGGGAGGGAATTTAGGGTTTAATTTAAGATTGGGGGGTTTTGAATTTCAGAGAGGAAAAGGCCAAGGATCTGAGGGACTAATGGGAGGAAGAGAGAGCGTTAAAAACGACGTCGGATTTGGAGAGTGATTGGGAACGGCCATGGCTGATTGGCTGTTTAGTCCTAAATTTAATTAGAATACAGAGGGTTGGGTTATATAGGAAATGGGGACTCAATTAAAAACCATACAAAGTGGAAGTGGGTTCCCATAATAAAAGCATCCACTTCTTTCATTTCATATTTTTTTCAACTATACTCTTTTTTTTTTTTCTTGTCCTTTCGTATTAAAATAGTAGTTTTTAAATCCATTGAATTTTTGTATTTGGAATTTTACAGTAAGATTCTTTTTTTTAACCGTTTGAGGTGCATTTATATCATGTTTTGACCGTAAAATATGTTTTCACCTTTTATTTTTCTTCATTTTAATGTGGGTGGTGAATCTAATACATGAGCAAGTATTGATGTCTTTATGCATGTCATGTGAACTATTGATTGTATTGGGTATTAATTGCTAATTTCTAGATTTAATTTGAATTTTTTTTAGTACAACAAATGTAGGATATGAAAATGCAAACCTCCGACCTCAACAAAATTAAGAGTACATACCATGTAACGCCTGGCATTTAGGTACTAAGTCAATTTCGGCAAAAGAATAATTAAAAAGGAATAAGAAAAGTATTCGGAGGTAGTTTGGTTTTTTTGTTATTTTAATTAAGTGAAAAAGAAAGCAAATGGAAATAAGGAGTTTAAAAAAAATTGGTTAATTTTTTAAAAAAATATCCAATTACCACTAAACCCTGTTCCCTTTGACAACAAGATAAATACAAATGTAAATTGGATAGAACGTAAATTTTAGAAAATAAAAACTATGTTGAACTAAAAATAATAATAATAAAATTATATATGTCTATTAGGAATATATAAAACTATATTTTAACCTTTATTTTATGTGTTAATTAGCTTAATTAACCAGAGAATAACTTAAGGGGATATTTGATTTCTAACCTAAAGTATGGCTTGATATTGGCTAAATCACTAATTAATAATCTCTCCTTAGTCAATTAAAGTTATGGATTTGTTATTTAAAATGTGTTTGTTTAATTTTAAGCCACTTTTGGATAAAAATTGCTGTTTGTGTTTTTAAATCTCTTAAAAGTAACTTATTTGATTTTTTTTTTAAACATTCTAAAAAAAATATGCAAAAAAACTGGATTTTCGAAAATGATTTCCAATATATATATATATATATATATATATATATATATATATATATATATATATATTAAAAAATAAACGAATTGTTATTACGTTTTTTTTTTTTTTAGCTCAAAGAGAGTTGATGTTATTACTTATTATTTATTTATTTATTTTTTAGTTTAAAAATCTATGTAAGGTTGTTAAGTGAGGAATTCGAACCTCTGATCTTACGGTCGATAGTTCATGTTTTATGTCAATTGAGCTATTGTTCATGTTGGCAACAATATGTTTAAACGAGCGTCAACAAACTTGTGATTTTGGAGAGAATAATTACAACTTTATTTATTTTAGAAAGTGGTTTATCCGGTCAAACACGTTAAAAGAAAATAAGAAACTAGAAATAACAAGATTATTCAAACAATTTTTGTAAAAATACTATTTATTCTGAAAAAAATAGAAAACCGTATTTTTAAAAAAAAAAAAGTTTCCAGTCAAGCCAAAAAAAAACCCAAAGTTTATAGAATAAGTTAATACATGAATAATAGAGAATTTTAAAAAAAGAAAAGGGTGAAAAAGAAGAATATTATAAGGTGTGTGCAGGAGTAGGAATTCCTTCAATTACTTCATGAATACCGTCTTAAATATCTCCAATACGACGGCGTATAACGAGTGAGAAGACACGTGTATGAGAAGCGCGCGTGTGGAAGAAAGGAGGACACGTAGACAAATGGTGGGGTCCAGAGAAGTGAAAGAGGCGACATGACAATGAGGTGTCGTTTAATGAAGGGCAGAGCGCAAACGACAAGTCGACAAGCCAATAACAGACAAAGAAGCTCCTCAACATCAACATGTCTTCCTGTAACTGTCAACTCTCCTCGCCCATATTTTTCCCTTCCCTTCCCTTCTCCATACGGATTCAATTGCTTCCTCAATTAATTTCGCCTTATTTTTCCCACACCACAAAATAAATGAATAAAGATTGTCCTACGACTCCTACCTCGTACCAATTGAGACGTTGTTCTAACTATTAAATGTACGGATTGACAATATACTTGTGAGCACAATCAAATTTCTTTTTTCGACTGGATTTAGTACGTCGAATTTTACGTCTAAACGCTTGAAGAATGCCTCTTTGTTAAGCTAAATGATTTAATTCTCTATTTAAAAAGAGAAAGCTGATTAAATTAATTATGGTCAAAATATTTGGTACTTATGTTATGCGGATGGATAATCATTAGGGGGTGTCGAAGGGAGAGGAGGACGCGTTTAATTAATGGGATGGTAGCACATCAAACTTTATAGGAAGAATATTAAGAATTCGTGATGAAGAATGGGAGGTAAAGCATCTAGTTGAATTTAAAATAAGAAGGATTCTTTAGGGATTGAAAGGAGAGGCCAAATCAAATCCAATGCATATAATTTTAGCAACTTTTATGTGTTATACAAATTGTGTTACAAAATTACTATATTAAATTCCAAAACTTAAAAGTTGAGGAGTGATTATCAATATTAATTGAAGAAAAAAAATGGCATTTTTAGAATTTAAACTCAAACATGAACCAAAGTGAGCTTAAGTCAGTGATAATTGACATGTACTTTCTATCAAAAAGTCAGAAATTCGAATCCTCTCACCTCCAAATAATGTTGAACTCAAAAAAACAAAAATTAAACGCAAGATCTACTTCTCTACCATATTGAATTATTATTAAATTTAAAGGCTTAAATTATTAATTTATGATATATTTATTGTTTTATATGTATCCAAAGCTATGATTACATGTCAAAGAAAAGGCATTAAAGATGCAAAGTGAGATTAAAAAAAAAAAAAAAAAGGAAAAGAAAAAAGGGGGGGGGGGGGGGGGGGTAAGAGACGGAAAGAACCACACAAAGTGGGACAGATGGGTTTTGAATATTTGGTTGAATTTTCAACTTGGCGTACTCCACTTTCTTTTAATATTTAAAGAATATATATGAGAGAGACATTTTTCAAGTTATACTCCCACAAACTATTAACTATTATTATTATTTTAGCACAATAGTACGCAGAATGAGAGATTAAACTTCTAATCTATTGGTTGAACGTATATGTCTTAACCAATTGAGTTAGGCTCAAGTTGACACAAATTATTAATTATTAAACAAGTTTTTTATTTTATTTTTTTATTTATAAAGGAAAGTATGAGATAAAAACAATAAAAAAAACATTTTTTTTATCAAAATTCAAAACAGTACTTTAATTTCTACCACAAATAAAATGTAAGCATAATTCAATAGACCATACCTACCAAATCTCTACTCCCATTTTTGTTTGAACGAAAAAGAAAAAAGGAAAAAAAAAAGACTAATTGGGAAAAGGCCACTAAACATATAAGAATGATGTTGGTTGAAAATCATACAATGAAATCCTTCTTTTCTTCTCAATTGTAAGTGCTCTTTGGAATTGCAAGTTATTGTGATTGGTTAATTTTGGTAATGGAAAATTTTTGTAGGTGTCCATTGAATATCAAATCTATCTCCTCCATGTAAAAATTTTCTATATTATCCCCCTCTTAAAAAACATAAACTAATTGTTGGAATAGAAATTTCGACCAACCCAAAATTGCTACGTCATTACCCAACATTGATGACAAAATTTTATTTAATTAGGGATTAATTAAATTTGTAAAGATTCCTATATTAAATTATGGCAGGTCCAAATACACTATTGGGTTCTTTGAAATTTGGAAGACAAAAGCCCAAACTGAAGGCTCAGTCCAGATGCTAAACCCAAATGCGACTAAACCCAGTCCAAAGAAGCCGGCCCAAAGTCAACTAAGCCCAGTCCAAATGGCTAGGCCCAAAAGTCAACCAGACCCAAAAGGCTGGCCCAAGGTCAACCAGATCCAATTCAAATGGGTTGGCCCAAAATCAATTGGGCTCAGTCCAACAAACCCAAGCCCACCTGGGGCCCATGAAGAACTCTATAAATAGAGAGCTTCCTCCTTCATTTCAAGGGGTCAGAACTGAAGAAGCTCAGAGAGAATTCAGAAACAAAGCTGTGAAGCCTCCAGAAGCTCCTGAAGATCAAATACCTTTTGAACAAAGAACACTTATTGAAGATCAATAACGATCCAAGAAGATCAACAAGCCGAAGATTTTCAACAAGCTACAAGCCGAAGACCTTCAACAAGCTACAAGCCGAAGACCTTCAACAAGCTATAAGCTGAAGACCTTCAACAAGCTACAAACTGAAACCCTTCAACAAGCTACAAGCTGAAGACCTTCAACAAGCTACAAGCTGAAGACTTTTCCACAAGTTCAAAGTTGACGATTCAACCTCGAGAATAAGTGTTCCAGCCCTCTAGTCAAGTATACAACGAGAGAAAGAATCAGAGGATCATACATTAGAGATTGTACTCACTATACTGAAATTAATACAAATCAAGTTCATTTACACGTATTAAATTTCCCTGTCGAAATCTCGTGTGAACACTAATTAATTATTAAAATTACTAATGATTTCTCTCGTAAACAAATCCACTAAATATCAAATCTATCTCCTCCATGTAAAATTTTTCTAAATTACCCCCCTCTTAAAAAGCATAAACTAATTAATTATTACAATTACTAATGATTTCATTCGTAAACAAATCCACTAATTAGATTTTCTATTAGTTAGTCTACAAATGGAAATTGCAAAAATGTAAAATCAATACGACCAATCAATGAAATAGTTAATTTTTAAAAAAAAATATTAAAATTTAAATAATTAATTTCAAAAGGCCAATTTTTAAAACGAAAACTCAAAAGAGAGAAAGGCCTTTGAGTGCTTGGAGCCCATAACTTATAAGTTTGACCATTTGGGCTAAAAATGGGTCAGATGTTGGGCTGGGCCCAACTAGCCTAATGGATCGTTTCAAACAGGATAATTGGGCCAGCTAAAGGTCCAGTCTAACATTTGAAGTTTATTTTGTTCATAATTTTTTTTTCAATTCAACAACACGTGGGGTAATATGTGGGGTAGGAGATTCGAACCTCTGACTTTTTAGTCGAAAATACACACGCCTTAACTAGTTGACTTATCCTAAAGTTGATGTTCTTAAAATTGTTTTCAATATCACTAAGTCCTTGCTATTTAAATTTTATTTTATTTTTCTAAAACAGAGTGTTTCTTTTTCTAGTTTTGAATATTATTTAAGATTTTGAAAACATTTCTAAGATGAGATTTCAAAACAAATAAGGTTTTCTAGCATAAAAGCATACTTTTCTCAAAATAGAACCCTAAACATAAAAATTTATCCAATGATCGAGCCTTAAATGATTATCAAAATGATTATCCAACGAACCATAAAATTTTATCCAATAAGTATGTAGCTTATATATAATCGTCAACCGCTTTGAGTTAAGATTATTTATCAAAGCATTTTGGCTTAACTATATACTTCATTCTCAATCTCTTGCCACACATTTTCTTTCACTAATTACACTTTTTCTCACCGATCTCTCTTTTCACACATATTTTTCTCACCAAATTCTTATTACACACTTTTTAAAATCAATTTCTATATACGTTTATGTTGTTTCTTATTACACACTTTTTAAAAATTAAGCTTATAAACACTACTTTCACTTATGAATTTCTTTGTTTTTGTTATCAACCTTTAACAAATATTTTTAAAATTCAAGCCAAATTTTTTTAAACTAAAAAAAATATTTTTAAAAGCTTTTTTACTTTTTAGAATTTAGTTAAGAATTCTAATGTTTCATTAAGAAAGATGAAAATCATTTGTGAAAAAACATGCACAATTCATTTTCAAAAATCGAAACCAAAAGATTAAGGCCCCATTTGATAAAAGATTTCATTTTTAGTTTTTTAGTTTTTGAAGATTGTGCTTGTTTCCTCACAATTTCCTTACTATAGTTTTCATCTCTTTTAGGAAACATTTGAATGCTTAGCCAAATTCTAAAAACAAAGACAAATTTTTAATAACTACTCCTTTTAGTTTTCAAAATTTAGCTTGAATTTTGAAAACATTTATAAAAATAGATAACAAAATAAAGAAACTCATATGCAAAAGTAGTGTTTATTAGCTTAATTGAAAGAAAAAAAAAGAACTAAATAATTATTAAACGGGACCTTAGATTTTGATAATTTCAATTGGTATTTAATTATTTGATGATTTAATTTTCAGTTTAGTGAATGGTCAATAATATTGAAACCAAATCAAAAGTGTTTTATTCTTAAGCACTCATTGTGAAAAACGTAATATTACTTTCCATAAAAGCACTTCTTTTAAAAGCATTTCCAAAGATCAAAGAAATGTCCCTTTTTCTTGGAGTCACAAATTTCCAAAGACAATACTACCCCTCCTCAAAGAGAGGCAACAACCTGCACACTCCTTTTGTTGGAGAAGGCTACCTATAACACATAGTCTTACACTTCAAAATTTGACTTTTACCTTTTCAATGAACTCTCTCATCATTTTCAAAATCCAAACAGTACCAAAAAACAAACACAATCCATTCCAAAGTCAATAACAAATCTCTGTCTCTTACCACACACATTACCAACGCAAAATAAAACACAACATCAAAGTTACATTCAAACTGTTCTTGCAAATTTGAACATAGTTAAGTAGATAAGACACCAATTACCATTCCAAAGGTCAATGTTTCGATCTCCACCCTGCAATTGTTGAACTCAAAAAAACAAAAAAACATTCAAAATGTTCTTTTGCCACCTCCATCTTCAAGCTGATTCCAACCACAAATCAGTGCCTAAAAATAAAATCTTTATGAAGATTTACCAGTTGGGTCATTGAAAGCTAGCTCATTTACATGCCTCCAATGGAGAATAGTCCTCTTTGATTATATTCTCCAAAAAAAAAAAAAGCTTCGGAGATTCATATGATATCAAGAGACAAAGCTGAGAAACTTTAAACCCTTCATCATTTTACAAGTCAAGTCTTTTAATTTGCATTCTTTCATATCAAAAAATACAAACAAAGGGCAAAGCCTAGCTAGTTTTTTTTTTTCTTTTTTTTGGATCATCTATGTGGCTCGCACTTAATAAATGCATAATTTATGGGTTAATCATTTCGTTTTTAAAAGAAAGCAAAGGCTTTGTGTGTGCGTGTGGGGATAAAACAATGCCAAAAAAAGTTTGATAACCAAAGAGTCAAAAAGAGGCATTTACTTCTTTATCAGACAACATTTTCTTTTTACTCTCCTTTTCATCACTTAGCTTTAAAAGAAAGAAGAGGGTTTGAATCAACAAAAAGCTTTTTTCTTCAGTAAAAATGAAGAAATAATAATAATAAAACTTGCTTTATATACACAACTTCGTAAAACCCCAAAAAGAAATTATAATATAACAGAGTTTAGATTTGAGGTACTTAGGTTAAAACTTAAAAGCTAAAACATTTGGATTCTCTTTCTTTATTTCTCTCTCTCTACAAAACAAAGAGTGGAGAAAAACTAACAGGCACAAAAAAAAAAAAAAAGGATAAAATAACTAGTGAATCTTGATATGCATAATCAAATGAACCCATTCAATATCAACAAGTCAAGAAATAATAAATTCAAATTTCAATTTTTTTGTCAGATGGGTTTTTTTTTTTTCCTTGAATGTAATGTATAAAAAAATGCTTCAGAGAAAAGCAGCTAGATGAGTAAATCAATAGAATCTAAAAAGGGATAACTCAAGTGGGGAAAAGAGCAAATAAACAGAGATAGAAGCTGAAAACAAACACAAGCCAAGCCAATGATGAGTAGTTTATGTTGTTAAGTTAAAATGTACGTAGGTGTGGGGGGGGGGGGGGGGGGGGGGGAGAGAGAGAGAGAGAATCTTTGCACTAGTGAAAAGTAACCCAAATGGAAGATAAAAACATGGGTAAAAAAAAAGGACATTTTTTAAGTTGGGGCCAGAAATCAAGCTAGAGAAGAAGAAGAAGAAGAAGAAGCTGAGAGAGAGAGAGAGAGAGAGAGAGAGAAATGGAGACAATGTTGGGGGAAATTTTTAAGAGAAGAGAGATCTGAGAAAATGGCAGAAAGAGACAGATGGGATACTGAAAACCATCATGAGAAAAATCTGTGTAATGATTATAGAGAAAGGGCCTAGACTGACAACAAAACACCATCATAGCTCAATTAGAAAAAAAGAAAAAAAAAAGAAAGAGAAGAAGAAGAACAACAACAACAGTCAAATAACTCCATCATTAAACCCATCAATCTCTAACTAACACAATCTTACACAATTAATTACTGCAAGAAAACCCCCCAAAAAGAAAAAAGAAAAAATGAAAACTTGGTGATTTAACAGTGAGAACATGAAATTATAATCACAACCCACAAAGCCAAAAAGGGAAAAGAACCAAAAAAAGAAGAGAAATATAACCTTGTATGACAGGAAAAAACCAGCAGCATTGAGAGAGAGTTTTAAGGAAATGGAGACAAGCAATTGGGGGGAATGAAGCCTGGTCCGACGGCACTAAAATGAACCAAAATTAAAGTTAGAAATTGAAAAGAAAAACAGAGAATGAATTCAAAATATGGATCAAAAGAAGTGTCCTCGAGCCAGACAACATTCCCCTCAAAAGAAAAAAAGCTCCAATTTTTTGATCTTCAGATCTTCAAAACCCTAAAAAACCTTAAAACCCTTTAAGCCATGTTTGGCTCTGGGTCATCTGCTTTTCTTTTTCTTTCTCATCTCTCCCCCTAGAGTTTCGCCTGTCTTCAAGGGGGATGAGAAGGAGAGAGAGAAAATAAAAATGGTAATTATGAATGTGAGAAAGAGTTGTGTGTTTGGAAGGGTTATAAGAAGAGGGGAAAAAAGGAGTGGAAAGCCAACGTTGTAAAAGACAAAAACATTGGGGTGGACTTAGACCCCACCACCTGGGTCTCACTTTTCACTTCTAGACATGACCACGACTCCATGCTCTCTCTCTCTCTCCAAACCCTTTTTTTCCTTTCCATTTTTCGATTCTACATCCAACGGTTCAATGTACCCATTTCAAATTTATATCTAATGATTATTAAGAGATAACTATGCGTTGTAACGATTAGGTTTAAAATGAAATCGAAACCCAAGTTGATATTTTGAGATTAATGGATTTTGATGGAGTCAGAATGATTGTGGGTGGAAAACTGTTATTAAGTGCTTGTTTGTTAATATTCTTGTTTCTCTTTTCTAATAAAGAAACGGAATTGCATTTAGTACCTGTTTTTTGATTTCTTTATTGAACAAAAAAACAAGAAATAAGTTTGATAACCATTTCTTAGTTCTTGTCTTCTAAAATTTTAAATTAAAAATTCAACATATTTATGTTAGTAACAACGACCCTCCATATATCTCCACAATGGTATGATATTGTCCACTTTAGTATAAGCCCTCATGACTTTGCTTTTGGTTCTCCCAAAAGGCCTCATACCAATGGAGATAGTGTTCCTCACTTATAAACTCATGATCTTCCTCCTAATATAGTCGATATGGGACTTTGGTCGCACTCCCAACAATTTATTATGCATTTTAGAGGTAAAAAATTTCTAACTGAAAGCCGAAACAAGAAACTTGATTTTGTTGTTTCTGAAATTTCTATATAAGTTTAAAAACATTTATGAAAAAATGAGAAGTAAGAAACATAAAGAGTTATCGAGCACTTTTGTTTATGAAAAATTAAAACACACAAAACAAAACATGAAACTAGGAACGATAACGTTATCACAATAACAAAAACATTGGTTAAGATTGCGAGACGATTGATGGGTTTTGACGAGGGGGTTTAGAAAGATCATTGGTGGAGAAGCGAAAGATGTAAAGTTTTGATTAATACAGACCGTTGGATGGGGGATTGGATAGATTATGTTGATAAGGAAATGATGAAACGATTGAAATTCAGAACAAAAAGCAAAAAAAAAAAAGAAAAGAAAAGAAAGAAACAGAGAATGGACATACAATAAATGTATTGAGAAAAGGGAATCAAAAGTAAAGGAGGGAAGAGAAGTCAGAGGAGTAGTTGAGTTATTGAGCTGCCCGATAATCCAATTCCCATTAAATATTTTTGTCTACTTTTTGTTATCAATCTCATTCAATTTTCAATTCCCATTTCAGTTTTTTTTTTACTTTTTAATTAATTAAACTAAACTAAACCAAACCCATTATTTAAAATAAAATTAAAAAAAAAAAAAGAATTTGAAATTGAATTGTGTATGAAAATGAGGGACCCTCGTCTGGCGTGTTAACTTTTGAGACAGTGCGAGGAATTCGAGGAGATGACCGACAAATGGCCCTCACCACCTCAGGAGGAGAGAGACAGACACAGAGACATAGACATAGAGATAGAGATAGAGAGAGAAAGTCTGTCACTTGCTTTGCCTAACCATCTTTCTCTCTCTTACTTTAAAAAAAATGGGTTTCTCTCTCTAAAAAATGGGTTGGCTTTGGTTTGGCTTTCGTTTCATTTACTTTGTTAAATTGTAGAGAGAGAGAGAGAGAGAATGAGAGGTCAAAACGACAGAGAGGGTCTACACTCGCTTTCCCTACCACTGTCTCATTCAAAGTTGGCCAAACTGACACACCCTTTCAACCATTTGCCAATTTCATCTCTACACTACACTATACTACAATACAATACAATAACCCTTTCTTTCTCGCTAACCGACGTAGATCAACTGATTAAAACTTAAGACATATATTGTTGATTAAAAGATCAAAGATTTGAATTTTTCCATTTCTACGTAGGTTGAATTCAAACACCAATCTGAAAATGAAAACTTATTTTTTTTCGTTTTCAACCCACCAATTGTTGTTGCGTGAATTTATAATTTTGTCTTCAAGATCCTTCTCTCCTCTTGCAATATCACAATCTTGGTCAAGAGAAACTAGCATCGGTGTGGTACTGAGCCCGACACCCTCCGATGTTAAGTCAGTATCAAGTCAAGTTGGTTACAGGTATTGATCTAGGGCAATTTTACTTACCTTTCTTTCGTGGGCATTTCCTGTATTTATATTCGCCTCGTCATATCAATTCCTTGATTCAAGCATTTCTCCTATGATTTTAGTCGAGAATCGTACACCTTATTCATTATCGTCGCTTCAAACTTTGTGTGCGGTTGAAGTGGATATAACTCACCTCAACAGACTCAACACACCTCAACATGAGACAACACCCAATTTGGCTCATCCTCTAATACCAATAAACAAAAACCAAAACAGCTATAAAATTGAAAGTTCAAAGATATATCAGAATCTTTTAGACTAATTGGATACAATATTCTGAAAGTTTCGGGACTCGAAGATGCAAAGTTATAATATAAGGAAGGGGAAAAAAAGTAGTGATGATGATTCAAAAGCATATTGATGAGATGATGATAAAGGGAGATCTGGATTTGAATTAAATAATAAGGATCCAAATACGGTCTTCCTCTTCCTCTTCCTCTTCCTCTTCCTCTTCCCTTAATTTTCTTTATGGGTTGACAGAGACAAGCCATGGCCTCAAATCAAATGCCTTTCCATTCTGCCAAACACACCCAAAAGGGGGTTTTGGAATTCAAAACATAAAAGTCTTCATTTTTATTTTTCCCCTTATCACGTGGGTCGGTTTTATTTACCTTTTTTTTCCCCTTTCTTTATTGCCTTTTAAAAATCTTTCTGGAATTATCTTTGTGTTTGATTCATAATTACCTCCTTTTTCTTTTTCCCCTCTTTCAAAATCGTTTACACACTTAGCTAACTATGCTTTTTTTCTTTTGATCACAAAGTTTGTACAAAATAAAACATCAATGTCAACATAAAAGAAAAAAAAAAAAAAACTAGCCTCAAAGTTTGATTACTTGCAAGTCAATATAAATCTTTAACTTGTATCAATCAATGTATAGGGTACTAAGTCAAAAACAATCCTTTAAATTTTAGATTTGAGAGTGTTTTCATACTAAGCAAAAGCTAGCTTTGAGAACAATAAGAATGGCAGTTATCACATATGAGGAGAAGTTTCTTACTTGAATCAATGATGGTTATATGGAGACTAATAAGTCGGACTTCATTCATAGAATATTTCTTTAAACCATCATAGTGGGCACATCTCACTCTTGGAAAATGCAAACATAAGTCTTCTGTTTGCTCGAAGAGAAAGAAATACCATTAAACTTTGTCATTTATTTAAAAAATACATATATTCTTTCAAAAGTTATAATATTACCTTTGACCTTTTATAAATGCTTCAAAATTACCATTGAAGTAGAAATTCGTTAGAAGGTTAGACGAAAAGTCGACGAGGTGGAATAACCGTCTTAGGTCACCAACACGTCGACTTTCTGTCCAACATTTTAACAGATTTCTACTTCGAATATAGTTTTGAAATGTTTATACAAGATCAAGAATAATATTACAACTTAAAAAATAAAATAGTGGTATTTTTTGAATAAAAGACAAAATTCAGACTATATATATATTTTTTTAATTTAGCAAAAAAAAAAAAAAAAAAAAAGAAGAGATTCAAATAATTTAGTGGGAGCGTACTGAGTAGTTGTAGCTTTCAGAGTCCAATCACACCACGTGATCTCTGCAAATTAAATCAGCAGCACACAAGGAGGGGGAAAGAGGTTTTCACTATTTCTGTTGTGTGGAATTTTCTCTAAAAGTCAAGCCCTCCCAAAAAATACCAATCATTTCATGTGAAATTTTAATTACTACCTTACAAATCTTAATTAATATTACTCATTTAAGTGGGCAAATTTTAGGGTGGAGAAAGTGATATTCGAGATTAAAATTGAAGTTTTGTGTTTTAATTTGTGAGTTATATATTATAAAAAAAATAATTAAAAAAAAAGAAAAAAAAAAGAGATTTTGAGGAAGTTTTTAGAGAAAAAGGACGAGGAGGAAAAAGTTGGCTACAAATTTCAACGCTTTTCAAGATCTTGAAAAATGTGTTTTTGACAGCAACCACCAAATCAACCACATGTCAAATGCCATCTCACTTTAAATGGTTTAAATATATAACATATATTTCACTATTTTTTTATCCTTTTGAAAATATTCACTTCTTCCCATCGAATTGCTTTTTTTTTAATTCAACAAAAAATCGAATCTTCAATTTTAAAATAGGTAATTCATTCATTGAGGGAATTGAAATGAATACTAACATGCTATTCAAAACATATTATTTTGAATGATCAACTTTTATTTCATGTCATTAAAAAAACTCAATTAGTCCTATTTGAATAGAAATATCACTTAGTACATCTACAACTTGTTTAACCTCATTGGTGTTATTTGGTATAGAAACTTGATTGGAACTTTTAAACACCTTGAAAGTAAAATTGTGATTTTAAAATATTAAAGTCAAATTTTAACAATATAGTGTTTACTTTATATGACAAATGATATATTTAAAACCTCACGTTTTCTCCTATGTCTAATATCAATCACTCTCTTCACACCTACTCAAAAAAAGGTTTTTTTTTTTTTTCACAGCCCAAAGGACAAAAGGGGGAACCAGTTAATTTTGAAAATACTGATCCCATCAAACAAGTTCAAATCAAATAAAAAGAAAAATCAATTCAATTTCTTCAATCTGTTAGGACAATAAATTTAGCTCCCTATCTTTCATAGTTAAATTTCTTCGGGTCAATCTTAGAGACAACAAATCGTCATAAGATGAATAGTTAGAGCACTAAAAATTCTTTCATAAATTTTCTCTTTTAATTTCTTTAAAAAAATGATTCATAAAATGTTTTTACCTAAAAAGTAAATAATTAGATTCCGAAGTACCTTTTTTTTTTTTCTAAGGGTATACTTATTTGGTACCATTAATTTTGAGAATATGATTCTTCAAATCTTACAAAAAAAAAAAAAAAAAAAAAAAATCAAAAGTGAGAAAAGAAAGTTAATTCAATTATTTTATTTCGTCTTTGAAATGGTAATCAAATTAGTTCTTGCTAACCTAATTATTGGCCATATAATAATCCAAATAC
Source organism: Trichosanthes truncata (assembly GCA_033996785.1). Lineage (NCBI taxonomy): Eukaryota > Viridiplantae > Streptophyta > Magnoliopsida > Cucurbitales > Cucurbitaceae > Trichosanthes > Trichosanthes truncata. Next base: position 1,054,395 of record JAWPNB010000003.1, read on the forward strand.
TCAATTATTCACATTATAATAACAAATTATTTATCCCACAATAATTTGATATAGCAAATAATTGACAATAATTGAATTGAATTATACCCAAATTTGATATTTAATTAGATTACAAATACATGCTTCAAGTCCAACAAGAAAATATATAAAAATTGAGAGGTTATTATCGTAGTGAATGGCAAGTATTGAAACACTATATTTGAGCCCCACAAAAATAGTTTTTTTTTTTAATACATACAAGAGAAGAAAAAAAAAATCCAAACTTGTAGGCATTAAAGTTTGACCACTCAAGCCTATCCATGTTCATGTCTACTAGAATAACTAGTAAATTGCAAACTCAGTTAACAAATAAATCCATAACCTTTCTTTACTTAATCAACATTGCACTTAATTTTCAACTCCCCACTATTTCAGTGAAAAAAATATTCATTTTTTCTAAAATAAAATTTAGATAAAAATGTGTTTGATTAACTATTTAAAAAAATAATTTAAATGTTATTCTTATGTGGGGGGTGGCTTGCACTCAAGAACCACTATAGTTGTACTTTAAACAATTAAATACTTCATGAATGATTGCATCATAACTGAAAAGAGAGAGGCTTTAGAAACTGAAAGATTCAGTGAATTTGGGCTTCAATGATTTCCTACATCTTTTGGGTTTTGGCCCTTTTCTATTGATTCCCAAAATTGGATGAAAAACAGTGGTTTTTTGTACCTTTTGGTTTGAGTATTCATTCTAGATTTTTCTTTGGGTTAATTACATGAATACCATATTTGGAATCAAATTTTACATAAATGACATGTGTTGTTATTAATGTCGGCTTTGTCACTTTTCAAGCCAAATAGAAGTCAAATATAGAGAAACATTACTCATTTACCCATCTATTTATTGCTAAACATAAAATATATATATATATATATAAAAGAAATAAAATATAGAGATACTTATTATAGCTGTTGAAACCTATATCCTTCCATCCAAACATCATTTTTTTTATAAGAAATAAAATAGAAGAAAGATTTTCATGATTTTTTCCCTAACTTTTAAAAACTAGACAACCCTTTCCATTATCGACGGTTTCATTCTTCATACGTATGAGTATATATAATATATATATGAGAATATAACAGGATTATCATATCATCCCAAACATATAGAATGATTATATACTGATGTATATACCTCAACATCATATATATTTATGGGTACAATATACAACAGAATATATATTTAGGAACTCACTGAACATTATATATTACATACAGTAAGTAGAAAATGGATAGATCAAGTTATGACATTATAGCTATATATTCTAAGGTTATCTCAAAATTAATAGGATTATTACTAATACAAAATATATGACAATTATTTACCTATGTTCATATAATATATGTCTGTGAATATAACTATACTTATTGGCTTATTGCCTATATAAAATATAATAGAATTATATACATATGTATATATAATATACTTCTATATATATTTATTTTTTTACAATATACTTAATATTATATATTTGACGTCAAGTATTTCAAGAATGTTTTATATCACTAATGATGTTTATAACACATATACCATGTACAATTTTATTATTTTATATTATATCTAACTATAAAAGTTTATATATAATTTTGAGGAAAAACAATGAAAAACAATAATGAACATGATATATATGAGCAAAATGATATATATGGTGGAGTTTATGACCAACAATACATGATAAAATATGTGTTCTAAGTAAATTGACTCAAAAAAAAAATGATTCATGGAGAAACATTATTCATATATCAAGTGATTAAGGTTGAAGTTTTTGTCGGAATGAAAACTGTAGCAATGATAGTTTGTTGTTGAATGAAAAATGAGAGGAAAAAAAAATTTGACAAAACAACTTTTCCTAATAATGGACGACAAATGAATAATTTTCAAAATTTGGCGTTATATGAAAATTGAACTTTCTGGCAAAACAACTCATTTTAAGCTTTATATAGCAAACACAATTGGGGCATAAATCTAAAAAAATCAAATAAAATATTCAAAATTATATATATATATATGTGTGTGTGTGTGTAATTAATGGTATAATAATTTCCCTAAATTGAATTGTTTTATTATGAAAATATTAAATCACATTAATATCTTTAATATTTATTTAATGGTATAAATGGAATAAAATATTTTTAAAATGATGAGTCATGCTAAAGCTAATATTATTTTTTAAAATGGATAATTTATGAAATATATGGTTGAAAATTTGCTATTTGGCATAATTTCCCTTTTTCTTTCACATCTTTGATGTCATACAATATATGATCAATCAAGAGGTCATTGATTTGAATCCTGCACACCACATGTTGTACTAAAATGGAAAAAAAATTACGTTTGTTATTTATCCATAACTCCATTTACCTTACTATAAATTTGTGATAAACATTGTTTGAAGTTTTAATCTTTGCATTTCAGTTAACTACTAAGTATTGCGAACTATAGAGTTTTTATTAAATGAAAATGATTAAATTACAATTTTAGTCTCTAAACTTTTAGGTTTGTGTCAAATAAGTCCCTAGACTTTAAAAAATGTCGAATTGGTCCTTGAACTTTCAATTTTGTATCTAATAGGTTCCTAAACTTTAAAAAGCCCCTAATAAGTCTTTAACCTTTTGATTTTGTGTTTAATAAGTCTATGAGCTTTTAACTTTAATTTTATATCTAATAGGTTGTTGACCTATTTTACAAATATAGAGTGAAGATTTAAACTTCTGACTTCAAGAAGAGGAGTAGATGCCTCACCTTTCGAGTTTGAATTGAATAAGGAAAAAAAGGAGGCTTTTTATGTGGTTTATAAAGTATATTGTAGACCTTATAAAGCATGACTTGGTTGTCCTCTTTGGGTCAAGATGATTTCTCCAGTCCTTTGTCACAATAATTTGCTATTTATTGCACCATTATGCCCCCAATGACCACCCTTTTTCCTTTTCCTCCCTAAACAAGTCTTTGTGACAAATCCTTCCAATGCCAAAGTATCCAAGTCTTCAATACTACCTCATATAATCACAATATTTTATACCATTATGGCCTTTTTGCACGTGTTTTAACTATGAGAACGTACACCACACGAAGAGATTATATTATTTTCTCCAACTACAAATATCTAAAACTCATTCTAATTCCCTTTAAAAAAAAAACAAAAAAAAAAAACCTCATTCTAATTCCAAACTATACAATTCTAGACTTTCACAACTTTCCATAACAAACGTCCTTTCTTAAAACTTTCCATAACAAACGTCCTTTCTTAAACCATATCCGGCTTTCTCCACACCAAACAATATACAAATATTAGATTAAATTACAAGTTTAATCTCTAAACTTTTAAGTCTATATCAATAGGTCTTTAAACTATAAAAAGTTTCTAATAAGTCCTCGAAGTTTCAATTTAATGTCTAATAGGTATTTGTATCTAATATGTCATTGACTTATTCGACATTTTTTAACATTCATGAATCTATTGTATACAAAATTAAAAGTTTAGGCTTCTCAATTTTATGTCTAATAGATTCGTTACTTTTAAAAAATGTCAAATATGTCAAGGATCTATCAAATATAAAATTCAAAATTCAAAAATCTATTAAACACTTTTAAAGTTTAGAGGCTTACTAGCTAGATACAAATTTGAAAGTTTAGAGATAAACTTGTAATTGAACCGAAATCTTATAACACTTTACCACCAACACCACCCACAGTTTCAAAAATTAATAAAAGTAGTTTGAGAGATATAGAATGCTAAAAAGAACCTACCAAAACAAAAGAATAAGAAAACTAACCAAACAAAAGACAGCCAAAATGAGATTTAGATCAAGTGGACGGTTTTGAAGTATCCGAAACATTATCATTTTCCACTGATTAATCCTAGACAGCCAAAATGAGATTTAGATCAAATGGATGGTTTTGAAGTATCAGAAACATTATCATTTTCCACTGATTAATCCTAGACAGACAGATAGAGCAAAGCAAGACATGTAAACCCAAAAAAAGGCAACGTCTCTCCTTTTACGCCATGAAACCTAATCCTAATCCAATCCTTTGGAGGTCTTGTAGATGAAGTGAATGAGATTTTAAAGTGGCAGTTTTTAATTGCATGTCGTCTCCAGCTCACAACTTTGACTTTGTTTGCCACTCTAAGGTTTCAGATTGGTTGTGTTTCCGAAATCTTACCCCAAAGCAAAAAGAGGATAAGTGATCCGAATGAATATCACAACCAAACCAGCCTAATACAGATAAAGCAAGCGTCATTCTCACACTCTCTCTCTGGAGCTGACAATTGGAGCGTGGAATATTGGAGAGCAGAAGAAGCACGGCCCTTGTGAAAAGGAAAGCTTAGGAAATTAAATTATACAAATTACATACACTACACTTCAACTATTGACATCAAACCCTATTCGTCATTCATTATCAACAACCTACCTCTTCATTAAGCCATGAGAGAGAGAGACGATTTTCAGTACTGTTCTTTATCATTTTTGGATTTTTTGTGCTCGGCACTCACCAAGACTTGATATAATAAGTCTAGGTTGAAAATTAGTTCATTGGAGTTTGGTCAAAAGCTAAGAATTTTTGGAATCTATCCCCACAATACTAGGCAAAGGACGTGTGAAGAGTAAGAATTCTAGAGGTACAAACACCCAGTGGTATTAAGCATAAATACTAGGATGTAAGCAAGTACAAGTAGGCCAGCATGCCAACCACCTGTGAATATAGTTCAACTGCATGTATCATAGACTAAGATGTCAGATATTTGAATTACTCTTTTCATCCCACGTGTTGTTGACTTTAAAAAAAGAAAAGCAAATTACATAAGCCACCCATAAATAATAATAATGGTTTCAATTTTACCCCTAAATTTTAAATTATAAAAATTGGACCCTCTAACTATTGGACATGTGAAAATTGGACCCTCAAACTATTATATATATAAAAATAATCATAGTTAAAAAAACCTGAGTTAGAAACTTTTTATCTTTTTACTTATGTAATATTTTTCTCTCCCTCTAAAACAACTTTCTCCATTTTTTTCTTTCCTTTTCTCTTTCCAAGACCCCATCTTCTTTTCCTTCATTCCCTTTCTCTCTCTAAGACCCATCTTCCATTTCCTTCCTTTTATATTTTTAACTATGGTCTTCAGAAATATTATTCTCTCTATTATTCGATTTTACAATGGTTAACAAAAAAACAAGAATCAAGGATGTATGTCGTATCAATTTTCTTCATCGAGGGTGGGAGTTTTGGTTTGTATTGGAATGGTGTAAAAATCCCCCTTGAATCAATTGGGTCTAAGAGTCCTCACTTTTTTTTCCCATATTATTCATTTAAAACCTCAACTTCTCAATCAATTCTAGCACTTCGATCAAGTTCAAATTTGTTCAATTCCAACTCACAAATTTCTAGATTTTGATCGACATGAGCTATGTGCTTCTGAGAAAGAGAAAGGAAATGGAGATGGTTGTTTTAGAGAGAGAAAGGAAATGGAAGATGGGTCTTAGAGAGAAATGGAAAGAAGGAAATGGAGATGGTTGTTTTAGAGGGAGAGAAAAGGGGAGAAGTGGGAGAGAGAAATATTCGACAAGTTTAAATAAATAATAAATAATAAATAATAAAAGGTTTCTAACTCAGGTTTTTAAATTATGGTTAATAAAATGATCCAATTTTTACATATACAAGATGGAGAGTCCAATTTTCACATATCTAATAGTTAGAGGGTAAAATTTTTACAATTCAAAGTTTATGGGTAAAATTGCTGTTAGGAACAACGAATCTCCACATATCTCCACTTGTCTACTTTGGGCATAAGTCCTCATGGCTTTGCTTTTGGTTCCCCCAAAAAGCCTCATACCAATGGAGATAGTGTCCCTCATTTATAAACCCATGATCTTCCCTTTATCTAGTCAATGTGTGACTTTGGTCGCACTCCCAGCAATTGCAACCATTATTATAGTTTAGGGGTGGTTTATGTAATTTGCTCAAAAAAAGGAAAAAAAAATAGATGAGTGTGGAAGGGCAAGGGAGAAATGGCTTTTTATTTATTTATTTTCTTTTTTATTTATTCACATGTGGCATGCCTTCAATGGTCTTCTTGGTGTAGTAGTGCAAAATTGGTAGGGCAAAGGACTAAGGAGTGGATGGAAGAATTTTGTGAGGGTTTAGGGCTTGTTGTTGGGAAAATTATTTTTGTATATATAGTTTTTCGGCTTAGGACAGAAGTACCCGTTTGAGAGATTTTTTTTATAGGTAATTAAAACCCAATTCAAATATGAAATCAAACTAATTCTGTAACCTAATCTTAAACTTAAGCTTAATTCAAGTAATTCAAGTAACATAATCTCGTAATATAATTTAACATTGTTGGTAGGTCTATTATTTTCTCACCATCTTCATCTCCACAACGAAAATTGTAGGAGACATGATGAACATAATCTATATAAATTTTGGTTTGATTTTCTCTTCTTTACTTTTTATTCATAAAAAGAAAACTCCTTAACTTTAAGACTAGTAACCCTTAAATTCTCAACACAATCACTTTTTTAGTCCTCCATTTCACACACATTAGATTGGAATAAGGATGATGTCAATATCTTGTTTGACAAAAATGTTTAAGAATTGGAGTTGGTTGCATCTGTTGATACTGAACTATGTCACAAATTTCGTAATAAATTAAAAACAAGCTACATCAAGTTATTAAATATTATATCTTGTAAGCATAATGTGGAAAACAAAACAATAAATTATTTTTCTCTATACGAGCTGATTTTGGTATCTAATCGAGTTAATAAGAATTGCACAGTAAATAGAACACAGTTTTCAACTGTATTAGTTCAGGGAAAGAAAGATTGATTTGGTCCATTGAAAGCAACTTATGCAGAAGGGCAGTCATGTTACCATGTCTTCTCTTAATTTTTGTTTTTTTCTTGTTAAATTACAAGTCTAATCTCCGAACTATTAAAATTGTGTAATAGAATTTAAAAGTGTTTAGGAAGTCCATAGAATTTAAAAGTGTTTAGCAAGTCCCTGAACTATTTCGTATCCAATAGATCTCTAACATATTCAACATTTTCTAAAATTCACGATCCTATTAAATACAAGATTGAATTTTGTGTCTTCTAGCATTAATTTTTAATTTTATGTTTAATAGATCTAAATTTTTTAAAAAAATGTAGAATATGATAGAAACTTATTAAATACATAATTAAAATTTTATGGACCTATTAGACACTTTTAAACTTCAAAGACTTATTAGTCACAAAATTGAAAGTTCAAAGACAAATTAGAAATAAACCTCAAAGTTCAAACATCTAAACTTTAAGTTACCTTGTTTTCTTAAACAAAGTTGGAGTTCAATAACCATTAATGATATATATATATATATATATATATATATTTGAGTTCAACAACGACATTTAGGGGTGGAAGATTCGAATCTCTGACCTCTTGGTCGATGATACATGTCAATTATTGCTAAGCTATGCTTACTTTGGCCATTAATGAGATATTTAAAGCATATATATAAATTATAAATTTGGTATTTGTGGTTTAGAGAAAGTTAGAATATAGTCCATAGAGACTATTTACGAGAGTTTTATCAAACCATAGAAACAAAATTCTAACTTTTAAAACCATATAGACTAAATTCTAACTTTCTCCAAACCACATGGGCCAAATTTGTAATTTAACCTTATTTTTTTTCTTAAAGTTCAACAACATGTGACGTAAGAGATTCAAACTTCTAACCTTTTGGTCGATGATATATGTCTCAACCAGTTGAGCTATGCTCAAGTTGACTTAAAGCCTAAATAATTTAGTTATTTACATTTGTGTTATTTTTCAAATTCATCTCTAATCTTAATAAAAGTTAAATATTTAAATTTCTATCTTTTGTATGATGAATTTTCATCAATCTAAGTCTAATCTTTTACATATGTTAGGATGATAATAGGTCTCTTTATATCTTTCTAATAATATGATATCATCATTTTAAGTTTTTATTTTATTTTATTTTACTTTATTCAACAATTGTAGGAATGGGAATCGAACCATCAACTTTTGAGATGATAATTAGTATATTCATTGAGCTATACTCAAATTGGAAATTATCACTTCAAGTTTAAAGTTGCATGATTTTATTTTGAATTATCTAAAATATCTCATACTATTAAAGATATTTAACTTTCTAATTAATTTAAGAGGAAAAAAACAATTTTTGCCATAGAACTTGACAAATTTTATCAATTTCATTCTAAAATTTCAATTTCATTAAATTGAACCCTAAACTTAAACATTTCTTGAAATATCTACCATATATTCAATTTCCACTACATTTATGATTTACCCACTAATTTTAACAAAAACTAATAAAAATATTTCAAACTTATTAATTTCAACAAAAAAAAAATCAAGTTTTGCACAAAACTAAGTTGGACTAATGTACAAATTTGACAACATAATAAATCATTAAAAAACTCACAAATTTTAACTCAAATTTTCTACATATGTTTTATATTCATTAAATACACATGAAAATATTTTAATTGACAACTTTTTAAATGGAAATCTAAGAGCAAAAGTTACAACACTTATTGAAGTTTAAGATAAATATTATAACACTTAATAAAATTTAAGGTGAAATTTGATAAAATTGAAAATTTTAAGGTTAAAATCTTTTCTCTAACTGATTAGGACGGTGTTCGAGTACCAACATCAAAACCTCGTAGTACAGTTAAAAAGAAAAAAAGAAATTCAAAACGTTGTTTTAACCAAAATAAACAAGAAAATTGAAGTTTCAAAAAGAAAAAAAAAAAAAGAATAGGAGAGAAATCTGCAATGTTTCTTTAAACGGTGGAAAATGGCTGCACGTGGCGAGCACGCAGAGGTTGCTTAAGGGAAGGAAAAAAATACAAGAGACACCAGCACTCGAGTAAACTTATTACCTTACACGACTCGGAAGCTAATAAAGCAAGGCCCCCAAACGTGTCCAATTTTTAGACAATGTCTCACCATTTAGCCACTCACAGTCCGCCACGTCAACAAACATCCAAAATGATAAATGACGTGTCGAGACGCTAAGTTTGACTAGGGGCATGTGGCGACACGCCATTGGCTGTCGTGTGACAGGTAAGGGGTACTTGTCCTTCGGCAACTGATCTTATTGGTTGCTTATTTATTATTCTTATTTTTTTTTATTCCCAAAAAACTTTTTGGATATTAAAGAAAATAAAGAAAGCTAAAGTGGGGTTACCATTCTATGGTGACTCAACCTAATCCTCGCAGTATTCTTGCTTTATTTTTCAATAAATTACAAAACTCTACAACCATTTTTTTTAATTATAAAATTAATAATATTGAGGATAAAATAACTTTGAGCCAATCAAGATTAAGACAATTCTGCACTGAAAATAAATAGTTTTAAATTGTCAATAGTTTCCAAATCAAACAGTATATCAAATTATTAATATTAAATCATGAGTGTGATACAGAGGACGTGATTCATGTAGATGATATTAAAATATTATATAGATCTAGACCAGTCTTAAATCAATTAGATAGACGAAGATTATCGATATGCTTAAATAATAATAATAATAATAATGAATTATTGATCCACTTTCAATTCCTTCCTCAATTTTTCTAAAATTGATAATTTTCTTATCGAGCTTTTCGAATTTGTTATTTGTTTTCAGTTTTGAACTTCATCCTCAAGTTTAGAGGGGAAAAAACAAACATTTCTAGCTGTTTTAAGCCAAGCCATGTTCACCCCCTTTTGGTAAATATATAATTTAGAAGCTCATTAACTTTTGATTGATTTATAATTCCTTTTCAAATTTTAGATCCCATTTGATGACCATTTGGTTTTTTGTTTTTGATTTTTAAAAATTGTGTTTGTTTTCTCACAAGCTTTCTACAATAGTTTTCATCTTCTCTATAATGGTTTCCATCTTTCTTAAGAAAACATTTGATTTTCTAGCCAAATTTCAAAAACAAAAACAAAATTTTGAAAACTATTTCTTTTTAGTTTTCAAAACTTGACTTGATTTTTGAAAACATATGTAAGAAGTAGATAAGAAAACATAGAAACCCATAAGTAGAATAAGTATTTATAGGCTTAATTTTCAAAAATAAAAAACCAAATAGTTATCAATCAAGCGAGACCTTAGTTTTTATAAATCCCTCAAATATGCAAAATGTGGTCACTGTTTGATTATTTATTCATTTATTATTATTTTTAGATATACTGTTTGGACTAAAGAAAATAAAACTGTTATTGTAATTGTGGCTTTCATCTTAGAAATTTAGAATAAGCTTCGCACATTTCTTATTTACGTTTTCTGAAATATTATTCGATAATTAAGGCTAGTTTGGATTTAACGTTTATTTCAATTGACTTTATTTAGATGTTTAACTATTTTTATTAATTTTTTAATCACTAATTATGTTTTTTCTTAAAATTTATTTGTACGTCTTTTAAAAAAATTTCAAAGTACATTTTTTAGGATTCAACAAAAGAATTCACAAATAAACGTGTTAACATTGCAATGAGTTCATAAATTATTAAACGAATCTACCATTAGAAAACCAGATTAAGAAAAAAGTACCTCATATTTTCCGTCGGCCTCAAGTTGTCTCGTCTATGGCTTGGCCTCAACTCAACTATATAGTCAAATATCATAAAAAGATTGGTAAATATTTTTAATTAAAAGCTATGCAAAATATATTCTAAAACAAATTAGAAAAAATCACTTCTAATATTAGGCTTAAAACTAATCAGATCTTATTACTGCCAACTTCAACATATTTCGTTAAGGCATATACTCTCGATTAAGAGGTTCGAGGTTCAAATCTACCTTACCCACGTATCGTTGAACTCTAAAAAGAAATTCTCGTTATCCAAAAGAAAAACAAATCATAAAGTAAATTAAAAATTCAACCTCACTAACCATCACACAGTTGCCTGTCTAGTCTCCATCCCCTCGCTCTTATCTGCAAACGTAAGACTTCTACGAAACCTACCTGAGAAATTTGAGTGTATGAACGATGGAAATTGGGAAATATCATGCATGCACATGAATTTCAATATGAGATGAGAAGGAAGATTGTTTATTTTTACTGTACATGTACTTATTAAAATTAATGGAAAAAATAAAGTAATTTCAAAAGTATAAACAAAAATATGGTACTTTTTAATTTCTAAATACACACAAAAAATCCTAGGAAGTAAAGCAAATGCCAATAACAAAAAAGAAAATAATAACCATCCCCAGGCAAGAAAGAAATTCTCTCTTTCTCTCAAGGACCCCACAAGTCTTGGATATATATGATGCATAAAATAAATAAGCAAATATATTAGTGATATTGCAAATCATTCACTCTCTTAACACCTGGTTTTGAAATAAAGCCTTGTTGTGACCAAAGTGAATCTTAAGCAGCATGCTAAATGATGATGCCGAATATTCTCCTCCAGCATCCATGGCAGATGCTTTTGCCATGAGAAAGAAGAGCATGAACAGAAGAAGATTCAGCGAAGAACAGATCAAATCACTGGAATCAATTTTCGAGTCTGAGTCAAGGCTTGAGCCCAGAAAGAAGCTGCAGCTAGCCGGGGAGCTGGGGTTGCATCCACGCCAGGTTGCAATATGGTTTCAGAACAAGAGAGCTAGATGGAAGTCAAAGCAGCTTGAACGAGACTACAGCGTTTTACGAGCTAATTACAACACTCTGGCTTCTCGGTTTGAAGCTCTCAAGAAGGAAAAGCAAGCTTTGACTACACAGGTATTTGTTCTTTGTTTCTCTATTTCTCTAGAAAAAGACAGGCTGTTCCTTTATGCTAATCATTGTTGTTTTTTAAATTTGGTCAGTTGCAGAAGCTAAATGATCTCGTGCGGAGGTCCATGGAGGAAACTGAAAGCTGCAAGGGAGGTCTCTCCGTAGAAACCATTGATGGCAAGTCTGAAAATGGCCACAGAACTAAGTACGAGTCTGAAGTAAAACCTTGTGTGTCAGCTGAGGAACTCGAGAAATCAGAACATGAATTAGAGGTTCTTTCCAACTATGGTAGTGGCATAAAGGAAGCCTATCTTGGATTAGAAGAGCCCCAGCTCAGGGAACCTGCTCAAGGCTCCTTGACATCAACACCAAATTGGAGCAATTTAGATTCTGAAGGTCTTTTCAGTCAGTCCAATACCAGTGGCCAATGGTGGGACTTCTGGTCTTGAAAAGTAAAGCACCCAAAGAAAGTATAGAGGAATTGTAAACAAATAAAATTCCAACTTTTTCATAGATCATCCTAGCAATGATTTCGGCTCACAGGACGAGGAACATTTCAGAGCATAACGACTTCTATCTAGTTAAAAAAAGGATGGCAATGACTCTAATGTGGATGGGTCAAGCGCTGATGCTCCAAAATTCACCATAAATTCAGATGGAAGTCAGAAAATGTTGTATGTATAACCAAAAAATTCGGCGAGCAACTCTAGGAAATACCGAACCTGCAAAGAGTGTTGCCTTGGAAAACTGAAACAATATGCTCATATGCAGACAGGGGTGCAGTCTGGAGTGTTTTCAGTGTGTGAGAGTTCTTCTTCTTCTTCTTATTTTTCTTCTTCTTCTTCTGTTTTTTCCCCCTTTTTTCTGTTTGGTTGGTTGAGGATAGGGGTGGGGGTCGGCTCTGCAACTCTATATTCATATGCTCAGTTATGAACTAGAACTAGTGCTCATTTTACACAGAGAATCTCAGGTTTTGCGTGCTCCTTTTGTATTAGTGTCATCTAACAAAAGATTTAATCCATCACATAAAGAAATCAGAGGAATAATGTCGGTAAAACAGATTTTTAATGGTCGAATTTGATATAATGGAGATTATTCCTCTACTGAAAGTAGCTAGAAGATGTCCATCTTTTTGATCGGAGGTTCTTCAAGGGATCTCTTAATCATGTAAGGTAATCTAAATATCATCCAATGAAACCAATAAAACAAAACCAGTAATAGCAAGTCAATGTAACTTCACATTCGGCCACCTAAGAACTAAAAGGCTTAGATAGCTAAAAAATAACCAAACATTTTGATACACTAAGGTGGATAACTTTACCCTTCCCGTCTCATTTTATTTTGTCCCCTCCCCATCACTCTCGATATTTCCAAATATTAAAGCACATTATCATCTTAAATACTCTTCTCGTGCACACTTAAAGACAGAAACTTTCTACTATACAAAGCAAGTCTGAGAACAAACAAACCACTTTAGAGACAGCCCATCAGACCGAGATTCCATTTTGACTGCAAACTAACCGTTACAAAATCGGCAGCAAAGGCTTGTGAATGTGAACCAGTGAATGATTGATTTTTTTTTTTTTTGAAATATGTGAAGTGGGAGATTTGAACCTCTAATCTCGTAATCGAAGATACATACTCTATGCTAGCTAAACTATGCTCATGTTGGCAGTGAAGGATTGATTTGCATATAAGGAATATGGGATGTGGAACTCCAATTTTAAATCATGAATTCAAAGTCTTGTTTTCTATCTACAAAATGCAAAAAATACCCTTGTACTTGAGCGTTTTGCTAGTACACCCTTCATCTATTTTCTGAATTTTCTATCCCTCATATTAAATGACCTGACCAACTTTATCCCTCCATCCACATCAACTGTTATTTATGAGCTCACATGATTTGTTCACTGGCAACATTTTTCTTCAATTTAGGAATATTAGTCCCCTCTCTTCGATTTCAACTAGCTAAGTTCATGTTAACTATAGATAAGAATGTAAATTTTACAATATTAGTCGAAAAGAATCTAATAACTCATGTTTTTTAAAAACCAAAGGCAAAAGTTAGATTTTGAAGTCTTAAACATTGAATAAATTTCAGTTTTTTTTTTTTTAAATAACATTAACCGTACGGAAATTGGAAAAGAACTCTCTCTTAAAATAAGTGGTCTAAAACTATTACTTTTTTTTCCGTCCCTCCTTTGTTTCCACTCCTGATCTCTCCAATCCTCCCACCGCCCCCATCTCTATCTCTTAACTTCCCTTCCCTCTTTTTCCTACACCACTCAACTTCAATCTATATCAAGCTAGTCACGTCCACTGATAAGTTTTAAAAATAATGTACTATGTAACCAAAAAACAGTGACAGCACAACAGAAATTTTGAAGGTACAGAGGGCAGAGAAACAATCATTTCAGTTCGAAAAAGCAGCAGTCCAGCTTCATTGCTGCTGCAAGAAGCTAAAAACTAACATAAAAAGAAGCAGAGTCAAGTTCATCTAGAAGTTGGCTATACGCATGCAGATATCAGCATAGGAGGACAAGCTAAAACAATAATCGTAGAGTGATATTTTATGAAGTCATGATTCATGAGTACTGCTTCAATACAAACTCCGGAATTTAATGCAAACAGAGTAAATTTAGAGCCTTAAAGTACAAATCTGCAACTTTTTTCCACTGATTAATTTACTACTGACCGGTCCCATTATTCGTCCAAAATAAAGTAGACTATTTCCAACTTCCAAGAGCTTATATATGAATGATCCTGATTACACATTTTCAGCAGTAAATTTATAATATAATAGACCACTACAATTCACAAGAAATCATGCGCTCTCATAATTTCATCCGTTCCTAGAACAATTCAGACATCTATGAAATTTAGAAACATCATTTTTTTTTTTTTTTTAAAAAAACAAGACCCATTTCTTGAAGCAGAAGTTCACTTGAGATTCATATTTGAATGAACAATTATTCAGACTTCTGCCTTTCACAGGCACCCGTCCTTATCTTTTCTTTTTCTTTTTCTTTTTCTTTTTCAGTTTTCAGAAGGGGAAAAAAAAGAGATTCAAATAGATGAAGCATTTAGAATTCAAAAAGAATAATAGATAGGGTTCTTTCAATGCGGATTTAATGCGATAAGTCAGACAATGTCAAGTGGTACAGCAATATTAAGTGCTCTGGCTCACTGCCTACTTTACCACAACAAATTTATGTGAACGCTCACAGATCTCCACAATTTCTAGGGTTCACGGAGAAACTCCATGAAGGCAGAATTTATCGCAATAGTGAGTTCAATTCTAGGACGAATTAAATGCCACATTCACGCTAAGATTCTAGTCTCCCAAAATATGTCAAGAATGCTAACCTAAATCGTTATTTCCTTACTTAGATCATACTATTTTGTTCAGATTCTAAGAAAATGCAAATCAAAATCGACGCAAGAACGACAATTTGACATAACTTAATCGGTAATCGTTATAGAAACTTCATGATATAAAACTTGATCTGAACTTGAAAATGGTGGGAGAGAAGGATCGAACCTGTAAGCATTGGGAACTTCTTTTCTTTCGATCTTCGAAACAGCAGGCGCTGAAGGTCCACGATTTCCCGCTGGAATTGGCAATACAAACCCGCGCCCAGATTCGGAACCTTTTTCTTTTTTTATTACAAATCTGGTGAAAATTTTAGTATTTAGTTCTTGTTTGATGAAATATCTTATCATTTTGATAAAACTATCGTAAATAGTTTTTAAATAGTCTCTGCATAGTATTTTATCAAACTATATAGAGTAATTTTAACATTTTAAAGTATAGGAAGTAAATTTTAACTTTCTAAAAATTTTATAAACTAAATTTATAATTTAACCATTTTTTTGAAATGCTCAATTAATTGGCAATACTTATTTTACTTTTTAAGATAATTTTTTTTGGCCAATTTGAAAATAATTTATTATTATTTTTTTAGTTCAACAACATTATGAGTGAAATTATTCAAACCTTTGGACTCTTAGTTGAAGACATATATCTTAACGGGTTATGTTTAGGCTAACATAATTCAACTAATTAAGATATTATAAAACTCTTTTCAAATGTCATGTTCAAATCTCACATCCAAATTCCAATGCGACCAGAACACAAAATGAGGAATGAATATTAAAGATATGCCCATGTGTTAGAATTTTGATAGGCAGTGCGTGCTCCAAAGAAGAAATTCTTGGATAAAGAGCAAGTTCTTGATGGGATGGGGTGTGAACTACTTGAGCGAAAGCTCTACAATGTTGAAGGGGAGATTGTTGGAAGTGCAGCCAAAGTTCAAGTTCGATCTACCATAAAGAATCATATGTTCAAATACTCCACCCATGTGATGTAATATCCTTTCTTTGAAAAAAAGAAAATCCAACAAGTTAATATTTTTTTTCTTTTTCTTATTATTATTTGAGTTTCAACAAGAGATAGGAGATTTAAATTTACTCTAGAAGGAGTAATATTTTGAGTTTCAGTTAAGCTATACTCACATTGGTTGTTTTTAAAATTTGTTACACCATAGACATTAAAGACCACATAGAAGATTTTAAATACCTCATAGTTATTATAATAAAATTCTTAAAACCTACCAAATTGAAACCAAACTCAAACGTGTCTACCTTAGTGGTAATTATAATTGACATGTACTATTTTTCTTGAGATGAAAAGTTCAATTGTACAGTAAAAAAAAAAAAAAAAAAAAACAACTAAAATGAGAATTTCACCCAATTTTCATCATCAAAATCTTGATATTTAATTTTGAAAAAAAAAACATAAAATATGTATAATTAATCAAGAAGTTAGAAGTAATTCGACCTATACATGTTAAACTCAAATACATATATATTTTGAAAAAAAAAAATCAGAGAGAAAACAGAACAAGCGGTTTGACTCTGGTAACTGCACTACCTCTCGCTTCGATTCTCTTCCAGAAAGCGGTGGTTTCAGTGACTCACAGCGACGAGCGAGTAATGAACGACCTCTCCATTGCAGCTCCAGCTCAAAAACTCCACCGATACAGCGCTTGCAAGTCCATTCCTTCTGCAGCTCTTTACATTCTCATTCCCCTTTTCATTTTGGGATTTTCCGTCTCCATTTTCGTCCTTATTGTGGTTCACAACGCCTTCTTCTTCCTCTCTCTTCTCTTTCTATCCGTTTTTCTCTCTGCTTTCGCCCTCTGGAATAACC
The DNA here is from genome assembly GCA_033996785.1 of Trichosanthes truncata. NCBI lineage: Eukaryota > Viridiplantae > Streptophyta > Magnoliopsida > Cucurbitales > Cucurbitaceae > Trichosanthes > Trichosanthes truncata. Next base: position 1,071,413 of record JAWPNB010000003.1, read on the forward strand.
TCAACTTGTCCTCCAAAGCCGCCATTCTCTCTTTTCTTCACTCTTTTCCTGAGTCCGACCTCACACTCGCTCGCGAAGGTCAACTTGTTAAGATTACAGGGGTATTCCTTTCCTTCCCTTTAACTCCATTTCTTGTTATCTTCATTTGTATTTTGAACCTTGAAAGTTTATGATCTTTTATCGAGCAGTTTGTATTTGCTCTTTCGAGTATTTAAGACTTATGGGTATGACTCGTTTCTGCATATTCTTGTTTCCCTTTTCAGGAATTGGTATGAGAGGCTCTGAAAAAGTTTGGGTTCGCTAAATTGTGCTTTGAAGTGGATGTTTAGTGTCCTTTTTTTAAATTTTTTGATGTGTTTGAGTAGCCAAAACCATGTAGATGTAATGATTGTCGATATGCTTTGGTATCCTAAGAAGGTTTCTTAGGGATTGTGTTGAGAAGTCAGGTAAGAGTAAGTGAATTTGCATTTGAATATGATACAAGGAAGGTTGTTTCTTGTGTGTTTAATGTTATCTACTTTTCCCACCTGTGAAATGCTTGCTCGTCACATTAATATTTCAGAAACTCAAAAGTTTTACATACTTCTTAAGTGAGTTTGGAATGACGTTTTGGAAAAGTGAAAAGTGTATTTAGCTCATTATATAGTGTTTGATTAGATATTTAAAAGTCATTTGGAAAATCCTAAAATACCTGTAGAACACTTCAAAAGCTTTTTTGAGTACGTGTGTGCTTCTTCTATGTAAATGTTTATAAGAGAAGTGTTTCATTTAAAAGCGTTTTCACCAGAAGTCATCTTGAACTCAATATTAGTTCTTGTCTTACTACTTCATTGAAAAAATATTGTTTTGAGCGGTAGTTTCTTGTGAGAACTAAACAATCATCCAGGTGATGGATTGGCACTATCACAGGAGTTGACTGTATAATTGAATTTATTCCACATATATGTGATTTGAACCGTGGGGTTGTTGGTAGTACTTCCTATATGGGCTCGATGTTACCTGTTTGGGATTTGATTTATTCTTGTTTTCAAATACGTACGAGTTTTGGAGGATTAATGCTTGCTGTTGTTTTATATTCAGCTTGCTTCGTGCGGGACTGTCTCCCTGGAATCATCCTATGAAAAGGCTTCTGGGTGCATTTATGCATCTACTTCTTTATATGAATGTAAAGGAATATCTCTGATTTCTCAAAAGATCACTCAACTTTACTGTGGTTGGAGGTTAGTATATAGTGAGGTATGCAAATTCTACTCCCAAGAAACGTTTCATTTCTTTGTTTTTATGGTTCTTTGGAAACTACAAAAGCAATGGTGGTTTTGTTTTTTTCAAACCTTTTGAATTTCTGCATACTTTTTCTTTCCCTCGCTCAGTAGGCTAGGTCACTTTATGTTATTTGGAAGCTACTACATGATGTGAAGGAAATGACATTTAGCTCCATTTTTCTTTATGGGTTAAATGGCTCCAGTTGTATTCATTATCTTGGCATCCTTATCTGCTCATTTGGGCATTTTTAATTTGGCTGTTTAATGTAGCTAAGGCATGGTTGGGATTAGATTCTATTTCAGACCAAAAATGTAATTATGAGTTTTCTTTTTGCCATCATTGACCTTTTATAATTTAGAGTTTCAATCTGAAGAATCAAAGTTGGGAGGATTAGGTGAAGATTTCCATGTTTGCTTGCTGCTGTTCTTTTCCCAATATCCCTTGGTATCATACTGCTCAAAAAGATATATAAAGTTCAAGAACTATACTTCTTTAATAGATCATTTTTTTGAAGCCATCAATTCGATCTTTATTATTCTAAAGAATATCATTAAAGATAATTTGTATGGTTGACTTTATGCATCAATGATATACCTTAGTATCATTTTTTTTCTTTAGATATCTAAAATGTGGCAGGATTTAGGAATGACTGTCTATTACAAATTTACAATCTGGAAATCTAGATAGATTGCACCTGTCAGATATATAAATGGGTATGCATTTTCAATTTTTAATATCGCGGTGCTCGTATTTCTACCTGGCAGAGGTTCTCCACCGACTTCTACATAACTGATAGAAAAACTGGAATTAGAGCTATGGTAAGGGCTGGCCCTGGTAGTAAACTGGTTCCTCTTATTATTGAGAGCAAGCTTGTTAATACTACTAGACACCGCAAGATTCTGTCTCCTTCCTTGAGAAAATGGCTAAGAGACAGAAACCTTTCTACTGAAGCCCGGATGCTTCGACTCAAAGAAGGGTAACAGATTATCATGATTACACCTATTCGTTTTGACTATGCTTGGCCCTAATTTTAATAGCTAATTTCATGTAGTTTTAGCAGATATGTTCAGGAAGGCAGCTTTATCTCTGTAATGGGAATGTTGCATAAGAATAACGGTCATCTAACAATAGTTCAACCTCCAGACGTAATCTCTACTGGATGTGTATGGCAAAAACTTCTTCTTCCCATTGACATTGATGGACTAGTTCTTGGGGTCTCACAGACGACTGGCCCTTTGCTTGGTCAGGGATCGTCACGACACCAAGAACAGTTGGCTGACATATGAAACAGTATGATGTAGATGGAATTTTTGGATGAGAGGCTAAGCCCATCAGAATTCTTAACCTTTTGCTTATCATTAGTAATTTTAATCTTCTTCTACTTCATCTATCTCTGCCCCTTCAGTTTCCAGAGTTACATTTGTTCATGTCCATAGGTTTTTGTTAACTTCAAATTCTACTTGAATATGTACATTGATTAATTTTATGGATATCAGCTAAACTTTGCAGTTGCTAACCAAAGGACATCACCTTGAGAGCAAGTTGAAAAAGGGCTCATTGGTTCTTCCATACAACAATTACTTGGCTTACAACATTGCAACAACCAGTCTGGTTAATTTGTGTCACTTCAATGGGTTTATTTGAATGATTATTTTGGTTTTTGAAAATGTTGACTTTTTTGTTATTTCACAATTCTTCTCAAATCAACAAGTTGACTCTGCATCGATTTTAGTCAAAACTGATCCTATTAGAGTCTAAAGCATTGCTTTCTAAAATGAACATTATCATACTATTTTTAGAGATGTAGAAACAGTTATCTTTATGCACTAAACTTTAAAGTAGATGTAATCTATAGATGCTAAATAAAAGTGAGAGCTTCAAAGCCTTATCATTTGACGTCGAATAAAAGTGATGGTTCTCAATTATCTAACAAGGCACGGTAGAGAAGTGAAGGAGGTCATGGATTTATTAAAACTCCATCAATATTTTAAGATAAGAGCCAATTTCCTTTACTAGGGACGATGGGCTTGAAATCAAATTTTGATTGATAAATTTGGCTTTGCTCAACGATTTATTTATAAGCAAATAACATGGTAACAAAGAAGATTGGAGAGCTTCCTACCTCTCTCAATTCTCACGAAGAATACCATAACCTCCACTGCCCTTTCTAACTAACAATACATTCTTTTCTCGCGCACCTACTCCCTCCTCACTCGCTTACATGTATACACTTTTGTAACTGGGGCCTATCAATATCATTATTCCAATCAGAATAGTATCCAATAACCCTGCTTTTCATTCTCATGTCTGTACCTTGAAAGCCACTTTATTAAAACAATACTATAATTCCCTCAACCGGGGTTGGCAAGCGAGAAAGAGCCCATTTTGGACACAACCCATTATTTCATCTTAATTCAACTTGATTTATCTAGTGAGTCAATGGTTATAAATCATGCACCGATAGTTGAATATTGTAGAACATAAGACAAAGAAAAACAGGATTATGAATGAACAAGAGACAAATGAACTGTTTTTAAATTCTCTACTAAGAAATTCCTTGTATTGTATGTTCCTTACATACTTTCTGTTATTGAATGAATGATTTTGAAGGTGGGGTGTATGATGAGGGTGCTAAAATTGTGCCAACCTAGTTGGGATAATTGGGTGCACCTACTGATTCCTCTTCTTCTTAAGTATTTTCTTCAAAAAAAAAAAAAAAATTCTCTACTAAGAAATTAGCAAGAGGGCAATGGCAGAGAAACCTACATAACACAGAATGTCTTCAACAGAGAGTGATAGTTGTCTACACAGCGCTGGCTTATTGAAAAACTCAAGGCACCTTTGGTTCGAAAAATTCGATTACTGCTTTTTGCCATAGTATTGGAGATAAAATGCAACACCCAAAATCAGCAGGGGAACCAGAATTTGCAGTACTTTTAGCAAAGATCCTGAAGATTGAGCTGACGACGTTGTTGCTGTTGCTGATTGGGATGCAGGTGGTCGATAATCGATCGGCTTTGGAACGGTAGACATGTCAACATTGCCAATATAATATTTTTCCATTTGCTCTATTGCAGATAGACTGTGACCCACATTTTCAAAATCATCAGTTGCATCTTTTTCTGCATAGAGTCGAGATTGTTTTTCCAATCATTCATAACTTGGTGTAATCATCTTTAACAAGCAATCAAGTTGGAAAGAAAAATGATGAGCTGAAACATACCAGCAGCTAATAATAAGACTTCATCACCTCCAGGATGTTCTTCCAGAAAAGGGGTGACATCATATACCTAACATTGGTAATGCACAAAAATTACTTCCGGGGCAAAGCAGTGAAACACAACGACAATATTAAGGAATGGGGAAGAAAAACTATAAATTTTGTCACCCAAATAATAAGGGCCTGATTATAGGTATATATGGAGATGAGTACTGATATTAGAACGGCAAAAAAGCCCTGATAAAACTTAGACATGCAACTTCATTCGTGTTAAATCACCAATCAACCAAAAAGCTTAAGCTGATGGGTTATGGTAAATTTAATTATATCAACACTCCAACACTCCCCCTCACTTGTGGGCTTGAAAATCACTCCCTCTCACTTGTGGGCTTGAAAATTTGTAGAAGGCACAACAAGTGGAAATCAATATTAATTAGGGAGAAAACAAGTTTACAGGAGTTCGAACACAAGACTTCCTATTATGATATTATGTTAAATCACCAATCAGCCCAAAAGCTTAAGCTTATGGGTTATGATAAATATAATTATATAAACACTCCAACAATTCGACTCTTTAGTGATACACTACCATGGCTTACAATGTGTTTCACTTAACATCCTCAAGTTCCATGCTCGAAAGTCGAAACTTAGATGTATAAATGAAAGCCCCAAAGATTTTTAACATAGAACAGGGAATCCCGCAAAGGGGTGTCTATCTTTGCTCCAGAAATAAAGGATATCAGTCTCTATAGTCCTAACTAATAGCAATCTAGAGTTGCAACAGACTTTTCTGTGCATTCAGTCTCCTATTGGTACAAACAATTTGCCCCCAGTTCAAGCATTCTACAAAGATCATATGTCCTGTCTCTCGAGCAATGAGTTCAAATCTCATACTGGTTCTCTACGATATTAAAATTCTACGAGTTTCGTGACAATCAAATGTCGCAGGGTCAGCCGATAAGTTATAGGCTGGCCCATCCCTCACGGATATCAAAGAACAATAATACTAACAGAATACACTGTCATCAGTTTCTTAATCTCCCTTCCCTTTAATTGCTCTTATATAAGTCTACAGTTCCACTAGCAAAATACGATTGAGTTCTGAGCAAACAAATTTACCAAGTGGAGATTACAAAATACCCCAAACTAAGAGAGATTGTGATATCAGACCTTTCCAGAGATTATAAGCCAACAATCCCGCTGGTGATTGTGTTTAGCAACTTCATCGAAGACGAAAACCTTAGGATCCAAACCCATTTCTCCCACAATCAAACTGCAAACAAAAGTCAAGCTCAATCCACACTGAAGCAATCGATTGAATTAGAGAATCAGACGATTCCAACACTAAAGAAATGAGGAAGAAGATGGGTTTCGTACAGATTAAACGTTGAAGGAAATTGGAGAAACGACCCAAATCAGCACGATTTCTTCTCTTCTCTATTGACTAACAGCCATTTTTTGCGGCTTTTATCGGCCGGTTTCGCGTAGCTAAACTAAAAGACACCCGAATGAATTTATTGCAAGAATTTCATTTCAGTCCCTGTTTTTGTAGTTTTTTACCACATGTAGCCCAAAACTTTTTTTAATTCCCGAGCCCACGTGATACTTAATTAAAACGTGACGTAGGACTTAGGATGAAAGGAAGATGAGTTGAATCTCCTCCAATATTTGCACTATATATATATGTACATACATATATATTAGTATAACGAAGGTGGGGTATAGTTTAGCAAATCAAGTTGTCGTTGAATTATGTTCACTTTAGTAGATTAAATATATACTTAATGTTGGAATATTTATTTCCGATATAGTTTTTATTTAATCCCTTACATTTTAATTTTTTCCAATTATACTTTTTGTTCACACGAGATTTCGATAAGGAAATTTAATACGTGTAAATGAACTTGATTTGTATTGATTTCAGTATAGTGAGTACAATCTCTAGTATTTGATCCTCTGATTCTCTCTCCTACTTGTATGCTTCGCTCGAGGGCTGAATAGCTTGTTCTCGAGGTTGAAACTTCAATGGATTCTTGGAGTGTTCTTGATTTCTGTGACGTGTTCTTCGTTCAGATGGTGTTTGATCTTCAGGAGCTTCTGGAGTCTTCTGAGTTTTGTTTCTGAATTCTCTCTGAGCTTCTTCAGTTCTGAACCCTTGAAATGAAGGAGGAAGCTCTCTATTTATAGAGTTCTTCATGGGCTCCAGGTGGGCTTGGGCCTGTTGGACTGGGCCCAATTGATTTTGGGCCAACCCATTTGGATTGGATTCGGTTGACCTTGGGCCAGCCTTTTGGGCCTGGTTGACTTTTGGGCCTAGCCATTTGGACTGGGCCTGGTTGAATTTGGGCCTAGCCATTTGGATTGGGCCTAGTTGACTTTGGGCCAGTTTCTTTGGACTGGGCTTAGTTGCCTTTGGGTTTAGCATCTGAACTGGGCCTTCAGTTTGGGCTTTTGTCTTCCAAATTTCAAAGAACCCATGTATTTGAACATGCCATAATTTAATATAGGAATCTTTGCAAATTTAATTAATCCCTAATTAAATATAATTTCGTCATTAATGTTGGGTAATGACGTGGCAATTTTGGGTTGGTCGAAATTTCTATTCCAACAAATGCCCCCTTTTCGAGATTTATACACAAATATGTGTGTGTGAATCTCGAAAAGATTATTTTGGAATCAAAACTTAAGATGCTCCTAATTTGGACTCCATTTGACGTGTCAATTTAATCAAAATATGGAATTTGGTTCACAATTTTTTTTTTTGACACATTTTTTTTTTTTTACGCCAATTTATCAAAATATGAATTTGAGTCAATATTTTGATTTTCTTTTCTGGCATAAAATTTTGATTTGAATCTAGTTTAATTCAAAATCTAAATTTGGGGCAAGGTTAAAATTCTATCCCAAAATTTATTTGAAATTAGATTAGGATTTGAAATTCCATCCAATTTTTTGTTTGAATTTGGAATAAATTTTAAAGCTTACTCCAATTTTGATTTGGAACAAAATTTAAAGTATACCCACATTTTGAATCGAGCAACTTAATTTAAACTTTGGCAAAAATTTGGTTTGGGACAAAAATTATGAGTTATGCCCAAATTTTGAGAGAATTTTGATTTTATCCCACGTTGACTTGAATTTAGAAAAAAAAAAATAATAATAAAAAAAAAATAAAATAAAATTGAATGTGCCCAAAATTTTAATTTAGCAAAAATTTCTCATGATGATTTGGAGTTTTAAATAAAATTGGGGCATTCTAAAAAATTTACAGTGAAATAAACATAACCTTAAAGCCTTAAAAAAAAACATGTAGATTTGGACGTTAAGGTAGAATTTTAAAATTCCAACTAAAACTCAAATTTTGACCAATCAAGTGAGTTAGATTTTGACTTGGAGGAAATTATCTCAATTTTAAAATTCCAACTAAAACTCAATTTTTGACTAATCAAGTGAGTTAGATTTTGACTTGGAGGAAATTATCTCAAATTCGATTCAACTGAACCGATATCTTGAATTTTCAAATTTTCATTTTGAAATCAAAATTCCTTAATTTCATTTTAGATCTCCTTTGAAACAACTTCAGTTTAGATTTCAGGATATCCAACGACAAATCTTCCCATTTGTTTTAGATTTTGTATGAAATCTTAACAGCAAACTGCAAGGCTTTGATCTCAAAGGCTCCTATAAATAGCACATTAGAAGACTCCTTTACCATTCAGTCATTCAGATCGAGAGCTGCCGAGTGTTGAACTTTTCGCCGGGTCCGCTTACCGTCGCCGTCCGACTTGAGCTACGCCTCCGCGCCGCCTCTGCAAGTCCGTTGCAGCCGCTGAACGCCACAAGCTGAAGCTGCGCCGCCGAGTCTTTCAAACACGCTCCTCTGAAACTGTTGCCGCCGCCGGATCCGCCGCCGTCTGAGCTCGCCGGTGAGTTGCTGCGGGCATGGGAGGTGTGAGAGTGAGAGAAAGAAAGAGAGAGAACAGAGAGATGAGTGAGAGAGAGAAGGGAGAAGTGAGAGAGAGGGTCTGGGAGGAAGTCCTCGGGGAGAGAGAAAGAAGAAAAGAAGAAAAACAAACATTGCCCTCTTTTGATTATTTTATTATTTTTTTGATTATTATTTTTCTTTTTTCTTTTTTGTTTTTTAATTTTACTTTGTGATTTTTGTTTATTATTTCTTTTTTTTTGAAAACCCAACAGCCCAACGTGGACACCAGGCCCAAAGGTTTTTTTTTTCCTTTTTTTTTTTGTTTTTTTTTTTTTTTAACATTACTTATTTATTTATTTATTTTTACTTCACAAACCTTTATATATATATACAATTTTTTTTGTTGTTTTTTTTTTCTTTCTTTTTTTTTTTTTTTTTACGATTTTTTTTTTTTAATTTATATATTTTTTTTACATATATATATATATATTTTTTTTTTTATATTATTTTTTTTTTCGTTTTTTTTTTATTCTTTTATGTTTCCTTTTTGCAATTTTTTTTTTCTTTTACCAATTTTTTTTTCTTTTTTTCTTTTTTTTTTTTTCAAACTTGTTGTCTTTTTTTTTAATTCTTTCTTTTTTTTTTTTTTTTGCAAAGTTTTTTATTTTCAATTTCTAATAGTTTTACATTTTCTTTTTTTTTACTTTTTTTTTTTTTTGCAAACTTACATTTTTTTTCCAACCTTTTTTTTTCAAGTTTTTTTTTTTTACAGTGTCTCATACCTTTATTTTTCTTTTTTTTTTTCAGAGACTTGCAAACTTACCAAGACCCACAAATTTTTTGGAGTGACGCTCTATTTACAAGGTAAATTATAACAATAATGTATGCCTTTTTTTTGTTTTTTTTTTTTTTGTTTTTTTTTTGCAGCTAAGATGCCCTCCTTCCACGATGTTTCAACTCTAGAGGTGACCCAATTTCAAAACTGGAGGTGACCACTCCTTGCTAAGGCTGGTTCACCTTCATGGCGGCCTCCCCACCAGAGAAGGATGTTCAATGCTGGAGGTGACCCCTTGCTAAGGATGGTTCACCTTCATGGCGGCCTCCCCACCAGAGAAGGATGTTCAATGCTGGAGGTGACCACTCCTTGCTAAGGCTGGTTCACCTTCATGGCGGCCTCCCCACCAGAGAAGGATGTTCAATGCTGGAGGTGACCACTCCTTGCTAAGGCTGGTTCACCTTCATGGCGGCCTCCCCACCAGAGAAGGATGTTCAATGCTGGAGGTGATCCCTTGCTAAGGATGGTTCACCTTCATGGCGGCCTCCCCATCAGAGAAGGATGTTCAATGCTGGAGGTGACCCCTTGCTAAGGATGGTTCACCTTCATGGCGGCCTCCCCATCAGAGAAGGATGTTCAATGCTGGAGGTGACCACTCCTTGCTAAGGCTGGTTCACCTTCATGGCGGTCTCCCCACCAGAGAAGGATGTTCAATGCTGGAGGTGACCACTCCTTGCTAAGGCTGGTTCACCTTCATGGCGGCCTCCCCACCAGAGAAGGATGTTCAATGCTGGAGGTGACCCCTTGCTAAGGATGGTTCACCTTCATGGCGGCCTTAATTTCAAGACTGAAGGTGACCACTCCTTGCTAAGGCTGGTTCACCTTCACGGCTGCTTCACCACTGGAGAAGGATGTTCAATGCTGGAGGTGACCCCTTTCTAGGGATGGTTCACCTTCATGGCGGCTTCAGCTTCGAAATCGGATCGTGACTTAGACCCTCAGCCTTACAGCTGCCTCCTCCACAACTATATTGATTTCGCCTCTTCCGTTTTTTTTTCTGATCCCTTTTTTTCTTTTGTAGGACCATGGTGTACTTCACGGACCTTTCAGATGAGGAGGCGAGATGGCTCGTCATTTTAGACGACGCGAACAAACCCACCAAAAGCGGGACCATCCTCTTAATGGGGGAGTCCATTAAAGAGTTGGGATCTGAGCCGGACAAAGCGCATTTCTTGCCTGACTTATCTGTGGACGTGCCTTTAAACAAGAATTCCGCAAACAGAATATGGATCTTGCAATCTCCCCTCCATAAGAAGAAACCGAATGAAGATCCAGCACCAACATTAGGGCGTCGAATCATAGAAACCCAAGTCCGTTGGGGTCCCCAACTGAAATTAAATGGGGAGTTTGGCTACATCCCGAAATATTGGGAATGGCTAGAACTTGCTGTGGCTCGAAACGACAAGGTCTTGCGAGGCTCCAATTTGCTAGGAGCTGTGATGGCCTCCTTATACACCTATGATCGTAACCACGACATTATCCGAGCTTTTTGTGAAGCTTGGTGCCCCGCAACAAACACCCTCCATACCTCGGCCGGAGAAATATCCTTATCTTTGTGGGACATGTGGAAGTTTGGAGGTCTGCCTGTCAAGGGAAAATTCTATGATGAGACCATTCCCCCTTGCGAGGAACTGGTGGGGGCACAGGACCAAACTGACTCTCTGCCGAAGAGCTGTAGTTATCTGTTTCACGCCTATCACCATATCGCATCTCAACAGATGGAGAGGCAGCAAATTCCTGTGCAGATGTGGATTTCTTTCTGGTTTAAGGGTGGCTTGAGGTATCTAAAGCCCCCAGCACGCAGGCCAAAGAAAAATTCTCGCCCTCGCTCTACACATAATCCTGATGGTTCCACCGCTCAGGATCGTAGTTGGTCTAACGACGAGCAGAAAATGTTCCAATCCCTTGGCATAGAAGAGGGATGGAAAGAACAGACATATTTGGCTGCCTTCCTTTCATGTTGGCTGTGTGTTTTTGTCTTTCCCTACAAAAATACGAGCTTTCTTCGCCCTGGTGTATTTAAGGTTGCGGCTCTCATGGCAGAAGGGACTTTATTTAACCTTGCAGTGCCAGTTTTGTCCAACATCTACCATGGCCTTGGTCAGATTTACAACACCCCGCACTCTACTGGACGTTCAGAAATTTGCTTTCCCGTCCACTATGTCCATGGCTGGCTTGCCCATTATTTCGGCACGCATTATAAGCCTTCGTCCAGAGTGATGGGGCCCTGGATGGTTGACTATTCCGGGGAAGGTGGCGCAAAATACTTTAGCCCCTCTGAAGCTCGTCAGTTGATCCACCGGGGTGCATCCATATTGTGGGATGTGAACGTTGCTTCCAGGAAGAAGGCCGAGAATTTGCAGGATGTCAAAGGCCTATCATTTTCGTGTTCCTCATTTTTCATAAGTCTTCGGTCATGCTACTTATCCTCTCGTCATGGAAAGCTAATGACCATCGAGGCTTACAACCCCTATCGCTTTGGTCGGCAATTTGGCTTCTACCAAGATGTGCCCAATGACTTGCATGAGGATCCTCCTCACGTTAGTTTGGAGAATGTTGTTCGTTCTTGGCGGCTCTGTACTAAGACGTTGACCTCATCCCGCGTGTATCTCCCTGCGTTTGAGTTGAATCCTCGTGCTCAAACTACTCAGGCTTACAAGAGTTGGTGGCAACGAAAGCATGGAAACTATCTCGAGGCAAGCCTTCGACTTTTAGTGGACAGTGTACCCTCTCCTCCAGCTAAGAATAAGTCTGCCAAAGATCCAAGTGCCAGTGGCGCGGGCAAGACTATTTGTGAGGCACCGGCTGAAACACCAAGCAAACGAGATCCAAGTACGAGTGGCGTGGACAAAACTGTTTGTGAAGTACCGGCCGAGACACCAGCCACTCAAGGAGGGGCTCTTGATGGCGACGATGCTAGTTATAGTAGCAATGATGACCGTCATTGGAAGAGACCAAAAAAAATGGAGAAGGCGGCGACTCCCAATGCCGTCCCTTTCGAAGGTACTTCAAAGGTCCCACCGCTTCTTGAGCCTTCCAGACCTCTGGTTAGTACTTTTTTGTCGTTCTCTTTAAATTGTTTAAGCATTTATATATATTGACTTAAGCAATTTTTCTTACCTTGTAGGGTTCTTCGGGAGATCAATCACCGACAAGCCGTCACATTCTAGACACCCTCCATGAGCAGATCGGATTTAGAGTGCCATCCGACAGGGTGATGACTTCGACCCCATCTATTGCTGTTGGTACACAACCCCGACAAGAGCCGAGAGAGGTGCCAATTGCTATTTCGGAGGCTTCCAACTTCAATGCCGATAGTATGATTTCACATTTTTCTGACATACAACGTCAAGCTGCGCAAACTATGTGGGAGGCTGCCCAACAGAAACTTGCTCGTGCCCCTTTTGAGAAGGTTCCCTCTCTCAAACTGGAAATGAACAAGATATTTCAGACCATCTCTAGTGTTGATGCAACCAACTTGCCACCACTTCGCCAGTTCGTAGATGGCTACTTTCGTCATGTGGGAAAGTATAGCGTACTAAAGCGATTGCATTCTTCCAAGCTGACTTTGGCTCAGAGGGATCACAACTTGGCAGAGCTTCATAGTAAATTGGACAATATCTCATCAACGGAGAACATCTCTCTTGAAAGGGAAAGCGCACTCCAGAAGGAATATGAGCAGAAACTTCTTGAGATTGAAAGACTCAAAGTTCAACTCAAAACCTTAGAGTCTGATCAAGAGAATATTTTACTCCTCATCTCAGAAGAAAAGAAGTCCTCAGATCAGCGACAATTGGAAATCTCCAAGATACGCGAAGAAGTGAATGCAGTTGAAAACACCCCTATCGCAAGTGAAGAAGACGCCAAGGGCCTTACAGTGCTTGGTGATTACTTAGAGGGTGCGCGCCAAGAACTGCGAGATTACAAGTGGAAAATTTAGCCTTTCTTTTCCTTTGTCTTTATCTTGTAGACATATTATTGGCCCAATTGGCCCATTTGTAACCTTATTTGTTCATGAATAATAATATCTTCGAATTCGACTTCTAGCTTGGATTTTTTTTGTTTATTGCTTTGACTGAACTTAAAGTTTTTTTTTTTTTTTTTTTTTTTTTTTTTTTTTTTTTTAAGCTGCCTACGTACCCTTTTAATGGAAGGGATCAAGTCATAACGTAGTTCATTTAATACATACATTTTTTTTCTTTCAAATGGGTCGTTCACCTTTTAAGCTCATGCGGGCCAGGAGCAACATGTAGTTTATACTCTTACGATTAGGAGTGTTTACATTTTATGCATAAAATCTTTTGAGAAACTTTCCGTTGATGGGGCCGATCCTTAAGCCGTCTTTGTCAATGATCTTGTATGCTCCATTTGTGTAAACCTCTTTGACAACGTAGGGACCATCCCACTTAGGTGTAAACTTGTTTCCCGTATGTCGCGTCGTGATGATTGGCCTTCGAACAGCTAGTACGAGATCGCCAACTTGAAATGACCGTGGCCTGATACTTTTATCAAATGCTTTCGTCATTCGTGCTTGATAACATTCCAACGCTTGCTGAGCATCCAATCTTCTCTCATCGAGTGCTTCCAACTCTTGAAGGCGTAACTTTGCATTATCTTCTGTTGTCAGCCCTTCCTGCACAGCCATTCTCAATGATGGAATCTCTCTCTCCAAAGGAAGCACAGCCTCTACCCCATAAACGAGGGAATAGGGTGTAACTCCTGTGGGAGTGCGATGCGTGGTCCTATAAGCCCAGAGTGTTTCACCAATTCTTTCTTGCCAGTCTCTTTTTGTCTTAGAGACTACCTTCTTCAGCAAGTTGCACAGCGTTTTGTTGAACGCCTCTGCCAACCCATTTGCTGCAGCGTTGTACATTGATGACTTGTACTGCTTGAACTTGAATTTCTCACACAACCTGTCCATTAGACTGTTGGAGAATTGTCTCCCATTATCTGTCACGATACGATGTGGGATGCCGTAGCGGTAGATGATGTGAGTTCGAATGAAGTCTGCCACATTTTCTTTCTTGGCTTCTCTTAGTGCTACTGCTTCGGCCCATCTTGAAAAGTAATCTGTGGCTGCAAGGATATAAGAGTGGCCTGCTGATGACTTAGGCGTTATCGGACCAACAAGATCGAGACCCCAAGCTTCGAAGGGCCATGAAGCAACAGTCGGATGTAGAGGCTCTGGTGGCTGATGAATGAAGTTTGCATGGAACTGACAGGCTTCACACTTCTTTGCATACTCCATTGAGTCATGGACCATCGTAGGCCAGTAGTAGCCCATTCTTTTCAATTGGAAGTGGAGTTTTGGACCTGACTGGTGAGCCCCGCAGACGCCTGAATGTGCCTCTTCTAGTGCTTTGATGGATTCGTCTGTTCCCAAGCATCGAAGGAATAGTCCTTCATAAGAGCGGCGATAGAGGGTCTCTTTATAATAGATGAATCGGGAAGCCCTTCTTCGTACATCAGCCTTGCGCCGGGGTTCTGCAGGGAGCTTTCCATGTTGGAGATAGTCTATAATGGAATGTCGCCAGTCCTCTTCTTCAATAGTGTAGACAGATATTACGTTTATTTCTTCGCATTCATCATCTCTGGGTGGCACGATCCATTTTTGACAAAGTGAAATGTTCATCGTTTCATCTCCTGGAATTGTCATGGCAGTGGCCAAGTTTGCTAGCGCGTCTGCTTTCTTGTTCTCTGCTCTTGGAATATGTTCGAGTGCTACGTTGTCAAATTTCTCCAGCAATTTCCTTGCGTAGTCAAAATAAGGCTTCAAGTCCTCGTGCTTTACCTCATACTGGAGTGTGAGTTGATTAATGACTAATTTCGAATCTCCATAGACTTCTATGCACGTGATGTCGATCTCCATGGCCATCTGAAGGCCGATTATTAATGCTTGATATTCAGCCACATTGTTCGAACATAATTCACTAAGTGTGAAGCTGTAAGGAAGCATATGGTTCTCCGGTGAAATAAGGACAATGCCTGCCCCCGCTCCATCTCTTCGTGCCGCGCCATCGAAGTACATGGTCCATGGCTCCATGTTTTGAACATAGAAGACCTCCTCGTCGGGTAGGTCCTCGCACAACTTCCAATCTGATGGAATGGGGTGACTAGCCAAAAAATCAGCCAACGCTTGCCCCTTTATCGCCTTCTGAGGCACGTAAACGATGTCGTACTGTTGGAGCAAGATCGCCCATTTAGCTAAACGCCCAGAAATTATCGGTCTCGATAAAACGTACTTGATCGGGTCAGCTTTTGCTACTAAGTGCACTGTGAATGCTTGCATGTAGTGCCTTAGTTTGTCTATAGCGAAGAAAAGAGCAAGACACATTTTCTCAATTGGAGAATAGTTCACTTCGGCCCCGTTCAAAGTTCTACTTAGGTAGTAGAGGGCTCGCTCCTTCCCTCTTTCCCTTTCTTGCGCTAGAAGTGCTCCGAGCGATCTTTCTTGTGCTGCGATGTACAATATCAATGGCTTCCCTGCTACCGGAGCACTTAATACAGGGGGATTAAGCAGGTACTTCTTGATGCTTTCAAAAGCGTTCTGACATGCCTCATCCCACTCGAAGCTTTCTCCCTTCTTCATTAACCTTTGAAAAGGTTGACATCGACCAGCTAGGTTGGAAATGAACCTTCTGATGTAGGCCAAACGACCCTGAAGACTCCTCAACTCATGCAAGTTTCTAGGGCTTGGCATTTTTTGAATGGCATCAATCTTTGACTGATCTATTTCAATCCCTCGGTGTCTCACCACAAATCCAAGGAACTTTCCCGAGGTGACGCCAAATGCACACTTGAGAGGGTTCATTTTCAATTGATACTTTCTTAGTCGATCAAAGACCACTTTTAGATCTTCCAAATGATCTTGTCTTTTCTTGGACTTGACGACTAGATCATCGACATAGCACTCGACGTGTTTATGTAACATATCATCGAAAATCTTCTGCATGGCACGTTGATAGGTTGCACCAGCGTTCTTCAGTCCAAAGGGCATTACCTTGTAACAGTATATCCCTTTTGGAGTTCGAAAGGCTGTCATCTCTTCATCTGCCAGAGCCATTCGAATTTGGTTATATCCTGATGATCCATCCATAAAAGATAGAGCTTCATGTCCTGTAGTGGCATCAACCATGATCTCAGTGATAGGCAGTGGGAAGTCGTCTTTTGAACATGCATTATTCAAATCGCGAAAATCAACGCAGACGCGAAGTTGCCCATTTTTCTTTCTAACAGGAACAATGTTGGCTATCCACGTTGGATATTTTACCTCGCGAATGAATCCTGCTTCAATCAACTTATTGACCTCCTTTTCAATTTGGGGAATAAGCTCTGGCCGAAAACGCCGTTGAGCTTGCTTGATTGGTCTATACCCCTGTTTGATGGCAAGATGATGGACAGCTACTTTTGGATCAAGTCCAGGCATCTCTTTATACGACCAAGCAAAGACATCTCTATACGACGTGAGCAAGCTCATATATTTGCCTTCTTCCTCACAAGTAAGCGATGCACTTATAAAAGTTGGACGCGGCTCTTCTAGCGTACCCAGATTCATCTCTTTAAGCTCGTCCACTGTAGATTGAATACCATCTTCAAGTGGCAGTGGAGCTTCGTTTGCATCCTCTTCAGACATCTCAGTCTCCGACTCTTCTTCAATTGTGATATGGTGGCAAGAGGTCTCACCTTCATCTTGATCTAAATCCTCCTCTGAGGGATTGGTGATGACTACGTCACGTCGTTTTACTTTTAACGAACCCTCTGTGTTGATCGCAACAAATATTTTTCTTTTCATCCGAGAGGGAACAATGCTACGAATGTCTCCGTGAATTCTTTTCTCGCTGCAAAGCAAATCTTTTGAAGTCTCCACCGAACTTTCAGGTCGAATTCGATCGAATACTGACGCTATATGCCCTTCATTTCTCGATGTAGTTACGCTTAGCCTTTGGAAAGCTGATGGTCGTGTCGTAGCCAAAATGGAAAGTCTATTCTTCCTCTCCTTTGCTGGCATACTTAATCTTTGGAGGGCTGACGGCCGCACCAAAGTTGGTGTTGCAGAGGTACTATTTTTTTCGCCTGCAGGTATACTTAACCTTTGAAGGGCGGAGGGTCGAGTAGTATCAGAAGTTTGAGCTGATAAGGTACTTCCCCCTCCGGAAATGGGCTTGCTCAACCTTTGAAGAGCTGAAAGTCTAGTGGAGCCAGTATTAAGCGGTGACTCCTCTTCCCCTATTGCAACCTCACCCAACCTCTGCGAGACTGTAGTGCGTGCGATTGGCGGCCTGATGCGCCTAAGAGCGGGAATCCTTTGGTTAGCATCTTCTTCCTTTTTATCATCAATCTCATCCACCGTTATGTGGTTTACGTCTGCCATTCTTGCTTTCCCTCTTCTGGTTATGCGAACAGGCTCAGGTGACTTATATCCAAGTCCCCTTCTTGACGTAGGTAGGGTGTAACCCTCTTTCAAAAGCTTATTTTGTGTCGAAGACAGTTCGGGTCTTTCGTCAATGATCTTCAGACTCTCGAACTTGGTGTGCTTCGAAAAGTCGTAACCGGCTTTTTCCAGAAGCTTATACGCCTTAGGATCAAATCCATCCTTCGTTCGTCTCTCAGGTAATATTGCCTTTACTTGACCATCGTCGGGTGTCTTGACCTCTTGCTTTGCTATCTTGGTCAGAGGCGTGACAAAGTTTTCTTTCAGGATTTCGATATCCCCGACTTTCAAATTCCGTGAACATTCAGCAAAAGGTGATTCACCCTTCTTCCGTCGAGATAGAGGGACGTAGCGCAAGACAGGGGGACTTGGGACGTCTCTGTCTTTCGAAATTTTGTCTCTTGCAAGGTCTGTTGAGGCTTCATCTTTGCTAGCGTCAGATATCTTTGTTTCTTTGACGACTTCCATTTTCTTTTCAATTGGTGGCTCTGGCTTGACTTTATCACTGCCTTTGATCAAAGGGACCTCTGCAGGCACAGTTTCTCCTACGTTGTCGCCCTTCATGTAAAACTTTGCATCAGCAAAATGGGACTCAGCCTCTGAAAATGGATTTGTGTCAGCCTCCACTTTCTTGATGCCATCTTGGTAAAACTTGAAGCACTGATGCAATGTGGAAGTTATCACCCCGTTTCCATGGATCCAAGGGCGACCTAGCAGCAACCTGTAGGTGGTTTTAGAGTCAATGACATGAAACAGAGTTTCAGCTTTTAAATCACCGATGATGAGCTCCAAGCGGACCATACCAATTGCTCGTTGACCCCCTTGATTGAAGCCTTGGATTACCAACTTACTGTTTGTCAACTCCTCTGTTGAAATGCCTAGCTGCTTCATAGTTGACTTAGGCATTATATTGACAGCTGATCCATCGTCAATGAGGATTCGACCGACCTTCTGTTCTCGAATGTATCCTGAGACGAACAACGGCCTATTGTGAGGTTTTGACCCTAGCAACAAGTCTTCATCGGTAAAACCTATTGACATGCAGCATGAGGCACATGGGCGCACCATAGAGGTCGGGGCACTTGCACTATCAGAATCTATCAAGGCCTCAATGAGAGCGCCTTTGGCTGCCTGAGGGAGTGACAACAAGTCTTCTATGCTGAAGGAAGATGAGCTTCCTAGCTCGGTTGACTTTTCCAACGAGTTTGTCGGCTCTTCATTGGTGTTGATGGCGTGACATGCAACAACCTCAAGTGTTTTTTCTTGGCTGTTTTCCAGGAAGTTACTTGGGAAGAATTCCGCTAAAGTAACTGTCTGTCGAGGCTGGAAGAGCTCTTCGCTTTCTTGCACTATAAGCTTCGACTTTCTGGTAATCTTCTTGCTTTTTCTTCTTGGGAGTTTACTTCTTCTTTTTCTCTCTCGAAACACACGAGTTTCCTTCTGAATGTAGTTCTGTGGTCGCTTTTTGCGACGGGTCACGACAATCCACCCGCTATTTTCGTCTTCAATCTGTTCGCACTTCTCTTGCGTGCTCTTCTTTTGGTGGCCTCTTTCTTGAACATCCTTGCTTGAGGCAATCTTCGGTGACCGAACCACAATGGGTTCAAAGGACCCAAACTGGATCAGGCACTCTCCATTCTCTTGTAAGGGGATTGCAGAGGGTTGAACACTTGGATTTGTCACTATTGCGGCATGATTTGTTTGAGCTACCTCATCAAGGTCTAACTCAATTTTCTTCTCACGAGCCAATCTCAAAATCAGCTCTTTCAAAACAAAACATTTTTCCACCGGATGACTAACGACGCGGTGGTACTTACAGTAATTTGGATCGCCTACCTTTCCGAGCTCCCCTGGTCGCTTGCATTCCGGGAGCTCAATGAGTTGCTTTTCTAGCAATTGCTCCAACATGTCTGGGATGTCGGAGTCTGGAAATGGATAGACTTTCTCTTGTCTTTCTTTCAAAGTTGGGCGGCGTCTCTCGCCTGCCTCTTGTTGCTTTTCTGACTTGATTTCTTTCCCTTTTGAGGAAAACTTTAGAGGGGTCGTGTTGACGACCATGGATTCTTTGGCGGCGCTCTTCGTAGCCTTCTCTGCGCCTTTAAACTCTTTCCTTTCTTTCTTCACGTCTGGGACTAGGAGGTCTTTATTTCCTCTGGCAGCGATGCTTAGCTCCATGTCGTGAGCACGGGTTGCTAGCTCCTCAAAAGAACGAGGTTTTATTCCCTGCAAAATATAAAGTAGTCCCCAATGCATACCTTGGGTGCACATTTCAACAGCAGACACCTCTGTGAGTCGGTCTTTGCAGTCTAGACTCAGGGCCCTCCAACGGTTGATGTAGTCGATGACAGGTTCGCCCTTGCGCTGTTTGGCGTTGGTAAGTTCCATCATACTAACCGTTCGCCTCGTACTGTAGAAACGATTCAGGAAATCTCTCTCAAACTGCTCCCAGCTGTCAATCGTCTCGGGCTCTAAGTCTGTGTACCAATCAAAGGCATTTCCTTTCAAGGTACAAACAAACTGCTTGACCAAGAGGTCACCGCGTGTCCCGGCATTCTCGCAGGTTTCAACGAAATGGGCAATATGCTGCTTAGGGTTGCCCTTGCCATCAAATTGCTGGAATTTTGGAGGCTGATACCCTGCGGGCATCCTCAAGTTGTCAATCCTCTTGGTGTACGGTTTGGAGTACATGAGAGGGTTTTGAATGGGCCCACCATATTGAGCCCTGATAGAGTTCATGATCATGTCCTGCAGTTGTTGGACAGATAAGGAAGCAACTGAAGCAGGGTGTTGTGGTTGCTCCTCTTGGATGATAGTCTTTCCCTTGTCATTCTTTCTCATAGCAGGGGTTTGACTTGACTCAGCCATTTCTTTGTTTTGCATTTGATTTTTCAGATGGGCGATTTCAAAATCTCTTTCTTCCACCGCCTTCATCAGGAGGTTGATCTTTCTTTCCATCTCCGCCATCCTCTCATCGGGGTCTACATCAGCCATCATAACGGACATCACATCAGGGTTCGATGTCTCCTTCAGTTGACCGGAAGCGGTAATGGGCTGGTCAAACAGCGGGTTGTCTTTGATAGTGACTTTGCTTTTAGCAGACTCATCAATCAGTTTTATGATTCTGCTTGCGATTGTGTCAGGGGTTCGACCTTCACTTATCTCAGCCCCTCTCGAACGACTGCGAGTAACTGGTCCCGCGTATGTATCGCTTGAAGCAGTAGTCTTTGATGCAGCTTTCTTTGGTGCCATGATTCGATCTGAAGGAGAAAGAGATGAGAGGTAGAGTGGTCCCACTGGGCGTGCCAATCTGTTCACACGAGATTTCGATAAGGAAATTTAATACGTGTAAATGAACTTGATTTGTATTGATTTCAGTATAGTGAGTACAATCTCTAGTATTTGATCCTCTGATTCTCTCTCCTACTTGTATGCTTCGCTCGAGGGCTGAATAGCTTGTTCTCGAGGTTGAAACTTCAATGGATTCTTGGAGTGTTCTTGATTTCTGTGACGTGTTCTTCGTTCAGATGGTGTTTGATCTTCAGGAGCTTCTGGAGTCTTCTGAGTTTTGTTTCTGAATTCTCTCTGAGCTTCTTCAGTTCTGAACCCTTGAAATGAAGGAGGAAGCTCTCTATTTATAGAGTTCTTCATGGGCTCCAGGTGGGCTTGGGCCTGTTGGACTGGGCCCAATTGATTTTGGGCCAACCCATTTGGATTGGATTCGGTTGACCTTGGGCCAGCCTTTTGGGCCTGGTTGACTTTTGGGCCTAGCCATTTGGACTGGGCCTGGTTGAATTTGGGCCTAGCCATTTGGATTGGGCCTAGTTGACTTTGGGCCAGTTTCTTTGGACTGGGCTTAGTTGCCTTTGGGTTTAGCATCTGAACTGGGCCTTCAGTTTGGGCTTTTGTCTTCCAAATTTCAAAGAACCCATGTATTTGAACATGCCATAATTTAATATAGGAATCTTTGCAAATTTAATTAATCCCTAATTAAATATAATTTCGTCATTAATGTTGGGTAATGACGTGGCAATTTTGGGTTGGTCGAAATTTCTATTCCAACACTTTTATTGTTGGTGAATATTGAAATTAGTTTATGACAAACTTATTTTATATGATATGATATTTATGGATTCAACATAAATTTAGAGGAAGAATATACTAGGGGAACTTTTGAATTTCTCCTCCAACTTTCAAAGATGTTGGCAAAAAATTTGATCTTTTATATATGAAGTGGTTCAATTCTCCATTTTCATCTTTTTGCCAACTCACTCATACTTACCAATTAAAAGAGTGTAATTGCAAATTGCTAAAAATTAATACACTAGATTATAAGAACACCCTTTCAAAAAATATATATATATATAAGAACAATCAAAAGTTAGAGATTAAAACATAAGTTTAGCAATTTATTTAATTTTCTTTTTTCTAAATTGACGTTGCAACCATACTTTAATGAAAACTTAAATTGTAAAAAAAAAAAGCTACACTTACATATGAATAAATAAGAGTTCTTCGCCAATTCAAATATAGATCGATAGATAAGATATAGTTATCATTCCAAACGTCAATGATTCGATATCTTACCTTTGCTATTGTTGGAGGGAAAAAAAACTCTTTCTTGCATGTTATCAAAAAGTCTTTTTTCATGAGTTTGTTTCTATATATTTGTTAAGATTTTTTTTTTTAAAGAATATATACCTCTTAAAGTTTACTTCTAATCTAACTCAATCAAGGTTCAATAAATTTAAAAGTTAGATCATACGTTTTAAAAAGTTATATATTGGTTCTTTATATTATCGTTAAGTTATTTTCAAATATACCCCTACAATTTGGAGCGATTACCTAGCAAACACCAATAATACTTTGGATTTGAAATTGTCAAAATTATTGAAAGAAGTATAATTTAAAAGACAAGTTCTCTATATATGGAGCTTCAAAAAATATTACTATATGTATAGAGGGTAGTTTTGTTAAAACTATAGTATATAGGGGCATTTAAGAAAATATATTTTGGTCCCTTAGTACACGTGGGCGTCGGTTGGATCAGTTTTTCGAGATTCACAAAATGGTCGTGGATCTTCTTTCGGCATTCCGGACCGTTATTTATATTTTATTTTTAATCTAAGATACATATTTCCTTGCCACGTGCAGCACGTGGTTGGCTTATTTATATTTTAAACACAATCTACTATTTTTAATAAAATATATATTATAATACTGGTAAGATAAGCACAATTTTGTGTATTAGACACTTCTTTTATTTTCTTTATACTTTTAGTATTTTTTTTACAACTTTTTTTAGTATTTGCTTTATATCAATATTTTTAAATACGCTAACCTTTTGTTTTTATTCTCAAATATTTTGGTGTTTTTTCAATTTTGTCCTTATTTAAAAAGTTTCAATTTAATCTTTTATATTTTAATAATTTTTAATTATATCCTTTCTTTTTTGTGAAGTTTAAAAAATTGAATAGAAATTTTTAAATGACAAGGGCTAAATTAAAAAAGTATCCAAAGTTTAAAGAACTAAACCTATATTTAGTCTTTAAAATATAATAACAATAGTTATCATTTGAAGTAAACTCATCATTCCATAAAAAGTATGATTTTTCATCATAAAAAATTATGTTAAATTTTTTTGAATAGTTTATTATTGAAATTTACTTGGTGACAACATAATCTATCTCCTAACTTTCAAATTTCAACTGTCCTAACATTATCCTTTGAATTAACTTTATTAACAAAATTTTAATAGAAATATATC
The DNA here is from genome assembly GCA_033996785.1 of Trichosanthes truncata. NCBI lineage: Eukaryota > Viridiplantae > Streptophyta > Magnoliopsida > Cucurbitales > Cucurbitaceae > Trichosanthes > Trichosanthes truncata. The sequence continues at coordinate 1,094,851 of JAWPNB010000003.1, forward strand.
ACTTTAATTCTTGAACTATATGTATATGAATTTTTCATTGATTAATGCACTTTGATACATCAACTAGTTAGCTTATACGATATATTTTTGCTAATTTTTAAATTAAAATAACTTATGGAAGATAATTTTAAAGCCATTAAAAGGTTAAACATGATCTTTCATAAAATAATTAAACAAATATTGGATCAAGTAAACCACTCCATTTGAAAACCACCAAACTTTCATCAAACCAAGTAAAAAAAGAAAAGAAAAGAAAAGATACATCAAAGCTTAAGAGAAGAGAAACCATGGCTTTCACATGGCTCATTTACAACCTTAAAATGGGGAAAAATAAAAGAAAAAAGAAAGTGAGTAAATTTATTATAAGATTCAACCACAATTCTAGGAACTCCATTGATGGAAGAGATGGGATCTCAAGCAGAAGCAGCTGCAACAAACAAAACAAAAAAGTCAAAATATTATATATTGAAATGAATATTCTTCAAAACAAATTTTATATAAGGAAGATTATTTAAAATTCTTACCTTTATTTGAAAGTTTATTTCATGTATAGTTTTGATCCCTCTTTATATATATATATATATTTACTTCCTTTTTTTTTTGACCCTTAACTTTTATGGATTTTTTTTTATTAATATTGTAGTTTTTAAAACTTATTATAAAAATATTATAATTTTCAAACTATTTATATCAATATTGTAGTTTTAATTCGTTGAAGAGACGACCATGTACACAAGTTTGAGATGGTCATCTCTTGGTGTACGCGGCAAATAGTAGTCTATTCCATGCCTTGCATTTAAAAAAAAAAAAAAAGCTAGATGGTCATCTCTTCAAGAGACGACAATCTTTTGCATTTTTTCCACGTTGCGAGGACTTAGACATGAAGACACGTCTGAGTTTTTTTTATAAAAACAAAAATAGGTGGATGGTCGTCTCTTTTAATAATTATACCAGTTGGCATATTGGTCAGTTGATCACTTTAAAACGTAAGGAACTTAGGTTCGAGCAATGTAGAACGCAGTTTTCAACTTTTTATTTCTTTTTTTTCTCCGCTTTCTCTCTTTTCTTTTTTTTCCTTCTGTTTTTTTTTTTGTCTTTCTTTCTCTTTTTTGTCTTTCTTTTATTTGTTTTATTTAAATCAAATAATATATTTTTCGTTTTTTTAATATTTGAAGTAAATTGAATATTCTATTGTAATTTATTCTTTTTTTCTAAGAAATTGAAATTTATTTAAGTATTTTCTTTTCTAATATAAGTGATTTTTCATTCTCTCGTATTTCTGTATTTTTCTTTATTCATTTAGAAAGAATTACATGATAATTTTGAATAACATGATAATTTTATTTAAAATCAACTCAAAATGACATAAACGAAGTTGTTCTTCTTCCAAAGCCGATTGCAATATAATATTTAAATAATTAATACTTAAATAAATTTCAATTTCTTAGAAAAAAAGAATAAATTATGATAGAATATTCAATTTACTTCAAATATTAAAAAAAACGGAAGATATCTATATTGATTTAAATAAAAATCAACTCAAAATAACGTAAACGAAGTTGTTCTTCTCCCAAAGTCGATTGCAATACAATATTTAAATAATTAATACTTAAATAAATTTAATTTCTTAGAAAAAAAAGAATAAATTACAATAGAATATTCAATTTACTTCAAATATTAAAAAAAACGAAAGATATTTTATTTGATTTAAATAAAACAAATAAAAGAAAGAAAAAAAACTGAAGGAAAAAATGAAAGAGAGAAAGCGAAGGAAAAAAAGAAATAAAAAGTTAAAAATTGCATTCCACAATGCTCAAACCTAGACCCCTTACATTTTAGAGTGATCAACTGACTAATATGCCAACTGATATAATTATTAAAAGTTTGTTGAAGAGACGACCATCCACCTTTTTTAAAAAATTTTTTTTTATAAAAAAACTCAGACGCGTCTTCATGTCTAAGTTCACGCAACGTTGCAAAAATTTAAAAGATGGTCTCAAGAGACGATAATCTAGCTTCTTTTTTTTTTTTTTTTTAATGCGAGACATGGTCGTCTCTTGAAGAGACAATCATCTGCCGCGTACACTTGGTCGTCTCTTGAAGAGACGACCATCTCAAATGTATGTACATGGTTGTTTCTTCAAGAGACGACCATCTGCCAACGAATTAAAACTACAATATTGATATAAATAGTTTGAAAACTAAAATATTTTTATAATAAGTTTTAAAAACTACAATATTAATAATTAAAAAAAAATCCTAACTTTTATCAGCATCTTCTAATATTAAAAACATCAATTTTAGTCATTCAACTTTCCATATTTTCACCAAATTCGACCTATCTTTTATAGGGTAGGTAAAAAAAAAAAAAAAAAAAAAGATTAAAAACTACATTTAGAAACATTTGTGTCAACTTTCTCTGTATTAATTGCAAGTGTAACCGACTAGACCATTATTCACTAGTTGTTTTTATTCACAAAAATCAAAAGTATGATTTTTTATTTTTTTTTGAAAAATGAAAGACTATACTAAATGAAGTGACAATGATGGTTTCTTCAATAAATTTTTTTAATTATTATCGTGACAAACAAAATTTAAGGATAGTTTGATAACCTAATTCCTTTTCTATTTATTGTTTTCAGTCAAAAGTATTGACAAAATAGAAAAAATAAAAAATAAAAAACAAAAAGTGAAAACATTACCAAACGGACCCTAAATACGAGACTCTAGCATTTAGAAACATAGTTTACCTTGAATTGGAAGAAGAGAACTTGGGTGTTCAAAGAATTTGTGATAGTTGATTAATCTTTTTTCACCAAGTAACTGCTCGTGGTCAACCTCAGCATGGATCTTTCTCCTCGTCATCTTCCTCATTAGCTAATTTGATAAAAATTAGGAAAAAAGAATAATAATAATAATATCAGTGGAAGCCATGTACGTGCGTTAGAATTTGAGTTGAATTACAAGGTTTAGGCCATTAAACTTTCACAATTATTTTTATTTAGGACTTGTACATTAAAAAAAATTAATATATACATCCCAAAACTTCATTTTTGGGTCGTGTTTATCTTTTGAGTTCAACAACATTTCGAGGTTGGGGGATTTAAACCTCTGACTTCCTGACCGGTGATACATGATAATTATTGCTAAGTTATACATTTATTTACGCGTGGAAACTTAAAAGAGAGAGGAGAGTCCAGTAGTACATATGCTCCATCCTATATAAAGCTAAATTCCTAGATCTATAGCTAAATCATATATTTTTTAATTTTTCTCTTACATCTAATGGTTTAGAATTGTCAACCATATTATTTCAACATCTTTAAATAGTTTTAGATCCATTCGAGTCAACGATTTTTTTTTTTGAAGACCTCTATTAAAATCCTTTTAGAATATAAGAACTAAATAGAAAATGGTAAATGGTTAGAGGCAGGTTAGAGGCTTGGTTAGAAATATTTAAATTGTAAAACGAAATAAACATTAAAAAAAATTATCAGCTTATAATTTAACCTATAATTATTTAAGTTCAATAACAGAGGAATCGTAAACGACTGTAAGATGAACGGTGCTTACTCGCCGGAGATTTCTCGCAGGTGGCTCAGCCGCCACCTTCGGCTTCTTGACGAAGCAGCTGCCGTCGGCCGTCTCAACTACTTCCTGCAATTTCTCCTGCAAATCTTTCGCCGCCACTTTCTCCGGCGACAAAGCCTTTGGGTTCCCATCGGCATCCGCCATGAACAGGTCCGCCAGCGTCACTCTCCGGCGGAGTCTTTGAGCGACATGTCGTTCGATAGCCACGACAACTTGGGACTTCTCGAATTCAGTACAAAACTCACCATTGTCGTCAAAGTTGTTCTGAAATGTCGTCGCCATTAATGGGCTCCGCTCATCATCGTCACCATCCACAACATTATCAACCACTTCATCCTTTTTTCCCTCCTCCTTCAAATTGAAATATTCCACTTTATAATTTCTGGGTTTTGATGATCTTTCAAACCCCATTAAGAAAATTGTAAGACGACGGCCATTGATCCTCCAATCACCAAGAATATCAACGATCTCATCGACTTGATTTGCTAAACCTTGTCTTTTGGCCTCCTTCGTGATAGATTCAGTGCTCTTTCTTGACGCATTTCGATCTGTGCTAGTGCGATTATAAAAGTTTAAGCAAATAGACTAAAGTAAATTTAATCTCCTTAGCACTCTTAATTGTGTTTAATAAAACTTTGAAATTTAAAAAATGTCAAACAAATCAGTGACATATTAGATCTAATAGGATGGTTAGGTTGAATCAAAATTGAAAGTTTAAAAACTTAATATATATAGATAGATGGAATGATATTGAAGTGATTCAAGTTTAAGACTTTGTGTTCTGACACCATATTAAATTACTAAAAAAAATATACATGGATGAAAAGTAGTTAGGAATTTTGTAAGAAAAAATGAACATTGTAAGTAAGCACATATAATTAATATCGGTGAAAAATCAAACCTTTTAGTGGGTTGTAGTGGAACTTGGAGTGAACCCAGTTGAACATGGCTGTGACAGAGATGAAAAAGTTATATTATATCTTAACAAAATTCAAAGCAAATTAGAAACTTTGGGAAATTTGTACAAAACCTTAATAATTTTGAAATGAGTACGAAAAGTGGTGTGAGTGAGAAATATATATAGGGATGAAACAGGAGGAAGTGTGTGATGCAAGTGGTGAAGATGACTTCAAGTAAAAGGGCAATGGGGCATAACAAATCACATATTCTAGCTATGGTTATTTGTGAATAATGCTGTTTTATTACTAGCTAGGTTAAATATTTTTCGAACACTTTGACATTGCAAATTTTACGACCGAGCCAACTTTAGTTGAAGTTTGAGTGTCAAAATCGTTGTCGGACGATTGAATTTGAATCATTGTGTTCGTGGTCCTGATCTCCTTCATTTTCCTCCTATGGTCCCTTGTAATTAAGTTAACTCATTCAAATTTTGGATTAAATCATAGATGTTTATCGTGTTAAATTTCTTCGAACAATCACACCAATGCACTTTATTAAAATAAGAGTTGGAGTCATTGTCATATATGATTGAAAGTAGATTTAGAGTCAAAGCCAAGATCACTTATAAGTTAACTCATTCAAGATTAGGGTTGATTACATACGTTTATCATGTCCAATTTCACACAAATTTAGTCAAAAAGAGTGCGGACGTCCTTGTTGTATAATTGAAAGTTATATTTTGAGTGCACATGTTTGCGGTCCTGATCTCCTTCATTTTCTCTCATGGTCTCCTGTTACTTTTTATTCCTCTTAATTTATATGCCCTTGTCCACATCTAGGGTTTATTTTTAATAATTGTATTTATTAATTTTCTATGTTATTTCAGGTGCAACTTTATTTAAGCAATGAAGAAGAAAAAAAATGGAGAGACAAACCACATGAAGAAATGAAAAGGGAAGAAGAAAAGGCCCCATAAGTTCTATTTGAAGTTGCAAGAAATTGGTAAAAAATAGAGAAACAAAAGAATGAAATGCAAAACAGTAGTTTACCTAGTCTGCTTTGCAAAGCCCCAAAATCCCACCATTTTGCATTGACATTGAAGCATCATAATTTTGGTTGACTCCCCAACTTTGCATTGCATTTTCTATTATTGTACACAAAAAGCTAATTCTATCCCTAACAACCAAACTTTGTTGCTGTTCTTCAAACTATCTTAGCTTTCTAGGTCTTTCTTTCATGCAGAAAGCTGAAAAAAAAAAAGAAAAAAATGAAAAAAGAAAAGGCCTTTGATCCTTCCCTTCAAAACAAAAGGAAATGTTTCTATCGAATCTGTCATCCACTATGACAGAGTGGCACCGAGTATTGAAGAGAACGAGTTGTCCCTTCTATATCATTGTAATTGATATGTATGATATTATTCATTTTAAATATAAATTCACGTATGTTAATCTTTTGGACTTTCACATCAGTTGAGAGATCTCGTCCCATTTTTTTTAATTGATACATGAGACGACTTTAATCATGAATTTGACTATAATTATGGTACAAAGAAGAAAAAGGGGAGAAATAATTATTTTCATATATGTAGAACTTTATGAATGATAGAGCACATGATTAAAGCTTTTGGAGGATATAAAGAACCTGAAAAAAGTTTTTGGACAAAAAAAAGAGGATGGCAGAGGCTAAATTTTATTGGGACAGTCTCTTTGTTTTCTGTCCACAATTCTCTCCTTCCCAAATTCTTATAAACATTTGGCCATCTATCTTACATTTACTTTTGGTTACTCTTCAATAAATGAGAGAAAGTTCAATTCTTTTGTGGCTAGGTTTGTAGTGCCATATTATATATAAAATTAAGTAATTGAAATCATAAATATACTATTCAATTTTAGACTCCAACTTCATTAATTGTTTAAAATAGGGAATTAAAACGAAATCGTTGGTAAGCAAAATGCAAATATATTTCTAGATTAAATCACTTTGGGTTGTGTGAATACAGTGCAGTGGAGCAGATCTCATCTCGTTTTCTTGTGATTGATTGTGAAGAAAGAATTGATCAAAAAGATTTTTTTTTAATTCCAAAATATAGTTGCTTTATGATTATTTGGTGAAGGGGCATAAGGTCATAAAGATTTGGAAATCTATTTAGAGCCATAAGTTGGAATGAGGCCCCTCCCCACCAAAATGTTGATTTGTCATATTTTTCAAAGGCACATGCAAGGGCTAACTTTCACATATATATACATAAAAGGTAAGAACCTTCATCTCAAAGAAAAAAGTAGGTATAGAATGATGCTTAATTTTCGTATATATATTTCTATTCTGATATTTATATATTTAAAAATATTTGGTTTTTTAGACCTTGAAATTTCAATAACAAATTCGTTTTGATATTTATCCTTAAATTTTTATATTGAGATTTTAGATATATAACATATTTTGAAACTTATACACATATGATATATATAACGTAATATAAATCCACAAGCTACATAAGATTTTTATTAAACCCCTATGGATGAGAATATAATTGCTCTCCTTTATTCTCCTGTTATTTTATTATTTTAATTTTTTTTTATATTTACTTTTTATCTTAGCCAAGTCTTAACAAGTAAACCAATATTAGAAATTTTGGTCTTAACTTCCCGAGCTTTTACATTTCATTTAATTTTTATTCTTATTGTTTCATTTTATTTTTTATCGAGTAAATATCACCTTTTATATCTTTTGAAAAGCTCATCGAAATTAGAAAAGTGAAAGAAATTTAGGCTCATATTATTAAGAATTTATTATGATGTGATTGATAGAACAATTCATTTCATTTTTTAGTACAGCTTTATTATGATGTTAAAATTCAAACTAATAAAATCAAGTTTGAATAATGTAAAAATCTCTATAAATTTATTCTCTTCAATAAAATCAAATTTAGCATAAATTAACTATTAAATAATTTTATCAAAATTTACAAATTTCAACAAAAACTTAGTTCTATTGTCGTTTGTTTTTGAAATTTTATCAATGTTGTACCATACATATTCCTTTAGAATTCATTGAATGCATATGACAATACCTTTTTTTAACAATATTTCAAACGAAAACTTATCAAAAGGTTAAATTTGTAATACTTTTTAAAATTGTGGGTTAAGATTACAACACTTATTTAAGTTTTAGGTACAATTTGATGCAATTAAAAGTTTACGGTAAAAATTGATACAATTTGATTAGTTTAGGGGTAAAAATTGATTTTTCACCTAGTGATATAGTAGAATAAAATTTAGGGCAAAAATCAATTTATACCCCTAAACTTTAGAAGTTGTACCCATAAAAATCCTAAACTAATAATTGTATCAATTTAAACCTTGAACTTTCATAAGTATATCAATTTACACCATCTATTAGATTCCATTTTAAAAAATTTAGTTTACATGTGTACAAACTTATAATTCTATCAATTAAACCCTTAAACTGTCATAAATGAATCAATTTAGGCCCTCAATTTGAAAATCGTCTATGCATCAATTCTCACACTGTATAGATTTCTTTAAAAATCTAGACCCTCAATTTGAAAATTGTCAATTATTTGAAATAGAAGGTCTAAATTGATTCACTTATGAAAATTATAATTATGGGGTTGCAGTACACGTGAAAATTAATATTTTTCAAACGTAATCTGATAGAGGGTGTAAATTGATACACTTACGAAAGTTTAGGGTTAAAATTGATAAAATGGTTAGTTTAGAGTTTTTATTGATACAACTCCAAAGTTTAAAAGTATAAATTGATTTTTACCCTAAAATTTAATATTATTATTTGCAATTGCAAAATGAAGCATGCATCTATAGACATATTTTCACACATCCACGAATCAATCAGTGGGCCTTGCCCGTTCATACGCCTATCTTTAGTGCTAAGAAAAGAAATGACTAATTTTTAATAGACGAATTTGAAAAAAAATTAAAGCTATAAGATATTGTAAATATGTCCAAACGTGTTTTTTTTTTTTTTTTTGTTAGCATCTTTAGATTAAAATTGGATGAATTTACCCTTAATGTAGATTCTAATTTATCCTTAGTTGATTCTAATTTTTTTTCCAGCAAGACAGAAGAACAAAAACCACCGAACTAGAGGAAATTACAAAATCAAAATTAACAAACATAAATTAAAGATAATGTAATTATTAGATATTAACCTAAACAAAATGTCAGATACAATGTTGCAATCTACAAGGGTGGGATTTAGATTTCTGCAATATGAGTTTTTTTAATATGATTAATCTAGTATTTTAAATCTAAATAGCTAAATTACATGAATTTCTAATGGGTTTCTTGCAATCACACTCCTCAGCCAAACATCTCTATCCTCATTTGAAAGAACAACGAGTCTCAGTGTACATCTTCTGAGATATGTCTATGTTGTTTGGAGTTGAAGAACCTCTGCTAAATATGTACATACATTTACCAAACCATCTTTGATTTCATTTTTATTTTCTTTGAATAACTATGCATTCTGGAATTTAGGGCTTGAAGACGGGATGTGTTCTTCATTTAACTAAAATTAGAGGTTATAAGTTTCAACAAGTTTTAAAAAGAAACCTCGCTATTTAAATCTATAACTCTACCTCAATATTTTAGGGCTTTTGTTGAAGATTTCAAACTTTTGAAAATGATATGGCTTTCTAAAACCCACATATCACAAGTGTCTTTTATGTATATGTATATATATATTTACTATATACACTAAACCTAATTTAATTAAACTAGCATAAATTATGAAATACCTTTTTTTTTAATCACGAAATACCCATTTAACTGGAATTTGAGGTTATTCAGGTTATGTTGTGTTTTGATGTTTGGTCTTTAATTTGATATAATTAAAGCAAATAACCAATAAATAGAGTATAAATATGTATGTTATTAGTTACTAATGCATGTATGTCATGACAAATCAAATTTATTTATTTTTTTAGTTCAACAACATTTGGGGGTGAGGGGATTCGATTCTTGTTATGATAGATCAATAACTATATAAAATTGCTTTAGCTAAATGTGTATACATATTAGTTGATACATAATAAGGACACAACACACACGCACGAGAGCACACACACGTTGCAAATTGAAAATCCTAATTCTCATACGTTGCAAATTGAAAATTCTAATCCTCTATGAGAGAATAGAATCAATATGTATTAAGACATATAAACTTAAGGAAAGATGCAATTTTATTGAACATTTCTTGAAAATTGAAAATCCTAATCCTCTATGAGAAAATAAAATCAAAATACAATTTGTTCCAAAACAGAAAAGAAACAATAAAATCAAAAGAATCCATTGTAAATTAGATTTTTGCAGCATTTTCGATTATATTCTAATTGACCACACTGCATACGTTGCTGTTTACACGAGATTTCAACAGAGAAAAAGAAATGAGACACGTGTAAATGAATTTAAATTGTATTAATTTCAATTTAGTGGAGTACAATCTCTAATTTGTTCCTCTGATTCTTTCTCTCAAATGTACATCTGTCTCAAGGGCTTTGCAGCTTATTCTCAAATATATACTTGTCTCGAGGGCTTCGCAGCTTGTTCTCGAGTGTAGATTTGTCTCGAGGGCTTTGCAGCTTATTCTCGAATGTGAATCTATCTCGAGGGCTTTTGCAGCTTGTTCTTCAAATGTAGATTTATGTCTCGAGGGCTTTTGCAGCTTATTCTCGAATGTAGATTTGTTTCGAGGGCTTCGCAACTTGTTCTTGAATGTAGATTTATGTCTCGAGGGATTTTGCAGCTTGTTTTTGAATGTAGATTTGTTTCGAGGGCTTCGCAACTTGTTATAGAATATAAACTTGTCTCGAGAGCTCTGCAGCTTGTTCTCGAACTTCAAAATCTTCTAGTCTTCAAGGCTCTGGTTCAGAGAGTGTTTGATCTTCAAAGGTTTAGAGAGTTTTCTGGTATTTGTTTCTGAATTCTCTCTAAGTTATCTGGAGAGTTTCAACTTCTGAACCTCCAAAATGGAGGAGAGAGCGCTCTCTATTTATAGAGTTCCCTAGGGCCCCCAGATGGGCTTGAGCTTGACTGTTGGACTGGGCCTGATGAACTTTGGGCATGGTCCTTAGATTGAGCCTGATTGACCTTGGGCCTAGCCTTTGTGGGCTGGGACTTTGTTGCTTAAGGCTTCTCATTTGGGCTTTATCTAAAATTAGTCCAAATTTCATATAATCCAATTGCAAATTTGGATCTACCTTAATTTAATTTAGGGATACTTGTAAATTTTAAATAATCCCTAATTAAATAAATAACTTTGTCACTAATTTTAATTAATGACATGACAAATTTTGATTGGCCAAAATTTCTATTCCAACAGTTACAATTTATAATTTATGCTAGTTTCGATTCTAATTTGCTCTGGAAAATGCAGTTTTTGAGAAAATAAAGAAATTTGCAGATAAAGAAATTAAAAGCTTCTCGTCTTTATATATTCTCATATTTACACTGTCAAATATTATTCACAACGACAGAACAATTACTGCACGTGCCATTAGACAAAACCAACAACACCTAAAGTACAAACACGTGTCTTCATATAGCCTTATGTAACCAATTTATTTCATTCCTAAACAATTGATAATCGTAAAATCCTCTTTTCAATAGTGAGACTAAGATAATTAGCAATGGATTCCATAAGTTGTAATATAGTAGAATCTCTACGAACAAAAACAATGTCAAGTTTAAAGTCGTTGTATTGCAGATGTTTTTCTCATCCCAATTACTATCGGATAGAATTGTAACGGGTTGAAGAGCTATCATTTGAGTAATTAATGTCATATGAGAGTAGATAATCAAATTTTATTGGAAGTATTTATTAACGAAAGACATGATTATAAATGACACAAAATCGAAAAGAGTGAATAAAATCTCAGAATAATTTAAAAGTAAAAGATTTGAGAATAAAAAAAATCCAAAAGAGTGAATAAAATCTTCGAATAATCTAAAAGTAAAAAGATTTGAAAATAAATGTAATAAAATATGAAAGAGAAAATGAAAATGTGTAAAAACCATGTCTAGAAACTAATCATTTGAGAGAGGAAAGATTTTTTTTCAATATATATATATGTGTATGTCACGCTACTAGCTCTAATTTTAATTACTTTTAGGTCTAAAAAAAAGGCAAAACATATGTATTTGTTTTCAATATTTTAGTGTTTTTTCATTTTGATCACTAATTCTTTAAAAATTTTAATTTCATCCCTAATGTATTAACAAATAAGTTTTTATTGTAAAAATTAATTAATAAAATAATAATATAACATCAAAATACACAACTCAAAAGAAAAAAAAATAAAAATACACTTTATAAATTGAACTAAAAGTACTTTCAGTTTAAATTTGACAAAATAGACATAATATACTCACTCATAAAATTCAAAATTTATTTATTTTACGTGACTTTAATGTGTAGTACCTTACTTGATTTAAAATCACTCATTATTCTAGAAAATTAATTCATTAAAATGCTTATATACTAATCATTGATAAACTCAAATATACAATGATAAAATTAAAAATTTTAAAAGATTGAGGATTAAATTGATAAGACAACACTAAAACATATATATAGCCGAAAAGAATACAAGTATCAAAATCTTCGAAGTCGGCAGAACAGGAATTTAAAAAAAAAAAAAAAAAAAAAAGCTTCTCAATTTTGACCGAGAACCTTGAAGCTTTTATTTGATTGGGAAATAACACAATTTTATGTTTTTATATTTTTATTAATTCATTTATATGTTAAAATATTATTTTGATCCATGCACTTTGAGCCTAACTTTATTTTAGTCTTAGTACTTTTAAATATCTAATTTTAGTATCTATACTGTCAATAAATCTTTAAATTAGTCTCTAATTTTTATTAGATTGAAGTTAATTTTTATCTAACTTAATAAAATAATAAAAAAAATATCATTTAAGAAAAGACACAATGGGGATATGTTTCCAAAATTTATAGAGAAAAAAAAAATTAATAAGGACTTTTTTTTTTTTTTTTTTTTTGGAAAAGTTAGCAATAAACTTATAGTAGGAACTAATTTTAATAGTTATGCAAAGGATTGTGACTAAATTTACACGTTAAAAGTACAATGACTAAAATATAACAAGTCTTAAAAGTACTGGTATATTCTTCTATATAAGCTTTTAAAAGTTTTACCTATTCCTTGATTATACATTCTTATAACTAGCATAACAAAATTCAAAATCTAAAATTCATGTTTTTAAAATCAACATATGACTTTTTCATTCTCATGCCATCGAATAAAATATATCAGTGTCAAGTTAAGCATAGCTCAATTGGTTAAGAAATATACTATCGACTAAAATATCATAAAATTAAATACTCCCCTCCACATATATTGAACCAAAAAATATAATATATATATATATACACACACCATCATAGAGTTCAATTGACACACCCACAAAATAATTGTTTGGTAGAAAATAGAAAGTTTTCTACCCTTTACCATTGAGGACATATTTGGGAGTGATTTTGGAATGGCCAAAATCATTCTCAAACGTGCTCTAACATGAGCACCAATATTTGATATTTAACTTTGACAACAAAAATAAAACTTTCTAAAAGACCTAATTGAAATTTGTTGGAAATAATAATTCGTTGTGTATAAGAATTGAGTAACACTAGCAAATTTGATTACAACTTAATTAGCAACAAACAATTACAGTGTAAACAATAGTACAGACATTGTATGTAACAACAATTTCAAAACTCAAGAATAAAAGAAAATAAATAGTCGAGACATGCTTACAAAGCGCTGTCCTGAAGACAATTATTCGCTCTGCATGGGTTGCAAGTAGGTTACAACGATCGTCTCAGTAGGATACAACGACTAATAACTTCGATAGAACAACAACCTTGAACTACTCGGATCTGGCATAATTCTTGGATACTTGCTCTCAACTTGACTCAAGATTAGAGATCAGAATAAAGAGATGAGAGAATAACTCTTCACAATTGGAATGAGATACTCTAAAATGGAATGAGATGCTTCAAATGAAGAAACAAGTTGCTATTTATAGGCTAGCAACTTAGTAACTCTCCAAAAATAAAATTAATATAAACAATATGAAATATACATAAAAAGTAACTCAAATATTTAGTTACTTGTAAAAATTCAAACATAACTCACAAATTTAACTTTTAAGTTAAATTTGTAAAAGAAACATCAACACATTTTGATGTTTTAAACTATTAAGTCAAGTAACAACAACATAAATGTTTCAAGTCAAGTAACAACAACATAAATAAAACATCAATTCACTTTTGATGTTTCAAACCAATGCTTTCTTTCACAAAATTTTACTATAAAATCCAACAAAATTAACTTGAAACAGTATATGGAATAAATATGATAAATTAAACTAAAATTAAGTGAGAGAGAAAGAGAAAGTGGTGTCTAGTTAGAAGAGCAGAAAACTTGTTCAATATACTCACAAATATTCATACCTCACTCTTTCATCAAGCACAGTCAACAACAAGTCTTCTCTGTAATCAAAATTCTTTTCCCATGAGAAAAAATTTTCAGGACAAAAAAAAAAAAGAAAAGAAAAAAGAATCTTGCATTTTTCCCGACAAAACAAAATTAAGCATTAAGCAACCAACCACACACTTAAAAATAATATTTATTTAGGAAATTATTAGCCGTTAAAATTTCTTGCCGCTTTCTAAAATAGAGCCCATCTGTCTTATTTGATTGGAGAGTAGCGAAAAAGGGAGAAGGGGCCATTGTCCACTGTCCACCGTAAATTGTCTTGAAAAGAGAAAAAAAAAAAAAGGAAGTTAAATGTATGTTTTAATCTCCAAATTTAATTAGGTGTTTTTTTCCCTTTAGTTCTTAGTGTGTAGAAAGTTTCTTGTGTTTTAATATTTTTAATTATACTCTTATTATAAGGAAATGTTAAAATTCGTTTGTAAATAAATGTATATGACATGGTACTTATTCCGGTCATTAGAAAATTGGAGGAGAATTTATGTTTTCTAAACAAAACAAATTTAAAATTTTAAGGAAGAATTAGAAATTTTTCTCATTTACATGACCAAATTTCTTCTCATAATTTCTAACAACTTAATTAGTATCATGTTTTGAACGTTTATCACAAGTCAATTTTAATATTTTTCAGATAATGAGGATATAATTAAAAAATGTTAAAAATATAAGATATTAAATTGAAATTCTTTAAACACTAGACACTAAATTGAAAAAAAATCAAACATTAGAGACTAAAACATATATTTAGCCAAAAAACAATTATACAGAAAAATTAAGGCCCCGATAACCATTTAGTTTATGGTTTTTGAAAATTAATAAACTTATAAATACAACTTTCACCTATGGTGTTCCTTGTTTTGTTATCTTCTTTTTACATATGTTTTAAAAAATCAAGCCAAATTTTGAAAATTTAAAAAAAAAAAAAAAAAAATTCAAAAACTTGTATTTGTTTTTGAAATTTGACTAAGAATTCAAATATTTTTTTTCAAGAAAGATGAAATTCATTGTATGAGAAACACAAACATAATTTTCAAAAACCAAATAATTATCAAATAGGGCCTAAGATTTTAAAGTTTTCTAATATCCAATTTGCTCCTTCCATACATTTTTAAAATTGAAAGATTATATATATAAAGTCAAAAAATAAATAAATAAAATTTTGTTCCAATTTCTGACTCCGCCACTGTTTGAGAGTAAGAAAAGTTACCATAAGGGGTTGCTTTTGTTCACCATACGTGAGTTTTGAATCTGATACTTTTCTTCTTCTAATCTCTCTCTTTTTAATGTCATGTTGTTTTTTTTTTCCTTCATAAACCTCTTTGGATTTTCATATAAATAAACCTAAAACACTCACATCCCATTCATCATCTGAGTTTTAATTTTTCCCATATATCTTTTTCTAATTTCATTCCTACCAAAAAAAAAAAACACATCTTTTTTTCTTGTATCATTATGGCAGGTCGTTTTGGTCGTTCGTTGTACCGTTTTTCTTCCGTTAATCGACCCGTTGCCCCTGGCAGCAATACTTCAGGCCAAGATTCAGCTCAGTATGACGGCCGACGATATCCTTCAGATAGCAAAGAGACGTTGGTGGAACCCCGACCGGCTCGCTCGCCGTTGCTTTCGCCGAAGAGAGGGTCCTTTCCTGCTTCTCCAACGTACTCTGTCAAGAAGGCTGCTGCTTCACCGCCTTCCTCTCCTCCGTCGTACAGAGCTTCGACTGCACGAGTGATTAGCTCACCACCGAAGCCTACAGACGAATACCCTAATTACAAACCTACTACTCAACCAAGGTTGGTTAAACTAACCCTAAATTCAAAAGCTTAAAACCCTTGATTGACTATTTTTTTTAGTCCCTGAATTTAGAAAAAAAAAAAAAAAAAAACTTCTTTAGTCCTTGTGTTTAGGAAAAAATATTTTTTTGGTCCTTGAGTTTTGAAAATAGACTTTTTTAGTCCATGAGTTTTGAGAAATAAGTTTAAAAGGTCCCTCGTATTATTTTTTTTAATTTTTTTATATAAAATCAATATTATTTATTAATTTTTAAAAGGTATAGTTGAAAACTCAGAGACTAAAAATGTATTTTTTTGCATTTTTTTCTTTTTTAAAAATATTAGACTTATTTTCTTATTATTTCTTTGGTATATGCTTTTTTATCTTTCCGAAAACACATTCAAATTCTTAGCTAAATTTTGAAAAAAAAAATTACTTTTAGTTTTTAAAATTACATATAGAAATTTAGTAAGATAACAAAAGAAAAAACATGAATGTGTGGAAGTTTTTTTTGTTTAGTATGTGTATGTGGAAGTAGTGTTTAAAAACTTAATTTTTGAAAGCATAATAGTTATCAAATAGTACATGGGCCTTCAAAATTGATAGGTTATGAATTTAGATGGTATATTAGTTATGTTCTTTACACTCCCTCTCTCCTCACAACCACCTTTTCAATCGTTGGATGTATGGTTAGATCATAAATATTAATTTCTCTCATATGCATCTAACGTTATAAAATTGACAGTCATTATTTCGATCTTCTTGTATAATTTATCTAATAAGTAATGGTCAATATAAGAGAATATAATTGGTATATCAGAATACATGAACTAATTTAAGTTGATAGACTATGGTATATTTAGTCATTTATTCATATTCTTAACACAGGTCACCTGTAGCCGAGCCTAAATCGATGGTCTACAAAGCCATCGAGAAGGTGACGAAGTCGGACCATCACGTTGAGTCGGGCAAAACGGCGTCGTCCCAAAAGCAGCAGCCAAATGCAATAACCATTGCAGGAGAAAATATTGGAGCAGTAATGGAAATCGTTGAGTCAAAACGGGAAGGGGGACATGTCATAAAGAAGAAAGAGACAATTAGAGGAATGTTAAACAGTCTTGGCAACGACCAAAACAACGAAGATTCTAAGGACCACAAGGCCGAAGGCCAAAAAGCACTTAATTCACTGCCAGCAAGCACTTTTTTGAACGGCAATTTTCAGAGCGTAAACAATTCTCTTCTTTACGGTGCTTCTTTGGCTCACCGTGACCCCGGTTTGCACCTCTCTTTCTCCCGGAAACCGACTGATGACAAGAAGCAACAGCACAAGAAGTACTAGATAAAGAAGAGAGAGAAATTAATGATGGAGAATTAATAAAACAAAAAGATATATATTATTATTATATTATGAAAATAAAATGAGATGATTTATGTAAGAGCAAAACTTACCTGCTGCTTATGTTTTGTGCAGTTCACTTGAACACTACAAAAAAAAATTGTAGTACTAAAGTGAGTTACACTAAACATACTTGTTGTCTAAGCAGTATGTAAGCTTTTTCTTTATGTAACAGAAAAATATGAGGATTTAAGTTTTTATGTGTGGTTTGATTGGCCATTAATTTATGTATGTTTGAATAATATAAGTTTGGGTTTTCTTTTGGTTTTTGTTTACTCATATTTTTTGTGGCCAAAATTAATTTTAATTAAGTGAGTTCTTGTTTTTGTAAGATAAATGATATGTGTTGATTTAAAGAGGGGATTGTTCGTTATTTTTTTGGGGGCTGCCACGTATTCAAGAGGGGGATTGTTCGTTATTTTTTTGGGGTTGCCACGTATTCAATTTGACATTAAAAAAGAATAATAGAAAGATCTAATCAAGTAAAAGTATTTGATATTATCACTATTTCTAAAAAAAATTATATTATCTCTAGTTATAATGAAGGTTTAAAATGTTGATGTATTTAGAAATGTGGATGCCTCAATTTTATGGAAATGTCAATGAATCGGTGTTGATGGATATTTTTGAAAAAATCATTAAAATTAATTTAAAAATATTTTAATTAATAAATAAATATTTTACACTTTTAAATGAGTTAAAAAACTTATTACTAATATAATGTTCACATTAATGATTTTTTGTTGCTATCTTTTTAGTGTTTCTTCGATTTTGTTATGGTATAATGGAAAAATGTCGATTCACTCCTTACGTCGATGTTGAACTCATGATAGACATGTAAAAATGTTGATAGAAATGTGGACATGTCAATGAAAATTTAATACTATGGTTATGATATATGCATGATCGCAATTTGCATCAACATTTAATATATTTTCATTTTATAAACCCTAAACTCAATTCTATTGTGTCATATCTGACCTTAAACTAATTTTTAATATTTAGTTTTTGGTAGGAACTTATTTTCGTTATTTTTTATTCTCATTTGCTGGGAATAAAATAAACAACAGTAGAATTTACTTCTTTATTAAGTATAATATTAATAAGTTAATTAAAAAAAATAGATCAAATATTTAAAAAGAAGGGAATTTTTTTTTAGTTCCGAAAAAAAGCGGCCATTAAGCAGGAGCTATTCTATATTTTATTTTTGAGTTTAATAATTATGGAGTTGGAGGATAGAGAACCATAAACTATTGAATGATAATTAATGCCTTATTCAATGAACTACGTTCGAGTTAGCTAAAAAATAAATTAAAAAACTAGAAAAATGTGGTTGCATAGTTTTAAAATTTTAGAAAACAAAACATATTTTAAAATATTGAGAAGGGACAAACATAATTAATGAGAATAAGCATGGTCAAAAAGAAAATAAAATTGTTGAAAGGAGACACCTTTTTTTTTTTGGAAGAAAGATACTTTGTTTCATATTACACACAGGAAAATAAAAATGAGAATCCAATCCCGGCCCACAAATCAATATATGCACATCAAATGGTCCCCTTACAAAATTTTCATCTAAACTATGTTTATTTGTATATATACTAATTGCGATATTATCATTTATATGGGTTAATTATTAATGATTCTCTAAATGAAAGAATTTTTAAAAAAAATGAAAAAATAAACAGCAATATGTTGGACAATCTTTTTTTTTTTTTTTTTTTAGTTTCTTGCTCTATGAAATTTTCAAACTTTTCTGTTATATTTATTTTTAAATATTAATTGTCCATTTTATAATTCAAGAATAATAAATATAATATTTTTATTTATGTTTTAGAAAAAATTGAAAACATGTCCAAGAAATAAGAAACTTGATTTTGTTGTTTCCAAAATTCCTACACAATTTTGAAAATGTCTTTTAAAAATGAGAAACGAGAAACAGAAACAATTACCAAACAACTCTTTGAAAACTACAGAATGACGACTTCCACCATAATACATGTATATATTTTTATTAATCATACATTTTCCATTGAAGACATGTATTATTAAAATGCTTATTAGTATTATTACATTCTTCATTAATTTCATATAAATTATTTTACCATTACAGATCAGAAAAATGCAGGCCAGCATCACGGTGGGTGGAAGAAGAGTTGAACAAAAGCGAATTATTGACCCCTTGAAAATTCCCATTCATCACCAACCAATTTAATTTCCTTAATTCTTTCTCATCATCTTCCCTTCCACTAATTAATTTCTTCTTTCCACAATCGTAATTTCCTTCACAATTTCGTTCCCTTGAGATGATTCATTACTACGCATAGCAGCGCTCTTATTTTCGTCTCTAATGTTTACAACTTCACTCGGCTGATGGTGATTAGATTTTGCTGGCTTTGCCGGAGGAGAGGGTGGGGTGGCGGTGGCGGTGGCGGTGGTGGCCACGGCGGAGATGGTGGGTGATGGAATTTTAGGAGAGGCGGCGGAGCGAGTAAGGCAAGGAGGAGAGGCGTAACGTTGCCAACACCATGTACGACCAAAGCGAGGAAGATTTGTCATAATGGAAGGAGAATATTTGGTGACAAAGAAAAATTAAAATTTAAAGATTTTGAAAGTAGAGAATGATACATAAGATGCGTATTTTTTTGAGTATTTATAGGCGGTTTGAATTAAGGAAATAGGAATGGAATAGATAATCTTATGTTGGTTACGAGATTTAAAAGATGGGATATAAGAATAAGTCATTCTCATACTTTTTTAATATTATGTATAATGGTATTTGATACCCTTCTAGAAGTAAAGATTTTCTAAATCTTTTTCTCTCTCCACTCTTTTCTCTCCTTGTTTTTTTTTAACATCTTGTTTCTATTTTATATTTTTATTTTATTTACAATTTTAAATGTTTAAATTAAATTAGTTGATACACAAATCTAGCCAAAAAAGAATATGCTTGATTTGAACGTACTTTCAACGGTAAATTTGTCTAGTGGAGAAAGAGGAGTTGCGAGAATGGGGACGCATCATTCTGCTGTCGTTGTTGTCGTGGGAGATGCCGTGATGCAGTTGTCGAAGAGGACCACCACGTGAGTGGGGGCGGCTAGAGGAAGGAAAAGAAAGGAGAGTTTTCTTTTTTCTTTCTCCTTTCTTTTTTTTTTTACACTCTCTTTTTTTATGATCTTTTTTTTTTTGTTGATTCAATCTAAGCTCCCATGTCATCATTCTTTGTTGTTCTTGTTCAATCTAGCCTAGGGTTTCGATTTTTGTTTGGTTTCTAACTATGGGTGTGAAATTTCATGTCTTTTACCAAAAGACTTTTTCCTTTGGCGAGATCGTGAACCAATTCGGTTTTATTTTCTCAATTTAGGTGTGCAAGATAAAACACTCTCGTCTCCGCAGACGATGCCTGTGATGCGCAAATCTAGTCAAGAAGAATCTCTCTGATTTTTTCAACAATAAAATTTGTTTAGTAAGAGAAAGAAGTGGCCCACAAAAGAAAGAATAAAGTACAGCACATTGGTGTGGTGCTTTGCCACACACACTCTAATGTTTGTCAGAGAGGAGGAAAAGTATAACAAGCCTAGATTTTAAAGAATAAGAGTCGTGCTACCTTTAATGGAGTTATAATAGACTATTTATATGAGAATTGACTTAGGGTTTCAAATTCCTTTTAAGATCAAGATTGAAAGAGAGTTTTCTTTCCTATGGGAATTGGACTTGAAAAAGGTTGCTTTGGGCTAAAAAGGTCCCTTTGGGCTTGTTTCCATCTTGGGCTCTTATCATTCTATCCTTTCTTTAGTTTCGAGATATTTGATTAGGTCCAAATTTACCCATAATAAAATTTATAATCAAACATATTATAGAAAATTTAATTCAATAATAATATATTAAATTAACATAATGAATTATTCAATTCAATTGAAATAAATTAATAATAATGGATTGATGGATTAAAATATATACCTAAATAATTTTTATTGATAAAAATATATTAAATTAATACAATATTTTATTGAAAATATTAATTAATTAATAATCTATTACTTTAAATTAATTCACTAATTTGATAAATTAATTTACTGGATTTTTAATAATCATACTTTATTATTCAATTGAAATTATTTATATGTTACTTATAATCAATTAAATTAAATTTTCAGTACATCAATTAAATTATATAATTAATTGAATTATATTTATTAATTGGAATATTAATTTATTAATTAATATATTACAGTTATATAAATTTTATGCATTAATATCATCAAACAAATACAAACATTTGTTTTTGTTGAGTTAACAATATACGAGGTGGGAAATTCGAACCTCCAATCTCTTATGGAGAGTACTTTATGTCAGTTGATCTATGCTCATATTGGCAAATATAAACATCATTTGTTTCCATAAAATCTTATAACAATATTTTCATGTAGAAACAAACACGATTATTTATGACTCCCAACAATATTATTCTTAGATTTCTTATGTTCATGCATCTATTAACTATGGACATCCAGTAAAACTTAAAACACCCAATGGCCCGTTATGGTTAGAGGGTAATCAATTCAAACCAAGCTAGTGATAGACAATAATAGAAAGTTCTAGTGGGAAAAAGAAACAAAAAGAATAACATACTTTAGGATGAGATTACTCTCAAGAATGCGAATATGTGAATAAATAGCGTTAACTTATAAACTTTTTTGTGTGATCTGAATGAGGGTTTGAATTTGAGTTGATTTGGTTTAAAATGTCGACCTCATATTTGCCGAGTCTAGAATTTGTTGGACAAATCCATAAGATTTCAATAGTACTTCAAACTTACTCTCTAAATCCATTCCCTTTCCATTCACATGTCAACATTTTGGATTTGGGAGTATTTTTTGTTTCTAAGTTCAATAACATGTGGGATGAGAGATTCAAATTTCTAACTTTTTATTTAAGGATATATGTTTTAATCAATTGAGCTATGCTCGAGTTGACAGAGTTAAAAGTGATTTAATTACCATTACAACTATACATCAACAACTCTACAATAAGGAGACAACTTTACGAGATTACAATAGATCTAATCACCCACTCTTTAATGAAAAGAAAGAGACAATATAATTAAAAAGTAAAAAAAAAATTGTTGAGAATTTTCAAAACTCTCTCTTTTGTCAACCGTAAGTGTGACTTGTTGCATCCGATGCTAATTTTTTTTTTTTTTTTGTTATTGCTCTGAATAATATTAATACGTTTGTCACATTTTTTCTTTACCCAAAATTTCAATATCAGAAGATTGTCGTGGCTTTGTTCTTCACCTTCAACTGTAAAATTTCACAAACATTAGCCTTCCAAATTCAAATGAATTCAGTTATTTGTTATCAATAGAAAGAGAACGATTTAAAAGGTTAAGTGATTTCAAATCATGTTTTTACCTAAAAAGATTTCTAGCCAAAATAGTCGGATTTTGTGCGATTTCATAGAATTTATAGTCAAATTACATATTTAATCTTGTTATATTTTAATTTTTTATTAATAAATCAGAATTAAAAGTTTATATTAGTAAAGGTTTTTTTTTTTTTTTTTCAGTTACCATTCAACCACAAAATTTTAAATACATTAATTCAAATCTTTTCCATTCCAAATGAGATAAAATGATGTAAGATCATTTTTTAATTTCAAATTACATAATTTAAAATCATTTCTGGAACTTTCTTGTTTCTTGATTCTAAATAGAGAGCAACAACGAATGGCCTTACACCAGCCCCAGTCCTGGCCACCGATTTAGCCCGACACTAAGTACTTAATTCTACTGACCAAAGAATCCCTTAAGCTGGCGAAATTCGACTACCGGTTCGAACCGGTCGAGCCGGCGGAGGTCATAAATTTGTCAGAGAAAAAATTGGCACCGTCATGGAAATCAAGGAGTCCGGCAGAAAAAGGAAGTATGGAAATTACCGAATCCATAGCTGTGACAACGACGACGTTTTGAATGATAAGACGAGGGAGAAAAGGGAACAAAACGGCGCCGTTGCTTTCGGAGAAATTCACGAACAGCAATTTCCAAAGTGTGAATAATTCGGTTGTGTACAATGCTTCTCTATCTCACTGAGATACGGGGCTTCATGTTTGTTTCTTGAAAGCAGCGGCCAGTGACCGGTCCACAAAAGCCGATGAATCTTCAAGAACTGAATAAATTATAGAACATAAGAACATATATATATATATATATATATATATATATATATATATATATATATAAAATTGCAGTTCTAAAAGGGTAGGAGAACAGAAAACAGAGAAGAAGAGAACAGAGAAGCTCTGTAATATTTCAGTGATTGTATCCAAACTCTCGGTAAACAATACAGGCTTCTTTTCAAAGAGCAAAGAATGGTAAAGAAGATAAGAAACTGAAAAGACCACACATAAGGGTACAGTATTGTACAGTGTGCTTTGACACAACTGTAGCAGAGAAGACGTGAGCTCATGTCTTGACATCTCCCCTCAAACGAGGCGGCATGGAAGCAAAGCCAAGTTTGTCTCGAAGAAACTGGAACCGAGTAATGGATAGAGGTTTTGTGAGACAATCAGCAACCTGATCCACAAAAGGAACATAACGAATGTCGAGCTGATGACGGAGAACTTGATCACGAACAAAATGGATGTCAATTTCAATATGCTTGGTGCGAGCTTGAACAACGGGATTACGAGCAAGGGCAGCAGCACTAATATTATCACACCAAGTAATTGGAGGAGATTCAAGTGGAATCTGTAATTCAGAAAGTAAGGAGGTAATCCACTGAATTTCGCAAGCAACATGAGCCAAAGCACGATACTTGGACTCAATACTAGAGTGGGCAACAACATGTTGTTTCTTAGAAGACCAAGAGATCAGTGTGGAACCAAAGAAAACACAATAACCACCGATGGATTTGCGATCAATGGGACAGGCAGCCCAGTCGGCATCAGAAAAACCCGTGATGCTGAAGGAAGAGGTAGGGCGAATGGCAAGGCCAAAATGCAGAGAGCCCTTGAGATAGCGCAAGAGGCACTTGAGAGCTTGCCAATGAGATAGAGTGGGAGCATGAGAGTGATGACTGAGCTTATTAACAGCGAATGCAATATCAGGGCGCGTGAGAAGAACATAATGAAGAGATCCAATGGTGTTGCGATACAGTGAAGGATCAGAAAACAACTCATGAGCAGAGAAGGGTGAGGCAGTGGTTAGTGTGATAGGAGTAGGAGCAGCCTTGAGAGCCTGCATATGAAGTTTAGCCAGTAGATCATGAATATAAGCATCCTGTGAGAGAACAAAGCCGGAGGAAGAGCGAACCACTTGCACACCCAAAAAATAATGAAGATGACCAAGATCACGAAGAACAAAAGTATGGTGAAGACGAGTAACAAGACCCTCAATCAATGGAGGGTGAGAGCCGGTGACGAGGAGATCATCAACATGAACAAGAAGAATAAGTAAGTGTGCACCTTGGCGAAGGTAAAAAAGCGAGGAATCAGCCTTTGATTGAGTGAAACGCCACTGAATAAGAGTTGTGCGGAGTCGATCATACCATGCCCGAGGAGCTTGCTTTAAGCCATAGAGAGCTCGTTTTAATCGACAAACATGATTAGGACGGGTGGGGTCAATGTACCCTTGAGGTTGAGGCATGAAAACAGTCTCACGAAGGGAGCCATGCAAAAACGCATTACTAACATCAAGCTGACGAACAGGCCAATGCCAAGTTGCTGCAAGAGTTAACACGAGCCGGATAGAAGTAGGCTTAATAACCGGACTATAGGTTTCCTGAAAATCAATGCTGGGTGTTTGAGAGAAGCCCTTGGCAACCAACCGAGCTTTATAACGAGTAATGACACCATCAGTATTCCGTTTAAGTTTATAAACCCACTTGTTTCCAACAAGAAGTTGATGTGAGCTAGGAGGAACAAGATTCCATGTGTGATTGCGAAGGAGAGCAGCAAACTCATCATCCATGGCCTGTTTCCAGGAGGGTATAGAGGCAACATCATGAAAGTTAATCGGTTCGGCCAAGGACCAATCAATAGGAGAGGAAATCTGAGAAAGACAGCCAAAGAAGTGTTTCAGTTTAGTAATACCGGCCTTGGCACAAGTAATCATGGGATGAGGAGCAGGGGGAGGGGCAGAGGAAGTAGAGGTGGCAGAGAAAGGGGAAGACAAGGATGGTTGATGGATACAGGAATCAGGAGACATGTTGGAAGTAGAGGGAGTAAGAATAGGCAGATTGGGATCTATTGGTGAGGAGGGAATGATGGATGGTGGGGGAGGATTATAAGAAGAGTGAAGGGGTGGGATAGGGTTGGTGGCAAAGGGACGATGATTGGGGGATGGATCAGGAGGACAAGCAAGGGGAAGGTGGACAGAAGGTACTGAAAAAGGCAGCCAAGACAGAATATTAAGGGAAGAGTCATTGGGTAAAGTAGATTGGTTCATGAAGTTGTCAGCAAAAGGGAAATTTTCCTCATTAAAACAGACTTGTCTAGAAACATAAACTCGTCCGGACGAGCTTAAACAACGATAGCCTCGATGATTGTTGCTATATCCCAGAAAAACACATCTTGCTGTGTGATAATCAAACTTGTGCTGCTGATATGGCCTCAAACAAGGATAACAAGCTGATCCAAATACTCTTAATGTGTTGTAGTCAGGTGACTTTTTATGCAGAACAGTGTAAGGTGTTTTCCCTTTAAGCACAACAGTGGGCAATCGATTAATCAAATAAACTGCAGTATGAAAGGCATCCCACCAATACATTAAAGGCATGTGAGCTTGAGCAAGGAGAGCAAGGCCGGTTTCCACGATATGTCTGTGTTTTCTCTCAATTCTCCCATTTTGAGCTGAGGTATGGGGACATGCTGCTTGTATATGAATGCCAACCTCAGTAGCAAGTTGAAAAATTGGTTTGAATTCACCACCTTCATCACATCTTACAACTTTGATCTTGGAGTCATATAAGTTTTCAACTTGAGCCTTGAATTGCTTAAAGACAGTAATAGTCTCATTTTTGGATTTCAATGGAAAGATCCAAGTATACCGCGAGAAGTCATCAAGAAAACTAACATAATACCGGTGCCCATTAGGAGAAGTAATAGGTGCAGGCCCCCATAGATCAGAATGTATCAATTCAAGAGGTTTAGTGGCACAAGAAATGGAGTTAGGAAAGGGTAGTTGATGAGATTTTCCATACTGACAAGCCTCACAAAAAGACAATTTTTCATTCATTCTAGTGTTCAGTTTACAAGAAGACAACAACTGATTTAAGGTTCTGAGGGATGGATGGCCAAGCCTATTATGCCAAACATCCTTTGAACAATACAAAACAAGATGACTTCAAGGAGATGTTAATAACAGATGATCATCATGGTTTTTCCTAGATAAACTAGAAACAAAAGCCACAAAAATAAGCTTCTTTTTCTTCAAGACTTCTTGCTCAGACTCATGAAAAGAAGCTCCCAACGCTGGAATTTGATACAAGCCATCCTTAAGACTCCCTTCCAGAAGTACCTTCCCCGTGACCTTGTCCTTAACAACACAAAAAGAATCATAAAACTCAACAGTCACAGAGTTGTCCATGGTTAAACGAGATATACTGACTAAATTCTTGCTAATTTGTGGAACATGAAGCAAATCTTTCAACAAGAGATTTCTGACTTTGGAATGAATATAAGAGTTTCCAATGGAATGAATAGGTAGTTGACACCCATTCCCAACAGTAATTTGTTCCATACCTGTATATTCTGTTTTGAGGGACAAATTTGCAAGGTCTGAGGTGAGATGACTGCTTGCACCACTATCCAAGTACCAAGCACCATCACGCACACTCTCAGGTGTGGCAAGTAAGGCTGAAGGGACGACTGTGTTGTGCTTGGACTGGGAGTTCGGACCGTTTAGGAATGGTTCTGATTGTTGTTATACCCTTTATCAAATCGATAGTAGCAAATAGCAGCTGTGTGGCCAGGCTTGTTACACACTTGACAGATTGGTTTAGAGTTTCCAAACGTCCTTCCCTTGCCCTTTCCTCGATTGTTCCTCTGGTAGTTGTTGTTACCACCCCGATTCTGTATTGTTGATGAAAAGGAAGTGTTGGTGGCAACATTGACTGAGGGCTGATTAATGGAAATTGCTCCTTTAAGAGCTTGAATTTGTTCTTGACGAAGTTCATAGGTCAATAGCTGAGATTGGACCTGTCCCCAAGACATGTTCTGATTTTGAATCACCACAACAATAGGAGTATACTCCTCATCTAGGCCTGCCACCACATATGAAATAAGATCTTTGGTTTCCACAGGGGAACCTGCCAAAAACAAGTTATCAGAGTAACTTTTCATTAAAGTAAGGTATTCCCCCATTTTCATACTCCCTTTTCTGGTATGTTGGATCATCCTCTTGAGTAGTCCCTTTGGGATGTAGCGTGCACACCATAGTAATCTTGCAGCGCGATCCACAGTTCATGAGCTGTGCCACAACTTGTGACTTGAGAAGCCACTTCAGTGGTCATAGAGTTGTACAACCAACCCACTAAGAGTTGATCAGCACTCATCCAAACATCATATTCAGGGTTTGGTAATAACAGTCCTTGGGGTTCTTCTTCAGAGGGAGGAATTATGATTGACATTTCAGGGCAGATAGACTCACCGGTTAAATGTCCTTCCAACTTGTAGCTCCTGAGAAGCGACAACGCAATGTTCTGCCATAGTAGGAAGTTGTTCCTGTCGAGCTTAATGGAGGTGGCTTGGTTGAGAAGATTGGTGAAAGCTGGGTTGCCCACCGGTACTGCTCCTGATCTAACTTGATAGGTGACTGGATCTTTGGGAATGTGAACTGGCCTTGGAGTTTTAAGGACAGGAGAATGGGTAAGAGGAGTTTGGGAGGTTGAGGATTCCTGGGTGTTAGCCATATGGCTCTGATACCAAATTGCAGTTCTAAAAGGGTAGGAGAACAGAAAACAGAGAAGCTCTGTAATATTTCAGTGATTGTATTCAAACTCTCGGTAAACAATACAGGACTCTTTTTAAAGAGCAAAGAATGGTAAAGAAGATAAGGAACTGAAAAGACCACACATAAGGGTACAGTATTGTACAGTGTGCTTTGACACAACTGTAGCAGAGAAGACGTGAGCTCATGTCTTGACATATATAAATCGAAAATGTATGAGAATAAATGGAAGACATTTTTCCTTTTTTTAGGGGGGTTGAATTGCAGATTTTGCTTGGAGTTTTTTTTTTTTTTTTTTTTTTGTATTTATATTTTTAATCAAATAAAAATATGTTTGTCCAATGTAAATGACTCTTAGGGGAAATTTTAGGATGAATTTTTTTTTTTTTTTGAGGATAAGGATGTTTTTTTTAACTATAATACCTTTTAGGGAAGAATTTAGGATGATTTCTTGATAGTGTATTTTTTTGAAGTCGGTGATTTTTTTAAGAAAAATCTATAGTATCAATTATTTGTGTTTTGTTGTAATTTAGAAGCCATTTTAAAAAATAATGAAAAAGTACTTGGTGCTTGTTTGAGAAGCAAATAATAGACATGAGTGCTTTATCAAGTGTGTTTTTTACTTAATCATTTAATTATTATATCTTATGACACTTTTGCCCCCAATTTTCAATTTTGATTCCTACTTTCTCTTACCCAACTTCTCCCTATAAAAAATCTCTTCCACCATTTTCTTTACATTTTTTCAAATACTTTGGAATAAGATTATTGGAATGTAATCGATTTTCTTCTTCTTTTTCTTTTTTTTAATGAAAAGTAGGAATAGATGTTTTTAGTAATATTTTGGAAAAACACTTTTCATGCTCGGAGACCACCTTGACTCCTCTCTCTTCGAGAATCCATACATGTCTTGTGATCGATATTTGAACAACTATATCTCTCAAGCACAGGTTTAGGCCTTTTGGCCTTAATGCAAAAATAAAACAGAGCACCTAATGACATATCTTCATAGACCAAGAACTACAAGATCGCCTCTTTTATTTTGAGGTGATGAAGGGATCGTATCCATTCGGATCTTTTCTTTTTCATACTTTTCTCTAGACCTTGATTTTTAAAATTCTTTTTCCTTTCTTCCGCATATAAAAAAATATTTGTATTTGAATCAAACACCAAAATATGCTTATATATATATATATCAACTATAATATCATTATACGTTGTTTAATTACTTTTGGGCAGAAAACACAACCAATAACCCAATGTTGTTTTTTATATTATCAATCTTTAGCAGCATCATTAATTTTAGAAAAATAAACAAGAATATTCACCGTAGCTTTTATTATTAATCACTCATTTTCCATATAGTAAAATCATATGAAATACATCCCATATCAATCATATAAAATGCTTTAATTATATTATCATAATATTCATCCTTTATTCATAATTATTTTAGCATATATCACACCATTCAGTGCCTTGAAGAATCATGAACAGCATCGCCATGGCTGGGCTTCTTGGAGAAAGCAAGGTGCAGGCCTGGATCACGGTGGCTCAAAGACGAATTGTACAGAATCGAATTGTTCACGCCTTGAAAATTGCTGTTCATGAACGATTTTCCTGGCAAATTAGAGCTTGATTTGTTTGCTTTTTCATCGTTTTCGTTGCTGTGGCTTACGGTTGGGATTTTCTTATGGATTTCTGTGCCATCAGATGATTGAGTGATGTGCATGACAGCGCCCACATTCTCGCCTTTGATGTTTATAACATCACTTTGCTGCTGCTGCTGCTGTTGCTTCTGGTGGGGTTTGCCGGAGCTGTACTCCGACGGTCGGTGGTCGGTTTTCGCGGGTTTCTCGGCCGTCGTCTTTTGGTAAAGGATGGTTTTCTGCTGGACCTGGTTAAGAATATGTATAAAAGATTGAGTATATACCACGTCAATCAACTTAATTAATAGCTTAAGAGGTTCGATATAGATTTTAAAACAAAACATCACTAAAAAAATGTTTTTTTTTTCCTTTTGAATAATACTTCCTACTGACCTATTTTTGACAATTAGAAAAGAAAATTAGAATGCAGAAAGAGAAAGGAGAGAAAAAAGAGATTTTTTTTCTTGTTCTAAAAAGAATTAATAGGTGTTAAATATTAATGGTGTTAGTACGAGTGATTGGTGAGTAGGTAATAAACATATTTTCTCTCTCTCTCTCTTTATGTATTCCTCTCTCTTACTTGTCAGAAACTTAAGGTAAATCTTTTCCTAAATTTTAACATGGTATTAGGATCTTTTATTTTCATTTATTTCCTAGCTAATTCATAATGATAGTCATTTTCAAACCTAAGCATAGCTATATTTTTTAAGATAGTTCCAATAACTTCTCTATAAAAGATTGGACTTTGTTGTACTAAAAAATAAATATTGATATTTTTTTATTGGATATATTGATAGTCATTTTGTTGGACTTTGTACTAATCTTCAAGTCCCCAGACGAGGAAGAGTTTTGGCACGAAAGTATATCCTAAATTCCTAATATATTCTTAAAAATATTATGTATATACAAAAGTATATCCTAATATATATATATCAACTAAAGCTATCAAATTTAATGGTGATCTCCAAACTGAGCATAACTAACTGGCATAAAGCGTGTGTCTCGACCAAGAGGTCTGAGGTTCGAGTCTCCCACTTATTGTTATACTAAAAAAATAATTATGGTGATTGAACTAACCTCTGGTGGGCTCCTGGATCGAATCATTTGCTCAGGTTCATGTCTCGCCTCCGAGCGTGGCAGAGCAAGAGGAGAGAGTGGTGCACCGGTAGTGGTGGTTGAATATTTGTGCTTGGTTGGCGACAGCAGCGGAGAGCTGTGAGTGGGTTTGAAGGTTTTGGGAGATGACGAGGCACTGGTCCGTCGTTCACCATCGTAACGATTATATGTCGAAGTTGGAGATAGTGGCTTGCGGGGCGAAGTGGTAGCGGTGCTCCTGTATTTTGGAGAAGAAGGCGGCGATGGAAATTTCCTCACCGGAGATGGGATTCGAGGAGATCTTTCTCTAATAGGGGAAGTTTGGAGAATATTAGTGGTTGCTGGAGCAGAGGGAAAAACTTCCGACTCCGTTGTCATAGTCGTCGGCTGAATTACTTCAGGTCGTGAGGCTGTGCCAGGGCGAGGTAGAGAAGAGAAACGTTGCCATGTACGGCCAAAACGAGGAAGATTTGCCATAATAATAAAGAAAATAGAGTGTGTTTATAACAAAGATTACAAATTTTAAAATGATTAGATAGATGGTTAAAGCCTTTGAGTTTTGCAAGTATTTATAGTGAAAATGAATGATGGAAAAAAAATTGGAGAAGAAGAAGAAGAGAAGTATCAGATTCAAGAAGCACATACAATGGGTAAGGAAAAACACTTCAAAAGCAAGGAATAATTTGGGGTTGGAGAGAGAGAGAGAGGTTTTAATGTGGTGTTGTGTGTTGAGAAATGGATTCTCATTCTTCTCAAGCCAATTCAAGCAATCCAAATATTTTGACAAAAATGCCTTCATTTTGTTTAGCTTCTCCCTTTTTGGGGGCTTGTGGTTGACAGTCATAAATCCAATTATATGAGAATATTGTTACCTCTATATTAATAATCTATTTGGGATTATATTTAAGTGTTGAATATATTGTACCAAGTGCAATTTTGTGGATGAGATTCCTTATTTCTTTTCTATGAATTTCGGTCAATGATTATGAATCGGTGATTAATTCTATTTGTAATAATTAGACTTTGTCTATTAAAAGATAATATAAAATCAAAAGTATAAGACATGTACTTGTGATCAGTTCAAAACTCTACCATAATTATTGTTAAGAATAAATGCACATTTGATAAATTGCTACCAACGAGTTTGAACTTTTCATTGAGCTCCACACAATCCATTGACATAAATAGACAATTATATAGTTCAATTATGACATGTTAGTCACTATCTTTAACATGGTATAATGTGTTATTGGAGATCATCTAAAGACGAGCCATTGTTTTAAATTTAAATAGAATATAATTACTTCTCAAAGCACACTTAAAATATAAATGAGAAATAAAATATGAAGGGTTGATGAAGTATTTTCATTTCTTTCTCTCAAAGGAAGTAGAGAATCAAATTTTGAGAGGTTGAAACATAGGGAACTCAAGGAATCTTTGCCACAAAGATACTAGCTAGCTTGTTTATTTTTCTAAGATTATTTATCATAAAATTCAAAAAGAAATCTATATTATTGTTATTAGGTCCAAATATGGTTTGATTCTTGAAACTCTATCCTAAGTCTATTGAGATGATAGGTGACCCAAATTATTATATATGTATGTCATATTTAAATGATCGTATTTATAACGAAATTTAATAAAAAAAAATTTATAAAGTTTTTAAAAAAAAAAAAAAGAAAACAAAATTAAAAAGTTAAAATTGCATCTTGATGAATCAATCCGAGCATAGCTCATTGAATCATGAACCAAATATCATCTCAAAGATTGATGGTTCAATTCCTCACCTCAAAACAAAAAAAAAGTCTTGATGACAATTTTTATTAATTTTCTATTTTAAAAAATTAAGTTGTTTACTCATACCATTTTCTCTCTATCTCCCTTAGAAAATATCACTTTTGAAAGCTTATCAAAATTTTAAAGTTAAATCATAAACTTGGTCCTTGAACTTCCAAGGTAATTTGTCTTAAAATCTCAATAACCATATATTTATATAGTTGTGTTTATTTCATCCCATAAATTAGTTTCAATTTTGTATGTCTAATAAGTCCTTTCCAAGAACTCCATTAATTTAACATTTCAAGGACATATTACATTGATTGTATAATTTAAGGACTACATCTTAATTTAATCCACCCCATAACTTTTAAATTACACACCATTAATATTTCATGTAAGTGTTATACAAATTAAGGACAAAATTATATTAAATAAAAAATGAAATTTTACATACCTAATTTTTAAATCTTTTTAAAGAAAATGGACTAAATAGACATAATGATAAAAATTTAAAAACCTATTCAAAAAAATCTTAAAGTACATAAACTAAGTAGACACTGACCAAAATGAATATAGCTTATCGGTAATTGACAATGTACCTTTGACCAAGACCTCAGGTCAGAGGTTCGAATTCTCACTCTCAAATATTGTTGAATTCAAAAAACTACATAGACACCTTGTAATAATCCAAGAACCAAAATTATAATTTAACTAACAATTTTTGTGTTTCTTTTATAATGAAGTTTGTGCTTTTTTTTTTAATAATTGCAAGGTGAGAAATTGAGTTATTTTAGCCCTATTTGATAACCATTTTAGATAATAAGTTGTACTCGAATTGGCTTATGCTATTTTAAATAATTAATAAATGCCATGGGAATATCAGGAAAATCATAACTTTTTTTTGTGACGGACAATAAATAAGAAATTAATCATAATATATATTTTATTATTGCTTACATATCGATTATTTATAGCGCTTAAATAAGATTCCAAGTAAATGGCTTTTTTTTTATTTCGAAAAAAAAGAGTAAATGGCTTCTTTTTTTTGTTTTTTAAGCACCAAGTAAATGGCTTATCTCTTATAATTAAATAGTTCTCCGGCCATTATCTCTATGGCTTGTCATTCTTACGGCCGTCAACAGTGGCTCCGTCGCCGTCCGCCGCATCAGAAAACGCGAGATGCAGACCGGGATCACGGTGGTTGCACGACGAGTCGTACAGAACCGAGTTGTTTACACTCTGAAAGTTGCTGTTCATAAATGCGGTCATCGGTGGTTCCTTCTTTGCCTCCGTTTTCTTCTCGTCATTTCCATGGCGGACACCGCTGCTGCCTTCTGTTTCCTTCTTTTTGGTGGTTTCTCCTCCCAAACGGTGGCCGGCGGAGGACTGATTAACTTCCATGACGGCGCCGACGTTATGTCCGGTGAGGTTTATAACCTCCGCCTGCTGCTTCTGCGGTGGCTTGCCGGAGCCGTACTCCGACGGCCGATCAGACTTCGCCGGCTTCTCGACGGTCTTGTTGTACACAATGTTTTTCTGCTCTACTTCCGGCTGAATCCTGGAATTGAGAATATGAATAAATAACTGATCTTTTAAATAATATAAAAGTAGAAAATTTATTGATTCTTTTATTTCAAAAACCATGGGTGGAAATTCATTCAAATTTCTAATCGATATTTTAGGCTATATTTAAAAACTATTTAGGCCCCGTTTGATAACTATTTAATTTTTTAATTTTTGGTTTATGAAAATTAAGCTTGTTTTTTCCAAATTTCTCTACAATAGTTTTCATCTCCCTTAAGAAAACATTTCAATTCTTAGCCAAATACTAAAAAAAAAAACAAGTTTTTTAAAACTACTTTTTTTAGTTTTCAAAACATGGTTTGGTTTTGAAAACATAGGTAAAAAGTAGATAACAAAACAAGTATATACATAGGTGAGAGTAGTATTTATAGGCTTAATTTTCAAAAACCAAATGGTTATCAAACAGGGCCTTAGTTTTTGGTTTTTGATTTTTGAAAATTGTGTTTGTTTTCTTATAATTTCTCTACAATTGTTTCATATTTACTAGGAAACATTTGATTTTCTAGCCAAATTCCAAAAACAAAAACTAGTTTTTTTAGTTTTCAAAATATGGTTTAATTTTTGAAAAAATATGTAAAAAGTACCTAAGAAAACATGGAAACTCATAAGTGAAAGTAGTATTTATAGGCTTAATTTTTAAAAATCAAAAACTAAATAGTTATCAAACCGGCGTATATTTTTTAGTTTTCAAAACTTGGCTTGGTTTTGAAAACATTTGTAAAAAGTAGATAAGCAAACATGAAAATAGATGAAAGTAGTATTTATAGACTTAATTTTCAAAAATCAAAAATTAAAAACTAAATGATTATCAAACAGGGACTTAATCATTTGAGTAATGTTTAAGTTGATAAAGTTAATAAAATTTATCCATTTGTTTTAATTAATTAGATTCAAATAGTGATTTATTATTCAGCCTTGTAATAAATTTGAGCCCACAAATTTACTTAAAAAACAGTTCAAGAGAGGGTTAATAATATTAAATATTGAAAACAAAGATTTAATTATAAGTTTGATTTTGATTTTTTGTTTTTTTGTTTTTTTTTTTTTTTAGTTCAACAACAAGTATGGTAGAGGATTCAAATATATGACCTTTTGGTTGAGAATATATACCTTAATTTATAGTGTTATGCTTTGGGTTGATAGTTTGGTTATTTTAAGTAGGACAATACTTGGGTTGCAGTGTGGGCTACACCCAAGTTGTGCTCTTTTAAGTATTGTGTTATTCTTAAAAAGAATGGAGTACAATGTCTATTTAGTTTTAAAAGGTTTCTAATAGACCTTTAAAATTAAGTTAAATTATAAATTATGTCTTTATGATTTAGATATAATTTCAATTTCATCCGTATCTCTGTAATTTTAAAAGTTTCAATTTAGCCAATCTGTGCATAGCTCAATTTGTTAAGACTATTCATGATCTAGAGGTCAAAGGTCTAAATCTCCCACTCAACATGTTGTTGATCTCTAAAAAAAAAGTATAAGTTAGTCTTTATCTTTAAAAAAAAAAAAAAAAGAAAATCTATTTGGCCATATAATTTGGGTTTAATTTCAATTTAATTTCTAATAATTTGACCAAACCTCACAGATCATGCACTTTGTTAACATAATGACCATTTTTTATGTGCAAATGGAGTTGGGTAAGTATTTTGACGGGTAAAACATAATTTAGAGACAAATTGAAACTAAGCTCAAATCATGACAATTAAATTAAAAATATTTAGATGAAACTATAGAGGCCAAATTAAAACTAAGTCAAAACGAAGTTGTTTAGGGCGATGAGTGAGTTATAATAATCTGGACTATAATGGTCTGTGGGTTATAATAGCCTTAGAATTATATAATATGTATTTAGGATGTTGTTTAATTTGAGTTATAACTTATAATAGTCTCTGTTTAGAGTGTAGAATTATTTAACTTCACAAACTATTATAACTCATTCAGCACTCCAAACAAGTCTTAAAATTTTAGTGACCAAATTACAACTATACTCAAATTATAGAGATTAAATGTTATAGTTTTATCTTAAATTTATTGTATATATAATTTTTATTCCTTCCTAAAAACTTAAGTTCAAATGACTATTAGTTACCAGTCTAAAACTTTAAAGATCAAATTTGTAATTCTACCAAAATTAAATTCAACATAACATACCCAACATAGTTTAATTAGTTAAAATATTACATCTACCATAGAAGTTAGAGTATCAAATCCTCACTCCCCATCTTGTTGAACTGAAAAAAACAGTGAACTTAACATTTAAGCATAAACTTTTGATGGTAATTTAATACCTGGGTTGAGTCGTGGTCCCATGTACGGCGGTGACCTGGGTACGAGGCAGAGCAAGAGGAGAAAGCGGCGGCGGCGGCGTTCTCCGGGACTTTGCCGGCGAGTGAGGTGGGTCTGTTTGGCCATTTCTCCGGTCGGAGTATTTGTTTGCAGGTGAAACCGGAGGCGATCGCGTGACCTTCACCGGCGGCGGGCTGGGCACGCGTGTGACAGAAGCTCCATATTTCGGCGAAGCAGAGGGTGACGTGGCTTTCTTCACCGGAGAGGGAAGCCGGCGGGGGGATACTACCAGAGAAGAAGCCGGCTCCGGCGGCACCAGGTTGGGTTCTAAAGGTTGAAGAGTTTGGGTGGCCGGAGCAACCGGCAGAAATTCAGGTTTCGGTTCTGCAGCAGGCTGTGCGGCGGCGGGAACTGGCTGCGCCACCAAGGAAGGACGTTGGCGTCGGCCTAAGCGAGGAAAATTTGACATAATGTTTTGTAGCTAAGAAAATGAAAATCCAAATAGAATATAAAAATTAGAGGCAGAGATGTATTGAAAAGCCTTGTCTTTGTAATTTATTTATATTGTGGGAAGTTGAAAATTATGATAGAAGATCAAATTATTCTTGAAAAAATAAATTCTCAAGAAAACTTTTTTAATAATAACATGCAGTTGGGAAAAAATATGAAGAAAAGAATCTGAAATAATCCTCTTTGGTTTACTTTACACATTATTTATTAATTTAGTGTTGATATTTTGTTTTTTTGTCCCCTATGTTTATTGATTAAATTTTGTACTTTATTTATTTGCACTTTTTTTTTACTATAGTTGAGAAATAATTATAAATAATGGTGAACGAAGAAGTATATGACGTCTTTTTCCCTCAAAGAAATAGGAACTGAAATTATAAAAATGAGAAACATACAAAATAAGAATCAAAATCTGTTCTTAAAAGTTTATTAATGGATTAAAGTTGCCCTCCATTTATTAGAACAAGGAATAATCTATATATTCTTTAAGCAACATGCAAGTTATCACCGGCAAATTAAAAGAGCGAAAATAATATTTTGTTCTTATTCTCAAAATTATTTCTATAGAATTAGTAATCAAGGAGAGGACTTATAGAAGTATAAAATTATTTTGGATTTAAAATCATCTATTTACAAAATTCTGTCTCTCTCTTTCCTCTTTCTTTCTTTCTTTTTTTTTTAGTTTAACAGCGAGCGTGCAGAGGTAGGAATTCGAACATCTAATTTTTATTTTTTATTTTTTGACAAAACTACAAATACAGTAATAAATCAATAAACTAGGGCTCTTCTCTTAATAAATGAATTACAGCTGCTGGATTTCTCTCTTCTTTGAGAACTCTTCATACTTCCACTGCGGCTTCCTCCATCCATCTCTGTTCGTCTGTTAAGGGAAGAGCAAGTTTCGCAAGCACATGTGCCACTTGATTTACTCGTCGACTACACCAAAGGAAGGAACAGTGGATCAATTGGTAAGAGAGGCTTTTGATTTCTTCGATAATGCTTCCCAAATTTGATAAATCTGTTTTATTTTGTTTCAGAAGATTCACAACCCTAACTGAATTAGTCTCCACCTCCAGTCGATTAAGACCCATCTCAAGTGTTGCTGCAATTCCATCTCGTACGGACAAATTGATTTGTCATTTTTATTTTGAGAGTATAATGTCTTGACCAATTGACTTGTCATTTTTGTTAAACTAACGCTCTTTTTTAATTTAATCGGAAGATTAAATTACAAGTTTAGTCTCTGAACTTTTAAATACATTTGATTTTGTGTCCAATAGGTCATTGATCTATTCGACATTTTTTAAAATTCATAGATCTACTAGACATAAAATTGAAAGTTTAGGTCCTCATTAGACATAAAATTCAATATTATAACTAATAGACCAGTTGATTTTTTAAAATTTAGAAAATGTCAAAGCCCATCCAATAAACATAAAAATTGAAAGTTCAAGGACTCATTAGACATTTTTAAAGTTCAGGGAACAAATAGAATACAAATCTGAAAGTTCAGAGATTAAACTTGTAATTAATTTAATAGGAATGGGTTGGAAGAAAAATAAAAATTCAATCAAAATGAAGCATTGATTTTGTCTATCTAACATAAGAATAGAAATTAATTTAAATTAAATATAGCCCATCATAAAATAGAGACAAAAAGAAAATTAGCAATGGATTCCATAACTTTTTGAGGGAATCTCATTCTCGTGAAAAAAGCAATTTGATTCGTGATTTCATATGTGACTCATCCCAGCTTCGGTGGATACAAATGGAAAATGATTCACTCCTTTAATCTCATTCCTCATAGAAATGAAGCTTTAAAAAGAAAAAGGGGAAAAACTATTGAAAATGTTTTTTTTTTAAATACTAAATATACTTTCATTAACCTATAAGAAGTATAATGTTGATTTGATATGGTATCAAAAGTTCAAATCTCTATAATGTCCTTTTTTTTTTTTTTGAGAAACTTCTATGATATCATTTCTTCTATAATTATTGTGAAGACTAAATTTTGTTGTTATTCTCTAATAACTAACTATTTTATATCATTTGCACACAGTGGCGGAGCTACAATAGGTCCAGGGGGGGCTCGAGCCCCCCTTGAACTTTAGAATGTTTTGTATTAGTATTAAAGAATTAAAATATTTTTTCAAACTTGAACTTTGGCCTAGTGGTTTCCAGTCTTCTAGCCCCCTTTGAGGTTTTGAGTTCGTTCCTTATTCCATCTTCTGAATTTGAACTTTTGCATAAATTTATCACACACCACCCATTACACGAAAATAATTGATCCTTTTTAGGAAAAAATTCAATTTTTAGTATATTGTATCAATTTTATTTAATTTAAATTTCATGAATTTGTCCTACTTAAATAAGTGTTGTAATTTGTATCTTCAATTTTTGCTAATTTACCATCAGAATATAATAAAAAAATAATGTAAAAATTTCAAGAAACTTATTAATTTCAATAATATCAAGTTTTGTCCAATTTCAAGTTTGATTAATGCATAAATTAACCATCAAATGACATTGCCAAAATTCACAAATTTTAACAAAAAAAAATGAGCTCTAATGTCATATTGCTTTCAAATTTTATCAATTTTTTTTATAACATGCCTATGTTTTATAATTCTTTGAAAGTATATGAGAATACTTTTTTAATGATTTTTCAAATGAAAACTTATCCTAGAGTAAAAATTGCATCACTTTTTTATGTTTAGGTTAAAGATTGCAACACTTATCTACGTTTGAGGTCCAATTTAATGAAATTAAAATTTAGACAAAAAAATGATACAACTTGACAAGTTTAGAGGTAAAAATTCAATTTTTTTTTTCTCCTTGTCTTTATTATATTTTTTCAATAATTAATTGTTTTTATTAATTTTAAAAATATTTATAATTAATAAGTAATTTATAATTTCATATTGTTTGTCCTATTTTCTTAATAAAAACTTTATATAAGAATAAAATTTTATGAAATAATAACAAATATTATAATTTATGTTTTAATTTTTTATTTAAATTGGATTTTTTTTATCAAATATTAATGAAAAATAACCTAGAAGATTAATTATTAGTATTTAGTCAATTATTTTTAAGAAGAAACTATAATGCATATAAAAAAGAAAAGAAAAGAAAAACTACTTATTATTTCAAATTACATTATCTTTCTTATATATTTATATAGAAAAATCAAACTTACTTTCTATATTGAGCAAACTAATATCAAAATGTACTAAAAAAAGGCTAATATAAAAAAAATACATTAAAATCAATATATATTAGTGCATTCAAAATTATATCTATATGAATTTGTGTCTGGACATAAAGTTTTGAATCTACCAATGTGTTCAAAATAATTTTCATATCTATTAATTTAAGCCCCCCCGGACTTAAACTTCTGAATCTGCCACTGTTTGCACATATAGGATCTACCAAATACAATCATCCTTTTTTTTTTATTTAAAACCAATCCATTTTCTAGAATATTACCTCGAAAAACAAAGTCAAAACTTTAACCTAACTTTTCAGAAGAGGTAAAGATATCTTTACCACTAAATTATGCTCATATTGACATAATACAAACCCTTTGTCCCTTTGATCAAGTAGTAAAATATTAGATTTACCTCCTATTGATTTCATATATGTTAACTAGCTACTATACTATATACCATGATAAAATGTGCAATGAGTAGAGAGATTTCATAGACCTAGATTAGAGAATAATAGTCTATCATCTTAATCAAAGAACAACCATTTGGTAATAGTATTTGTCAAAGTGAGTGTAGCTCAACGATAATTGGCATGTACTATTTCCTTTGAGGTCTGAGGTTCAAATCTTCCATACCCCACTTTGATGTACTAAAGGGAGAAGAAAGAAAAAAACATTGGTAATAGTATTTTAGTATGGTATCAAAATATGAAATCATAAATACAAAAAAAAAAAAAAAAAAAGAAAAAAGAAAAAAAAAAGATGTTTTTTTCTACAAATATGTAATGCTATCTCTTTAAAGCATAATTTTTTTTTTTAATTTGATAATGATAGTGAGAGTCAATTGGAGTAAATAGTATGAATAGGAAGCAAGTCAAGTGACATAACCTATTTAGCTTACATCTTATTTAGTCTCCAAAAATTCACACATTTAATTGAAATTTAACCTATTTAACTTACATCTTATTTAGTCTCCAAAAACTCACACATTTAATTGAAATTATCTTTTTTTTAGTTCAATATGTAGAGTAGGAGATTCGAATTTCCGTACATGGGTTGAGTTATATTTAATTATTTAAAATTATTAATCCAAAAAATGGGAGAAGTCAAGATTTCCATTCCAATGTGAAATAGAATTTGACCACATAAATATTTCATATATATATTCCATATTTCACCTTATTTCTTTAATAATCATATACTTAAAAACTGTAACCAGTTTATTTCTCTCTCTCCTCAGTACTTAGATTTCTCGCCGCCGTCGCCAAGGGCTCCATCATCCTTCGACTTGCCGGAGAAATCAAGGTGCAGCCCTGGATCACGGCCACTGCACGACGAATTATACATAACAGAATTGTTCACTTCTTGAAAATTGCTGTTCATGTATGGCTTCATCGGAAATCCAGTTGCTCTGTGACTTTTCTCCTTTGCACCCATTTTCCCGTCATCATTTCCATGGCGGACGCCGGTTTCTGTTTCGATCCTCTTGATGACTTCTCCGCCTGAACGTTTATCGGAGAATTGCTTTACTTCCATGACCGCGCCTACGTTATGTCCGCTGAGGTTTATAGCCTCCGCCTTGTGCGGCGGCTTACCGGAGCCGTACTCCGTCTGCCGATCAGGCTTCGCCGGCTTCTTGTACAGATCGGTTATCCGCTCCACCTCCGGCTGGATTATGGATTGAATCATGTTCACATTTGCAGATTTCGGCAGAGCCAGAGGGGAAAGTGGGGGAGTAGTTGGCTTGACGGTTTTCTGATACGAATTAGGGCTAATTGAATGTCTCCGGTCGGAAGATTTTCGTGAAGGGGAGACCGGCGGGCTGGCCACACGTGTGACGGTAGCATTGTATTTTGGGGATGCGGTGGGTGAGGCGGCTTTCTTCACCGGAGAGGAAATCCGAGGAGTGGGTTCTCTTGGAGGGGAAGACAGCGGAGCAGCCACCGGGGGTGGGTTGGGCTCGAAAGGTTGCAGAGATTGGGTGGTCGGAGCTAATGGCAGAATCTCAGGCTCTGGTTCTGAAGCAGGCTGTGTGGCGGCCGGAGCAGGGCGGCCGGCTGCGGAAATACGCTGCCATGCCCGACCAAAGCGAGGAAGATTGGCCATTATGAATTAAAGAAAATGAAAACACAGAATAGAAAGTTTGAGAATGAGAAGACAGTGATAACGGAAGCTCTGTCTCTGCAACTATTTATAGTTAGAACTTTGAACCAGTTGAGATCTGCAAGAGAAGGCGTATGGCTGAAAATGATGAAGAATTCAAAGAGAAGATAAAGCGATTCTGAATGAAGAGAAACAAGAAAGCAATCATGGTTAAAGAACAATTTCACAAATATTAAAAGAAGAAAAATGTGAAAAACAAGAGAAAGGAAAGCATCATCAATGGATTTTACTATTATTGTTTTATATCATAACCTTTTGAAATGTGTAAATACTGGACAGACTTCTTTCTGAATCTGAATAAGCATTGTTTTTTAATAAAAGTGAGAGGGAAGAAGGAGATGCTTCTGACTGCAGGATCAGGGCTGGATCACGTCTCGATCCTTTGTTAGTTCAAGCTGCCCAGAGTGGCTGTGGATTCGAGTTGTGTTGAAGATACAAACATAGTCTCACGTCAGTTCGAAGTACAATATTTCTTGATTCGTTTGCTAGGTACTGGAATCTGCAGCATTTCTCTGTTCCATTGAGACTGCGGACTCTAAAAATGAACTAGTTGAAACATAGAGCTATACACAAAGGCATACTAATCTGTTTATGACATAGATTGAAATGTAAGTGTTTGTCAACTTCAAGTTCTCGAGCAAGAAGTCGTGCCTGAAGGGGAGAAGATTTGCAGGAGGCAAGAACTGAGAAATGGGAAAGTGGGAAAGTGGAAAGAAAAGGATGTCCAGACATGCACATGAGACTTGAGAGAAAGAGAGACCATAAGGAAAAGGAAAGGAAGTTTACATTGAAATATCAGTAAATTAAGGCCAAGTAGTGAATTCAAAGACTTTGAAGACAATGTCAATTCCAGTGGGAATCTGCCATATAAAGAGTATAACATTCAATGTATTCAGCGCAATGTGAAGATTTCTGGCTGTCTCATTGCCCTTCTGCATTGCAGGAACAAGAGCAGCTGCCAGTGCCCACAGAACAGTAATCCCTGCTCATTGGCAACAAAATGAAAGCAAAATGCATATCAGATCACAATAACTACATAGAAATAGATCCTCTCCATTTCATAGTTTGCTCGAAACTCATTTCGGGTGGCAACGATATCAACAGTTGAAACCAAACTAAAGTACCAAAGTAGAAGGATCTGAATGCAATGCAATGACATTATATTCATATTATACGTCAACTTCTAGAAGCTTTTGCTTTACCTGCTCCTGCAAACAAATGAGAGCCAGGAAAAAGCTTTCCTGTTCTAAACCATGTATTTACGCCGCCACCAATCGCTTCCAAAACTCCGAATCCTAATAGAATGGAGCCAGCATTAAAGTGCCGATCTCTGAAGGACCCTTTGACCAACTCTTTCCTCTCCTGAACTTCAAAAACCAATGGCATCAGATACTCTGTTCGGTAAGCATTCAGTTTAGAGAAACAAAGGGATTTGTTTCATGCTTATAGAAAAAAAAAAAAAAAAAAAAAAAAAAGACTTGCTAAGTGCTTAAATTTTTTTTAAACACTTGCTAAATCATTTTTTTAAGCACTTAGAAAGTCATATTCGACCCACAAAATTTTATGCCAATACAGATATTGGCTTTAGTTATATATCTATAATCTTTCTTTCTTTGTCACACCCTTAACAATCACTAACAAAGGACCACCTCCTAGTCTTCCTTTAAACAGTCTTCCAAATAGAGCTTCACGACATATCACTATTGAGTATTGTTCTCCACTTATAGTTGCACTTTCAACACTTTTCCAAAAAAAAAAAAGAAAAAGAAATCAAGAAGTCATCCTACAAACAATCACCCATCCATCTAATCTCTACCACTTCAAGAGTATACTTTTATTTGAGTTGACTCATTTAGTTTAGTAGAATGAATGTATATTTGAATAAAACGCAAATATAGACGACATTGTCAAATAATCTGGACCAACAGCGGCGGAGTTACAAAAGGGCCACGAGCACATTCCCCTAGCCTAGCCCTCATTGACTCCTTTTCTTTAATTTGTAGTTAATATTTAGATTAAATTATACAAAATACTCACTAACTTTGGATAGATTTCAATTA
Source organism: Trichosanthes truncata (assembly GCA_033996785.1). Lineage (NCBI taxonomy): Eukaryota > Viridiplantae > Streptophyta > Magnoliopsida > Cucurbitales > Cucurbitaceae > Trichosanthes > Trichosanthes truncata. Next base: position 1,139,343 of record JAWPNB010000003.1, read on the forward strand.
TGTCGTTAGACATTGAAAAGTTTCATTCTTGCCCTTGAACTTTCAAATTGAGTTTTTTTATTAAAACAAGATATAAATTGACACGACAGCTAATGTGTAAAAATTGGAAGACATAAGTAACATCATTTACAACATTATTAACGTAAAATGACGAAAATTTTCTTCCTTTAATTTAACAGAAAATATACTTTTTTGGAACAACTCAAAGTTCAGGAGTATTTTTTGGAATAAATTTCAAAGTTCATGGGTAAAAATAAAATTTTTTAAAGTCTAGAAACATACCCTAAAGTTCATGAGTCTTTTGTATAATTTTTGGTTTTATAGTTTTTTGTTTTAACTTCTTTTATTTTTTTTAAACTTTTGATAAGAAATATAAATGGAAATATTTTTAAAAATTTTAAGAAATTATTTTTAAAATTTTAAATACAATACAAAAACTCCATTAAATATTTCTTAGTTCAGATTATAATTTGTTATGGACAATAGAATCTTCACATATATCCACAAGGTATGATATTGTCCACTCTAAGCATAAGCCCTCATGACTTTATTTTTGATTCCACCTAAAAGGTTATGTTAAAGTATTGATATAATTAAATTTATCATAATCAATCAGCTTAAGCTTTTGGGTTGATTAGTGATTTAACATGATATCAAAGCAAGAGGTCTTATGTTCAAATTCCTATGAAGTCATTTCCTCCCCAATTAATATTGATTTTCATTTGTTGGGCCTTTTAACCGTAACTTCAATTATCTACTCATGATCACTCCCTTCTTAAGCCAATTTGAGACTTTGTTTGCACACCTAATATAATTTAAATATTATATTTTTTTTATAAAAGTATAATTTTTAAAATTATATTTCTTTGAACTTATGCCCTGACATGAAGTTTTGGACCTTTGTAGATTTAATCATTTCCATTCAACATTGAAGGGATTCAACTGAAAAACAAGGACACTCTAAGACTAAAGATGTCCAGGGTCGAGGCGGGGACAGAGAAGGCTTCTTCGTCCCTATCCCCACCACCTATTTCAATCCTCATCCCCATAAAATTCTCCATTTATTTTCGCAGGGGTCAGGGCCGGGATTCTCCGTGGAGAATTTGGGAGATCGGGTTCCCTGCAGGAAATTTTTTCCCGTTCTTTTTTTTTTTTTTTAAATTTATTCTCAACCATAATAGTGATTCTTTCCAACGACTTTTAAATGAATAATTTCCAATATAATTTTATTTAAAGAAAATGTTATAAAATTTCCTAATAAAGACAATAATATACCATAAGTAAAAATATTATATTGTTGAAACAACTTAATTTCTAAAAATTCAAATTTCAATATTACAACATAGTAAACTAATTCCTACTATAGTTTTTTTTATTTTCTATTTATATATATATATATATATATATAACTAATCGGGGCGGGGAATATATTCTCGTCCCTATTTAGCCAACAAGGAGAAAACTCTCCCCACTCCCTCCCCCATTCCCACTCAGGGATTTCTCGTCCTGTTCGGGGCGGGTCTCCGAGGGGCAGTTAAATGGAAATCTCTTATCTAAGACACGTGCAAGTGGATTAGCAGTAAAGGCATGTTTGGGCAATGAGTGGATTATAATAGTCTGGATTACAATAGTCTGTGGAGTTAAATAACTTTGCACTCCAAACACAGACTATTATAATCCAGACTAAACAACTCTGCATCTTAAATACTATTACATAATTCCATAGACTATAACCCACAGACTATTATAACTCACTCAATGCTCCAAACAGCTCTTAAAAATTACAATCGAGAAGACAAGTCATACCCACCATTTCTTTCAACCAATGCAAGTAGAAAATGAAGGATTTTTTTTTTCTTCTTTTGAGGTTGGGTTTAGTGTTAGATAGGGGAGATTAACCTTCCAACTCCTTTGCTTCTTTTTTTTTAATACCATTTTAGTTTTGTACTTTGAGTTCCATTCTATTTTAGTTACTTTCAAATGTCCAAAATTAGTTCTCGTACTTTCAATAAAACTTAAGACTAGTCTCTACTGTTAGTTTGAAGTTAATTTTTATCAAACTTAGTTAAATAATAATAATAATTTCCATGAAAGAAAAAACACAATGTGAACATATTTCTAAAATTGATAGAAGAAAAATTAATAGACTAAATTTTTATTAAGAAAAGTTAGGCCCCATTTAATAACCGGTGGTTTTTGGTTTTTTAATTTTTGAAAATTGTACTTGTTTTCTATCATTTCTCTACAATGAGTTTCATCTTTCTTAAGAAAACATGTGAATTCTTAGCCAATTTCCAAAAACAAAAACAAGTTTTTGAAAACTATTTTTTATAGTTTTCAAAACTTGGCTTAGATTTTTTAAAACATACGTAAAAAGTAGATAACAAAACAAGAAAACTCATAGGCGAAAATAGTATTAATAGGCTTAATTTTCAAAAATCAAAAACTAAAAACTAGATAGTTATCAAACGAGACCTTAACAATAAACTAATAGTAGGGGCTAATTTTAAGCTTTAATTTTAAGCTTTATTGAAAGGCCAACGACTAAATTTGGACATTTAAAAGACAGGAACCAAAATGGTGTTTTAACCTTCTTCATTTTTTTGCCCAAGTCTCCATTCTTACTCTTTCGCACTCAACTAATTTCACAACTAGTCTCTATTACATTTGGTTGTCCAGGTAACTTGTAGGATATTAAGTTCTAGTTAGGTGGTTATCATGACTTGAACTCATTCCTTCTAAGTTGTTTATTATTTACATCCCACCCTAACCCAATTCAGGGTGTCTCATCCTACTTGCAAATAAACCTGTGACCTTCATCACTTTCAATCTATATGGCCCTTAGAAACCTCCCTTCAAGGCTTCAACATAAACTATTTAAACTCATTCTCCAATAATCAATCATATAATCCATCCTCTCTACCACATTCAAAGCTGCACCATGCTAATTTACAACTGAAACTCCCATGTCAAGGGGAAAATTCTTGTGAAGAGAAGCCACATTTATCACAGACAATCCATCCAGACTTACCCATAATCAGGATTTTAAGATCTATTAACAGATAATTAGTTAAATCAAGGCATACCTCTGTGAGCTGCTGAATCTTTAACTCAGTAGGAGATGGAGGAGCTTCAACAGGCTTCCCATCCGGCGTCACCGCCGCAGGAACCACTTGCTTCTTCAGCTCATTAATTTCATTCTGAATCGTCCTGACCCGCCGCCATTGCCAGCCCAAATAGCCAGCCCAGAGAGTGTAGACGAAAAGCGCACCCATCCCAATCGGGTGGATTAGGGCAAACGATCTCCCCTCCAAAATCCCAAACTCCCCTCCAACAGCAAGCGCATCCTGAAACCATTGAAGTCGAATCGAATTCCAAAAGAGAGGGAGAGAAAGAGAGAGAGAGAAATCAGAAACTTACGTGTGGGTCGACGAAGAAGGGGAATGTGAGAGCAGTGAGAGGAAGAGTGTAGGGTTTGAGATTACGAACGCTTTGAATGAAGAAATTGGTCTGTGGGGATTTGGGGTTTTGAGAGAAGTCGAATTTCGTTGGAATTGAAGGAACTGGAAGCTTTGAAACAGAAATGGGATAAATATGATGGAGTTTTGGAAGGCTGAGAGTAATGGCCATGCTCGGATTCAGATTATTGTTGGAGTGGAAATGGAAACAGAGAAGAGAGAAAAGATAAGGGGGAAGAGGTTAGAGAAGAGATTGGATTTGTTGTATTGACATGGCTGGCTTGCGTACGGAGTGGACTCCACCAACAGTTCTCCGGAAACTTCATATTCTTTTTTGATTCAACAAACGTGGAGAATTCATTGTCCTTCAATTCAACCACAAGAAATATGCTTCAATTACCTCAAATGAATTGGTATTTGATGCCCAAATTTTAATTGAGATTCTATAGTTTTTATTGTTTTAATTATTTGATTTTGCCAATATAAACATAGCTTAGCGGTAATTGACATTTATTTCTTCTTTTGAAGTCGCTAGTTCAAATCTTCACACCCCCACATTTGTTGTACTTATAAAAAAAAATGTTTAATTTTAGTTTCTAAAATTTGAGTTTAGTTTTTCAATTTAAGGTTAAATTACAAGTTTAGTGCTTGAACTTTCAAGTATGTGTCTATTTGATCCCTTAAACTTTAGAAAGTGTCTAGTAGGTCCTTAAACTTTTAATTTTGTGTCTAATAGCTCTTTGACCTATTTGACATTTTTTTTAGAATTCACGGACTTACTAGACACAAAATTAAAAGTCTAAAATCTCATTTGACATAAATTTTATATCTGAAATCAGCTCATTTTTTTAATTTCAAATATGTCGGGGACTTATTAGATACAAAATTAAAAGTTTGGAGAATTATTAGATATTTTTAAAATTCAAAGACCTATTAGATACAAAATAGAAAATTTATGGACCTATTAGATACTTTTAAAAGTTTATGGACCAATTGTCAAAAAAAAAGTTTAGAGACCAAATAGACATAAATTTGAAAGTTCATGAACTAAACTTATAATTTAACTTAGTTTTAAAGTGTCAAGTTGGTTATATGGGTTAATCAAATCCTGCAAATTGTATTTGCTATTGCTATATTAACATCTGGCAATGAGTTGATGTTTTATATTCGGCTAATTGTATTGGTGGACAATATTGGCTAATTTGAGGTTGAGTAAAAAATCAAAGAAAATGTCCTTGATTTTTCGAATGGGTAAAAAATAATTTATGGGGTTTAACCATACTATGGAACCAAATTAAAAGTTTTAAGACCATAAAAACCAAGTTGATACTAAGCTTGAAGCATGGATATTAAATTGAAAATTTTAAACCATATAGACCAAATTGAAATTATGCTCAAATCATAAGGACGAAATGCGTATTTTAATCAAAGTTGTATCTATTTAATGTTTGTTGGGAATGCAAACAAAATCTCACATTGGTTAGATAAGGGGAAAATCATAGATATATAAGTGAGGGATAACATCTCTATTGGTACGAGGCTTTTTGGATAAAACTAAAAGCAAAGTCATGAGGGTTTATACCCAAAGTGGATAATATTATACCATTGTAGAGATATATGAAGGTCGGTTGTCCCTAACAATTTTTATACTTGAAAAAATTAATGGAGCCTTGAACATTAAATTAGTAAAGTTCATCAATTAAATTAGTGAGGTTAATAACAGTATAAAATAGGCTTATTAAGAAGCACAACTTAAGGCCCAAAGACATATGATAAACTTTTGGTTAAATTACAAATTTAGTCTTTGAATTTTCAGGTTTTTGAACTTTAAAACGTATCTAATAGATTCTTAAAGCCATTTTGATAACCATTTAGTTTTAATTTTTTGGTTTTTAAAAATTAAGCCTATAAATACTACTTTTACCTATAAATTTGCTTGTTTTGTTATCTACTTTTTATAAATGTTTTAAAAAAACCAAGCTAAGTTTTGAAAACTAAAAAAAGTAGGCCCCGTTTGATAACCATTTGGTTTTTGAAAATTAATCTTGTTTTCTCCCAATTTCTTTACAATGGTTTTCATCTCCCTTAAGGAAGTATTTGAATTCTTAGCCAAATTCTAAAAACAAAAACAAGTTTTTGAAAACTACTTTTTTTAGTTTTCAAAACATGGCTTGATTTTTGAAAACATAGGCAAAAAGTAGATGACAAAACAAGTAAAACCATAAGTGGGAGTAACATTTATAGGCTTAATTTTCAAAAACCAAAAAGCAAAAACTAAACGGTTATCAAACGGGGCCGTAGTTTTTCAAAAACTTGTTTTTGTTTTTGGAATTTGGCTAAGAATTCAAATGTTTTCTTAAGAAATATGAAATCATTTGTAGAGAAATTGTGAGAAAACAAACAACAATCTTCAAAAACCAAATGATTATCAAACGTGCTTAAACTTTCAATTTTGTATCTAATAGTAATAGGTCCCTAAACTTTAAAAGTATCAAATATATCCCTAAACTTTCAATTTTGTAACTTTCTAAAAATGTGGCATTTAAAAAAAAATATCCATTAGACATAAGATTGAATTTTGTGTTTAATGAAATCTTAAAATTTCAATTTTATATATAGTAGATCTGTAAATTTTTTTTAAAAAAATGTCGAATAAATTAAGAAACATAAAATTGAAAGTTAGATGACCTATTCGATACTAAAAAAAATAGGGTCCTATTAAACACAAAATTGAAAGTTTAGTAACTTATTAGAAACTTTTTAAATGAATAACCTATTAAACACAAACTTAAAAGTATAAAGACTAAACTTATAATTTTTAACCTAAAATTTTTTGCTGCTTTGGGTATTTCGCCAATATATATGTATACACCCACTCAACTCTCTTAAATACCTCAGCCTTAAAACGAGTAGAATTCTAAATATATTTTTGTAAATAATAAGATATTTTTAGTTTTGAAATCTCTTTCCTTTACTTACTAGAAAAAAAAAAGAAAAAAAAGTTCCCTTTTTTAGTATGTCTATCTAATACTCATTTATTCTAAAAAAAAATTATTGAAATATCGTTTTAGAAGCTAAAAAACAAATTTCAATTTATAATTTTTATTTTTAAAATGCGAGTATGATTTCAGATATTTAGAATCAGGAAAAGTTCATCTTTTGGAAATAAAAAAAGAATTGTTTACGTGTTCAAGAAACAACCATACTTCTAAATAGTTTATCAATATCCATATTATTCAAATATATTTTATATCCTTTCAAATATATATATATTATAAATTTACCTTATTCAGTAAATCTTGGCAATACAAACTTTTATTTTTATTTTTTTAATTGTTGGAGCCGTACACATTAAATAAGACATTACATTTAAAATTATATATTTCACCTAATTTTCCTGCACGTTTATTCAGTTATTGAAGCAAACGAAATCAACGGCTTAGATTCCATCTAGCGCCCGGTTATCTTTCGGCGATTGGGTCCCACTTGCGGCATGTGGGCCCAATTTCGAACCTTCCCAACAAGCATACGCGGGGACGACACGTTGTTATTTTAATTAATATTGTTGGACTAATTTAGTTTAATAATTAATCTCTTCTTAATTACTCAATTCAAGTTTTAATCCTTTTTTTTTCAATCATATACTTCCAATTTTCTAAAAGTTAAATAATTGTATGTTAATTCTAAACATAACTCTTTATTTTAGTTGATAGAGGGATTCAAACTTCTGATTTCTTGGTCGAAAACATATGGCAACTACCGTTGAGTTATACTCACTTTGACGTTTCAAATGTAACTCAGTCTCTAGTCTTTGTATTTAAATTACTTTCGGTCTTCAGCACTAATTATTTAATTAAATTATAATTTTAAACTATCATAAAAATATTGGAGAGTTGATTAATATGTCGTTGCAACTTTTTACCTATAAACAACAAAATCTATGCTAAATATTTATATGATTTAATTAAATAGTTAATATTGCATGTTAAAATTTTACGCAATAAAAATGTTAAAAATAATAAAGTATTTAGAGATTAAATTGTAGTTTGATCTATAGTTATGAGATAAGATTTGATTGAATACAGAGGATTAGATTCGAATTAGGTTAGGAAATAAGTATGGTTAAATTTATTGATTTAATCAAAACTAGATATTGACGTCCTTGAATATTCTCACTTGTTTGAGTTGAATGGAGGAAAGTGGGTCTTCACTCAAAAAAAAAAAAAGTCTCTTTAATATTTATGCAGATATTAATAAAAGGCAACTTGATGAGGATTTTTTTTAAATATATACATATAATCAGCTGGTGAGGATTTTCAAAATATAATATAACATTTTTTTAAATTTTATTCTTTAATTATACATGTGTGTGTGACCATGATCATAAGTTTCGAGCCACGAACTTTTTTGTTTTGTTTAAGTTATACGCTAGATTGAATATTTTGCAATTTTGTTCCATGACTAAGTATCTTTAAAATCAAACAATCCTATTGATGTAGTCAAAATGAAGACAAAATAGTAAAAATAGAACAATTCAAAATTTGATTCAATGCAATGATATATGTTGTAGGTGAGATTTGAAGCCTCTGAACTCACTGTCATGGGTTGGGCGAATGATTGATTCCTAGTGAGGCCTCTATGAGAGCTAAGCCGAGGAGGAGCAACCAAGCACGAACAACGAACATGACCTACCAAGCCAAGACACTTGTCACTCCTCTTCTTACTTCCCATGACATGCCAAGTACGATCCTAAGCATAGGACAGTGAAGAAAGATATAAATATAGGGTGTTCATTTCATTAATGAAGTACGCATTACAACTCTAGTTCATCTCCACACCACTTCAGTCTAAGCACTGATTTAAGCATTGGAGTGCGTTGTGTACAACACCCCATTGATGCAAGCTTCTTCTTTATAGGGCCAATTAGTCATCCGACCATAAAAAATTGAAATACACATGCAACCAAAACTCGCATCAATAATATCATTTCAAATGAGAAAAGTTACCAAATGTTATATCAATACAAGACTTAAGTTCAAAAGGTAGGGTAGGATTTTTAAGAAGTTAGAGGTAGTTGAGTAATGATTTTGTCTGCTGATATTTTTTTCTTTTTGAAAATTGAAAATGGGTTTGACAAAATTGACAAATTGAAGTTGAGTATTGAAAGGGGACAAAGAAAATGCAATTAAAAAAAAGTGAAATTTTTGTTGTTCCCAAATCTGAAAATGCTGACACGTGCAAAAGATAAGTAGAAGGGTAGAACAAGGAACAAAGTCATTTTAGTTTAAGCATTTGGATTCACAAGAGTTGGATATTCAAACAAGAAACACACGAACTTGGGATATATTCGCATCTTGCACATTTGTTCTTTCTCCCAATTTTGTAATAGTTTTGCCAAAATTTCTAATATATTTTTGCTTAATCTTAGCGATGTAAATCGAGCGAGATTTTGAACCTTCGACGTTACAAAAAGTTAGTAATATCTCAACTACTTGAATCATATTTAGATTGACTATACCCATATGTTTTATTGTTATGTTAATTAAGTTGACTTTTATTGAAAATCTTTATTCGATTGAGACATTTTCATGGCAAAGTAATGTTGCTTTTTTAGGCATGTTGAGTCATTTTATCGAGTCTAGGGCATTTTTATGTTAGGTAGGCTTTTCTTTTAACCGTTTGATTTTGTGGGTGGATATGGATAGTCACAATCTCAATTCATTGTTGTTGAACAAGACTTAAAAATAAGGTAATTACACTTATTTAGAAATATTTTTGGAATATTTTTATCAATAATTGGAATTGTAAATGATAAATAAATAAATAAAAATTTAGTCTAAGATATTTTCCGTATTTTCCTTCCTTAATTTGAGAGGAAGGAAGGAATATTTGGTAGATTTTGAAAGGGATTTAAAGAGAAAAAGAAGAAGATAAATAATTCTTCATGTGACTTATATGTCAAAATAAGAAACGAATAATACATGACAATTTTTTTGTTAAATTGAAATTTTCTTTAGTCTTAAGATACCTAGTTTATTTACATCAATCATAATCATAATCATGGATGAAAATGAAGACGATTCTAAAATTATTCATATACCATAACTCGATAAAATAAGGCAATTTTTTTAAAAAAAAAGAAAAAAAAGAAAAACAACTACCGATTGAGTTGGATCAAACAAACTAATTATTAATCAAAGTTATTCTTTAAAACTCATTTATGAATTTTATTCTTTTGATTTGAATCGGTTTTTTTTCCCCACTTTGCTTGTATCACACTTTTTTTTTTAAAGACTAGTATTAGATGTTCTATGGTGAGTTTAATTTTTGTCTTTTCATATCTATTTACTCTTAAAGAGATCCGATAAAAGTCAAATTCCTTAACCATATGTATTATTCTAGAAGACGAAAATTATTATTTAAGTAGAAAAACTTATAATAGTGAAATAATTAGTTCCAATGATTTTAAAAATAAAATTGATTCTAATGTTGGGTATGAGTGAATGGTACCCACCATAATTGAACATTAATAAAAAGTTAAGCTTCCAATCCATTTGTTTATAGAGTTTTAGTTATGGTCCCTAGTAATCATATCATGTCACAGCCAAAAATTGCTTGTGCCAAATAAAAAGACTCATCATTAAGCCATGCTCCCAAACAACCACCATCTATAAAATTACAAGAAGTTGCACAATAGTTTTTTCTTTTTCTTTTTCTCTTTTTATGTTTTATAATTATCAATTTGATTCTTCAGTAATCTTAGTTTCAATTTAGCCTCTACATTTTTTAAAAGCTTTAAATGAATTTTTATCGTTTGGTTGAATCTCATCTATTATTTTTGGCATTACAAAAAATTATCACGTTGAATATAAAACAATTTTTTTTACGTGGCAATGAACTAGTATTTTTTATTTACCTAGTGATGTTACTTGACTTTAAGTCAAATAAGGAAAAGTGATGAGTTTTCAAATTGGTAAAAAAATAATTTAGGGATGATTTGTGACTTGTAATCAAACCATATGATTCAAACTAAATTTTTTAAAATTATAGGTACTAGATTGAAGTTAAGACTAAATCATGGAGAGCACATTGAAATTTTTTAAATTATGAGCCAAATTGGCAATTTAACATTTTTAAATAATATTTCACATTACGGAGAGTTTAGTATATTTAAATGATTATGACATCAAATTATTTATTACCATATAATTTTCAGCGTTACAATAATACCTCTCTTTTTTTTTTTTTTTATTTATGGGCAGAAGGGTTGAATTGCACACCAAAACACCACCCTTTAATTTCTTGAACTTAAAAATAAAGATTTGTAATACAAGAGGAATTAATTGAAATTTAAACTCGAAACATCAATATCATATGAACCTACAAGTACCCATTTCAACTTCAAGTTTCAACACGTCCAATTGACATATAACAAAAAGGAAAAAAAAAAAAAATTGAAACCATCCATAAGAAATATTTTAAAAAATATATTATATATAAAATAAAAACCATTACAAATACCAATTTGAGAGTTTGACAGATGCTTCTCCACCAACTTGGGAAATAATAAAGTTAGGCTTCAAGATTCAAACCGTATTTTAGTAGGATACTTTTTTTTTAAAACCTATTTTAGTAGGCTACTTTATACTTATTTCGTTTAAGATCTAAATTTTCAAAGAAAAAAAAAATTATGTTTTAGATCCTAAATTTTCGATCAAAATATTCATTTTAACATTTGTTTTTCTTTTCCCCTTAAAAGTACACAATAGAAATCAAGCTAGATATTTAAAGTAATATATAGCAAATAAAGAGTCAAATTACAAATTTAGTCCGTAAACGTTTAAAGTCGTGTCTAATAAGTCTTTTGAATTTTAAAAAGTGTCTAATAGATCCATAAATTTTCAATTTTGTATGTAATAAGCCATTGAATTTTGATAGCATCAATTAGGTCTTTGAACTTTTAATTATATGTCAACAAGTCTCTATCATACTTCATACTAACATATATAAAAGTTCATAGGCCTATTAAACACAAAATTGAATTTTGTATCTTATAGAATCCCAATCTTTCAATTTCATATTTGATAGGTCCATCAACTTTTAAAAAAAAAAAATGAAAGTTGAAAAATTTATTAGACATAAAACTAAAAATTCAACAACCTATTAGACACCTTTTAAAGTTTATAGTTCTATTTGATAGAACTAAACTTATAATTTAATCTAAGTAAAATGTAAAGTTTAAAAAAGGGTTCAAATTATAATCATAGGACCAATAGAAGATCAACAGTGACGACTTAAATACTTTTCTATATATATAGAAAGTTGAGAGATTAAAAAAGCTTGAGGGATAAAAAAGAAGAGAGAGATGAAAATGAAAACTTGGGAATCCTAAACGAAATTGGATTAGTTTAGGGTAAAATAGAATCCATATAGGATTTGAGGTAGGGGGAAAGAGGGATATAAGAAGATCAATTTATTGTGTGCCGGAATGGAATTAGGGATTTGAGAATTTGATTTGGCGAAATACCCAAAGCAGCAAAAAAGGGTGTTTTGGTGAATGAAATTTGGCTGGAAAGTGGCTGCCAAGGCAACGACATATACAACACAAACACACATATACAGAGCAAGTAGAACAAAACAACACACTTTTAAAACCCACACATTTTCATGCCTGCTCTCCATTTTAAAAAACGATATATATATATATTCTTCTACTTGACCCTTTATCGCTATCTCTCTCTCCAAGAGCTGGGTTTTGGTTTTGGTTTTGGCCTCCATTAAACCTGGCCCTCCAGCTCTTCTTGGGTTTTTCTATTTCTTCTGAATATGTTGTTTGTTTCTAAGGAAAGAGGGGCACCCAGTGTTTAAATCTTATTGGGATTGTTGTTTTTTGTGTTGTGTGGGTTTGAGCCATGGAGATGTTTTTCAGGTTGTGTTTTGTAATCTTCATCGGAATTTGTTTCAGTTGTTTGTTGAGGATTCTTTTATTCAGGACGGGATTGATTTTCGTCGTCAAAAAATGGTGGAGAAATCTAGAAGATTGTTTCCATGTTTACCAGTCTTTCAGAATCCCCGAATTCAATGAAAGTTCTCAACAGAATCATCTATATCGGAAGGTCTCTGCCTATCTTAGTTCTTTGAATTCTCTGGAGGATTCAGACTTCACCAATCTCATCACCGGGAAGAAGCCGAATGACATAATTCTCCGGCTGGATTCCAATCAGACGGTGGAGGACAATTTTTTGGGGGCCAAAGTGTTGTGGACGAATGAAGAAAACGGTAGCAGAAATTTTGTGTTGAAGATTAGAAAGGCGGATAAGCGCCGAATCCTCCGCCCTTATCTTCAGCACATTCATACCCTAACTGCCGATGAGATTGAGCAGAAGAAAGCGGATTTGAAGCTCTTTATGAATTCAAAACCTAATAATCAGTCAGATACAAGATGGAAATCGATTCAATTCAAACATCCATCCACTTTCGATTCGATTGCCATGGAAACAGATCTCAAAGACAAGGTCAAATCCGATCTCGAATCGTTTCTCAAATCGAAGCAATATTACCACAGATTAGGCAGAGTTTGGAAACGAAGTTACCTTCTATACGGCCCTTCCGGAACCGGAAAATCGAGCTTCGTCGCCGCCATGGCGAATTTCCTCTCCTACGATCTCTACGATATCGACCTCTTCAAAGTCTCCGATGACTCTGATCTCAAGTTTCTTCTGCTACAGACCACAAGCAAGTCAATCATCGTCGTCGAGGATCTCGACCGGTTTCTGATCGAGAAATCGTCGGCGTTGAGCCTATCGGCGCTACTGAACTTCATGGACGGAATATTAACATCGTGTTGTGCGGAAGAGAGAGTGATGATTTTCACCGTCAATTGCAAAGACCAGGTCGAACCGGCGATTCTCCGACCGGGCCGAATCGACGTTCACATCCATTTTCCACTCTGCGATTTCTCCGCTTTCAAGAATCTCGCAATCAACTATCTAGGCGTCAAGGATCACAAATTGTTCCCTCAGGTCGAAGAAATTTTCCAAAACGGCGCCAGTTTGAGCCCGGCCGAGATCGGCGAACTGATGATCGCGAACCGGAACTCGCCGAGCCGGGCGATTAAATCGGTCATCTCGGCGTTGCAGACCGACGGCGAACGGCGGAGAGTCGGCAACATCGGACGGCGGCTGAGCGACAGCGGGTCAAGGAAGTCCGTCGCGGAATCCGTCGAATCGAGCGGCGTATTCTGCAGCGAAAACTTTCAGACCGGAAAAGAGTTCAGAAAATTGTACGGGTTTCTCAGAATGAAAAGCAACAAAATATCTCAGTCGTTCGATTCATCTCCGTTGCACAAAGAAAGTTGATTTCATACACGTGGCGTAATTCTAATGGAGGAGGTAATTTTTAAGCCAGGGAGCCGCAGGCACTGGATCTGCGGCTTGATTGTTAGGCCTGTAGATAGGAAGATTATTATTATTATTCTGTCAGATTTATTTTGGTTCCATTTCTTTTATGCCCTTTTTGGGTAAAAAAATTTGTATTGGAAAAAAAATGGGTTTAATTTGGTCACAGTTCTTGTGGGATTTTTTTTTTTTTTTTTGAATAGGTTCTTGTGGGAATTGTAAATGGCTCTACTATTTTCCTCATTAATACAAACAACAATAGGAAATATATTCAATCTATTTCCTTTTCCTTTTTGTGCTTATTTCACTTTCTTGGCATATTTATTTTCTCTAACTTTTATTTTAGTAATGATCTTTGTAGGCATATTTTCTCTTATTGATCATATTTTTATTAGATATATATATAGTTCAACCATTACATGTTGAGGATTGAATCTTGAACCTTTGAGATGGTAAATTAATGTCTTATCCAGAGCTCTTGGGATTGGCCATATTTTATTATATTTTCCTTTAATCTCTCTCTTATTGTCTTTTATAAAGGGAAAATCCACTAAATACAAAAATGTGTATTTCATAACCACTCTATGTTTAGTGTTTTTTTAAGGAGAAATTATAAGAATTAATTATGTACTATAGAGTTTGTTATGATTACACCTTAAACTTCTAATAATATTAACAATTAAAAAAATTGATCGAGTTTTCATCTAGATTTATAAAAAAAAAAAATGTAAAGAATTTTGGGTTTGATCCTTATGATCTCACTTATTAGGGGAGAGTTGTGCATTTTGCAATATTTGAGTATTTAATTGCAACAATGTTGTAGGTTCGGAAGAATTTGAGTTTGATCATAGTAATCTCACTAATGGTTAGGGGTGGATTGTGCAATTTGCAATATTTAAGGACTTAATTGTAACAATTTTATAAGTTTAGAGAGATAGATTGATCAAATTGAAAATTCTAAGGTATGATTATAACAACTTCTATAATTTATGGATGGTTTTTGAAAGTTTCTCTATTTTTTATGTTTAAAAATGAATACTTTTTAAAAAATATAAAATATGATATTTTAAATACTAAGTTGTTTCTCTCTTTTTTTTTTTTTTTTTTTTTTATAATATTGTATACGCAATTAGGAGCAGAAACAACCTCTTGAAAGACTAGAAACAATAAATCATAAAACATTTATTTTCAAATTCCATTCATAGTTTTCAATTTTTTTTTTTAGTTAAAAAACAAGTGAGGGTGAGAATTCAATCAAGGAAAATAAACTATAAAAGTTACATGCATATTATTTCCAAGAAATAATAATATTATTAAAAAAAACAAACAAACAAAGCATGGAATAGAAGCATTATCGATCAGGTTTATTTATTTATTTTGATTGCTTGATCAGGTTTATTAGTATTAACAAAATCACCCTCATATAATAACAAATCATTAAATCAAAAAATATAATTACTTTAAATGCCAAATTCACATGTACATACATAGAAAGGTTGTTCGTTTCAAAAAAAAAAAAAAAAAAAGAGGTTATTTCCACGTATGAAAGAATATAAAAAATATTATTCCACGAGCCTACCGTCCAAAATGCAAATTGTGTCGATCCATCAACATTAAATTGGACGTCCACAAATCCATGATAAATAACATCTCATATTTTAGTGCTTATTTTTAATTTTAGTCTATTTTGGTTCAAGTATTTTCTAAATGTTCATTTTTGTTAAGTGATGTTTTTGGTCTCTAAGTGCAAAATCGTAACACATTTTCAATACACAATGAAAAATCCTTTAATACAAACCTATGACAATATTTCAAGAAATTTTATTAAATGAAGTGTTATACTATAATTATTATTGAAAAAAAATTGAGAGATATATAAAAAAATAAATAAATAAATAAAACAAAAACAAAAATAGATTGTCTCAAAGGGTCATTCCTTAAAAGTATAGGGACTAGAATAGACATTTTAAAAGTAAAATGACCAAAGTGAACAAAAGCACAAAGGTTGCATTTGGTCCATGAAATTTACTAAATTTTATTTTTGTGGGTCCCTTAACTTTAAAAAATGTCTAATAAACTTTCAAATTTTTAATTTTGTGTCTAATAGGTTGTTAACCTATTAAAAAAAAATTTAATTCACAAACCTACTAGCCAAAAAATTGAAAGTTTACAATTCCATTAAACATAAAATTCAATTTTATATCTAACAGATCAATTAATTTTAAAAAATTTCAAATATGTTAAAAACTTATTAAACACAAAATTGAAAGTTCAACGACTCATTAAACATTTTTAAAATTAGGAACCTATTAAACACAAAATTGAAAGTTCATGAACCTATTAGACATTTTTTAAAGTTCAGGAACTTTTTAGACATAAACTTAAAAGTTTAGGAACCAAACTTGTAACTTAGCCAAAGTAAAATCTACCAGTGACTAAAATGAACGTTTTCAACATAGAGGAAGTGCAGGAACCAAAAAAGTATTTGAAACACGAAACAAGAAACTATGGATGAAGCGATCGAGGCGATTTTGATAATTATTGAGGGTTGTATGATTGGTTAAGTAGAATAATAATGGCCATAAAAAAGTCAGCGAAGTGTCGTTATTTAGGATCCAGAAAAATGTTATCTGAGAAAGTGGTTGTCTGGTTGTGCTGTATCTAGGGATCGTGTCCATTGGGTTTAATTTTGGCCTCACTCCATACGGCTGGACACAATGCAGGCTGCCTGCTTTTGCTTTTGTTTGTTTGTTTTGTTTTGTGAAGAATTATGATTTTGTGAAGTTGTGGGCTTGTGTTTGTGGTTGTTATTAGCCATTCTATGCCCCAATTGCCAAGGGTATCAACTTTTTGGTCCTTTTGGAACCATGATTTTTTCCCCTCTCCAAGTACTTTTAATTCATCTTGATTGAGACATCAAATGTTCTGTTCCATCTGATGAAAGGTACGTGGAGATGGTTAGTAATTACGAACTTTTAACTGTATAAATTAAGCCATCAAACTCGTATAACTATAGATGCTACAGTGATCAACGAGACTGTAGAGATGAGGGCAATGGTGAGAGAGATTCAAACGGCGACACGATGCTGACAGTGGAGAATTTTTAGACCATGTTTGGAATTGTGGAGCTCGCAGAAGTGTTAGCTTTGAAGGACGGCATATCAAAGGCCCATGAAGCTAGGTTGTGACCATTGAGGACAAAGGTGGATTCTCGCATACTTTGGAACTTATTGATAGGGAAGGATTGCTTCACGAATGAATTACAACTTTTTGTATGTCGATGCTATTCGCGACAAATAGAGGTACGTGGAATGATAGGAGAGTTTTCTCTATACACCTCGGACTTGTAATTCAATGACGCACACCCTTGCTTGCCATACGTGGAGAACCAAATTGACGGAAATATGGTTTGATGAATACTCCCTTAGGTGGTTGATACAGCCAGCCGAGAATCTCCTATTTCTTAAATTTTTTCTTTATGTTGTTTGTTTTCTTTCACCATGTACTCAAAAAAAGAAAAAAAAAAAAAACTTGTATAACTAGAATTGAACACTTATTTTAGTTCAACAATAGAATTTGCCCTTAGTATTAACTCATTAAAAATTTTGTTTTTGCTCAAGGGTTGAGTGAAGAAGCATGGAGCTAGATGGGCAATTACCCTCACTTAGTTCTTAAAATTTAAAAGTCATGTATAAAAATTAAGATTCTAAAAATTTTCTCTAATTCCTCCCATTTTTAGAAGTGAAAGATTAAATTTATATAAAATGTTTAAAGATAAAATTTTTCCTCTCCTCATCAAAATTTGTAGTTATGCTTTTAATTAGGCTCCCACTATGTTGGACACGTGCTAAGAAAGAGTTACCAATTTCTAGGAAGTTTACTATGCTATATTAAGGATGAAAAGAACAATAAAAACGAAAGTAAAAATTCTACTGAGTAGGACAAAAATGATTCATCTACAAGGATACTTCCTTAAAAATGAGCACATTTTCTTCTCATAGACTTTATTTTTACCTCAATTTTTACCCCTTATCAAAAGTAAAGTATTCTTTGAAAGTTGGTACATTTTCTTTTCATAAACTTTAGTTTTTATCTCTTTAATCTACCATGTGGTAGCCCACCAGTTGAAAATTTTAAGGGTTTAATTAGTTTACTTTCATTTTTATTTTACAAAGTAGTATGGAATTTTATTTCCTTTGCAGAGAAAAAAAAATACATATATTAAGGCATTTTACTCATACCCCTTACCAAAATAACTTATTTGATCAAACAAAAGGAGACGCCAACAGCTGATATTTTTTAAAGTTCATCCACCAAAAAAATAATAAATAAAGAAATAAAGGGAAAAAAACTATGGGCTTATTCAACATCCATCCCAATCAAACTTTCCGCTTCTTATTTATAAAAAAAACTTCCATTTTAGCCATTATAAAACATAAATTATATGTATGTATGTATGTATATACACTAATCAAACTCGTCATCTAAATTTAACCTCAACTATATAATATGAAATTCATATCATAAAATAATCTCACTAAAATTAAACTAATCTTTTTTTTTTTGTTAATTCAATCAAAAATTAATGTTTTAGAGACCTACAACCACAAAGGCTAGTTGAAGAATTTTCTCAATACTCCACGTGTCGATAACTCGGGTAGCTCATGATCGAGCTTGCCTATCACATTAGGAAAAAAATTCTAGTACTACCGTAGTATGGAAAAATTTTCATACTACTCCCATTTATTATTTTCCACATCAACATTATTTTGAAAATTATGTAGGGTCCATTAGTATTAAAACATAGTATGAACAAAAGGAGTATGGTACTACCGTAGTACTAGAAATTTTCCCATTATATTAGGAGAAATAGGTGGACGCAAGTCTAGTTAGAGGGACCACCCACCACGGGTCAACGGTACAGTCATTAAGGATGTCCTTTCTCTTAAGTTTTCTTTCTGTTTTGTTTAATTTCATTCTACCATTAAAAAAATCAACCAAAAATAAAAATAGGTGCAAAGTTTAGTGTTACAAAAATTTATGTTTTTTTTATTTTGGAAAATATAAAGAATTGGTATTTTTTACGTGGATGTGGGTTGTGTTGAAGGTATTGGACTTGTATAATAAACTTCTAAAAAGAAAAAAAAAACGAATTAAATAATTAAAAAAAAATAAATGCAATAATAATGGTTGCAATTATGTATTGAGTCATCCCCAGCTGCTGCTTTCCATTGTCAACTATGAGTAGCTCACTTCTATATTCCAATTCCAAACTTGTGACCCATTATAATAAGTTTAGCTCATTTAACTTTTTTTATACTTTATTATTTGGTGTTCTATAAATAATATATGTATATTTTAATGCTCTAATTCACAATTTCATTTAAATTGAATAGAATAGTAACATGACATTAAAAAAATTTCAATCCATCTTTCTTTTCTCATCCATGAGGTTTGGGAAATTAATAGATCTCTAAAGTTTTTAAAGATAAATCGAAGCCTTACCACACTCGATATTTGAATATTAAAATCTAATAAAATTTGGAAGAGTGTCAATTTTCAAGGAAAATCAAAGATTTGTTTTCTTTAAATCTAAGCATCAAATTAGAGATTATGTTATTTTATTAGAGATTGTTATGATTCAAATTCAATAAATTTATATTAATTCCACTATTTTGTTTATTTGAAATGTTGAATGAATAGTCCTTGTAATTAACTTATTTTTAGTTGACTTTATAAACCAAATTATTTAATCTTCCTTCTTAAAAGAGATTAAAACCATCTCACGTTTGTACTTTTATTTAGTCAAAGTTAGGGAGCTGATTTAAATTATTATTTGATGATATTTGTATATTAACAATTTACAGGAATGAATTATTCAAAATGTAGACAAATTGCTTCATCTACGAATAGTTGTTTGGTATGAAGAAATGGGCTAAGAAGAATGGGTTTACGAAGCCCATTCCAAAAACAATAATATCACCAGCCCCCGTACTAATTATTAATTAAACTAACCCCCCACAAATTTTCATTTTTGCCCTCGAGGACAGATTCCTAGTAACAATGATATTGGTAAACTCAAACCAACATCTTTTTGTCCTTCTACTCGAAAAATATTATTGATGATTTTAACTATCGAACGAGGTTTAAGTTAACAAAATGTTAGAAGTTAGAATCTTTCACTCCCATATGTCGAACTAAAAAAAAAAAATTAAATCATAAAAAAAAGTTTTAAGTTACCAAGTTAATATTTAGTAGATATTAAATAAATTTATAAATGTAATTAAAATTTTGGTTAAAATCACTTTTGATCCTGAACTTTCATTGAAGTAACAATTTAGTTCCTAAATTTTGATTTGTAACAATTTAGTCATTGTACTTTCAATTTTATAACAATTTAGTCCATGAACTTTAGTATATAACAATTTAGTCTTTGTACTTTAAAATTTATAACAGTTTAGTCTCTATTGTGAAAATTATTGTTAAGATTCAATTGAATTTCTTACATAGGTAGATCAATAAACTAATTATGGACTGAATATGTTTACAAGCTACACAGTCTAAATTGTTAAATATAGAAATCAACATTTAATTTTGATGGAATTTTTTACGGTAGGAATTAAATTGTTATAAATTTGAAAGTATAGGGACTAAATTGTTACATACTAAATTTTAGTGACTAAATTGTTACAAAATTGAAAGTACAAGGACTAAATCGTTAACAATCAAAATTCATAGACTAAATTTTTACCACCATGAAAGTCCAGGGACCAAAAGTGATTTTTAACCTAAATTTTTGAAAATGCATATATTAAATTTAGAAATTAGTTATAAAAACATTTAGGTATGATGTAATCATCATTAATGAGAGTGATTATCTCCAAATAAATAAATAAATAAATAATGAGGTAATCTATAGTCACACGTGAAAGGCATTAATAATAGAGCAGTAATATATGTGCACATGCATACTTGATACGCGCACCAACATTTTCCTCCACATTTCCCACCATATTAAAATTGGCTTTTCCCCTAATAATCTAATATTGCATGATTAATAATTTGAACGGTACAAATTAATATTGAAATTGATCTTTCTAGGTTAACCATAGTTCAATGGCTAAACTATTTTGATCTTTGACTTTTTAAATATCTAATTTTAATTTTTTTAATTTTCGATAATATGACGTGGAGATCTTTTAGGTAAATAGATAATACCCTTTAAATATATTAAGCACCAAGAACTCAATTACAAAATTTGATCCCTCTCAAGAATGAGGGAAAGAATGTCCTATGAAAAATCATCTTTTCATACCAAAGAACACCCAGAAGAAGATGCCGAAGCCGCTAGCTCTTGGGCAACTTTGTTGTCCTCTATAGGGATATTACAAAAAAGAATAGAGTGGATACTCTTAGCAAGCATAAGAATATCATCAACAAATGTAAAGACAGCTCATTGAGCTAACCACATTTTCCTGTTATACGTGGCTGCAAATGAAGGAAGCTCCAGTATACGTGGCTGTTTTTATTTTCCTGTTTTATTTTCTGTTTTGCTGTATTCAGTTTTAAGTAAACTGTTTTTTAGTTTTATTAGAAGTTATTTTTAGTTTCTTCTATCGTGGGTTAGTGGGTTAGTGGCTCCTCTTCAGTTGTAACCACATCCCTCTTTAAACCACCAAACGGTTGTACTTCTGGGGTATTTAAGTCCCTCCAATGAATAAAATAATTAAGGCTTTCCCTACAGTTCTTCATCCTTTTCTCTGATTTACTGTTCTGTAAAATCAAACTTGGTATCGGAGCATAGGCTCTTTCTCAATCCAACCTTTTGTTTTAACAATGGAGACTGAGAGAACTGAAGGTTCAACCACCAATCCTCAAGTGACAGTGACCCAAACCACTGCTCTGCCTGCAACATCAAATGCTTATGTTTTGAACTCCTCTTTTGGGCATCCACTAAGTACTGTGCTGACAGTAAAATTGGATGATAAAAACTACTCGCTTTGGCGTAGCATGGTGTTGGCTGTCCTTAAAGGCCAAAAAGTTGATGGCTTTGTGTTAGGCACAAAACCAAAACCATCTGAATTCATTATTTATGCTGATCAAGTTGGGAGTTCTGAGTTGACATCAAATCAAGCTTATGAAGAATGGGCTGCGGTTGACCAAGCACTTCTCGCGTGGCTACTCGGTTCCATGAGTCCTTCAATTGCTTGTGATGTGATGGACTTCAAAACCTCAAGAGAGGTTTGGAAAGCATTAGAAGACCTGTACAGTGCATCAAGCAAAGCAAGGATCAATCAATTGAGGAATGTGTTACAAAATACGAAGAAAGGATCGATGAGAATGTCTGAATATCTAGGCTACATGAAGCAAACCTTAGAGAATCTGAAACTTGCAGGTGAAACTGTTACTCTAAGTTATCTAATCTCATGTGTCTTAGCAGGTCTGGAAATGGAGTATTTGCCCATAGTTTGCTCCATAGAAGGGAAAGAAAATATCACTTGGCAGGAAGTCTATTCCACACTCTTAACTTTTGAGAACACATTAGTGCGGCTGAATGTTGTTAGCCCTGGAGAAGCAAGTGCTCATTTTGCTTCAAATAGACCAAATGCACCTGGAAGCAGTCAGAATATGACAAATCAGAATAGAAATTATGGCAAAATCAACAAAGCAAGTGAAAGAGGTAGAGGCCGTGCAAAATACTCACCATACAGAGGTAATGCATCTAAGCCCACTTGTCAAATCTGTGGTAAATATGGGCATGGGGCCGGTGTTTGTTATAATAGGTTTGACAAAGAGTACAACAACAAAGGAGGAAATAATCCAAATCAAGCTTATGTTGCATCACCTGAGGTAGTAGCTGACCCAACTTGGCTGGCTGACAGTGGGGCTACTAGTCACATAACAGCAGATCTAAGCAATCTAAATATCAAGTCTGAATACAGTGGTAAGAACTCTTTAACAGTTGGAAATGGTCAAAAATTGAAAGTATCACATGTTGGACACAAGTCTTTTTCAGTTCCTTCCCAGTCAAAAGATATATCTCTTAGTAATATTCTTCATGTTCCTAAGATTACTAGAAATCTTTTAAGTATTGCAAGACTTACCGCTGATAACAATTTTTTTGTTGAATTTCACTCACATAACTGTTTTGTGAAGGACAAATCAACAAGGAAAGTGGTATTGGAGGGGAGGCTTGAAGATGGTCTCTACGTGCTGAATCTACCACAAAGTTCAAGCTCAAAAAGTCAGTCTACAAGTCAGAAAAGCAGTTCTAGTTTTCTTTCTTTGAATTCCAATGTTTCTGTTGATAGATCTAGTTTCAATTCCTGTTTTTCTATTTCCAGTTCTCAAGTTGCAAACACTAAAGTTAGTCATGGTGTAGTGTCTAGAGACACTTGGCACCAAAGGTTAGGACACCCTTCTGAAAAAGTCTTATCTTTTGTATTCCAGAACAACAAGTTAAAAAGTTCTAGTAATATATCAAGCTTTTGTGACTCTTGTCAATATGGTAAATCTCATAAGTTATCATTCAAAAATTCAACTTCATTGACTACTCAACCTCTTGAGCTTGTTTATTGTGACTTATGGGGACCATCTCCTATAATGTCAACCTCTGGATATAGGTTCTATATTAGCTTTGTAGATGACTTCTCTCGGTTAACACATATTATGCCTTTAAAAAACAAAGCTGAAGCATTGTCCATGTTTGTGCAATACAAGAATCTAGTTGAGAATAAGTTTGAAAAGAGAATTAAAACTTTTCAAAGTGATCGGGGAGGAGAATTTAGACCATTTTCTAATTATTTAAAAGGACAAGGAATACATTTTAGACATCCATGTCCTCATACAAGTGAACAAAATGGGATAGTTGAGAGGAAACATAGACATATTGTAGAAATGGGATTAACTTTACTTGCTCAAGCTTCTATGCCACTTAGATTTTGGTGGGATGCTTTCAGTTCAGCAGTTTTTCTTATAAATCAACTTCCCACTTCTGTTCTTAACAATATTTCACCACTAGAACGAGCCTTTAAACAAAAACCAAATTATTCTTTGCTGAGAGTTTTTGGAAGTGCTTGTTTTCCTTGCTTGAGACCCTATCAATCACATAAATTTCAATATCATAGTACAAAATGTGTCTTCTTAGGGTATAGCGACTCTCATAAGGGTTATAAATGTCTAAGCTCTAGTGGAAGAATCTATATCTCAAGGCATGTAGTTTTCAATGAGAAAGAATTCCCATTTCAAAATGGTTTTCTAACAAATTCTCCTCAGAAGCAACTCTCACAGGAAACTATAATTTCATGGTTCAATTTTCCTTCTCAATCAAACAATTCAAACATCTCTACTTTGTCAGTTCCTAGTTCTAGTCCACAAAATGTTTCTCCTGAGTTAATAGTAAATGACACAGAACAAAGAATGGAAGAAGGTCTGAACATTCCAACAGAAACTGTTGATCCTAATCCTATTCCTAATCCTGTCTTTCAGAATCAAACATCTCAGTCTTCAAACCAATCCTTAAGGCCTGTTGTGTCATCTCATCCTATGCAAACAAGATCAAAAAGTGGAATTTTTAAACCAAAATTCCAGAATTACTTGACTTATTCCTCATGTGATACTAATGACATATATAATTTTCAAGAACCAAAATCAACAAAAGAAGCCTTATTATCTACTAAATGGAAGGAAGCTATGAAGGTAGAGATGGATGCTTTAATGAAGAATAGAACTTGGGATCTTGTCCCATATTCAAACAATCACAATTTGGTTGGTTGTAGATGGGTTTTTAAACTTAAAAAGAACTCAGATGGAAGCATTCAAAAGTACAAGGCAAGACTAGTTGCCAAAGGCTTTCATCAAACACCAGGAGTAGATTTCAAAGAAACTTTCAGCCCTGTTGTAAAGTCATCAACAATTCGTGTATTGTTAACTTTGGCAGTGAATAAAGACTGGAAAATTAGGCAATTAGACATTAACAATGCCTTTTTGAATGGTAAACTGGAGGAGGATGTGTTTATGAGTCAACCAGAAGGTTTCATTGATGATAGCAAACCAGCATATGTGTGTAAATTACATAAAGCACTGTATGGATTGAAACAAGCCCCCAGAGCATGGTATGACAGATTAAGAAGTGTTTTGCTTAGCTGGAATTGCAAAAACTCACAGGCAGACAACTCTTTATTCTTCTACAATACAGGTAAATCGGCCATTTTCATTTTAGTATATGTTAATGACATTCTTATCACAGGAAATGATGAGGACAAATTGAAGGCCTTGTTAAAAGGTTGAACAAAGAATTTGCATTGAAAGATTTAGGAGAGCTGTCCTATTTTTTGGGAATTCAAGTTGATCGAGATTCAAGTGGGATTATCTTAATCAGACAAAATATGTTGTTGATCTTTTGGAAAGGTTAGAACTAACTCATATAAAGGAGTGTCCTACACCTGCTGTAACAGGTAGACATCTAACTGCTAGTGAAGGAGATCTTATGCAGAATCCAACAATTTACAGAAGTGCTATAGGTGCTTTGCAATATGTGACTCATACCAGGCCAGAAATTTCATATATCATCAATAAATTAAGCCAATTTCTTCAGCAACCAACAAGCATACACTGGCAGGCAGTTAAAAGAGTTCTCAGATATTTAAAAGGAACACTTACTTATGGATTACATATTCCTAAGTCTGATAATCTTCAAATTACAGCATTTTCAGATGCAGATTGGGGTTGTTCTCTTGATGATCGACGTTCCATTGCTGCTCATTGTGTTTTTATTGGCGATTCTCTTGTGTCTTGGTCCTCAAAGAAACAACATGTAGTGGCAAGATCAAGCACTGAGTCAGAATACAGATCTCTGGCACATACAGCAGCTGAGATAAGTTGGATTCAAGCTTTACTTGCTGAAATTCAATGTCCAACCACTTCACCTCCCATAGTTTGGTGTGATAACATCAGTACTCTTTCTCTTGCTGCGAACCCAGTATTCCACGCTCGCTGCAAGCATTTCGAGCTTGATCTTCATTTTGTGCGTGATAAAGTTCTTGCTAAACAGCTCGATGTTCGGTATGTTCCCACTGATCATCAACTTGCAGATGGTTTAACAAAGCCACTCCCTGGTTTGAAATTTTGTGAGCTGCGATCCAAGCTCAACGTTGTTCCACCACCGTTCAGCTTGCGGGGGACTGTAAAGACAGCTCATTGAGCTAACCACATTTTCCTGTTATACGTGGCTGCAAATGAAGGAAGCTCCAGTATACGTGGCTGTTTTTACTTTCCTGTTTTATTTTCTGTTTTGCTGTATTCAGTTTTAAGTAAACTGTTTTTTAGTTTTATTAGAAGTTATTTTTAGTATCTTCTATCGTGGGTTAGTGGGTTAGTGGCTCCTCTTCAGTTGTAACCACATCCCTCTTTAAACCACCAAACGGTTGTACTTCTGGGGTATTTAAGTCCCTCCAATGAATAAAATAATTAAGGCTTTCCCTACAGTTCTTCATCCTTTTCTCTGATTTACTGTTCTGTAAAATCAAACTACAAAAAATGATGTTTTAGACAAGTCAATATCTAAACCATTTAAAAGGATGGCAACCTCCATTGAATCTATTTCCACGATCAAAGGCGGCAACTCCTCCTTTCTCCACGAAATGACTTCCTTCCGTCCAAGATTACTAAGGCTTCAAAAGTTTTGATCGTTCAATTATGAGCTATATATTTGCAACCTCCAATCAACGACTGTATGGTCCTGTCTCTAATGATCCATCCCACTCCTCCTCGTTTCGGCTTATTAGACCACATTGTTGATACGAATGAACACTTCATCCCACAGTAGAAACATTGGATCGTCTTTGATATTACTTAGAATTAAACAAAAACTAAGGTTAAGCAATAAATACTTTTGTATATTATGGAGATATTTATGTCAGGTCTTTAATCTTCTTGCTCAAACTCCAACGAGATTGAAACTCCAATTCTATAAAGCCTACTTACTTTGACTCGAACACAAAATCAATGCTTGTGGAAGCCTCTTGAAAGAAAATCTACAATGGATTTGAGAGGAATAGATATAGAAAGAATTCTCTAATTCTCATGTGTGTTATCCTAATGTCCAACCCAAAAATCCTATTTATAGAGACTAATGGTAAATATTTGCTATAATTAAAATATTATATTTTAATATATAATATATTAAAATATATCTTATACTTATTTGAATCTCATTCAAATCGACAGTATTTATGTATTTGAATCTTATTCAAATTTTACAAATATATTTTATTTAATGTATTTAATATACATTAATTATTTTTAATATTTAATATATCAAATACAATAAATATATTTTTCTCTTTTATATTTAATATATCTAATATATTAAATATTAATTTGAACATTTCATTGTTTGAGGGCGTTCCCCCGAAACCTAAGTTATTTGTAAATCAATTTATTGATATCAGTTTATTGATTGGGCCTATTATGTATTAGGGTTTAAGAGAGTGCCATATATACATATTCTAAACTCTTATCTAATTGCTCTTTGTATTTTGTACTCAGTTTCTCCTTAAGATAATAAAATTATCTCTCCCTCTGTCAATGGACGTAGGCTATTAGTTATTATTTATTAACAAAGAAAATATTAATTTTGAAAAAATATATATGTGTGTGTGTGACTGACTGAACTTAAAAAAAAAAGATATGGTACGACATGTCGTCGAAAGGGGGACAAACGAAATCCCCCCCCCCCCCCACAACGACATGTCGAGCCCCTCGACATGCTCAAATTTCGCTCGACATTTAATACACTGCCAATAAGTTCGTGAATTTTTAAAAGTGTTCAATAAATAAAAAATTTATTAGGCACAAAATTGAAATAAAAAATTTATTAGATATAAAACAAAAAATTTTAAGGCCCCGTTTGATAACCATTTGGTTTTTGGGTTTTAGTTTTTGAAAATTGTGCTTGTTTTCTCACAATTTCTCTACAATAGCTTTCATCTTCTCTACAATGATTTTCATATTTCTTAAGAAAATACTTGAATATAGCCAAATTCCAAAAACAAAAACAAATTTTTGAAAACTACTTTTTTTAGTTTTCAAAACTTGGCCTTATTCTTGAAAACACATCTAAAAAGTAGATAAGAAAACATGAAAAATTATAAGTGGAAGTAGTATTTATAGGCTTAATTTTCAAAAACTAAAAATAAAAAATCAAATGATTATCAAACGGGGCCTTAAGATTTAAAATTGAAACTTTGAGACGTGTTAAGCTATTTTTAAAATTTGATTGAAACTAAACATAGTTTAAGGTTGGGATGTTTCAATTCCAATCTCAATCAACAAACGCCCTTTCTTCCCACTTTCCCACTGCAGAAAAATGCAATCAAAATCTTCTATTGGTAGATCAGATCAATGTAAAACAAGAAGGTTGCAGAGTTTCAGACGGAAACAAAAACCCTAAAAAAGAGAAGAGTTTAACAAGCAATGCCAGAGTATCAATTCATCGACAGGACAACGATGGCCGAAAAGGAAGAAGAAGAAAGAAGATAAGATTACAGACCTAACTCTCAATTCACCATCAAAAAATCAACCCCAATTTTCGACTTCATCGAAACATCCAGCAGTTCAGTGTGTCTTTTCGAAATCCCGTTCCCAAAATCAATGGCTCAGAATCCCTTCCTTATCTCCATGGCGATTAAGCTCCACATAAACCCTAGCCCTAACTCTTCCTCTTCCAATTAACCCTGTTTCTTTCTCTCTATCTCTGTTCGTCTTCCATGGATACTTTAACAACCTCTGTTTCAACCCTCAGAGTTCCATCAACTGTAACTTCATCCCGCGAGCTTCTTCACCTCAAGAATCACACTGCTCATCTTCCTCATCGCTCCCCTTCTCGCAGATCCAACTCAATCTCAAAACCCCCAAATTTTCTCTCTACGCACAAAACCCTAAATCCGCTCCCATATCCCCCTTCCTCCTCCGCCTCCCCACGCCGTTCCTCTTCGCCGGTTCTCCACCGCCGTCCCGCCGCTGGATACGCCGCGGCACTCGTCGACGCATCGCAATCCACCGGTTCGATTCACTCGGTGGCAAAGGACGTCGGGAGATTCTCGAAGTTACTGAGGACGAAGCGAATCGGAGGGATTTTGAACGACCCGTTCGTAGGGGAGGAGGAGAAAGGGCGATTGGTGAGGGAACTTGCAGGGAAGGGAGGGTTTGAGAAGCAGGTGGTGAAGTTGACGAAGATGTTGATTGAGAAGAAGAGATTGGGGATTTTGAAAGAGGCGTTGAGCGAATTCGAGAGGATTTATGATGAACTTTGTGGAACTGAAGTGGTTTTGGTTTCTTCGAGTAGGAAGATGGAGGAAGAGGAATTGTTTGGGATTGCGAAGAATGTGCAGAGGCTTAGTGGGGCTGTGAAAGTGAAGGTTAGAAGCTTCATTCATGGCGGATTCATGATGTAGATGAAGTTATCTGGCTACGAAGATTGTAATTCATGAACAATTGCAAAAGCTTTCACAACGTTGCTGTGTTGTTGAAATTTCCATGGGTTCAATCAAAGTTCTTAGGCATAATCATAAAATCACACTATAGAGAAAATCAATTTTAGAAATTAAAATTTAGGTTGAATTATCATTTTGACTAGTTTTGTGACATGAGCTTAAGTTTCAACTTAGTATCCATAATTCTTAAGAGGCTTTTTGGGACGTCAGTTATAATAGTATGGATTATAATAAGTTGTGAAGTATTTTGTAGTCCAAACACAGATTATTATAACTTAGAATAAATAACTTTGCATCTTAAATATATAACTTTAGTCTATTATAATCTACAATATATAACTCTAGTCTATTATAACCTACAGATTATTATAACCTACTTAACTCTATCTGTAACTTAGTTAAATCTGTCAACCTAACCACTAGTTAAGGCATATGCCAACCTAACCGAACTGTTAAGGTGTTCTTACTTCTATACGTTGAACTCAAGAAAAAAAAGGTTAAATCTAGTAAATATTTTATGAATTTAAGCTTGTGCTTCAAACTTCTAATCTCTAAAATTTACTTGAATTTAAAATGTCAATTCCAGGCTAGTTCAACAACTTGATATAGTAAATCAAAAAGCAAGAAGTTGGAGCAGGTTAAATATATTTAACATTTTCTAAAAGTGATAATTTGACACAAAACATAGGTAAAGCAAAATCGTCCTTAAAATTTTAAAGGGCGTTTGGAGCACCGTTTCAGAATCAGAACCCTAGAAGGTTTGTTCTAAGAGATTTGAATGTCTGGAAATTAGTAAACAGTGTTTAGAGTGCAGTGTTATGAAGTCTGGGAATAAAAAAACAGTGTTTTGAGTGCACTGTTCAAAACTATGAGGTTGTCTTTCAAATCCATTAGGTTCTGAACACAGTGGTCCAAACAACGTCTTGGGTTTGGATTCCAAAACCATCCAAACACAACACGTTGCTCCAAACACCCCCTTAAAGTTTTATGTATTTAATATAGAAATTAGAATGGTGGTCTCTTTGGAACCCAATAGAAAATAGTTGTGTGTATTTATTTTCAATTGTTTTAATTATTATTATTATTTTTAGATCATTTTTTTAAAAGTATTATTATTATTTTTGGTCTGAAAAAAAATATTATTATTGAGATACTTTTCGATTGTTTTTAAAACTATAGTAAAAGAATAATTACTATAAATATAAAATGGTATTATCCACATAGAAATCTCTATTCACAAATCCGCATTAAGAAGCCGAATACGTAAACTGGCCCAAAAGCAAAACCAGCCCAGAATGCTCCCTTGTTTAGTCGTTCCCAAAGACGAAATTTTCTTAAACACAGCGTTTACAATTTTATTTGCTTGCTCTAATATTAACGAATATCCATTTTGTTTGAATGCCGGCCCGACCAGAGAGTTGGTAAATTTTGAACTTTCCGTCTTCAAGTTCCGGCCACTGCATTAACAAGGTAATTGCAGAATTGTTATGAACCAATTGAAGCAGATTCATGCTTACGGCCTCAGGAACGGCGTAGATTACAGCAAATTCCTCATCGAAAAACTCCTGCAAATCCCAAATCTTCCTTATGCCTGCACCCTGTTCGACCTTATTCCTAAGCCCTCTGTTTTTCTCTACAACAAGTTCATTCAAGCATTTTCTTCTACCGGTCACCACCACCGATGCTGGTTGCTTTACTACCAAATGTGCCTTCAGGGCTGCTCTCCAAACGAGCATTCATTTACCTTCCTCTTTGCCGCATGCGCTTCGATTTTGAATGCTCACCCTGGTCAGATGCTTCATTCCCATTTCTGTAAGTCGGGATTTGCCTCTGATGTATTTGCTTTGACGGCGTTGTTAGACATGTATGCGAAGTTGGGAATGTTGAGGTCTGCACGCCAACTGTTTGATGAAATGCCTGTTCGAGATATACCCACTTGGAACTCGATGATTGCTGGTTATGCAAGGTCCGGGGACATGGGGGCAGCGATAGAATTGTTTGACAGAATGCCTATGAGAAGTGTGGTTTCGTGGACAGCATTGATATCTGGGTTTGCTCAGAATGGGAAGTATGCGAAGTCCTTGGAGATGTTTTTGAGATTGGAAAATGAGAAAGGCATTAAACCAAATGAGGTGACCATTGCAAGTGTTCTTCCTGCCTGTGCTCAGCTTGGGGCCTTGGATATTGGGAGGAGGATTGAAGCATATGCACGAAAGAATGGCTTCTTCAAAAACTTGTATGTCAGCAATGCGATATTGGAAGTGCATGCTAGGTGCGGTAATATTGAGGAAGCTAGGCTAGTTTTTGATGAGATTGGAAGAAAAATAAACTTGTGCTCGTGGAATACCATGATAATGGGATTGGCTGTGCATGGAAGATGCAGTGCTGCTCTTCAGCTTTATGACCAAATGTTGGTGAGCCTTCTGTATCCTTGTTTCTTTGTTTTGTTTGGACTTTTAGTTTTTAAGTCACCAATAAACTTAGGAGTTTAAGTGGGTAGATTATGATATAGTTAATCTTTTTATGCACGTTCTGGATGCCCTTTTCATTTGGATGCTTGGAAATTAGTAAATAACTTAACAATGTGGAAGAAATGACATTATAGAAGTTCAAATGGAGGACCTCCTACTATGATACCATGTTTTGAGGTGGGGGGTGGAGATTCGAACTTTTGATTTTTAGGTCGATGGTATATACCTTAACCAATTGAACTGTGCTCACATTGGCTATTTGATACCATGTTAAACTACTGCAAAATCTAAATGTTGAAAGTGATATGTTAGGGTATATTTAATCTTTTATACATGTTCTTAACAACTAGTTGTGTTATTGAATCGGTCATGTACCAGATACAAAGAACGAGACCCGATGATGTGACGTTTGTAGGGCTTCTCTTGGCTTGCACTCACGGGGGCATGGTTGCGAAAGGTCGACAACTCTTTGAATCAATGGAGAGTGAGTTTCAAATTGCTCCCAAATTAGAGCACTATGGCTGCTTGGTTGATCTATTAGGCAGGGCCGGAGAGCTACAAGAAGCTTATAGTCTCATTCGAAGCATGCCAATGGCTCCTGATTCTGTAATATGGGGAGCTCTTCTAGGAGCTTGCAGCTTCCATGGCAATGTTGAATTGGCTGAAGTAGCAGCTGAGTCTCTCTTCAAGCTTGAGCCGTGTAACCCTGGAAATTATGTCATTCTCTCTAACATTTATGCGTCGGCTGGCGATTGGTCTGGAGTTGCAAGGCTGAGGAAGATGATGAAAGGGGGACATATTACAAAGAGAGCAGGGTATAGTTGCATTGAAGTGGGAGATGGGATTCATGAGTTCATTGTAGAAGATAGATCGCATCTGAAGAGTGATGAAATCTATGCTTTACTTCATGAAATTTATGCCATTACTAAACTTCATAAGCCTGTACCTCATAATCAAAATGAAGATGATGAACTACTTTATTCTTCATATATCTGAATGTATTTGCTTATTGTACATACTATTTAATGAATTAGTCCTATTTAGTCACATTATTACTTATTTTATTATTTTATTTTTGGAGTCGTGCGGATTCAAGAATTAATGACTGTGACAAAAATTTATTGGCAAAGTGTATGTTATGGTTCATGATGTTTGGGTGTTGTTTCAATTTGATCCCTAATCTTTTAAAAATTTCGTGTATTAATGTTTTAATTGAACTTTTATAATAGAAGATATTGAAGGATGATGATGGGAAAAACAATTTGACATTGTTGTCATTCTTTCTATAAATTTTAAAAATATATTCTAAAAGTACATCAACCAAAAAGGGGGTGTGACTCAAAGAACCAAGGCTAAAATGGTATTTTTACCACATAGCTTCGCTAAATGAACTCATAATTGGGCCTTCTTCCACTTGAGGCCCAATCCAACCCTTTTGGCAGTCTTACGGTGCAATCTCGTTTGATGAAAGTCTTCTATAAAAAGTCAGATAATCGGACGGTCTGAAAAGATATACAGTAAAAACACTAGGGCTTTCTTTTCTATTTAAAATGAACTAAATTGGTCACCATTTTTTGTCTTAAAAAAGACACAGGCTTTCTCTTCCGTCCTAGGGTTTTTCTACTGTTCGAATCCAAGAATCTGCAAGGTTTGTTATCTTTAATCCTTTGATCCATGCTATTCTAAGTTTCTTTCATACGCTAGTTGATCGTTTTATTTCTGGTTTCTGGCAAACCCTAAAAGTAAGTTCTTCGTTTACGCATTCCTTTGTCATCTCTAATCCCATTGATCTCTTCTAGTTTGACTGGAAAAAGAATAGATAGCACCATGTTGGTGAAGTTGTTTACTAGTTTCTTTTTAGGGACTCGCCATTTGTTTAATCTTGGAACTTATTGGCTTCGCTTTGTTTGGGTTGAATGTTTTCTTCAGCGCGATTGACAGTAGCAACGATGAGGCCGATATTTGTCGGGAACTTTGGGTATGACACCCGGCAATCTGAGCTGGAGCGGTTGTTCGCCAAATATGGGAGAGTTGAAAGGATCGACATGAAATCTGGTACTGCAATTTCTTTGTAATAGCATGCAATCCCATTTTTAACGAAGATGAGTTGGTCGTAACTCCTGCAGATTTTATTGTACAAAGGATCCATTTTTGTGGTCAACTTCAAACTAATTGCTAATACTGAATATTTCTCTTGAGACTACTTATATATATGAGTGGGCTGTAGTGCTTACTTAAAATTTTTGTTTCTGTTCATTGTGAACTGTAAATTTTCTTGCCTAGTTTTGACATGCAATATAGATGTATAGATAAGATTGTGTTCAACTTGGTTTAGTACATGTGCATTGGATGTTGCCTTTAGATTATGGGGGTATATTTTAATTAAATGCTGCAATATTCCCAGTGAACAATCCTCCTTTTGTAGTGTGTCGAGTTGGGTACGCTCACAAGTACCCGTATGATTCATGGATGGCTTTTTGTTATAGGTTTTACTAAGTGTTGTCAAATATAATTCCTATTTTTAAGCTTCCTAGTTGGTGATCATTTTTTTTGTTACTTGTGGACTTTTCTGCTTCGATTTCATCATTCGAAATCATCTTAACTACTCTGGATATGAGTTTAAATTGATTTTTGTCTTCTGAAATTTCCTTGGCCCTCACCCACCTTGCCTGACATCCTTAATCCTACAAAATTATATTTCCATAATGATTTTAGACATTTTTGGTATACTGGTTTATTGAATTATGGTATTTTAGTGCGAGGCTGCTCCACTGGTACTAATACTAGGTATAAAAGTGATGTCAAATTTTTATCAATAATACAAAAAGTTGATGTTTCTTTAATTATAAAACCCAGTTCAGTGACATGGATGCATAGCTATTATGCTATGATAATATCCGATGGTCCATTTTTATGATGAAAACTTGATGCCAGGCACAGATTTACTATTTTATGGGGAAAACCTCCATATAAGATGTTTCTTTTGACGCAGGAATTTCTACTAAGGAAAATGAGCCAAGCTCCTATCTGGGCTCTCCACCATCTGTGCATAAAAATTAATTTGGAAGGAAACTTCCTGCTTGCCTGCTTAGCTTCATCTTCAGATATCATCATCCTGATTTTTCTTCAATCAATCATTCGTCATTCATCTACCTCATCACTTAAGTTGCAATACACCAGAATCGTCTTAATGGATTGATCTTTATCTCATGCCTCATCAATTAAGTTGCAATTCACCAGAATCGTCTTAATGGATTGATCTTTATCTCATGCCTCATCAATTAAGTTGCAATTCACCAGAATCGTCTTAATGGATTGATCTTTATCTCATGCCTCATCAATTAAGTTGCAATTCACCAGAATCGTCTTAATGGATTGATCTATACCTCATGCCTTGCCTACCTATCACCACTGATCATAGGACATCACTGAAATCTGGTCATGCCTTCCATATGATAATAGTGGCTGAATGAAATCTGTCTTGCCATGCCTTCCATTTCTGAACTCGTGGTGTATGAAAGGTGAAGCATGGTTGAAATTTTGGATTAAAACCTTTAGTATGCAACCATTTTAGTTCATCATGCAACGTCTCTACCGCTATATGTGCATCAGTCCTCCCGTATTTGCAGGTGTTGTATTTCTTATAGTTTATCCCAGGGAAAGAAATGATGAGGCTGAGTGACAATACCTGCTAAATAGATAATGCTTCAACATCTTACCAAGTTTATATATCTAATAGTTCTATTTTGCAGGTTTTGCTTTTGTTTACTTTGAAGATGAGAGGGATGCTGAAGATGCCATTCGTGGCCTTGATAACATGCCATTTGGTTATGATAGACGCAGATTGTCTGTGGAATGGGCTAGGGTAGACCTCTTCCCCCTCCCTCCCTGCCCCGTTTTTTAGGTCTATGCATCTTAGAAGCTGGTTTATTTCATGTTCTGAAGATGTTTCTTTCTTTTCATATATGCCAATCAATAGGTGATATTAACTTTAGCTTTTTGTTTGGTTGGGTTAGGGTGAACGAGGTCGTCATCGTGATGGATCCAAGTCGATGGCAAATCAGAGGCCAACCAAAACCTTGTTTGTGATCAATTTTGACCCTATTCGTACTAGAGTTCGTGATATTGAAAGACACTTTGAACCTTATGGAAAGGTCCTCAACGTTCGCATAAGAAGGAACTTTGCATTTGTACAATTTGAGACGCAGGAGGATGCAACCAAAGCCCTTGAGTGTACCCACATGAGGTAAGTAGAGTTTTGAGTCTTCCACATGCTTGCTCCTTTTCATCTGGTGTATTTATTTTCTTTACTCTCTTATGGACGGGGAGAGGGGTGTTATTGGCTTTGTAATTTTGCAGCAAAATATTAGACAGGGTTGTGTCAGTTGAATATGCTTTGAGGGATGATGGGGAGAGGGGTGACCCTTATGATGATAGCCCTCGAAGAGCAGCTTATGGGCGGCCTGGGGATAGTCCTTATCGGAGGTCGCCTAGTCCTGTGTTTCGCCGTCGACCAAGTCCTGACTATGGACGAGCTCGCAGCCCTGCTTATGACAGGTATAATGGTCCGTACGAACGACGCAGGAGTCCTGATTATGGAAGGAATCGAAGCCCTGAATATGGTAGATTTCGCAGGTAATCTTTGTTCTTTGATAGTTGACAACACAGCCTCCATTTGAGTTACACCATATATTCTCTTCTAGCTTGTTGTAATTCAATGAGCTAACGACCACCCTTTTTCTCATGTCTTTGCTGACAGTCGTTCACCCCCCATTCAAAGGTCGAGAACCTGAAGGAAATCTTATTTTGAATTTTTAGTTACATTCTTAGGTTTAGGTATGTGGAGTGTTTAGAGATAGTGACAAGAAATTCCTGTACAACCCTCGTTATGTGACTGACTGACTATTTGAACTATTGTTGGTAGTTTTGAAAATGATGATGAAACACATTTCTCTGTTTTTAATTAGTGGGGTTTTATACAACGTTGTTCAAGGCTGTCT
The DNA here is from genome assembly GCA_033996785.1 of Trichosanthes truncata. Lineage (NCBI taxonomy): Eukaryota > Viridiplantae > Streptophyta > Magnoliopsida > Cucurbitales > Cucurbitaceae > Trichosanthes > Trichosanthes truncata. The sequence goes on from JAWPNB010000003.1 coordinate 1,176,163, forward strand.
TTGTCTTTACAATTTGTTACTTGGCTACGAGCCAGCACCCTCCCGCCCCGTTGATTCCTGTTGAATTACAATACAACGTCGGAACAGGTTGATCTTGGGAAATTCTCCATCATCATCTTCATTGCAGCAGTGCCCCATCATGTTTTTTCAAGATGGATCTTTTTGTTTGGCCTCTCTCTCTTTCCTACTGATTTCTCTCAATTATTAAAGCGTGAAGGAATTTGATGTTGCCCCTACTTTTAATGCCCCCCTCGAGCTGAGCCAAGAGAGAGAGTTAGCCTGCCTACTTATTAATGCGTTGAATTGAATCTATTTCATGTCCTCAATTTATGATGGTTAAATGGTATTAAGGTTAAATTACAACTTTTAGTTCTTCAACCTTGAACCAAACCTTGAACCAAATTTTAAAAAGTGTTTAATAGATTTTTGAATTTTTATGTGTGTTTATTTAATTCTTGAAATGTTTCATATAATTTTTTAATTTTGTATCTAATAAGTTATTAGAGGTTAAATTTAATTTTATATCTAATCGATTAGTTCATTAGATATAAAATTAAAAGTTAAGGAACTTGCATATAGTTTATTAGACACTTTAGTTTAGGGAGGTTGTGTTTACTTCCTTGTAATGATGATGAAATATGTTGCATATAGTTTATTAGACACTTTAGTTTAGGGAGGTTGTGTTTACTTCCTTGTAATGATGATGAAATATGTTACCCGAAACTCTTTTTATATTAGTAAATGCTACAAAAATTAAAATGTTATTTTTCATTTTTATTTATTCATTCAAACTTTTACTTATAAAATTGAATACTTCAATTAAAATTTAAATAATGTAAGATTTTAAAAGATAAATAGTAATTATCTTAAATTTTACTCATCTAATTTAAATTTCAAGATTTCAATTTGGGTGTAGATTTTTTTTCAAACCACATAATCTTGATATAAAATAAAATCTACATTTGATTTAGTAAGATAATATTATTTATTTTATTTTAAAAGATAATGTTATTTAATCAACCAAACCAAAAACAATAAAATAAAAGAGATCTCATATTGCTCGGTCTCACATTAATCAATAAAAGATGAGACTTTGGCTCGTGTCATTTAGGGTTCTATGGTTTTCTAAAGTTCCCTCATCCAGTTTGAGGGAGTCATAATATCGATCTCGTTTTTCTCGATCCCACATAATAATCAATGAGAGATAAGACCTTGGCGCTCGTGTCGTTTCGAAAGTTTCTTTTATCATCTATTGTTTTCTAAAGTTCCCTCCTCCATTTTGAGGGAGAGTCATATATATATATATATATATATATATATATATTTTGGGTTAAAAAATAGACCATGGGAATGTATTCTTTAATGCCATAACAACAAAATTAAAATTAAAAAAGAAAAAAAAAAACCCTGAATGATAATAAAATGAAGTGGTATAATGAACCTTGAATTGGAGTCCTATACAGAGAAAGCAAAAGAAGAGAGTTTCATGTGAAAATGAAATAAAGAGGAATTTGTAAAAAGGCAGTTAGGAAGTATCATTGGTGATCTTGAACTTCTCCAAAACCACTTTCCCTTCTTTGTACTTCTGTGATTGATCATAAGCCTTAATGTATTTCCAACCCAACATCTCTCCACAATCACAGCAAAACAAATCAGAAACTATGTATTTTCCACTTATTAACATCTTCTCCTGTTCTGCTCCCACTGCTACATTCCTTGCTTCATAGAACAAGAAAGCTCTTCCTTTCATCGACTGCACAAAACACAAACCCATTTCTAATTCCATTCCATTCCTATAAAAACACAATCAACAAAACAAAACATCACCTGAAATCCTTTGCAAATAATGTCATCCTGTCTTGAGATTTGATTGCTGCACTTCTGGCAACTGTACAGGCGTGCCCGGATCAAATCCGCCATTGATGCTCCCTTCAACTTTCCCAAAGACGTTTCTAAAGTTGTTCCTTTTAAACGATGGAATTTGTCAAATCGTGCCGATGATTCAGGGATTTTCTTAACCATTAAATGATAATAATAATATCAGCGAGAGAGAATAAATCATTGATCCATTTTTCAAACTACACTTTTTTCTTTTTTCTTTTTAAAATAAAAAAGGGGTTGATATTCATTATCTTTTCCTTTATTTTAAAAAGCCGTGTTCATATGAAAATTTGTTGCTGCTTTAATTTTTTTTTTTTTTTTTTAAATATGTTTTTTGCTTACTTCTAAATCCAAACTAAACTTCTTGAGAGGGACATTTCAACTTCCGAGAGATATGAGTGGATAAAAGGTTCGCAAGTAGTCCTTTTTTTAAAAAAAAAATAATATTGAAGAAAATGACATTTTGAGAATAAACTGGTCGTCAAATAATACCAATGCATAAATGCCTATGGGCCCTATTATTTATCAAATTGGTTAAATTACAATTTCAGTCCATGAACTTGGTCTTTCAACTTTAAAAAATGACTTTTGCTGCTCATCTGTATAATAGTTCTGGCCTGGCTCCTCACATGGAGTAGATAAAGGTGAAAGGTTGTTCTGGAATCAAAATCAGTATTTAAAGCTCTCAAGTGATGCATTTACTCAATCATTTGATTGATTCAAAAGTAGAAGTTGGGAAACAGAATTGAGTGAAAATCAAGTCCATTTTGATAGAATGTGTTTGCAGAGAGAATTCAACTCCAGAAGTACAAAAAGAATCCATTTTCGGGCAGCGACTTCTAAGAAAACGAGACGCTTCCAGCATAGAGATTCAAAGTTTTACATTATCATTATGTCCCTCTGATGCTTCAAGAGGGAATCACAAAACGAAAAGAAAAACCAACAGGAAATCAGAAAAAATGGTGGTATGTATATGTGCACTCAATGAATCAGTTTCTTCTTTGCAATCCATCTCTTTCTGGCAGCCTCTTGTGCTTCCTCTCTCATTCGAGAAAGCTCTTCTAACAACTGCTGATAATGCATCTCGATAGCATTGATTTCCAACTTGAGTTCGGCATCGGGATCCTTGTCCGCTAAGGATAGCGAAGAACAACTGCTTGTCAAGCTCATCACATTAGATGCTTCACTTGGAGCAGGCAATGACAAGACTGAGTTCTTCACAAAATAATCCATGGGAGTGAAGGTTCCAACATCACTAACATTTCTTTGCAATTTGCCTTCGACATATGATGAACCGTGGAGCTCTAGTTCCGCAATCGACCAGCTGGAGCCTTTCGAGCTTCCATTAATATTGGAACAATCTATCACCTTAGCACTTTTGGTAGAACAATCTTCGACCAATAATAACTCTGATGTAAATGAAGCATGAGCTAAACTGGGAGAAGAAGGACAAGTATCAAAAATATGACTACTGGGAATATCAGCAGCCCAGCCAACTCCATCAGATTGCAGACAATCGTTTTGAGTACAAGTCACTAACCCAGTGGAAATGTCTTGTTCGAGTTCGACCAACCTGTCATCAACCCCAGTTAACATTGAACCCCATGGAGATGCGATGGATGATTTGGTACTTTTAAGGACAGGGGGGCCACCACAAAGACTTAACGCTCCATTTGAGGAATAATCAGACAAGGGCTTCCAACCAGGTATAAGTTTTGATATCAAAAAATCAATAAATTCAGCTATGAAATCCACATCGTGATTTATCAACTCCAATTGCTCAGCCATTTCAGCTGCCACTGATAGTGCAGTATCAGAATCGAGATAAAACGTAAAATGTATATTCCTGACTCGACCTACAAGTGAAAGTGTAGTTCATGTTGATAATGACAAAGGAACAAAAATCAATCACATAGAAGAAGGGAAAAGGTGAGAGTCTCAAAGTTAAGCTTACCATTCGAGTCTGCAATACGCAAGGTTAACGCCACCGAGTTGTCATCATTCTTATTTCCACGTAACCTAAACTCATTGTTCTTGTTCATAGTCTGGAATTCCATGACTGGAAAGCGTGGACTCCCACTATTGCTTCCAGTACAAGTGCTTAAAGAATGTTGTTTATGGTCCATGTCAATATCCATGGAAATTGGCCCACTCTTTGGCAAATTTATTGATTTAGGAACATGGTTAGGTAACCGTAGGGGCTCACGCTTTGATTCCTTTGGGTTCTCAACTTGAAGGAAAGAATCTTTAAGAAGCTCTTTTGCAGACAACCTCTCGTGCGCTGGAACCAAACATTTATTGATGAACTCCATGGTCTGTGGATCACTCACCTTAGCAAGGGAAGCAGGTTTAATACCCTGATTAAGAAGGTCAGTATCGAAATTATGGTCCTTAAAGACAGCTAACAGTTGAGATGACAAGGAAGTGATGATTGTTTCACTTACAGATGTAACTTTCTTATAGATTTGAGCTGGATTTTTACATTCACTATATGGATACTCAAAAGTGACCATCTCCAGCATGCACATCCCAAAAGAATATACATCAACAAGCTCATTGTACTCCTCTTCATAAAGCTCTGGAGCCATGAACTCAGGAGTTCCTTGCGTAAAGAAGGAAGATGTTCAGTACTTTTTCCCTTAGTGTTTTTATTTAGATTAAGACAACAAGTGATACTTTAGTTTGTTACGATACCAATTACACTTTGAGCGGTAGGCTGCTGCAAAACAACTGCTAATCCAAGATCTCCAATTTTAACTTCTCCATGATTTCCATTAATAAAAATATTATCACCTTTCAAATCTCTATGAATAATGGGAGGATTGTGACTGTGAAGATAGACCAAACCTCGAAGAACCTGCCGTGCCCAATTCTTTATGGCCTTCATATCAACATGCTTATGCTTTTTACGGTATCTGGTAGCCAAAAGGCACACAATTAACTAAACATAAAATTAAGTCAAACCACAAAAGACTAAATACGTAACCTCAAAATGAAAACATACTGCCTCAAACTCCCAGAAGTGAAGAGCTCAGTGATCATGTTGACTGTTTTCTTCTTATCATCCACCCAAGAATTGTAGAACTTGATAATATTCTCATGTTTTAATGATTTGAGTAGATGTACTTCGGAGTACAGCTTTTCCAAATCCTCAGGTGACTGCAAGAAACTATCAATCCTAACTTGGTTCCAGGCAACTTCAATTCCATCAACTTCGTCAAATGCCTTGTAGCTGAATAGAGAGGGAAAAGAAATTAGAAACTATTAGAAACCAACAAAAGCATTCTTCATAGACTCTTGATCTTCTCTACTAAAGCGAATACATTCACAAGACATCGAAAACAGTAAAAAGAGGAGAGAGTAATCAAGTCTTAGAACCATACACTGTCTTGAAAGCGCCCCTTCCCAAGATTTCATCGTACTGTTATCCACAGACGAGAGGAAAAAATGAATATATAGGTTTAAATAAATAACTGAAGGAAACAAAAGTGCAAAACCAGAAGCAGACATAACATAACCATTAACGAGTAACCACACAACTTGTCCTCATTGCCAATGAAAGTAAAAGATTTAATAGATAAACTTTGTCTTCAATTTTAATATAACCATTCAAAAATCAAGTTTGGGTTACATTTCTTTTGTCCTGAAGTGAAAGCTTGCATCCCAAGGCACATATTCTACTGTTTTGGAATTGGGAAAAAAGATATTGAATGATCTCGAGACAAATGTATGTGAGTATAGTACACAATGTAGCCGGATATCAAACAATGAGTCAATATAACAGGGGTGAAATAACCACAATGAATTAAAAAACAAGATTCCAAGAATATACCCATGTGCATCAAAATTCAAAAAATATAAATTTGCAACTAGAATTCCTTGTTGCACAACAAGTAAAAAATTCAGCTATCTCAGATAGAAGGAAGCAAATGCCATTGACATATTAAAACAAAGGGTCATATTAAAGCAATAAAATAAATCTCAGGATTCAGTTTTATACCCGAACGTATCGACCGGTTGGATCTTTCTCGGCAGCAGTATCAGGAGACTCCATACTTCCAAATAACCAACTAATTTCAGTCAGCTACGCACTCATTTTCAAAATCATGCCGCTCCAAAAAGAGAAGGATTCAAAGAAAAACAAAAAGGGAAAAGAAAGAAAGACCAGAAAAAATGACCAAATTTTCCAGGAGTCAAATTGTTAGTCTAAGAAATTAGAGCAATCGTCGTCGGTGAACCCAGATCGGAATTCGACAACGACGATGCTCGGAAAACGCTTCGGAGGCAATGTAAAAAGAATCGAATGCCGATTGCAAGCGAAATCGGCATTCCATAACAAAGGGTAATGGCGATGAATCTTTAGAACTAGCAGACCCTGTTTCCATACCATACAAAAATTTCCGTGTCTAAAGCACAACACAGTTCTCGAACACCGTTTTCATCACCAAATTACAAACCCCTCCTAAAAAAAAAAAAAAAAAAACTAAAATGATCGCAGAAGAACAGATAAATTGCTTGCGAATTGAAATGGGAAAAAGTCGAAAAGGAAAATGAAAATCGAATCCCGATTGTGAATAAAGAAGGATGAAAATTTAGCAGAAAGGAGATTGATCTCGATTCTCGTTTTTTGAGTTTAAAAACTTGCGAAATTGAAGGGCAGAACAAACACTTGTTTGGTTGGAAAGAAAGGCAAAATAAACTGTGAATAAAATTACTCCCCAAAATTGAATACGGTTGAATGGAACCATTTTTGGAAAGAAGATGAAGTATCTCCCTTTCCCATGTTCAAATTTCTTTTAAAATATCATTTTGTTATAAATCTTGAAATTAGTCATTCAAACCTAATTTTTAACAAAATTGGTTAAATAATAATAATAGTTTCCATACAATAAAAGATACCATGTGAATATATTTCTAAAATTTTTTTAAAAAAAACTAATAGAGACTAAATATTTTTTGGACAATTTAACAATAAACTTATTGTAGGGACTAATTTTCAAATTTATTGAAAGTATAAGGACTAAAATTGGACATTTGAAAGTACAGAGACTAAAATGGTATTTTAACAAATTTCTTAGTACCTCTCTCTATTTTAACAAATTTCTTAGTACGCTTCGAGTGAGAGATTCAAACCTCTAATCTTTGAAGATATATGTCTTAACTAGTTTAACTATATTTAAGTTAACCATTTTCTAAGGAGTTTGATAATATAAAATATCTTTAAACTATATGGTAAGTTTCAATTATGTCTCTATTATTTCAAAATTTTTAGTTAAATCCTTAGCCTTTAAAATTGTTTAAAGAATACTCTTTCATCAAATTTCCATTAAAAAGAGAATGAAAATATGACGTAGTGAGTTGGATTGTGAGTTGTAAAAATAGAATTACATCTAAGCATAGGTAGTTTCAATTATGGTTATGAACTTTGGGGTGAGTTTCAATTATACTCTATAGTTTAAAAATCTTAACCCTTAAATTTTAAAATAGTTCAAAACAACCCTTATGTTAATTTCCTGGTTAAAATGAAGAAGAAAATCTAACGTGGTGGTGAGCTATAAAAAAAATTGAAGGGTATTAGCCACGTTAAATACTATATAATTTGAACGGAAATAATTTTAAAGGCTATGATAAAATATTGTTCCTTTTCTCACGATCCAAGATTTTGGGAGGAAACAATTTTTTTTAGGTAGTATGCAAACCATAGACAACAGAGTATAAAATGAGTCTCCCTACCTACGATCAATTAACAAAAACTAGGATTGACAAATAAACACCCAAGACAACCAAAATTAGGTACCACAAAGTGCTCAATAAATTTCTTACCTTTGAGGATGAAAACCGTCTTCCTCTGCCAATCTTTTTTTTTTGTTCTCGTAGCTTCCAACCCATACTTTCCATGAATCTTAATCTTTTGCAATTTATGTATTGGGAACATGTTCTTCTCACAAAACTTTCTCCCTATACCCCACACTCCTTCGACTTTACCAATATGTGGTGTTAAAGGTTTATGGTTAAAATGAAAATTTGAAACAAAGGGATATAATTGAAACTTATCACAATGTTTATGGGCATAGTTGAAACCACACATGCCCATGTGTACGTCTTTTTTTTACAAACTCACTGACACGTTACATTTCCTTTTTTTTTAATGGAAAAGTTGATGGGATGGTATATTTGAAACAAATTAAGCTTAAGAGTATAAATGAAACTTTTAAATGATAGGGACATAATTGGAATCTAACAAAAAGTTTAAGGTCATTTTGTATAATTTAACCTAATAATCTTTTTAATTTTGTTAATTGTTAATATAATCATAGTTCAATCATGGATTACTACAACTTTTTAATCATGATGTGTGGATATATGTTTTTTCTTTTGTACAACAAATGTGAGGTGGAAATTTGAATCTCCAAATTAGAGATGTCCATGGGGTGGGGAGGGGCCTTCCCCGGTCCTGCCCCGCATTTCATTCCCCGTCCCCACGAAATTCTCCATTTAATTTTGCAGGGATCGGGGCAGGGATTCCCCGCGGGAAATTTTTCCTCGTTATTTATTTATTTATTAATTCTCAACTATAATAGAAATTATTTCTAAATGAATAATTTTCAATATAATTTCTATTTAAAGAAAATGTTATAAAATTTCCTAATAAAAACAATAATATACTATAAGTAAAAATATTATAATGTTGAAACAACTTAATTTCTAAAAATTCAAATTTTAATATTACAAAATAGTCTTTAATTTTTTTTAATAAAAAAATAGTCTTCAACTAATTCCTACTATAGTTTTTTTTTTAAACTTTTCTATTTATAGGTAATAATTAGTGTGTGTGTGTATATATATATCTACACTATCTAATCGGGGCACGGTCGGGGATGGGGACAGAGAATATATTCCCCATCCTCATCCCCGTTTAGCCAACAGGGAGAAAACTCTCCCCACTCCCTCCCCCATTCCCCGTGTAATTGGGGATTCCCTATCCCGTTCCGGACGGGTCCCCACGGGTTAAAATGGACATCTCTACTCCAAATTCAAAAAAATAGAGGAGATAGAAGTATGTAGGTGTGTATATATATATGTGAAATAGGGAGACAATAACATAATAAGAAGAGAGAAGAGAGAGAAGGGGCAGGAAGAAAGTCCTTATTTTACAAGAGTATTTTTTTAACTATACTTCTACATTTAGAAGGGTATCAAATACTTTTAGGGCATGTTTGTTTTGTGGTAATACAAGATTCTCATGGGATGGACATCTGGATTATTCCATTTGTTTTGTAGGAATTTAGAATATTTTGGCATTTCAAGATACCGAGGTATATTAGGATGCCCAAATGAGGGGCATCTCACCAAATTTAGATGTCCTTTTGAAACATGAGTTTTCAAGATTCCTATGTTGAGGTCATCCTCTAATAACATTTTTGTCCCATATCAGTTTTCTTTATTCCACATTTTTTTATTTAAAATTAAATTAATGTATTTATGCACTAATAATAGATCAAATGTAATTAACTATATTTATAAAATCAACTTTAGTTAAATTGAATAAATTCTCAATTTATTTTCAATTGAAATTTAAAGTGCAATATTCATTTTATTTTACTTTTTCAATAGTCGCCTAATACTATTGTATTTAGTGAGTTTTCTCTCTTGTACATCTGTTGAAATGATTTGTTTTAGTTATTTATTTGTAATTTCTTAAGACTATTATTAATTATACATTTCAAAACACACACAAACAAATCCAATACAAATAAATACCATTCCTCTAAAGAATTCTAATTTGACAATGTGATCAATATAATCCACTAAAAATACCATCAATTATATTAATAGTCTTCTTTTGAAAAAAATTAGTTAAAATTGAATTAGTATTTAATATTAAATATTTTATAAAAATTTCGAACTAATATAAGTTAATTTGTTCTACCATACACAAAAACATTAGTATAAATTAAATTGATATACAAATATAATATTAAATTAATAAATACCAAAATGCAATATTAAACTAATATGTAAATCACATAAAGATTAGAAAAGACATTATTAATATAACACATAATCTTAAGACATTCTCTCATATACAAATCATGCAAAACAAATATAGTTATCTAAATATTTTCAGATATTCTAATAAATTATTTCTTCAAAACAAACATAGTTATCTAAAATGTTGGATATCTATGATTCCAGACATATGAATATTCCGGTTATCTAAATTTTCAAAAAAAACAAACGCCCTTTATACACATGTATAAAAAACCATAAAAATAACTTATTCTCACCTCTCATCTTTTAAATATTGTTTTTAAATAAATAAATAAATAACTGTGTGAAATAATATCATCACGTATACAAGGAATTGCAAAAACTGTCGGTTTGTATTCCTCTTCCTTTTCCATTTCCATCCCAATTCGCCAATCCAAAACACGAGTTAAAATAATATCTTCACATGTACAAGGAATTAAAAAAACTAATCCAAGACTATGAAATTGGAGAGACTATCAAAAAATTAATATTACAGTTAGATGTTTTATTTTTAAAGTGAAACTAATAACTTTTTAGAGACTTTATATTTATACAATCTTGTATATTAAATTTTGTTTCGTACATTGGTATGCTAGAAATTTATACAATTTTGTATATCATATAGTTAAGGCACACACCAAGGATTAAGAGGTTTGTTGTTACCAAATTTTGGCCAAGAAAAATCTCACATGACCTTCACGTGACAACAACTGTGAATTTATAATTTGAGAGAAATATGTGACCTGCAAAAGAGAAAAAAACTAGGCACTAATGTGACATTTGCCACACCAGCTCCGATGCTTAAGTCAAAGATGAAGAAAAGTATAGCAAACTATAATTTAGAAAATGAGGGTTAAGTTGAACTCTTTTCTTTAAGTTATAATGACGTATTTATAGGACATTTGTGTTTGAATAGAAATTTCAACCAGCCAGAAATTACCACGTCATTACCCAACGTTGATGACGAAAATATATTTAATTATGGATTAATTAAATTTGCAAAGATTCCTAAATTAAATTATGGCAAGTCCAAATACACAATTGGGTTCTTTGAAGTTTGGAAGACAAAAGCCCAAATTGAAGGCTCAAATTGGCAAAGTCCAGAGGTTTGGCCCAAAGGCAACCAAGCCCAGTCCAAAGAAGCTAACCCAAAGTTAACCAGGCCCAGAGGCTAGACCCAAAAGGCAGTCAGGCCCAGTCCAAATGGCTAGGCTCAGAGTCAACTAAGCCCAGTCCAAAAAGACTAGCCCAAAATCAACTGGGCCCAATCCAACAAGCCCAAGCCCATTTGAAGGCCATGAGGAACTCTATAAATAGAGAGCTTCCTCCTTCATTTGGGAGGTTTAGAACTGAAGAAGCTCAGAGAAAATTCAAAAACAAAGCTGTGAAGTCTCCATAAGCTCATGAAGATCAAATATCTTCTGAACAAAGAACACTTCTTGAAGATCAAGAACGATCCAAGAAGATCAACAAGCCGAAGATTTTCAACAAGCTACAAGCTGAAGACCTTCAACAAGCTACAAGCCGAAACCCTTCCACAAGCTACAAGCTGAAGACCTTCAACAAGCTACAATCTGAAGACCTTCCACAAGCTCAAAAATGAAGACTTTTCCACAAGTTCAAAGTTGACGATTCAATCTCGAGAACAAGCGTTCCAGCCCTCGAGTCAAGTATACAACGAGAGAAAGAATCAGATGATCATACATTAGAGATTGTACTCATTATACTGAAATCAATACAAATCAAGTTTATTTACACGTATTAAATTTCCCTGTTGAAATCTCGTGTGAACAATTTGTTTTTCATATTTCTTTTTAGATAAGGATATAAAAGGTTTCTCATTCTATTTAAGAATTGGATTTGAAAAGGTTAATCTTATCTTGCAAGATTCCCTTGTAATTTGGGTTTACCTCTTTAGTTCAATTTCACCCACAACAAGGTCAAAGTTCCAAATCTCCTACACTACATGTTGAACTTAAAAAAAATTAAAGTACAACTCAACTTTTAAGACATATATCATCGACCAAATGTTAGATGTTCGAATCTCCATCTTCTCATATTATTGAATTAAAAAAAAAAATTAAACCTAGCTTAACTGTCTAGTTATATTTCATTTGACAAAAACTAAAGTGAGCATAGTTCAACGGTTTTCGATTGGAGATTCAAATCTCCATATTTTACATTTGTTGTACTAAAAAAAATATGACAAAATGTTAGAGGTTTGAATATCCGATTGAAAAAAAAAATGTAAAGTTTATCGAAATCTTAAGATTCAATTGGATAACATCCAAAATTTCAGATAAAAATGGACCAACCTTACCAAATTTAGAAAAAAAAATAGTTGTTCTTTGCAAATGGAAAATAAAAAATAGTTGCCAACATGAACATAACTCAACTGATATAAAATATGAACTTATAACCAAAAAAGAGATCATAGGTTCGAATCACCACACTTCTAAGGGACTGTTTGGGGCGTGAATTATAATAACCTGTATTATAATTACTTGTGGAATACTCTGCATCCAAACACAAACTATTATAACTCCAAAACACAAACTATTATAACTCCAAACTCAACAACTCTGTATTTTAAATAATATTATATAATTTTACAGACTATTATAACCTATAAACTATTATAATCCATGTTATTATAACTCATTCAGTGTCCTAAATAGTCCCTAAACGTTGTTTAGCTAAATAAAAATAAAAATAAAAATAAAAAACCGTTAAAAAAGAAAAAAACATAGACCCAAAGTTGACCGCAGTAGATTCGCCGTTGCGATCGTCATTTATAGTGAGAGGGTCCCGACGGTCCACCGGTTACCTGGTTTTCAGCTCCAATCCGATCGCTGTCGTCGCCGTATTCTCAATTTCCTTCAAATCCACCGTCAGCCATTTCAACACTCCAAAAATCTCTTCAGCACTATCCCCAATTCCGAGGAAGACGATGGAACCCAGAAGAGAAACCAGAGTCTCAAGAATCAGACAGAAGAAGGCCGATCTTCAATCAATTCTAAGAAAATCATGGTACCATTTACGCCTCTCAGTGAGGCACCCCTTGAGAGTTCCCACTTGGGATGCAATTGTTCTCACCGCCGCTAGCCCCGAGCAAGCTCGGCTTTACGAGTGGCAACTCAATCGAGCGAAGCGTATTGGGCGAATTGCCCACTCGACAATCACCCTCGCCGTGCCGGACCCCAATGGCCAGCGGATTGGCTCAGGAGCCGCTACTCTTAATGCTATTCACGCCCTTGCTAAGCATTATCAGAAGCTCGGCCTTGTTCCTATCCCTGAGGTAACTTTCATTTCAGCTCATTTGAAACCTCGTGCTTGAGCCTCGTCATTGCTGTGACGGTTATTCTTCTCTAATTCTTACTTATGATATGGGATTTTGTGAATAAAAGTTCATGGAAGTTCCAATTCCATTGTTATGTTATGTAATTACCAACGATAAAATGCTTGAGAAGTAAATAAATTAGGGACATGTCACATCTAATTGTCGTATGCAAATTTGGTTGTCAATCCTGTTTTAGCTGCATTGAAGGATATATTAGGTGGAATAATGACACCAGTATGCAGAATCCAGATGAAGGGAATATTTGGTTGTTTTCTGTATTGGGTTTTGCTATTTGTTTCGTTTTAAGGTCAGTGGATTAAAGAATGCTGCTACTCTTGATTTATTGATCAACGTCATTTTGTTGTTGGGTTTCTCAATCATGTAATAGGTGGAGACTATAAGTAATGGGTGTAAGTCGCCAAATAATGACAATGAAGTTCCTCTATCAGAACTTGCTAGCTTCATATCCAAAAAACATGTACTATTACTTCATGCTGGAGGCGACTCGAAAAGAGTCCCATGGGCTAATCCCATGGGAAAAGTGTTCTTGCCACTACCGTATCTAGCAGGAGATGACCCTGATGGCCCAGTTCCTTTGCTTTTTGACCACATTCTTGCCATTGCTTCATGTGCAAGACAGGCTTTTAAAAATGAAGGTTTTCTTCTCCTCTTTCCAGCCCGTTTTAATTTCATGATTGTTTGCTCTGCTATAACTTTCTAGACATTCCTTTGGTGTTCTTTTTACCTTGGAGTTTTGAACACTTGTTGAATATTTTCAATGTGCATTTAAGTTTCCATAGAGAAGGGAGACAAATGGTTCAAGCTACTACTTAGGACCATCGTTTCGTAAAAGAAAAATAAGTTTTGTGGCTTCATATTTTAAGGACCACTCTATGGTTAGAAAGAAATAGGAGAATATATTAAGGGGCATTTGGTGGGTATCATGCAGAAGAATATATTTTTCTTTTATTAGTATTTCAAGAGGATTATGTAAACTGCTTTTTTTTTTTTTTTTCTCTTCTTTTTCTAGCCATTTTCTGTATGCTATCATGAAATTTTGTTTTCTATTAAAAAAGGATAAATACCATGAGCATGCATGTGTTGCATGCATTCATCTAATTAATAGCAATAAAAATAACGTTAAGAACATGTATGACGTCTTATTGAGAGTTCCATTATTATTATATTTTTGAACATAATGATGCTCAATTACTGATTTTCTTCTGCCCATTTCTTGTTCGATGGGGGTGATTGGTTGAGGTCACTGCAGGCGGAATACTTACTATGACTGGCGATGTTCTACCTTGTTTTGATGCATCCACTTTGGTTCTTCCAGAGGATGCCTCTTGCATAATCACTGTTCCTATCACCCTTGATATTGCTTCCAACCATGGTGTTATTGTGGCATCTAAAAGTGGGACACCTGGCAGGGGTTACACTCTCAGTCTTGTTGACAATCTCTTGCAGAAACCTAGTGTTGATGAACTCACCAAGAATAATGCAGTTCTAAGTGATGGTAGAACGCTTCTTGACACTGGAATAATAGCAGTTAGAGGTAAAGGATGGGTTGAGCTAGTTTTGCTTGCATGTTCATGCCAACCTATGGTTTCAGAACTTCTGAAGTGTGAGAAGGAGGCAAGCTACTAATATTCAGTTTTAAAATTTTAACTTTGCACAAGAAAAACCAAACAGTAGAAGTAATAGGAGTACATTCACATCTCTCTATTTAGGATCAGATCATATATGGATCCAATTCTATTGCAATAATGTTTGGATTTTGTGTAGACTAAAAAGATATTTTCATCCCTAAACTATTGATATATTGTTAGGTCAGCCTTAAGAGTTTAAAAGTTTTAATTGTGTCTGAAAATTTATTTAGTTAAATATCCAATCCGTCCACTGACTCTAAGTTTAGTCTTGTGCAGTTGACACAATGACTATGTAGATGTTAACTTTATTCTTGCTCAATTGACGCATCGATTATGCTTTGTTGACTGTACTTCTCTTTGAATTTAATTGCTTTTTTCTTGCCTTTCATACGGTCAATGAAATTTGTTTCCTATCCAAAAAAATTTAATGGCATCCTCCTCAAAAGAAAAGAGGTGTGAGTAAGACGAGAGGGTGGGAAGGGGAAGAGAGAGGAAAAGAGAGTGCACTGTCAATGTATCATTCAAGAAAAAAAATAATAGCCATTCTTTTTTCGACCTATTTCAACAGAAAAGCAAAAGGTTAGGCCCCGTTTGATAACCATTTGGTTTTTGGTTTTTGGTTTTTGAAAATTAAGCCTATAAATGCTATTCCCAACTATGGATTTACTTGTTTTGTTATCTCCTTTTTATCTATGTTTTCAAAAACCAAGCCATGTTTTGAAAACTAAAAAAAGTAGTTTCCAAAAACTTGTTTTTGTTTTTAGAATTTGGCTAAGAATTCAAATGCTTCCTTAAAGGAGATGAAAACCATTATAGAGAAATTGAGAGAAAACAAGCTTAATTTTCAAAAACTAAAAACAAAAACTCAAATGGTTATCAAACGGGGCCTTAGGGACTTCAATTCAAATATTTTTCATCAAGGATGATGGCATTAGAGTCTGGTCAATAATTCAAAATGAAACAATAATTTAACCATTTAATTTATTATGTGATGGAAATTCAGCTACTGCGTTGTGTTCTTCATCTAGATATTATTTCTTTCACTGTCTGACGATATGTAGTCATGTTGTATGGTTGTTGTTCATCCAGGATCTAACAATTGTTATTTTTGAATTCTTTTTTTTTGACAAATTTATTTTTGAATTCTTTTATGATTATGATTTCCAGGCCAATCAACACTAATATGAAAGAGTGAAGTTGTCTGTTTTTATTTTTTATGTGTAAAAAATTTCAAAATTTTTCTTTTTCATTGGATTGCAAGTGGAAATTGTTTTTGCATGTTTCTGATTCTTGTGTTGGTAAAGTGGATACAACATCCTCTTCCCTTCCTAAATCTTTGTGCCTTTTCTCTTCATTAATGAACATTTTATGTATATTGTCCAAAGCGAAGATCTCAATATTTCTTATACTTTAAGCAATGGTATGCTTTATGTATTTAATAAATGTTTGTATGTATATGTAGATTAGTTTATATGAAGACCTGGTAGCAGCTTGGGTTCCTGCCAAACATGAGTGGTTGCAGCCACGTCCTATGGGTGATGAATTAATTCGTAGGTTGGGAAGGCAGAAGATGTTCAGCTATTGTGCTTGTATGTCAAAACATCTTTGCAACTGAAGTTTATTATATCCTCTTGCTTTATAATTTTCATAGTTAAAGTTATTCTTGTATTGATTATTAAATTGCAGATGACTTGTTGTTCTTACATTTTGGCACCTCGAGTGAAGTTTTGGATCATTTAAGTGGGGAAGAATCAGAACTTATTGGACGAAGACACTTGTGTTCTATCCCAGCTACTACTACATCTGATATTGCTGCATCTGTTGTTATCCTTTCCAGTAAAATTGGGCCTGAAGTCTCAGTTGGAGAAGACTCTCTCATTTATGATTCTTCCATTTCTGTTGGAGTACAGATTGGTTCCCAATGTATAGTAGTTAGTGTTAACATCTCAGGAATTAACAATCAGTTACCAGGAGATGCATTTAGGTTTATGCTTCCGGATCGCCATTGTCTTTGGGAGGTTCCATTAGTAGGTTATACCGAAAGAGTCATAGTATATTGTGGACTCCATGATAACCCAAAAATTTCAGCCTCTAAGGGTGGGACATTTTGTGGGAAGCCTTGGAAGAAGGTTTTGCAAGATTTAGGTATTGAAGAAAGTGATCTGTGGGCTACAGCTGGAACTCAGGAGAAGTGCTTATGGAATGCTAGAATATTCCCAGTTCTTTCCTACTTTGAGATGCTTACTTTGGCTATGTGGCTGATGGGCTTGAGTGACAAAAAAACGGAGTACTTGCTTCCATTATGGAAAAGTTCTCATCGAGTAAGTTTGGAGGAATTGCACAAGTCGATCAATTTTCTTAAAATGTGTACAGGATCAAGTAATCACCAAGCAGAACTTGCTGCTGGAATTGCTAAAGCTTGTATTAACTTTGGCATGCTTGGACGTAATTTGTCCCAACTATGTGAAGAAATAAAGCAGAAAGAATTTTTGGGATTAGAAACTTGCAAGGATTTTCTAGATATGTGCCCCGAACTTCACGACCAGAACATTAAAGTTGTTCCAAAGAGCCGAGTGTACCAGGTGCAAGTTGATCTCCTTAGAGCATGCAGTGAGGAGATAGCAGCACGTGAGTTGGAACAGGAAGTTTGGGCTGCTGTTGCTGATGAAACTGCTTCAGCAGTAAGATATGGCTTTAAAGGTAAAAATACGGTGTTCATCACCCTTTGAAAAGACTGAAGCATTAATAGAAAATAATGAAAAGAAATACACTAATTATGCAGCATATAAAATGCCCAGACGTGCAATGAACATTTTTACTCTTTTCTCCCCCTGCTTTCTTTTCTCTGCCATAAATATTTTCCGTTTCTCAATCTTTTATCTTGTCAAAATAGTTACTGATCTGATTTTTATGCTATTTTAGCTGACATAACATATTTTTCTCCTAATGTATAACCACCTTTTTTTTTAATCTTTAGAAGATCTCTTGGACAAGCCTGACACTAATAAACTGGGACATGGAAATAGTCTCTTTGATAATAGCATAAACCAATTAATCCACCATAAAAAGGTAACTGTTAACTTACCTGTACGTGTGGATTTTGTTGGCGGTTGGAGTGACACTCCTCCATGGAGCTTAGAGCGTCCTGGTTGTGTGTTGAACATGGCGATTAATTTGGAAGGTTCTCTTCCTGTTGGGACCTGTATAGAAACAACGAAAACTTCTGGAGTCCTGTTCAGCGATGATTCTGGAAATGAGTTACATATTGAAGACCTTAACTCAATTACCACTCCATTTGATAGTGGTGATCCGTTTCGGCTCGTCAAATCTGCATTGCTTGTGACTGGCATTATTCACGATCATATTCTAGCAGTTTTTGGTTTGAAAATCAAGACTTGGGCAAATGTGCCTCGTGGTAGTGGTCTGGGAACGTCCAGCATATTAGCTGCTGCTGTGGTAAAAGGTCTTCTTCAGATAACTGAGGGGGATGAAAGCAATGAAAATGTTGCCAGACTTGTATTGGTACTAGAGCAGCTTATGGGGACTGGAGGTGGCTGGCAGGATCAAATTGGAGGTTTGTACCCTGGCATCAAGTTTACCACAAGTTTTCCAGGAATCCCATTACGTCTTCAAGTTATCCCCTTGTTACCAACACCTCAATTGGTCTCAGAGTTGCCGAATCGATTGCTTGTGGTATTTACTGGTCAAGTAAGCATCCTAAACTTTCTCACTTCTCTTGAATTGACCTTTGGTGTCGCGTTTGGAAACTGCAAGCTTCTTTTGATAAAAATGAATGTTCAAAAGTTTAATATGTGTTCAGGGGATGATACATGGATTCCTCTGAAATTGGTATAAATCTTACTTCTTGGAAATTAAAACTTGTTTTTTTTCATTCTTGTGATTTTTACTTCTCTTGTTTCTCATTAAGAATGGATTGTAAATTTGACTTCTTCACTTTTCAGATTATCCTGATGCTAATGGTTTGCTCTGTTGTGGCATTCGTGTTTATATTATGCAACATCTTCTTGGCAACAATGCTAACACAAAACTTGGTTGTCTTAATCTTTCAAAAGACTGCATCTATGAAAAGCTCTGTGATACCATCATACAATTCATCCTTTTCTTTTTAGTTCAATAACATGTGAGGGATTCGAACATCTGACATTTTGATTGAGGACATATGCCTCAACTCAACTATCATACAATCTAATATCATATAATATCATATTTTGTAACTCTTTTCTTCTGGCCTTATATTCTTTAGCTGATATGTAGGTTCGACTTGCACATCAAGTCCTTCACAAGGTGGTGACACGATATCTCAGACGTGATAACCTTCTCATATCCAGCATTAAGCGTTTAGCCACCCTAGCAAAGATCGGGAGAGAAGCACTGATGAACTGTGATGTGGATGAGTTGGGGGAAATAATGATGGAGACTTGGCGATTGCATCAGGAACTAGATCCTTTCTGCAGCAATGAGTTTGTTGATAAGCTTTTTGCATTTGCAGACCCCTATTGTTGTGGCTACAAACTAGTGGGTGCTGGTGGTGGGGGCTTTGCTTTATTACTGGCTAAAAGTTCAGTATTAGCCATCGAATTGAGAAACAAGCTCGAAGACAATAAAAACTTCGATGTAAAAGTCTACAATTGGAACATATCTTTATAGGGCTAGTTATATAGAGGCATCATTAGGCTTCATATTCTACTATTGTTAATTTATTCTTACTCAAATTCAACTGTTCTCGTGTTAAACATGTTTGTGAAATAAAGAGAACAACAAATTGCTGCTTGATGTTGATGTATGTTATTGGGTTAACCCCCCAAGGAAGAATTCTTGGTAGAAATTTTCGCCATCTTCGTTGGTACTTTTTTTCCTTCCTTTATTACATAAATTGATATTAAAGCTGTTACACTTGGGGCCTATTAGGTGGAGATGCTGTCCGCAATTTGCTTTGAAAGAAATTTTGAGAAATGATTATTTAGAACTTGTTTTAAGTTGTAATTTCCTGAAGAGAATCCAAAGAAAAACCCAAGTTTTACTTCCCGGAAGCTTCTCTAAGTAATAAAGAGAGAATACCTAGGGGGAGAAGGGTAATGTGGAAGGGTGCTTTTTTATGGAGGGAAGGGGGAATATAGAAGGGTGCTTCTTTATGAGGGAGGGAAAAGAGGGGACGTGAAAGGGAATATGAAAGGGTGGGAGAGGAGAAATTATTTGGTGGAGCCGCTACAATATGGCTTACAGTTTTTCACCGTTGGATGGAGAGAGAGAAGTACCTCGAATTTATATCCAGTGATTATTAGGGGGCAATAAAATTATTGAATCCACATCCAACGATTATTATGAGATAGCCACATTGTGGCGTCCTTATTGAATAATTTGTCTTGGGAGAGGGGGGCAAATAGAAGAGTGCTTTTATGAGAGAGAGAAGAGAGAAGGTAATTGTGGGGGGTGGGAAATGGGGGAATATGAAAGTTGGGTGCTTTTACGAGGGGGAGAATGTGTTGTTGGAACGTGGGTTTGGGACTGACCAGCCAACCATACCATACCTCAGTCAACCATACCATACCACACCCTTTTATTTCTTCCGCTCTCTTTGTTTTTGTATAAAATGGTCATAATTTCAGTCGATCGTCGTTATGGTGACTGGGGTGGTAACAAGTTCCATTACTGACAATGGCGATTGGACGAAGAAGTAGACCCAGGTATCAAAGGGAGCAGGCGAAGAGAGCAGATGGGTTTTCTGAGCAATCGAGTGGCCAAAAGCAAGATCAAGCCAGGTGACCACATTTATTCCTACAGAACTGCCTTCACTTATTCCCATCACGGTACTTTTCTTTATTTCCCCCTCTTTTGAATTTCGATATTCTTTGCAAGGAAAACAATTTTCCAAGTCTGTAATCCACTCGGTATAGCATTTCTGTTAAAATAATATGTGAATAGATCACTTTAAGTGCTGTTCATAGTTCTTATTTATTTGCTAAGGTTGCACTGGTATTACATTTTTGGTTTCTATTTGTAATGGAAAGTCCTCTATTATTTGTGTTTCATCACAATGCTTGATGGATCCCATTCAAAGACCTGCTTTCATATAGTTATGATTTCTTTAGGTAGATATTGATTGTCTTCTCAGTTCTTGCAATTTTTAGCTTGTTAATAGCTTCTCCATTCTTGAGTATCATACCATTCGGCATTAAATAAAAAGCTCATACTTTAGAGGGACCGTAGGATTCCTCATCTGTTCATTTTAAAATAATGGTTTCCCCATATATTACAGTTTTTATAATGCCATTTCAAGTAGTCCATTTCAAATGTTCATTTCAAAAGAATGATGTCGATTCAATCGTTTAACTTTTTTTGAAAGTCCATTTAAATGAACTAAAAAGGACTGGACCCGGAGCTTTTTTATGTGACTTAACATTCTTAACGGTACCATAATGTCTTCATTTTTGTATGCTCTTCCACTGGTTTCTCTATGCAGACATCTACGCAGGTGGACATCAGGTGATTCATTTTACACCTGAGATAAACTCAATAACTGCCTTATCTTCTGGTATCTGTTGTTCAAGTTCAATCATTCTATCATCCTGTCCAAACATCCACACCATCCTCCACTGTGGAATCAGGCAGCCGGAAAGTGGTGTAGTCCTTTCTTGTCTGGACTACTTCCTTGGAAATGGATCCCTTTACCGCTTTGCTTATGGAGTTTCCTCATTTTTTTTCGTTTCACAGGTATGGGGTGGCACTTGCACCACTGCAAAATCAGACTCATCAAATATGGTTCTTCACAGAGCAATGTATCTTCTTCTAAATGAATTTGGGAAGTTTGATGTCGTGAAAACAACTGTGAGGATTTTGCTTTATACTGCAGAACAGGTCTTCTGATATTACATATTGGGGCTGGAACAAGTGGTCAAGCTTCTTCCTTAGCAGGTGCTTCATGGTCTGCGTCTGCCATCTTTTCCAAGTTTATAATGTCAAGTCCATTGAGTATGGTTGCAGGGACTGTTGGAATGTACAACCTGAGTCGATATCATGCTGACATTGGTGTTCGAACTGATGTGATTAAGGTGAAAGTGAAGGATTTGCCACCCTATCAAAATGATGTTCCAAGGATTCTCGAGTCCAGGTGATCTGATCAAGAGTAAATGTACAGAAAGCTGTGTTTACCATTGCAAACACACATGAGAGCTAGTAGTGGTGAGACTAGTAAGAGCTATTTTTTGTGGCATAAACTACAGGAAGAGGGTTTTGATCAAAACAATTATGCTATAAAAAAAAGGTCAGTTTTCTTACTTTTGTTTCAAAAAAGAAAATGAATTTATTATATCTTACCGCCATTTTTCCTAAGAAATCTCTCGATGAGAATACAAAAGATAACAATGCTTTGTTTCTGAAATTTCTGCTACTTTGTGCTAGGTTTTTGACTAACGAGAGAGGAGAATGCAGAAACAGAGGAAAAAGATTTTTGTTTTTTTTTCTTCTTTTTTTTTTTTTTTGAAGCAGGAAGAAGAGAGATTTTAAAAAATGAAAGTATTGTTAAAAAAGATATAACAATACTGACTAGTAGGTTCTTGCTACCCAATGCCAAATTTTTTTACAAATATGAGAAAGGGAATGAGGAAATTTTTTTTTATAAGGTAGTATGGTTGCTACTCTCATTTATTGTTAATCATGTCAACATTATTTGAAATTGATGTGAGATTGATGTGAGGCTCAACAACATTAAAATGTAATTTATAAAGTAAAAGAATATTATTTATAAAGTAAATTAAGAATGATGTGGGTTCAGTAGTATTAAAACATTATTTATGAAGTAAAATTCATAATGTTGTAATTTATGAAGTAAAAGAATATTATTTATAAAGTAAATTAAGAATGATGTGGGTCCAATAGTGTTAAAACATTATTTATGAAGTAAAATTCATAATGTGAATGGTAGGACTTAGGAGTATGAACTACGGGAGTACTAAAATTTTTCCTAAAGAACATTACTCCCTTGCTCGTTGGGCAGCCACTATAAGTTGGAACTGGTTTTTCTATTTTATAAAAAAGATTAAACTATACCAAAATACTCTTAAACTTTAGAGTATGTTTTAATTATGCTCATAGATTTTGAAAAGTTTCATTTTTATCCTTAAGCTTTGAATTTCATTCCAAAAAATATCATTGGAGAGTTTTTTTTTTCTTCATTAAAACAAGATAGAAATTAAGGTAACAACTAATGTGTAAAAATTGAAAGGTGTGACACAATTTACAATAACAACATCATACAAGAATATTGTTGTGACAATTTATGTGTAAAAATTGATTATATAAATAATTTTAATGATTTCTTTTGAGGTCTTCTAATTTTTACACATAAGTTATCATGTCAATTTTCATCTTTTATTTTAACAGGAAATATATATTTTAGAACAATTTCAAAGTTCAATGTATTTTTTCAACAAATTTCAAAGTTTAAGGATAAAAATTAAGTTTTTCAAAGTCTAGGGCCATAATTGAAACATACTCTAATATTCAGGGGCATTTTGTATAATTTAACATTTAAAGAATTATTAGTGAAGAGGAAAGCATTATCCAAAGAGAAATGAACTTCAAACTTAAGAATAATTCTACTGGTTAAGTCATATACCTTCGACAGGTAAGAAGTTGAAATCCCCACTCAAAAAACGTTGAAGAAGGAAAAGAAAGAGAAGGAGAAGGAGTAGTTGGGGTTCGTATCAATAGCCAACCATACCACACCCTTTATTTCTTCTGTTCTATTTGTACTACAAAGGCAAAAATCAATTTATACTCCTAAACTTTGAGAGTTGTATTAATTAAAACTCTGAACTTTCATAAATGTAATTGGGATGACATCAACTAATTCTTTGACAAAATTACGAAAAAAAAAAACCATAAGTTGATGCCGTCCAAATTGCACAAATATTTTATAACTATTTTCACTTTGATTCCATTTAAATCTTATCAAAATAGCAAATGTATGTACATATATATGAAAAATTGTTGATTTCGACATATGAGAAGTGTACAAACGTTTAAGAATTGATGCATGAACTAAATGTTTGGGGGGTTAATTGATAAAATTACAAATCAAATTTAGGGTTTTAATTTATACAAGCCAGAACTTCATAATTTCAGTGGGTCGTGGTTATGGTGACTGTGGGGTGGTAGCGAGTTGAGTTGGATTACTGAGAGTGACGATTGGCCGAAGAAGAAGAAGTAGAGGCACGTAGAAAAGGGAGGAGATGGGTATTCTGAGCAATCGGGTGGGGAAAAGCAAGATCAAGCCAGGTGACCACATTCCCATCACGGTACTTTTAATTCTCTTTCTTTCTCCCTCTTTTGAATTTCGCAACGAATACAATTTCCAACTCTGTAATCCACTGGCTATAGCATTTCTGTTCAAATAATATATGAATTCATCACATTCAAGTGTTGTTCATAGTTCAGCATTTTTCTTCCTGCTACTGTATTTCTCATTTATTCGTTAAGGTTTCACTGTTGTAATCGAAAGTCCTCTATAAGTTGTGTGTTTCATCACAATGCTTGATGGATTGAAATTTTCTTTTCTCAGCTCTTGCAATTTTCAGCTCGTTAATAGCTTCTCCGTTCTTGCGTATCATACCATTGGGCATTAAATAAAATGCTTATTCTTTATGGGGATCTGATAGTACTCTGCGTCTAATGTGCCTTGAAGTTGATTGATGGTTTCCACATATATTGCAACCTTTAAAATGTCATTTCAAGCAGTCCGTTTCAAATGTTCATTAGTCCAATTATTTAGCTTATAAACACTATTTCCACTAATGATTTGTTTTGTTTTGTTACCTACTTTTTACACATGCTTTTAGTTTCGAAAACCAAGAAAAATAGTTTTTAAAAGCTTAGTTTTTGTTTTTGAAATTTGTGAAAAAAACCAGCACAATTTTAAAAAATCAAATGGTTATCAAATGGTGGTGCCTTAGCTTTTGTGAAAGTCTATTTGAATTTAGTAAAAATGACTGGACCGAAACGTCTTAAAGTGACATGACATTCTAAACAATACCTAAGGCTCCGTTTGATAACTATTTCATTTTTAGTTTTCTATTTTTGAAATTTATTCTTGTTTTCTTTACCATGGGTTTCATTTTTCAGGTTTGAATTCGTAGTCAAATTCCAAAAAGATAAACTAATTTTTAAAAACTACTTTTTTTTTTTAGTTTTCAGAACTTAGCTTGGATTTTGAAAACATTGTTAGGAAGTAGATAACAAAAAAAAGAAACTCACATGTAGAAGTAGTATTTATAAGCTTAATTTTCAAAAACCAAATGATTATCAAACGAAGCCTTAGTTTTCATTTTTGTATCTTCTTCCACTGGTTTATGCAGGCATCTACGCAGGTGGATACCAGGTGATTCATTTTACACCTGAGGGAAATTTGGAATCAAACACTGCCATATCTTCTGGTTTTGTTCAAGTGCATGGCATTCTGTCCAAACATTCTCTGCATTCCCCCTGTGGAATCAGGCTGCCAGGCAGTGGTGTAGTCCTTTCTTGTCTGGACTACTTCCTCGGAAATGGATCCCTTTACTGCTTTGACTATGGAGTTTCCTCATTGTTTTTCCTTTCGCGGTGCGCGGTGGCAGTTGCACCACTGCAAAGTCCGACTCATCAAATACTGTTCTTCACAGAGCAATGTATCTTCTTCTAAATGGATTTGGAAAGTATGATTTGTTTGAAAACAACTGTGAGGATTTTGCTGTATACTGCAAAACAAGGCCTGATAGCAAACAATTTTGGGACTGGGACAAGTGGTCAAGCTTCTTCTGTCATATTTGGTCCTGTGGCTGCCATTTCTTCCTATCCTTTGAAGTTCCTAATCTCAAGTCCTGTGGGTATGGCTGTGACTACTGCTGGATGGTACCACTTCTGTAGATATGGAAATGATATTGGTGTTAGAACTGATGTGACTAAGGTGGCAGTGGAGAACTTGGCAGTTCATCTCAAAATGAATCCATAGGAGGTTCAAAGAGTCTCAAAAGAATCCATGGAAAGATTCAAAGACTCCTGATAGATTTCGTGTTTGAGAGGAGAGGCCAACTTTTTTAACTAAGTAATGTGATGTTAGAAAGGCATGAACAAAGGGATATTTAGAGGATGTAAGGAAAGATGATGAGCTTACTTGAACATGATTTGTACGGTAGGTTGTACAAACATGATTTGTTCTCTAGGCTCCAGGTTTCTCTTTGGGCGTTGGTAACCAAATTATTTTGTAATTACTCGTTAGGTCTTAATTTACTGGATTTGAGCCCCTTCCTTTAATGGGACTTCTTTTTTGGGGCATATTTTTTTGGTTGCCCTTGTATTCTTTCATTTTTACTCAATGAAAGTTGATTTCTTATTAAAAAAAAAAAAGGAATGATTGTATGCTTTTGTGAATTGAGGTAGTCGAATCGAGGAGATAAAGGGGAGCTCTCCAATTCTTGTTGACTTCATACACTCTTTGATAAATAACATCGAGTTCTATCTCACCTTCGAATCACAGTAGTTGTGTCCTAAGAAACAATAGGGAATAGAAAAAGGGGAAGCTACAGTTTATGTGGTGAAAGAATAAATTGTTGGGACTCAAAGCATGTGGAGGAGATTGAACAATTCTAATAAGCAATGCTTAAGATCTTAGAGAAAAGTTTGGTAACAATACATGTTAGATCCAATAGGTGGAGGCTAAGGGTGGGTTTGGCATACCTTCTAATTTAAGCACTATAGTAAATATTTTTACCTAGGGTGAGTTTGACATGCCTATTAGTTTAAACATATTTTTTAAAAAGAATATTTTTTAAAAAGAATATTTTTTTCCCTTGAAACTCTTTTCATTAAAGCAATTTTAATTTAAAGACTTTGATGTTTGGTTACACCTTTTTAAAAGTGATTTTAACTACAACTTTGTTTGGTTGCACAAAGTGATCTTACAAATGTCAAACTACCCTAAAGAGAAAAGAAGCTTTAAATTTGAGGGTAATTTTGTAATTTCAGTATTATTTGAGTTTTTTTCATGTGGATTTTGGATTTTGTTTTTAAAGTGAATTCTACAATTGTTAAGGGCATGTTTGAGAATGATTTTAAAAATAACGATTTTAGCACAATTGATTTATTAAAAGTGATTTTCATATAATCATTTTAATGTTTGGTTATACACTTTTAATAGTGATTTTCATACAATCAAAAGTGATTTTTAATGACTAAGGGCATGTTTGGAAGTGACTTTAGAATAAGTTTTTTAAGCTAAGTGATTTAATTATAATTAGTTTGGTAAAATTGTTTAGTTATAAATCATTTTAATATTTGGTTCCACACTTGTAAAAATGATCTTAATTTAATTAAAAACATTTTTTAAATGATTAATGTTTGTTTTTAAAGGTGATTTTAGAATCATCAAATCACTAAAAAGAGTATTACATTTGCCAAAGTGAGCATAGCTCAACAGGAATTGACACGTACTATTTTTCTTGAGATTGAAGGTTCAAATTCTCATTTCCCACATTTGTTGTACTTAAAAAAAGAGTGAATAAATTTTTTAAAAGAGAATGAAGTTAAAGATAGACATCATCAAAACTTTAGAAAGAGAAAAATTAGAAAGCCGTAAAAATTAGAGATAAATAAATTCAGAAATGGACAAAAATTTTAGAAAGAAAAAAAAATCTCAAAATTTTAGGACAAAATAAAGTAAAATAGGAGGAGATTTTTTTAATGTGAAAATAATAGTAATTTTAAAAATAAAACCACTCACAATCATCGGACAAAAATCACTTAAGAATCATCTCCCAAGTGATTGACCGGGAATCACTTAAAGTGATTTTGGATACTTGTGTTCAAATACTCTATTTTTAAAAAAAAAAAACATTTTTTACTCTCCAAAATTACATAGAAAGTTACTTTAGAGAGTTAATCCAACACACCCTAACAACCTAATAAGAGCATTGCATCAAAAGTGATATACAATAAGTGCAATGCTTTTTTTTTTTTTTTTTTCATTCAACAACATATTGAGTAGAGATTCAAACCTCTAACTTTTTTTATCAGGATACATGCCTAAACTATATGCAAAGGTTGGCATGTGCAAATGCATCTAAAGTGGCATAAATTACCGGATGAGATGTTTGATCAAAATCAATAATGCTGTAAAAAGTCAATTTTTTTTTTTAGTTCAACGATATGCGGGGTTGAGATTCGAACTTCTAACTTCTTGGTTGAGAAAACATGCTTTATGTCAGTTGAGCTATGTTCATGATGGCATAAAAAGTCAATTCTTTTAAGGAAAAAAATGAATTTGTCATATTTTACCAACGGAACAATTTTTCCAAAGAAATTTCCCGAAGAGAACCCAAAAAATAACCTAGGTTAACTTCCAAGAAGCTTCTTTGTGTAATTGAAAAAAAAAAAGAAGAAAGTATTGAAAAACTTTGAACAGCAATACATATAATTCTATAGCGTGAAGAGAGGATATGCCAATTCCCAAGTCAACGAATGCAATTGAACACAGAGATTTAGAGTTAATTGGGTGAAGATGGAAAAGAATAACAAGATGCTCAAAGCAGCAGCCAAGGCATAACTTGGAACAATGGCAACGAATCCAAAGCACATAAGATTCCCTTATTCACATTCCATTCCAATTCCAACAACCAATTTCGAAATCCAAACAAAAAAAAAAAAGTAATTCTTCAATCTTCTGTTATCCTACTCATATTGTTTCGTTGGATTAAGCAGTGGAAATGTTGATTTATTGAGAGAAATGGGGCCAAAAATAAGAGAAGAAATATATATATCATTTCATTGGGATCATGATGACGCCTTTTTAAAGCAAATCCGGAAGAAAAAGAAAGACCCAAAAGAGAAATATTCATTGGATGGGATGGGTTTGTTGAGCTGATTCTCGCACCAGCCAACCATTGATCGCCACACTACAATCCACCCATTTGGCTTCTTCCGCTTTGTTTCTCCTTTTCTTTTTTCCTTCTTTTCCAAAAGAAAATCATAATTTCAGTCGGTCGTCGTCTCAGTGAGTCAGTGACTATGGTGGGGTAGCAGCGATTTGTTCCCATTGACGACATTGGCGGTTCGATGAAGAAGTAGACCCAGAAAACTGAGAGAGCAGGCGAAGCAAGCAAATGGGTTTGATCAGTAATCGAGTGGAGAGAAGCCAAATCAAACCAGGCGATCACATTTACACTTATAGAGCTGTTTTCGCCTATTCCCATCATGGTATTTCTCTTTATATTTCTTCTCCCCTTTTGAATTTTGAGATTCTATGCGATGAAAACGATCTGAATTTCACTTATCCGCTTATTTCTGTTTCTGGGTTTCTTTTTCTTTGGCTGATTCTTTTCATTCTCCTTCTCGCTTGATAATGCATTCTGGGAGTAAATCGCATTACGTGTTGTTCATAGTTCAGCATTTTTGTTCCAGCTACTATATTGCTGATGTATACTGTCTGAGTTCGGTTTCACTTGAAGTGCATTTTTCTATTTGTTGTTGGAAGCTTCTATAAGTTGTGTGTTTCATCATAATGCTTGGTAGAGATACTATTCTAAGGCGAATCCGAACATAGCTCAACTGTTTAAAGTATATACTCTTGACCGAGACATCAGAGGTTCGAATTCATCCACCCCACCACCCCACATGTTGTTGAACTAAGGAAAGAAAGAGATCCCATTCCAAGATTTTGTTTTATTATGGTTTCTTTCAGCTGGATATTGATTGCCTTCGCAGGTCTTGCAATTTTCAGCTTGTTAATAGCTTCTTCATTGTGGAGCATTAAATCAGAAGCTGATTGTTTTAATTTGTTAAACTAGTTGAAACAGATTGATGTTTTTACTGTTACTGTTTGTTGACTTTACTTATTTTCCTTTCTCTGTGGTTCATTTATGGGTGTTGGTCATTATCCTACCTAATTCTCCTCAAATCTCTCTTGTAATAATCAGCTGAATTTAGGTTCTGTTTTCTTGCCTATTTAAGAGGCTGTCCATGAAGGTTTTGTGGTGAAGAACCAGAAACCATTTCCTAATACTTTCGTCTACTTCTTATTTTTCTGTTTCTACTCAAAACCAAAACTTGGTATCAGAGCATACCACGACTGACGCCTCAAAGTCTCTTGGCTCTGAGCTCTCCAAAACTATTGATCCCAAACCCGAGAAGCAAGGTGAGTCTTCAAGCTCAAAATCAGCTTATGTAGTACGCTCAAAGGGTAGCCCAGCTTTCACCAATCTTCTTAATCAAGTTACCTCAGTAAAGTTTGATTGATCTAATTTTCTTCTATGGAAAAGTATAGTGTTGCCTATTCTCTAAGGATACAAGCTTAGGCCACTTGACCGGAGAAACTCCAGCCCTTAATATGTCTATCATTATTCCACCTTTTGAAGATGAACCAGAAGGACTCAAGCTTCCTAACCCAAAGTATGACTTATGGGAAATAGCTGATCAAATAC
Source organism: Trichosanthes truncata (assembly GCA_033996785.1). Classification (NCBI taxonomy): domain Eukaryota; kingdom Viridiplantae; phylum Streptophyta; class Magnoliopsida; order Cucurbitales; family Cucurbitaceae; genus Trichosanthes; species Trichosanthes truncata. Next base: position 1,206,531 of record JAWPNB010000003.1, read on the forward strand.
TTGTAGGCTGGATGTACAATTCAATGACTCCGGAAGTAGCAGCTCAAGTAATGGGACACAACAAAGCAAAGGATCTCTGGATAGCAATACAAGACTACTATGGGCTTCATTCAAGCTCTCAAGAGGGCTACTTTAGGCATATGCTCCAATAAACCAGGAAAGGAAACATGAAGATGGAGGAATACCTATTAACTATGAAGAAATATCTAGACAACTTGGCCCTTGCTGGATTCCCTATGGGTATGAGAACTTTCATCTCTTACGTCCTTGCTAGACTAGATGAGGATTACAACCCCATTGTGTGTGTTATTAGAAACCAAGAGATGTCTTGGTACAAAATTCAGTTTGAGTTGCTGATGTATGAGAATAGATCTGATTGGTGGCAAGAGTTGAAGGGTGCTGTCTTAGTAAATCAAAGCTTCAATCAACTATGTGAATGCTGAGAAACCAAAGGCAACCACTCAAACCACCAGCACTCAACAGTTTAGCAACAATTGAGGAAATTATGGTGGAAATGGCTGTGGGGGTCGCTCAAGGGGTAGAGGAAGGTACTCACCTCATTTTTCCAAGCCAACTTGCCAAATTTGTGGCAAAATGGGCCACACAGCAGGTATTTGCCATCATAGGTATGAGCATCCTGATCCTATTGCTACTAACATCTCCACCAATGTTTCAAGTGGAACTTCCAGCAACCAAGAAAGGAGTCCCCCTACTGCACTGATGGCTTACCCGAAAACTTTACAAGATGGAGCTTAGTATCTTGATAGAGGGGCCTCAAATCATGTAACCTCATATAAGACCAAGTTATCTCTAAAAAGGTAAACCCTCCCGCTTGAACCATACTATAGTAGGTGATGGCACCAAACTTCCTATTTTATGTCTAGGATCAACTTATATGCAACGCTTAAACTCTACATTGATTCTGAAGGACATTCTTATAGTTCCTACTATGAAAAAGAATCTAATCAGTATATCCAAGCTTACTTATGATAACTCAGTAACAGTTGAGTTTTATGATATATTTTGCTTTGTAAAGGAAAGGAAGTCCAAGAGGATGTGCTTGGTAGGGAGCCTTGAACATAGTCTTTACAAGGTGCTGGAAGTCAGTGATGCCTCAGTTCATTGTATTTTGGATAAAGCTTGCAAAGAAAACACTCAAGGGGAGCTAGTTCATACAGTTGCTGCCCAAGGACAAAAGTGCAACAAGGACTTGAAGACTATAGTTAGCTATGCTTTTGTCTCCTGTACTCTTGATGTATGACACCATAGATTGGGCCACCCTTCCCCTAGAACTTTGAATCAAGTGCTGAAGCATTGAAAAAATCAAGTTAAATGCAAGGATAACTATTTTTGTGAGGCTTGTAAATATGGAAAATCACACAAACTTTCTTTTTCCAATTCTGATTCTCGAGCTTTTAGACCTTTAGACCTCATTCACACAGATTTGTGGGGACTAGCACCTGTAGCCTCCATTGCTATTATGTTACTTTCTTAGATGACTACTCCAGGTACACATGGATCTATCCTCTCAAGTCTAAAGGAGAAATTCTTACTATATTCAAGCAGTTCAAGAGTCAAGCTGAGAATCTTTATGGGAACAAGGTTAAAACACTTAGTTGTGACAATGGGGTTGAATTCAAGCCTTTTCTCCCCTTTGCTCGAGACCAAGGATTCAAAATTCAGTTAACATGCCCATATACTTTTATTCAAAATGGTAGGGTTGAGCGCAAACATAGGCATGTTGTGGAAACTAGGTTAGCTCTTTTTGCATAAGCCAAAATGCCCTTATCCTATTGGTGGGAAGTTTTTCATACTGTTGTACATCTCATAAATAGACAACCCACATTAGTTAGTGATGGACACTCTCCATTTTACTTACTAAAGAAACAGCTACCTGACTACAAATATCTTAGAGCATTCGGTTCAGCATGCTACCCTTGTTTACGACCTTACCAACAATAGAAATTTAATTTCCACACTGAGAAATGCATTTTTATTGGCTATAGTGATCAACATAAAGGCTACAAGTGTTTGAACTCCTCGGACAGAACTTACATCTCAAGGCATGTATGTTTTAATGAGACTGAATTTTCCTACTCATCGTTGTTCTCTCAGCCAACAAACTTACCTGATCAAACCAACAACACCATCATTTCGTGGCTGCCTATACCAGTTTCACCTACCTCAATACCTTCATTAACTAGCTTAACTCCTCACCTTCCCGTTGTCCCTTTTTTAACCAGCGTTCATTTATTTCTCCCAATCATCTTGCCCCTCATATATCTCCTTCCTCATTTGCTTCCCCCTCCATAGTTAAGTCCCTTGACTTTACCTCCTCTCAAACTTTCACCTCTCCCTTCTCAATTCAACACTTCCATCACCATCCCCTCCGCCTTTGCCCCCCCCTCCTCTAAACACCCATACTATGACCACCAGAGCCAAAGCTGGCATTTCCAAGCCCAAATATCCCTTCACAGGCCTTGTTCACACTCCGGCTGTGGATTGGACTCAAACTAAACCTTTCAAGTTCAAAGATGTCGTTTCTTCATTTGTCGAGGTTGATGCTATGAAGGCTGAATTTGATGCTTTGCAAAGGAATCACACATGGAAATTGGTTCCTCCTCATCCTCTCATACTCTTGTGGGCACTAAATGGGTGTACAAAATAAAACGGAATGTTGTTGGTTACATTAGTCGTTCTAAGGATCAATTGGTTGCCAAAGGCTATCTTCAAACACCTGGGATTGATTTTGGTGAAACTTATAGCTCGGTTATCAAACCATCTTCCATCCGCGTGGTTCTCACACTCGCTGTCACCTAGAAATGGCCTATCCGACAACTTGATATAAGTAATGCCTTCTTACACGGCACACTTCATGAAGATGTTTATGTTGCTCAACCAGAAGGTTTTCTTCATGCTTGGTTTCCTCATTATGTATGCAAGCTGACTAAGGCTCTTTATGGCCTTAAACAAGCCCCTCGAGCATGGTATGACAGATTTCGATCCACCTTGATTCATTGGAATTTTACTCAAACTCGAGCTGATCTATCTCAGTTCACATATCACTCACCGCAAGGTACTATTTTTCTTCTCATCTATGTTGATGACCTTATTCTCACAAGTTATTCAGATATCCTATTGGATCGGTTCATACGCAAGCTAAGTCGTGTTTTCGCTCTCAAGGATCTCGACCCCCTGCACTATTTTCTTGGGATCCAAGTTCATTCTTCTTCTGGTGGCCTTGTGCTCTCTCAAGCCCAATACATTCAAGACCTATTGCAACGACTGAATTTTCACCACCTTAAGTCTGTCTCTGCCCCATGGTTTCAGACAAGCAGCTTTATCATAATGATGGACCATTTTCAGAGAATCCTCAACTGTATCGAAGCACTCTCGGCTCTCTTCAATACTTGTTGCATACTCGTCCGGATATTACCTTTGTAGTTAACAAACTCAGTCAATTTAATCAAGCGCCCACTGTGCCGCATTGGCAAGCTCTTAAACATGTTTTCTGCTACCTTTAGGGCACTCAACACTTAGGCATTCATATTCAACCTGCTGCGGTCTTGGCTTTAACTGGATACTCTTATGCCGACTGGGCCCCTCACTTGATGACCGCAAATCCATTGGAGGCTATTGTGTTTTTCTAGGCTCTTCTCTTGTCTCTTGGTCGTCCAAGAAGCAAGTTGTCGTCGCTCAATCCAGTACCAAATCTGAATACAGGGCTCTCGCACATGTTGCTTGTGAAATTCTATGGCTTCAATCCTTATTGAAGGAGCTTCGGGTATCTCTTCTTCATACTCCAATCGCTTGGTGTGACAGCATTAGCGTTGCGGCTTTAGCTCACAATCCAGTCTTCCACGCATGAACTAAACATGTTGAATTAGATGCTCACTTCATTCGTGATCAAGTTCTTGTCGTCTTTAGATTCGGTATATTGTCTCTCATGAACAGGTAGCTAATTGTCTCACCAAGCCTTTGTCTCAACGTCAACATCAGTTCCTTCGTGAGCCTTCAATTCACACCTACGTCTCGTTTGGAGGGGGGGGGGGGGGGGAGTTGAAGTAGATTGATGTTTTTACTGTTACTGTTTGTTGACTTTACTTATTTTCCTTCCTCTGTGGTTCATTTATGGGAGTAGGTCATTATCCTACCTAATTGTCCTCAAATCTCTCTTGTAATAATCAACTGGATTTGGGTTTTGTTTTCTTGCCTATTTTAGAGGCTGTCCATGAAGGATTTGGGTTTTGTTTTCTTGCGTGAGTTGTTTTCTCTTGTAATAATACTTTCGTCTGCTTCTTATTTTTCTGTTTCTACTCAATACCAAAACTAAACTAGAATAGGACCATAGAATTCCACATCTAATGTGCCTTAAAGATTTTTTAGAGAGAGAGAGAGAGAGGTCTTTGTTATTCAATTAATGATCATAAATGGTTTAGCTCGGAAGCTCGAATCATGTATTTCAGTTGGAATTTTCTCCAAGGCTTTGCTAATTTTTAGTTGTTCATCAGCTTATATTGGTGTCTCCCCAAGCAAATATTGTATTTGAATAGTTTCGTGTGCTCTTTTTGTAAACTAATCCTCGCTTCAATCGTTTGAAGTATCTTAATCTTGTTCTTGTGCTAAATAATTTTCTTTTTTCTTTGGCAACCTAGAATTCTCTTATATCACTTCTAATTAGATGTTAACAGAAATTTGGAAAGGATATTTTGGCTAGACTTTTCTTCTTAAATTTCATGGTTTGCCCCTTTTTTGGTGGTTGATTATTCAATTGTTAGTCTTTCATTTCATATCTGCCAAATACATTGTTTGGCCCATGCAGGTTAAGTTTTAAATTTTGTTAGCCAATGGTTGTTGCCTGGTAGCTTCTCAACTGTTCCTGAGTCTTCAGAATCTGATAAAAATATTTCTGCTGTAAGCTCTGCTATTATTCTAAATTAAAGTAGAACTCTGCTTTATTTTGTGCACTCTAATTTGTGGCCTGGATTATATAAGGTCTGTTTCAATAGAATTTTTCATATGACACTTCTTATATAAGATTTGACTTTTTTGAATGAATTTTTCAAAACTGTAATATGTCTGATGAAATTATTCATTGAACTCATTACCACATATATTATACCAATCTGTTTCAAAATGTTCATTTCCAAATGATGGTTTTGACTTGTGTGAAACCCCATTTATATTTACTTAAAATTCTATTTGCTAAACATTACCAGGAACTTCTCGAACTGACATTACATTCTAAACTAAGCACTACCATAAAATTTTCATTCTCCATCTTCTTCTACTGGTTTCTCCATGTAGGCATCTTTGTAGGGGGAAGCAAGGTTGTGCATTTTAGACCTCAGAGAACCTTGAATTCAAGCACTGACACACCTCCTGATTTCTATGATTCAAGTTCAAGCAATCCATCATCCTGTCCGATTTTCCCCGACTGTGGATTTAGACAGCCGAACAGCGGGGTAGTCCTTTCTTGTCTGGACTGCTTCCTAAGAAATGGATCCCTTTACTGCTTTGAGTATGGAGTCCCCCCATCAGTTTTCCTTTCCAGGGTTAGGGGTGGCACTTGCACCACTGCAACATCAGACTCATTCGATATGGTTATTCACCGAGCAATGTATCTTCTTCAAAACGGATTCGGAAACTACAACGTGTTCCAAAACAACTGTGAGGATTTTGCTTTATACTGCAAAACAGGTCTTCTGATAGGGGACAGGCTTGGAGTTGGAAGAAGTGGTCAAGCTTCTTCTGTCATAGGTGCTCCCTTGGCTGCCATTCTTTCCTCTCCTCTGAAGTTGCTAATGCCAAGTCCTGTAGGCATGGCTGTGATGACTGCTGGAATGTACAGCATGAGTAGATACGCGACTGACATTGGCGTTCGAACTGATGTGATTAAGGTGGCAGTGGAGGACTTGCCACTGTATCTCGAGTCATTGAGCAGCGAAGATGAAGATGAAGATGAAGATGAAGATGAAGATGAAGAAGAACAAGCCACCACCAAGAAAAATGAAGATTCAAAAATGCTTGTGGCCAGGTGATTTCAACTCCATTTTCTGGTCCATGGAGCTTCTTCATATAAATAATTGATTCTGTACCATATTTGATCCTCGACTTCAAATTGCTCGTCTTCTTTCCTTCTTATAGGTATGTCATTTGGTTGCACACTGTTACTTTAACCTGATTGAAATTGGTGGATGAACTAGCCTGATCAAGAATATTAAGCAGTCAGCTATATCTATATCATTGTCAAGTCCACCAAATGGATGTTACAGACTCACAACCAACATGTCTGTCTCCATTAGACTTGGATGGTTTGTTTTTTGTTATTTTGATAAAATGTTTGATTCTTGTGATTCTATCTTATCATCGGAAATAAAAAGCTAATCTAATGAGTTCCCCAGATATGGTATCAATGAGGACGCAATGCGCATCTGTCAAGTTTATCACTGATTAATCTGTTGAAAACTAACATTTTGTATTGTTTCATAATTCATATGCTGCATTCACTGCAACTCTGTACAAGGAATTTGAAAAACTCCAGAGCTGGTAACTTCCACTCTTCAACTGTGATTGCCTCCGAAGCAGCATTCACCCTTCATTGGTTAATGCGGTTGAATGACATGAGAATTACAATATGTTAAACCGACCTGGTTCGGTTTTGCGTCGAAGATCCAATTTGGTTTATACTGAATCCAGAGGATTTAGAGAGAGATGACAAACCCATTCTGTACCTTTTTTTTTAATTTTTAATTTTAATTTGGCAGCTGAAAAACAGAAGGCTAATTTGGAGACAGAACATGAACCATAAATGGCTCAAGATTCTTTATGTATTGAATCCAAAGTTGAGTGATTGTCCTTTTATGAAGGGAAGGAAAAACATGTCTTTGGACCATCCTAATATGGAGTAGAGAACTAAAATGTCACACCCCGCCTTAGATTATCCTATCGAACCGAGGACGAGTTGTCTTGACAATAGATTCCATTGCACCTTGAGATCTATTGTCGTCATAACTTGTCTTAAGTTTGATAGGGTAATCTAGGGTGGGATATAACATAAAATCTCTCAGAACAATTTTCTTCAAGAGACAACTGCTAGAATGTGAATAGTAAAAAACTATTTCTTTTTTAGATTTCTGCTATATTCTTTCCTCTTTTTTCCATACTCGGTATATACATGATTTAATATGATATGATCTTTCAACAAAAGCTATTTCTTTTTTAGATTTCTGTTGTTTATATCAGTTTTAATAGATTAACATTGATTACATAGCACTACATGATTTAATATGATATGATCTTTCAACAAAAAATTAAATATTAAATATTGCAAGTAGTCAAGTAGTCACCCGTGCATAGTTTATTTGGTTAAGACATTGTATTGTCAACGAAAAAACTAAAGATTTGAATCTCTACCTCTACTTGTTGATTAGTGTTGTTCCTTTTCAAGTGTAATCTACTCCACTTGATTAAAAAAAATGCTCGAATCATTTGTTTCATGTTCTTTTTTAAATATAATATTTTTATGCCAACAAAAATAAAAAGAATTCAAAAGGTCCATGTAGGCCTTGATGGATAATAATAACAACTCTGTTATGTTTTCAGTTTTTAAAGCTAGCCAACATGAGGCTTCTTGAAGATGCCTTTGCTTTTGCTTTTTAATTGAATTGTTTAAACCTCAATGAACCATCAATCTCATTTCAGTTTCAACCCTTCTTTTCAATAGCATCATGTGAATGATAGATGAATGTTCACACAAGAAAGATGATGTACCATTGACATACCATCTTCTATGGATATTAATGAGATACTTTTTTTAATGTGATATCTTTGCAATTTGCTTACATAATTACAAGCAATTTTTATTAAATGCCATGAAAGTTTTGATTTTTTTTTTTTAGTTCAACCTCATGTGAGGGTGGGGATTTGAACTCCTAACATTTAGGTTGAAGATACAATGCTTTAACCAGTTAAATTACGTCAAGTTGGTAATGAAAGTTTTGATTTTTCGTTTTTTTAGTTCAACAACATATGGAGTTAAGAGATTTGAACCTCTGACCTTTTGGTCGAGGTTATATGCATTAACCAGTTGAGTTATGCTCAAGTTGGCCAATTAAAGTTTTGATTAAATAAACTTGTATGCTACTATTGTATTAAATGCCACATAATTGGTTGGTTAGAAAGCTTCAACCCAAGTTTTAAGCCAACCTAAAAAAAAAAAATTAATTAAAGAAGAAGAAAAAAATGTTAGTTTTCATTCAAATTTTGCTTCCTAACAAATCCACACCTAAATTCTTAAATTTTCAGACGTAAACTCTTCACAAGTTGCAACCTTTCTCCCTCCATAGCAATTAACAACCAAATAGATAAGTTTGAAGATAATTTCAATCGATTCTTGTTATTATTATTATTATTTTATTTTGAGTTCAACATCAATTCTTGTTATGTTATCATATCTTCATTAAAATTATTTTAATTGATTAATTGAAACTGTCAAATATTTTATTCAATTATCTAACTTTAATTAATATTTAAGAGGCGTCTAATTTTCTTTTTAAATAAATAAAAAGGAAATAACTTGGGTAGATGAAATGGCTGAAATTGACAGCAAGGTTTATAAGGTTATTGTTTCACTATATATAATTGGAAAAAAAAAATTAATTTTGACCCCTAAACTTGTCAAGTTGTATCAATTTTAACCCTAAACTTTTAATTTCATCAAGTTACATCACAAACTTCAAAAAATGTTGCAATTTTAACGCTCTAATAAGTTCTCACTCCAAATATCTTTAAAAGAAACTTTCTCTTATGCATTTAATGAATTATAAAACATATGTACGATATGAAATTGATAAAATTTTTAGAGAAAAACGACATTAGAGCTATTTTTCTTTTTGTTGAAATTTATGAATTTTGGCAAAAGTTATTTAATGGTTAATTTGGACATTGACCAAACTTATTTTTATGTAAAACTTTATTTTATTGCATTGACGAGTTTATAAAGATTTTTATATTGATTTTTTTGCTTAAAGTTAGTGGACGAATTAGTGAACCAATGGTAAAATAATTACAACACTTATTTAAGTTTAGAATCCAATTTGATGAAATTGAAAGTTTATGGTGCAAATTGATACAACCTCAAGTGTAGGGTCAAAATTGATTTTTCCCTATATTATTTTAAGACTATAAATTGTTAAAATTAAAAGAAAAAGTAATAATTTGTAGGGAATAAATCCTCATAATTAGTCAGACCTAAATTTTATTTCGTGTTGGGTCGGTGGTAAGTGTCGTTATTATAGTGCTTTATTATTATCATCAGAGCTTGGTTACACAATTTTGAGCTCTGTTTTTCGATCATTGGCCCAACCCCACAAAGAAAAGAAACCATACCTAGAAAAAAAGCTATCTGGGTTTCGTTTGTAATATTTGAACTACTGAGCACGCGATCAATCGCTGCGATTTGATTTGCAAATTTGATCATTTTTCTCAGTCAAATCCGAAGGTGAGGTTGGATTTTTCCCATCAGCAGTGTTTCGGAACAAAATCAGAATCTGGGTCGATGGCTAATCTCTATGTGAAGGCTGTACCTCCGGTGGATCTGAATAGGAACACAGAATGGTTTCTGTATCCTGGTGTTTGGACGACCTATATTCTCATTTTGTTCTTCGCTTGGCTTCTCGTCCTCTCTGTATTTGGCTGCTCTCCTGGAATGGCCTGGACCATCGTTAATCTATCTCATTTTGCTGTATGTGCATCGATATTTCTTCTTTTGTTGTTTTTTTTTATCTGGGTTTTGTTTCCTTCCTGCGATATCATCATTGGACGTTGGATTGTTGTTGACTTGTGGAATTCATTTATTGGGTCATTCTGCGGCTTGGTTTTAGTGTTTGTGTATTGTTTTGTGTTGCTTTAGTCCCCTTCAATTTAATCTTTTTTGGAGGTTGGGAGAGATTTCATTTGGTTGATTTTGTCTAAATGAAAGAAGGATAGCCAACTGTTGTGGCTTTGTGAATTTGATTTTGGATTTATGATTGCTTTGATAATTATATGCTTATTCTACTTGCATGTAAGTAATTTTGATACGAAAGAGATTCATTTCTTCTGTTCGATTTTTACTGTTTCAGTTGTTTATCTTTGGATTCTTGTGTAGAGGGTTATGGTAGAGAAACATTCTGTATCTTTGATTTCATAACCTTTTTCCATGATTGTTTTATTTCTAGCCTCGAGCCATTGATACTCTTAGGCTGTTGTTTAGTTTAGTGGCACTAAAATTGTTTGCGGAAGACAAACGGGTGACATACGATTAGAAATGTTTGAAAAGACCATAAATTTTTCGGCTTTATGTTTGATATATTGCCATACTTGTTTTTTATGTGTAAATGTGGTTCTTTCTGGGTTAAGAGTCAGTGAACTCTGTTTGCTTTTTGTTCGGATGTACCCACTTCAATGCGTGGTTCTCTCTCCTTTCAAGAGAGTCAGGGATCAGCTTAGAATGATTTAGAACGTTCTTTTGCTCCATTTTTTGAAGTTGATATGCTCTATGTCCTTATATAAAATGATGTAAAGGAGTGTGTCTTTTACTTCAGGTCACTTACCATTTCTTCCATTGGAAGAAAGGGACACCATTTGCTGAAGACCAGGGGATCTACAACAGATTGACGTGGTGGGAGCAGATAGATAATGGAAAGCAGCTTACTCGCAACAGAAAATTCTTGACCGTTGTTCCCGTGGTGCTGTAAGTTATCTATTATACGAGGCAACCTATGTACTATTTAACTCTGAAATCATATTTCAAACTGCTTTTATTGGGTTGTTTTTTGTTGTTTTATTTTACTGAACTCCTAAATTTTAGTGGGCTATATTACATCTTGCTCATACTTTGCATATCTTCGACAGTCAATGTTTTTCTATGTTATATTCCACATTGCTGTGTGATTTTTTATTCAATATTCATCTTCATAGTTCTTCTGATGATTGATTGGAGAATTCTGTTGACTAAATGGCCTCTTGTATCTAACTCAAAATCTCTAGGCTTGTGATTCTAGGGATTATTACCTAAACTTACAATTTTTTTAGTTGGCAAACTTTTGACCTATGGCTTAGGTAGACAATGATCTTAACAGGCTTTGAATGCAGGAATTCTTGGTTGGTTTTTAGGGTCTCCATCTCTTTTTCCAATATGTGAGATTTGCTTTATAATTTTCTACTAGGAAATATTCACCTGGCTACCTCTGCTAATTTTCTTAGAGGAAGTGGTTAATTGGTCCTCTTGAAGCGATAACGACATATCTCACTTCATTAAGGTTTTAGATCCTGCTTCCTCGTGTTGTTATCTTTCACTGTATTTTTTCTTTTCTATTACTTTGTGAAGGACGATGGCTGGTGCTGCAAAATTTTGAATACTTTGACATTTGCAGATCTTCATATTTTCCTTAGAGGCGGTGGGGTAGTTTGGTTCTCTTTGGTGGAAAAGCAAACTGGGGCAACAAAGCTGAACCAAGCGAAGTGGGCTATGCTTTGTTTTGTTTCGTTGGGTATTTTAACAGTTCTTATCAACTTGGCCTTTCATGTGATTATTATTGCCCATTAGTTACATTTTTTCCCCAGATCCAATCCATAAAAAATCAATTCAGTTCTCCAACACGGATCTAGGGCATTATAAATGTTACAATTTTGTATGCCCTAGAACTTGAAATCTTAGCCACCTTGGGAACTAAACATCAAACTTGTTGGAGTGTAGTTAGTCTTAGTTACAACTTACAACATAAATTCAAAGTTCTACAAGTGGTAACTGGAAAGAACTATTAAACATGAATTTAGGGAGAGACTGAGAGGACCAAGAGATGACAAATGAATTAAACGATTAAGGAAAAGGATGAGGGACGAGAAGGTTAGTGCTTGAGTGGTTTTCCTACTTCGCGTATGAATTCATGGTGATCAAAGTAAAAGATCAAACTTGTTGGAGTGTATTTAGTCTTAGTTACATAGATTCGAAGTTTTACAAGTGGTAACCAGAAAGAACTATTGAACATGAATTTAGGGAGAGACTGAGAGGAGCAAGAGATGAGAAATGATCAAGGAAAAAGATGAGGGTCGAGAAGGATAGTGCTTGAGTGGTTGTACTACTTCGCTTATGAATTTTATGGTGACCAAAGTACATATCTAGTTGTCCTAACTTGACAAAATGTTCAACTTGCTACCATGTGTAAGGCACTCTGAAAAGCCCGAGAGTCAATTGGGAAGGGGAGGTGCATCGTATCAAAAGTTAGTTATGGAACCTTGTTGTTGCCTGATTGAGAGAGGGAGGGTGGTTCCTAAATAGAAAAGTGTGTTTTCTTATGGCTGTTGTTTTGATTTAGTTTGGCTCATACTAAACTGAGCTGGACTGAATCTAAACTAAAATTTTTCTTCTCATTTAACAGATTGCCACAATGTAGAAAAGCCAGAATCATACTTGGTTTGGTATTTGCTTGATTTCCTTTCTCACTTCTAAAAGGTAGCAGCAATTGTGTAGCTGTTTAATTTAAGGAAAGAAGTCTGATCCTATTAGACATGTGGATGTTATCACAAGCATTTACAAGGTGGATGGAGGAGGCTTGGTGGCGTAAGTTCATGGAAATTCATAGTTTGGTCTAACGCCATTTGTGATAATTTCCTCGACTTTAGAATTAGAAATGAAAAAAAAATATTAGCTTCGGGCATCATGGGTGGGCTCTAGACCTTCTGCTAAGAGTGGTCTTGCTGAGACTTTTTCAGATCTCTAGCTCGAAAGACCTCTTCTGTTGAGGATTGTTGGAATCAGGAGAGATGTCTCTGATTTTTCAATTTTACTAAACCACTTTGGGATGGAGATATATATATATATTTTTTAGTTCAACAACATTTGGGGGTTGGGAGATTCGAACTTTTGATCTCTTGGTCGATGATATATGCCAATTACCGCTAAGTTATGCTCACTTTGGCGGGATGAAGAGATCTATGAGTAGAATATTCAAGGTTTCTTTGATAGCCAATAAGAGGATAATTTGGTGTGGCATCTAGACTCTTTTTTTTTTTTTTTAAGAGAAACAATTTCATTGATAAATGAAATAAAAGGAGTTTAAACACTCCTAAACATCTAAAGGTGCATTACATGAAAGAGTTCCAATTAGAGAATAAAGACGAAAGACTATAATCAGAAAAATGATGTTTACATTTACACCAATACAGAAAATTAAAAACAACCAGTTCCATGAAAGTCTCTAAATTGGTGACCACGAGACCATCTCATGACAGAAACATTCTTTAATAGTCCTTCGTGGGGAGCTATTTGGAAAAGGCACTCCAAAGAACAAATTCTTCCTTTGAATTGTTGCTCTGGGGTATTTGGTACTACAGACATTATCCAAAGAAGGAATCGTCATTGCTATACGTAATTGTTGTTCTCTGCCTTAGAGACTCGAAATCTCAAGATCATCTTTTCTTGCATTTCTCTTAACTTGAATCCTTATGGTGGTGCCTTTTGGACACATTCATTGCTCATTGTTGTGCTCCTCTTTCAACTCTTTTAGGCTTTACTCAGTGATTGTTTGGCCACAATTTCAAACCAAAAGGGAAGGTGCTATTGAAAATCTTCTTTGGGAAATTTGGATGTAAAGAAACAATAGAAATTTCAAAACCTCTGTACAGGAGTTCTAGAGGTGTGGGAGGTGACTCAATTTAGGGCCTGCCTTTGATGTCCTTTTGTTAATTATGATTCTTTTTCTTTTTTTTCTTAAAAAAAAATTATATTTCTTTTTCTATCAACACGAATTGGAAGAATTTTTTGTAACCCAATTTGTTCCAGGTGGGTTGACATCCACATCCCGCTACCTTTCTTTTGTAAGCCTTGTTCCCTTTTGGTGAAAGTCTAGTACATGGTTTTTCAGCCTCCTATCGACATGTTTCTATTTCTAGTATTTCCTTTTCCCCCTTGCTATGATATGTTACGATGCTTAAATCTTACACATTGGCCAATATGTGGGTTTCTATGTTTTGGATATTGATGTGTTCTTATTATTTAATACTGGTTCCATTCAAGTAACTTCTATTATTTCTGAGATTTTGTACTTGAAGTTGTTCAGATTCATGATTGCTCTTTTATACTGGTTTGACATTGCTAAAGGCATACGCATATTGACGATGTGCCACTATTTTTTCTGCTTTAATTTTAATTAACAATCCTCAGCTTAGGTTATATTAAGTCTATCCCTGTTCTTGAACTCTTCAAATGCTTGTTGGATTGCTCTTCTCTGCTTCCTGCCAGTCGAAAGACATGGCCAAATTTCATAATGTTACTATAAAGATGATGAAATATTTGAAATTTTCTTAATGCCCCGTTTCTCACAATATATATATATTTGGATTTGTCAATTTCATTACTATATACGAAATTACCGACCAAAAAAAGCCTCAAAGAAGCTGGAAGATTTAAAAATGACCGCCAGTTTGCCAAACTATACTCAATCGATAAGTGATAACAAAAGGATTTGGCCTTGAGACTCTTAAGAAGAGAAAAACAACTTCCCACAACTCTTCAGGACTTCTTTTGGAATAGTTGAAATTTTTTTTCGTTCCTCTCTAACCATAACTCCCACGTAAACCATTGTCAATACTTTAGCACTGTTCTTAACATTGTGACCACAGAAACATTAGAACACAAACAACAGCCTGTACATCGGAAAAAAGTTATGTCCACTGATCCATTCATAGGAGCAAGAAAGATCATCAAGGTTGTTTTATTTTTTATTTTTTATTTTTTTTTGGGTAAGAGACCGAGTTTTCATCCAGAAAAATGAAAGAATGTATAAGGGCATACTAAAAACAAGCCCACAAAAGGAGTCCAAACACTAACTAAAGAAACGGACTCCAAGCCAAGAGTATCAATCTAAGCTCATAATTACAAAAAGGCTGGATAATAGAAGATGCCCATAAGGACGTGTTAAACATAGCAACCTCTCAAACCTCTCCCAAGATCTCTCGACTCCCTAAAAATTCTGCTCTTTCTCTTAAGCCAAATCCCCCACAATACGGCGAAGAAACAAGATTCCCACAAAACTCCTCCTTTATCCGGAACGGGTGATTCGGGAGCATACCAACTAAGGTAAGACATAGGGACCTCCAAATTTCATCATGAGTGTTAATACCACCCAAACTCAGCGACCATATAACAAGTTTGCACGTTTGAGAGATCAAAATTTTCCGAAGGATCTTGCCATAAGGAGGAGGTTTCAGATGCAAAACTCGTCAGGAAATAGAAGGATTTTAATTTAAATGACTGGCCTAAACTACCTTAGGCCTCGTTTGATAAAAATATAAACTTTATTTTCAAAAACCAAAAACCAAATGATTATCAAACAGGAGTCTTAGAAATTCATTTTCCTTCCGTACTTTTACTATGTTCATGCTTAAAGATGCAAAACCGACTATGTTCATGCTTGCTTAAAGAAGCAGTGAACGAGTGTAGACTTACATTTCTCAGTGTAATCAGCCTTCAAGCTATTTCAGATACCAAGAATTCTTTAGTAACTATATCTAGTTAGTCACAAAATCATCAAAAATAAAACTTCATTAAATTTTTCTTCTTATTCTACAGGTACTTGATAGCCTCACACACAACTGACTATCAACATCCAATGTTATTTCTCAACACTCTGGCAGTAATTGTACTAGTTATTGCCAAGTTTCCCCATATGCACAAGGTACGTATCTTCGGGATCAATGCCGACAAGTGAAGCTCACATCAAGAGATTTTCGGTTCAACTTGCCAAAAAGCTTCTCGTCCTTCTCTCAATCTGGTAAAATGTTATATCTTTGTATAGTAGTTGGGACAGGAAGGATACTGAAAAATTTGTAGTTTTTTTTGTACCGACTGCTTGTTCCTCCGCCTGTTGCTTAATGAATAAGTAAATGCAATTATCTTTTATACAGTAGAGAAATGTTGATGCTTTTGAGTTTCACTGTTCTTGTTATAAAGTATTTTTTGGGACTACACTTCATAATTCTTAATTGTTGTTTCTCCATCTTGTGCTGATAGAGCTGGTTCTTCTACAGACAAAGAACTCCACTTGGAAGTCAGATTCTTTACTGTTTTCTTATAGATATGGTTATATGAACCTTGATTTATGTCACATTCCTATTAATTGAACAGAAACCTGTTGTGTTTATAACAAATGATCGACCCGAAGGAGGAAACGAAAAATTCGAATAAACTCGATTAAATTAGATATGTATCTATCTGTGTTGCAGGCTTATGAACTCTAAAGTATTTGATAGTTTCTATTGAAATGAAATTGCTCTGTTTCCATGTAAGTATTAAGTTGAAGCTATCAATCTAAGCATAGTTCAGCTAGTTAAGGTGTATATTTTCAACTAAAGAGTCAAAAAGTTTGAATCTCCATTCTCATATATTGTTGAACGCAAGAAAAAAAAGTTGAAGTTAATTAGGTAACGTTTGATTGGGAAACAAGAATCTAACCAAAATAAGATCGAACAAGCTTGAAAGATCTCCTTGTGATGTGTGGTCTCTTATTTGGTTCTATGTTTCTCTTTGGGCTTCGGTGGCAAAACCTTTTTGTAATTATACACTAGGTCTTATTTTGCTTGACTGGAGGCCTTTCTTGTAGGTCGCCTCTCATTTTCTTTTTGTGGGCTCTCCTTTTTGTATGTCCTTGTATTCTTTCATTTTTTTTCTCAATGTAATAAAAAAAAAAAAAAAAAAAATTGAACAAGCTTGAATATTCACGACTTGCTAGATACAAAATTGAAAGTTTAGAATCTCATTAGACATAAACTTCAATGTTATATTAAGTTATTTTTTAAAATTTTCGAATATTTCAATGACCTATTAGACACAAAACTGAAAGTTCATGGACCTATTAGATACTTTTTAAAGTTTAGAAACTAAATAGACACAAACTTAAAAGTCCAGTGATTAAACTTGTAATTTAACATTGATTCAATAAGAGTCGTGTAAATAATAAAGGGGTCTTAGAGGAAATATGTTCAAGTAACGATGGCCACCTACTAAGTATTTAATTTCTTAGTAGAATAGGTGTTATAAAAAAACACACACATAGTACATTGATTGGTTCATGCATGGAAAAAAAACATGCATGCAGTGTAAAAATCAGTTGTGTGGAAATTAAGCAAGGAAAAAGGAAACGGGGTTGGTAAAAATGTCCTCTATCTTTTCTTTTTAACTGGAACAGGTAAAGGTAAAGAGTAAAAGTTGGGAGTTATTTGAGTAAAAAACATAAAGAATTCCTTTAACTTTGTTTGTTTGTTTTTGTTTTTGTTTTATTTAAATGTAAGAATTAAAAGCTATGACTTTTGGTGGTTCATTGAGATTTTCTCGAAGTGGAGTTCATGAATGAAACTCATTATCTTTTTCATTCATTACTTTACTTGTGTCGCACTCATGTTTCGTTTAAATTTGACTATCTTTTAGACATCATCAGTAACACTTATAATACACACACACGAAAGAAAGATTGCTTTACAAGTCAAACTTTTTTTACTTTTTTCTTTTTAAAGGGAACTATTTTATTCTTATATAAACCATAAAATTATTATTTTTTAACTTTGCTGATCTCAATTAGTGATCTGCTCTTTGGAAGTTAATCGATAGTGTGAGTGTTGATTATTATTGACGATACAAATTAATTAATCAACCATTTGTATAATTAACTAGTACTTGAATTTTAATTTTTAACTTTGGTAAATCAATTATTTAGTGTTGTCATCAAATAATTCATTTCATATGTATATATAAGCTACTACTTTTTTAATTTCTTTTTCCTATTTTTGTAAGGTCCGCTTCGTGAAATGGATTTCAAATTTGAACCTCTTTTAGACTAAATTATAAAAAAATACCTTAAAATTTTACATTTTGTTTCAAAAATATTCTCATTCTTTCTAATTGTAAGATTACCTTTGATTTTTCATAAATGTTTGAAAACTACCATTGAAGTAGAAATTTGTTAAAATATTGGATAGAAAATCGACATGGCGATGACCTAGAACGGTGTGTGCGGTGACTGGAATGTAGAGATGTCCACGGGGCGGGGCGGGGCCGGGGAATGGATTCCCCGTCCCCGTCCCCGCCCCCCATTTCATTCCCCGTCCCCGCGAAATTCCCCGTTTAATTTTGCGGGGATTGGGGCGGGGATTCCCCGAGGGGAATTCGCGGGGATCGGGTTCCCCGCGGGGAATTTTTCCCCTTTCTCTTTTTTTTTTTTAAATCTTTTTTTTAATTTATTCTCAACCATAATAAAAATTATTTCTAAATGAATAATTTTCAATCTAATTCTATTTAAAGTAAATGTTATAAAATTTCCTAATAAAAACAATAATATACCATAAGTAAAAATACTATAATGTCGAAACAACTTAATTTCTAAAAATTCAAATTTCAATATTACAACATAGACTTTAATTTTTTTTTTTATAACAAAATAGTCTTAAACTAATTCCTACTATAGTTTTTTTTTTAAAAAAAAATCTATTTATAGGTAATATATATATATATATCTTAATCGGGGCGGGGCGGGGCGGGAAATATATTCCCCGTCCCCGTCCCCGTTTAGCCAACAGGGAAAAAAACATCCCCTCTCCCTCCTCCATTCCCCGTGTAATCGGGGATTCCCCGCCCCGTTCGGGGGCGGGTCCCCGCGGGGCCCGCCTCGCGGGTTAAATAGACATTCCTACTGGAGCGCTTGCCTAGATTAAGTCGAATAGAATAGTGTTTCCGCCATCTTACTGTTCGTCCAACATTCTAAAGATTTCTACTTCAAGAGTAGTTTTGAAACGTTTACAAAAGTCAAGGGTATTATTGTAACTTTTGAAAGAATGATGGTATTTTTTAAATAAATAGCAACATTCAAGGTTTTTTTTTTTTTTTTTTTTTAATAATTTAGCCCCTTTTTGTAATTTGTAGCCATTTGTATTAGATCAAAATTTTTTTTTTAATTATTTGCTTCTTTTATAATTTATTAACTTTTTAACTATGGATTCTTTTTTATTCACACTCGAATCTAAGAATGATAATACATTTTTGAAAGTCAAATATCAAAATATATCGTTGATAAGTGAGGCGAACTTGATGATTTCAATAGACTTTAATCATGAAAAAAAAAAAAGCCTTTGTGCCTTTTTGTAATTGTACTATTTATACATGATGATTTATTTTATTTTCTATTTTATTAGCAGCCAATCTTCAATGTGAAAAATGCATTTACAATTTTACAATCCCAAGTCAACTTAATTATTATGATGGCAATTCAAATTTCCAAAAAGTATTCCACTTTTAAACATTTTTATTATATACAATGAGTATCTTTAATACTACCCAGAGAATTTATACCTAAAATTTCTTGCTGTGAAATGATAGTAAATTAAATGTTTGTACATTGATTTATATTATAAAGTCCAAGAAAATTGTAGTCGAACAAATCATGGAATTATGGCCCCATCCATAAAAAATCAATAATAAAGGCATTGCTTTTTTAATTTCTTTAATTATGAAATCATGAAGAGAGATGGCCCAATGAAATAGAAACCTGAGTTAAGATAGAAATAAATTGAAGACTCTCATAATTATAAATATTAGTAGCTTCCATGGATAAGGTAAAGTTTATTTAAATAAAATGTTCACCATAATTAGGAGTGGACGAATCATTATGATTTCCAATTCAAAAGAATTAAATAAAACAACTTTTTTCCTTCAAATAATAAAATAAAAACATCTTTTTTTAAAACCATCATTATCTTACTTTCATTTTGGATTTTTCTCAAAACTTTATTAACTTAATCTATTATTTAAGTAACCATCATGAATTTAGTCTAGTGGTCATTAGAGGTGGATGAAAAAAATAAAAAGTTGTTCTCTTTGTGTCTTGACTTCGAGCTGTGAGCTCTTCCTTTTTCTACTGTAATATATTACCTTTACCAAAAAACAGTTTAGAAGGAATTGATTCAAACTATAGCGACGACAACCTATCTAAGATTTTATGTGCTACGAAAGTTCACTTCACAATAAAAATGATATTATTTAAACAATTACAAATGCCAATATATATATTTATTGCTTTTGTTGGCTTTCTAATTAATATAAGTTTTCTTTTTCCAGGAAATAACATTACAAATACGAGTCGGAGGTTTAAACCTTTGGTATAAAGAAATGCTATAACTTTTGTAGAGAAATTACCAATCAAAATTTTCACGCTTCTTTTATTTTTCATTTGATCATTGATTTTATTTTTTGATACATAATAATATAAAGAAATTATTAATAAATAAGATGGTAAACTACATTTTCAAAAGAATATTCATAACAGATGGATATTTCCACATTTTTATCTTAAAATATTATCGAATCAAAGTACCATTGAAAGACCAGTGGCTATTTCATAGGTTGGAGAAGACCAAATTTTGTAAACGTAGGCCATAAACAACAGAGAAATACAAAATAATTCTGAGCTTGTATTATTGAAAATATCAAAAACAATAACTGCTCTAAGTAACAGACTTATTAACTAAACAACAGCTTTGTAAATAAAAATTCCAAATTAATAACAATAATTCCGTTCAGCTAATAGGCCATTGGTTTCTTACTTCTATGATAAGACATTAATTACCATCTCAAAAGTTGACGGATCTTCACTTTGTAATTGTTGAACTAAAAAAAAGCTCTAAATACATAAGTAAATATTTATTACTAGTTTGCCATGAAGCTCGCACAAAAGCTTAAACTATATTTTTTACATTCCACACTTCTTCCATGCCATATATGATATGTCTCCACTACATTTAGAATCTTAGATTATCAAAGAGTTAAAATTATTCAAATTAAGTTGCTACAATGTGATTGGGTTTCTTTAGATCCGAACATAACTTTTAGTTCCTATTTTTAGTAGTAGAAAGGCTTATGATCTACCGACTCATGAGATTTTAACATGCAAAAGAGAGAATTACAAAGAAGATATTTTTACATTTTTTTAAATGAAAACTCTCAAGACTTTTAATGGTGGTAATTTACAAGAATTTGTGTTCAACTAGTTAGAAGAGAAGTATTCTTTAGTAGAAATTAGTTAGGATATAGACCATAGATATTGCTATTCACATTGTTCCAACCTCTTAATTATAAATTTTTTTCGTATCAAAAAAAGATCCAAATGAATTTGATTGGGAGAGAGAGAGGAAGAAGGAGGAAAACAAAGGAGATGAAGATAATAAAGAAAAAAATTACATAAAATTCCTTTTTTCTTATTAGTTCAACAACATGTACAGTGAAGATTCAAACTTTTTACCTCCTTGTGGACGGTACATATTTTAATTAGTTGAAGTATATTCAAATTTGGTCATAAAAATCTCATTTAATTTTTTTTGCTAGAGAAAAGAGAGATCAATGAAGAAATATATAAAGAGAAAAAAATATACATACATAAAAGCCAAGTTTGTTAGTGATTTTTTTTAGTACAGAGCTTCAAAGTTCAAACGAAATCAAACCAAACCCATGTCCAAATCCCAAAAAAAAAAAAATGAAAATTACAAAGTAAAAACCAGAGAGAGATATCAATCAGAAACCCAACATTAAATTCATATACTAAAGATTTTATATGTCCCATGTAAGTAACTTACTTCTCATAAATCTCTCTAATATTTCTACCACGGCCCTGCACCAAACATTCCATTCCAATACCCATTATTACCACCAGAATTCTCTTCCACCGCCGCCGCGTCCCGTCCCGAATACGGCATCAAATTCGGTATATAACACCCAAATCCCCCATGGCCACCATTTTCCACCCCCGCCGTCGTCCCCGCAGCCGCAAATCCCAAATTCAGATCATGCCCTTGATATACCGCCGCCGGCACCTGGTGGCCCGAACCCGACCCACCACCTGAACCCGCCGATTTCCTATTCTTCCGCGACCCTCCTCCGACCGGGATGTTCCTTAGAGAACCGCCCTCGGTCCAATACCGGCGGCAAGATTTGCAGAAATACCTCGGCTGAGTGAGGCTGTAATTATTGTAGTAGCAAAATTTTGTGTTGCTTGATTTGCACCTTGGGCAGTTCAATTGCTCTTGCGGCCTCCCCTTTGCTCTCATCCCTCCGCCGCCTCCGCCGCCGCCAACGCCGCCGGACTCCATCATCGCTTCCATTTTTTCGAAATCTTTCAACGAACAGAACAAAACCCAGAAATTATTCAGAAACAAACAACAGTGATTTGCAAGAAAAATTGTAGCTTTATTTGTAAAATTAATGAGAAAGAAAGTACCTTCGTGTGGAAATGGGCAGTACTTTATAGCAAGAAAGAATGTTTTAGGTTGTTTGTTTGCAACCCTTTTGTGTCGGTTTGTTTTGATTTAAAAAAATTTTGAGAAGTGTGTTTGTTTTGACTAAATTGTACCATCCCACTAAGATATCGTCAATTTTTTTAATTATATATGTTTTTTGGTCTTATTGTATGAATCTTGTGTGGATTTTAATTTGACTCTAATTCGTGTGTGAGATTATTATTTATTGATTAAATTATAAATTTAGTCCCTCAATCACTTTTGTCTTCGTTTTTAATAGGTCCATGATTTTGAATGTCAAATAGGTTCATGAGCTTTTAAATTTGTGTCTAATAGATCTTTGATATATTCAACATTTTTTTCTTAAGATAATGAATTCTCATTAGACATAAAATTAAATTTTGTGTCTAACATTAAACTTTCAATGTTGTGTTCAATAGAGATTCATGAATTTTAAAAAATGTTGAATGAGTCAAAAGTCTACTCAACACAAAATTGAAAACTCAATAAACTTATTAGACAAAAATTCAAAAGTTTAGAGATTTCTTAGTAAAGTTTAAAATTTTATTATACCAAAAATTGAAAGTTTAAATACTTATTAAATACTTTTTAAAGTTAGAGAGACCTATTCTTAATTTGTAGTCTTGTTGTATTTATTTTTAAAATTTTTGGTGGGAAATTAAGAATAGTGTGAATTCTATGTGGTGGGTTTCTTCTTTTTGACCCAAAAATTCATATTAAAAAAAAAAAAAGGAAGTGGGCTTTGATTCTTTGTTTTCCTTTTCTCCACCATGGTGCTTTTATTATTCATCTAGTTTTGATTGCTCAACCTCTCTCTATTCTACTTTATATTTCTTTCTTTATTATTATTATTTTTTTATTTTTTTTTTGTATGGGGGATTTTGTTAATTAAACTGATTTTTTAAGCAACTGATATTGCTGATTAATCTACAACCTAATCCCATTAATCTTCATTCTTATTGGTGATTAATAGTTACATTTTCAACTTTGTTTATATTAATTAGTCTTTACTTTGCATTAAAGTTTCGCCCCAGAGCCATGCCGCATGCGCTTCGATTAACTTGGAATTTTCAACGAAAAGGATAAATACGTAAATGGCACTCTTGTAATTCCCATTTTTTCCTGTTTCAAAAGTTTTTTTAATTAAAAAAAACCACTTTTAAAATAATAATAATAATAATAATAATTTTGAAATTGTAGTAATTTTTTTAGGCTAAAATACACTTTATGTTTGTAGGAGTTGAACTTAACATCAATTCGGTCTTGAGTTTTCAAAACTAATACTTTTTGTTTTTTATATTTGAATTTAGTTTTTATTTTGCCTTTGAGATTTCAAAATTCAAAAGTGACATGTTTGGTATTTAATATTTATAATTGATTTATAATCAGTCTCTAAAGTTTGAAAGTAGTAATTAGAGTGAAATTGGTTTTTAATTGACTTCTGAGTGTAAAAAATTCCAACTCGTTTAAAAAATAAATATCATCAAAGTAATGTTAACTACCACATTATCATTCTGTTACGTCAAGTCTACTAGGAACCATTTAGAAAATAATTTCAAATTTTAGAGATTAATTAAAAATCAAATTCAAATTTTACGACGCAATATGTCACTTTTGAAATTTCAAGAATCTATAAACTAAATTCAAATCTCAATAACCAAAAGTGTTAGTTTTGAAAACTCATATACCAAATAAAAAATAAGTTCAAATCTCAATATGAAGGTAAATTTTACTTTCTTCTTTTCTGTTTTCTATTTTTAGCAATACTTTTTTTTTTCCTGTCCAAAAAGAAAACGTTTTTGTTAGAAAATTAAGTTTACGATCAATATGTCTTTTTAGCTTTAGGAATAATATTGGAGTAAATATTCAAGAAAGAGAATTGTGCTTTTTTTTTTCTTTTTTCTTTTTTCTTTTTTCTTTTTTGCAAAGGAGAGAGAGAATTGTTTTGTGAATATATTTTCTTTTTGTGAAAATGGAAAAAACGTGGATCAGATGGATTTCAATTTTTCAATATATTGTTATATGGTTTGATGGAGGCTATACTAATTTAATAAGACTTCTAGCTAGGCAAAGATATGTGGCTAAGATAAGTGTATGTTTGTTAAAATAAAATTTTAAAAATACTTTTTCTTGCTTACATTTCATGTGACATTTCTAACAAAGAGTTTACCTTTCCCTAACATTTATTGTTTTTAAAGAAAAATATCTCTATCTAACATATTCCTTTTTCCTATAATACATGTATCACACTAATTAACGTTTCTCTAAGTTAGGTTTGTTTAATATATATATCTTTCTTTTTAAAGTTTTTTTTATTTTATTTTTTGCCTCCATTTGATAATTTATTAAATAGAGTTAAATTATAAGTTTGGTCTTTAAATTTCAAGTATTATGTCTATTTAGTTAGTGTAATTTAAAACATTTATAAATAAATCTCTAAATTTGTTGAATCTATATTTAACTTGGTAATTTAAAAAGTTTTTAATAAGTTTATGAATTTTTAATTTTGTATATAGTAAATCTCTATCGTAAATTTTATTAGTTTAATAATTACAAGACACACTCAAGGGCGGAACAAGAAGGAAGGCTCCTCCCTCTTATCTCGTCTTAATTATGTCAAAAAGTATAATTTTATTGTATTAAAAAGTTAAAGTTTTAAGTTTTTCTCTCTAATTTGTCAAACTTTCTAAATTTCAAATTAAAAAAAATTATATATATAAAAGTTAGAAAGTAAAAATTTATCCCTCTCTATGACGTTTTTTGTCCTACTCTTAGACATGCTAATTATAATATCTACGAATTGTGTAGCAATTGGTTACAAGCATTTAGTGATGTAAGAATTAAACTGGTTGAATTAAATATAATCACCCGTCAAACACAATACTTAAAGTTTATAAAACTATTAGAATATTTTTAAATTGCATAGACTAAATATATGCAATCTAAAAAATTAATATATATATATATATATATATATATATATATATATATATATATATATTATAAACTTGTTCATAGTATATAAAATAAATAGACACAATTTTTTCAAAGTCTAAAAGTTAAACTTATGATTTAATTTATAAATATTAATATAATGATATAGTATTGAGATAATGTTATGTAGTAATAAAATAAATAAGTTAAATTATAAATTTGGTCCTATAATTTGATAAAGTTATAATTTAATTTCTATAGTTTTAAAAGTTAAAATTTCGTTCTTATGATTTAATAAAATTTCATAAATAGTCTAAGAACTATTTTTTAAGATTTTATCAAATCATAGGAATTAATTTTAACGTTTAAAATCATATTTAAAATCGTAAAGAATGAATTTATAATTTAACCAAATTTATATATATGTAAATTTGTAATTCGTTTGTTGTGTTTTTGTTTTTTTGCCCTAATTGAAAGATGAAGGCGACGCCCGACAGGAAGACGGAATTGGCGGGACCCAAAGAATGCGCGTCGGGATTGAAGACAATCTGTGTGTTTGGTGTTGTTTTGTTGGGTTATCTTTTCCACGAAAGCGACCCCCTTTAGATAGGAAAAAAACTTATTGCAATTTGCAACTCATTGGCAATGGCGTTATCGGATATCTTAGGGGGTGTTTGGCCTACTGACTTAAGTTGAGTTTAAAACTCAACTCTCTATTTTGTTCATCAACAAATCAATTCCTAACAAAGTAACTCAACCCCACCGTTTTGAGTAATTAACTCCCCACCATTTTGAGTAACTTCACGCGGTTTTCCATTTCACGAGATGTTGCTCGTTAACTCTCCACAACTCAACTCAACTCTGCCCAACTCAACTCAATTATGCGCGCCAAACGCCCCCTTAGAATTCATTTCATTTACACCCAAAAGAAAAAAAATATGCTTTTAATACATTATGCATTTTTATAATAAGTTATTTGAGTTATTCATCAAAGTTTTGTGAAGGAATAAATTTTATTTTGTTTATTTAAAATTTATGCCGATGTTTAGTTTACCTATTTATGTTTGTGTTTCAGTATCTTGATTTACATTATTCGTGGAGCAAAGAAAGGAGGAGAGGGACAATTGCCTCCTTCTTAGCTTAAAAAATATGTATTAAAATAACGAGATCTTAAAGTTTTATCTTCCCATAATTGAAAGATTATGTATATAAATCGTTGAAGGAAGAGAGCATAACTTAATGGTAATTGATATCTACTTTTTTTCTTGAGGTCAAATGTTCAAATCTTCGTACCTTATATTTATTGTGTTCAGACAAATACAAAAAGAAAATGAGAGTGTGATTTTTTTTTTTTTTGGAAACCAAAGGGAGATTGGTGATTTAATACTAACGTCTTACCTAATTGAATTATAATTATGTTGGCTTTAGAAATAAGTTTTTTACTTTTTTCAAAATTTTATCTACTTCACCCCCGAATTAAGACATGTTTGGAAGCGATTTTGAAATGGTTGAAATCACTTTTAACGTATTCAAAATTACTTTGAAATATGCCTTTATTATTTAAAATCATTTTTTTTGTTATGAAAATTACGTTTAAAAGTGTAAAATCAAATATTAAATTATTTTGAATGATTAAAATATGCTTTTATTATTTAAAATCAATTTGAAAATTACATTTAAAATTGTGAAATCAAATATTAAGTTGATTTTGAATGATTAAAAGCATGGAATGATTTTTAAATGGTTGAAATCACTTTTATCGTATTCAAAATCACTTCAAATATATTTTTATTATTTAAAATAAATTTTTATGCTATGAAAATCACGTTTAAAAGTGTAAAATCAAATATTAAGTTGATTTTAAATTATTAAAAGCATGTTTCGAAATAATTTTGAATATGACAAAAAATAATTTTAAATATTTTAAAATCATTCTCAAATATGCCCTTATTATACTATCTCTCACATTGGATAAATTGTTCCACAAAATATTATTATATATATATTTTTTGGAACGACTTATTCCATGTGAGAGATAATAATATTATATGATTGAAATTTGACAAATATTTTTTTTTATTACACCTCCCGCAATCGTAGGATTGATAGCAATATTTACGGTAACCCTTCCCAATCATCTCTTTACACGAAATATAAGCATGCAAAAGATTCAGAAACCTATGAAAATAGGATAGGATCGAATCCACCATTGCAATATAATATAATATATAATATACGTACCATACTAAAATAATAATTATGTAAAATTTATAATATAAAGTATTAATAATATTCTAGATTCGACTAAATATTTAATTTTTTTTGTTTTTTTTTAGAATAAGACTAAATATTTAATTGATAACTAATAAATAGTAATCACTACTATTTTTTATTAATTATAAATATTTCTTTACTTGAAGAAATTAATTATAAATATATTTTGAATAATGTTTTAAATTGAGACTTATTTTTTAAATTTGTCATTAAATAAATATTTGAAAACACTAAAAACAGAGAATACACTTTTTTTTTTAATTTCTTTTAATCGAACCATTTATTTTCAAACTTTATTTTCATATCACTAGCCAAATACACTCATTATCGAAACTAATTTAACTTTGAATGCAACCCAAAAACACATTAAAAGAAGGAAGAAGATGAAAGAAAAAATCGCTCCAATGTTCATTGTGTCCTCCCATGAGCCCATAGCTCTTTCGGTCATATAGCCCATTTGGTTGCCTCAGCCTTTAATCTTAATCCCATTTTTTTAAAAAAAAAAAATAAAAAATAAAAATCCTAAACTTGAAAATAACTTTTCAATTTGATCATATTGTATCTTTTTTTTTAGTTCAACAAAGGTGATGGGATTCGAACCTCTGACCTCTTGATCAATGATACATGTCAATTACTGCTGAGTTATGTTCATTTTGGCATTGTATTATATCTTAAACTTTGATAAGTATCGTAATATGTACCTTCAATTTTAATGGGTGTTGTAATTTTACCTTCTAATAGATTTTTGTTTAATAAATTGTTAACATATGTGTTTGTTTGTGCATTTAATAAATTATAAACACATACTAAGTTTGAAATTGATTGACGATATAATGATACAAAAGTTGAATTTTTGTGTTTGTTTTTTGTTTTTTTGAGAAATAAGAAAGATAAAAATTACAAAGGCACGTGTCCACTCATTAAATATGTGGGTCTTCTACAATAAGTTCTTCAAGGTAGAGATAAAGCACCTCTATCGGAACTTCCTCCATTCACACTTTTCGTGTTGCAGAGAGAGGGCTTCTTGAGCTATTTGTATGTGTCAAGTGATTCGCCCTTCGATCACACCAAGCGAAGGAACTGAAGGTAAATTGCGTCGAGAGATCTCTAATTTCCTCTATCAACAACCCTTTCTCTGTTTGATTTATGGTTTTATAGTTTAGGGATTGAAGAACTCCAGCCAAGTCCAGTTCCACCTCAACTCTTCAAAGCCTCATCTCTAACGCCAATCGCATCCCATCTCTCACTGCCTATGTCTCCAACATTTATACATTGGTAATCCAAGGAATTGGGTTTGCCAAGGATAACATCACTTCTCCCTTTTTATTACGAATCACCGCACCCACTACACTTCTATTTTCATTTTTCTGAATAGTTGCATCCGTATTCAATTTATAATTCAAGGGATTAAGAGGTTTCCATTGTGTTAATCTGTTACTTGATCCGATGTTGTTCTCCGATTTGTCTCTTAGATTAGCTTCTCTAAACTGATTAATGTAGGAAATGCAGTAAATCCAGTCATTTTGGGGCCAATTATTATCTCTCTTCCTTTGCATAACTAATTGGTTTCTTTCATTCCACACCCACCAGCACATAACTATAACTAGAAATTCTTCGAAATCTTCTTTACTTAGGGCTTCTTTGAATTAGTGCATTATATCTGCAAAGTGGTTAAGCGTTGTTTAGACCAGTTCAAGTGAAATAGGGGAGCATGTTTCCATTTATTCTTTGTAAAAGAACAATCCCAAATAACATGTTTTGTGGTCTCTGGAGCTGCTCTACATCTTGGGCAAAAGGTGTCAATTCTCATTCCTCTTTTGTTCAAGTTCACAGCCGTTGGGATATATTCATTATAGAGTCTCCATGACATGAATTTAATCTTTGAAGGGATATTGTAATTCCAGAGGCTTTTCCACCAGTTAGCTAGGCTTTCCCTGATATGCTTCAAGCAAGCCACATCATGCCACAATGGCCAACCAATGAAGAAGGAGATCTCCACTTCAATATTTAAAGTATCAAGCTTCATGAGGAAGGAGAATGAGTGGAGAAACAAGCTTCAAAACATCATGAAAACACCAAACCCGAAAGCATCAATTTAAACACTATTTAGGGTTTAATTCTTAAAGTCATGCTTTCATGTAATTCTTATTGCACCCCTTCTTTTGGACTTTAATTATAAAATATATTTGTATGTCCAAGGCCCACAAAGGTCATACACTTGTTAGAGTATTTAGTTATAACTTAATTTAGCTTGTTTTAAACACTATTCTAGTTAGGTTAGTTTAGGATTGTCTTTTACCTTTAGTTGACTTTAATTTCCAAGGCTTATTTAAAAGTCATACTTGTACATTTAAGAGGGTAGGATTTCCATGGATGAATCAAAGAGTCATTGAGCCTTGTTTCTTTGCTCCAAACCATGAGCAAGTTTTTGTGCATTTTCTTGCATTAGATCTTACACGCCCTAGAAACCTTAAAGCTTTATTGGTCCTCAAACTTGTGGAGGGTTTCGACTTTGGATTGAGAACGAGTTTTTCCTTCCAAAGGCTTGACTATCAAGGTTAGTCATTTCTTCTTTCCCTTGAGTGATTCTTTGTGTGTGTACTATGTGTTACCATGTGTGCGTTTAGGAGGTGCTTGTTCATACAAGGGTTGTCTGAGCCACTTGTGGTAGGGTTGAGCACATCACTCCCTATTTGAAATGCCTGTTAAATTCTGTAAGGAGTAGGCAAGATGATAGCCTGACTTCACAGAGTAAGCTCCATTTTTACTAAAGTGTCAAATTAATTTATCAGCCCTTATCACCCTTGGTCGCGGGAGACTTAGGATTTGATGAGCATCCTCTTCCTCGAACACATCAGAAATTTGTCCCTCATCCCATTTACCATCACTTCTTAAAAGAGACTCAACCTTAGCTTCTGTATTAACCCTATACTAATGGATGGTTTGTTAAAAAGGCTCGTGCTCCACCCAATTATCTTTAGCAATATAAACCTTCTTTCCATCCCCAATTCTCCAACAAAGACCTTTCTTTAGAAGTTCTCTCCCCCACATGATGCTCCTCCAAGTTAATGAGGCATTTGAAGCTTAGCATCAAAGGAAGTTTGAAGAATAGTAGTATTTCCCTCTTAGGACTCTGGCTATGAGAGAATTTGGATGTTCTATTAATCTCCATCCTTGTTTTGCTAGAAGAGATTTATTAAACAACTTCAAATCTCGAAAACCAAGAACTCCACTAAGCTTCAACATACAAGCTTTTTTCCATGTCACCCAATGGACACGGTGGTGTTCACCAACATCCCCCCACCAAAATCACGCTAAAACATGATGACAATCCTCAACCATATATTTAGGTAGTTTAAAATAGTTCATAGAATATGTAGGAATAGCTTGAAGCACTGGTTTAATTAAAATCTATTTCCCCCCAATTGAGAACAATGTTTCCATTTCATCAAGTAGGCCCACATTTTGTCCTTCACATATTTGAAGGAATCTCTTTTGTAGTTAGAAAAGGACACAGGAATCCCCAGATATTTATAATGAGCATCAACTTTAGGCAACTGAAACTGTGATAATATCTGATTCTGTATAAAACTGTTGGAATTCAAACTAAAGCATATGGCTGATTTAGTAAAGTTCACCTTCTGCCTTGTAATCAAGTTATACTGAGAAAGAGATGTTGCAATCCTTGCAGTCGCCTCTATCTTTGTTTTGAAGAAGAGTAAACAATCATCAACAAAAAAAACAAGTGAGAAATCGCAAGGGAATGCCTTGCTATCTTTAACCCTGTTATTTCTTTTGAATTCTCCAAATGAAATAATAATTTCGAAAGCCCCTCAATACAAAGCAAGAATAGATAAGGAGATAATGGGCCCCCTTGTCCAGTCCTCTAGTTGACCTTACCTTTCCTCTTCTACCTCTATTCATATTAAAGGTGAAGCTCACCAAGATTACACATCTCATAATCAACTCTACAAATCTTCCTTCAAAGCCTAAGGCTGTCATAAAATGTTCAAGAAAAAACCACTATACTCTATCATAAGCCTTGCTCATATTTAGTTTTAGAGTTGCCCAACATTCTTTATTCTTTTTCCTGTTTTTTATGGAGTGCAAACATTCGTAGCCCATAATCGTGTTATAAGAGATACTACGACCAAGAACAAAGGCACTCTGAGTAGGGTATATAATAATTTTCAAATTTTATTTAAGCTTGTTTGCGATTGCCTTGGAGATAAGTTTATACAACACAATATGAAGGCTTATAGGCCTATAGTCTTTAATAAAAGCAGTATGAGGATTGAGTTCAATTTTGTGCTAGACTTGATTTTTGTTGAAACTTATGAATTTTGGGAGGTTTGTTTAATAATTGATCTTATACATTAATTGAGTTCAATTCTGTGCTAGACTTGATTTTTATTGAAATTCAAGAGTTTTAGAAGATTTTTAATTACTTTTTACAAAAATTAATGAGATAATTTAGTAAAAAATTGAAAAAATGGTAAAAATTAAAATAATTGCTTAAGTTTAAGACTCAAATTGATCCCAACCGACTATCATAGCATAACCTTAATGCATATTTAAATGTTAGAAGTTCGAATTCACATCCTATATGTCATTGAACTCAAAAAATAAAAATTAAATAAATAAAATAATAAATTGATGAAGTTAAGAGTTTAGTGTGGAACAAAAACAAAAAAATTTTAAGGTGAAAATTGATACAAATTTACATTTTTTCAAAAAAAGAAAAAAAAAAAAGTTTGCCCTAATTTGCTCACCTGCGCCTTCCCCAATCTCCCTCCTGTTCAAAATCAAGCTTCAGCTATCAAATACACAGATACAATCCACCGGATCACCACACTCACGGCGTCTCACAACGGCAGCTCCGGCCCCCCGTCGATTCTTTCGTTTATCTGCCTCGGACTGGTACGATCGATTGAAGTTTTGGTTAGTTTTCAATTCATTTCTTCCATTTTTCCATTTCTCTGATTTACGTTATCTCGATATTCACTTCCATTTTTAGTTTCTGCTGTCGCCCCTCTTCCTCGATTTCTTCGATTTACATTATGTCATCTACATTTTCTTCCTTACTTCTCTTGATTATAATTTATGTGGTGTTTTGATCTGTGTTGAGTTTATGTGATGGTTTAAATTAAGTCTAATATTTTATTTTCAGTTGTAGAATTGGACTTGGATTGAAAAGGAAATTCTAGAAATTGGGGTTAAATGCTAAAAATATGTAATCAAATCAAAACTAAAGAAAAAAGGCTTAAATTCTTTGTTGCAAGTGAGGCCAAGACTGGTGAAGAAACTCAGGATTGCCTTTTCATCCTCTGTTCAGTAGCATTGCTTTTCCGGCATTACCTTCATAACTTCTTCGGTTCGTACATTTTTCTTCCTAGTAATGTTATTAGAATAACATTCTTCAGTTTTGCTTCGATGGCCACCCTCTCAATACTGAAGCTAAGCTTATTGTGAATAATTTTATAAGAGCTTTTGTTTGGACTTTATAGTTAGGAAGAAACAATAGAACTTTTTAGAAGGAGATGGGTGTTTTCTGTGGTGGGAGCATATTGTTTCTTTATGCATATTGTTCCTTTTTCTTACTGTAGGTTATCTTCTCTTTGAGCTTGTTCAAAGGTTTTCTTGTAATTCAATTCCTTTGGCCAGGCTGAGGCTTTCCTATCCTTCCTTTTGCACATTGAAAGTGAATCATTTTCTCTTTGGTGTGAATGGAACGAGCGGATTTTTAACGTTAAGTACTCCACCTTTGAAGGTTTTAGGAATCTGGTTATTTTTAATGCTTTGTATTGGTGTAAATGTTCGCATCCTTTTGAAGATTACAGGCTTTCTACTTTGATTTGCAATTGACAATCCTGTTTGTAATCCACCTTGGAGTGGTCATTTCATTTATCAATGAAATATCAATTTCTCTCTCTCAAAAAAAAAAAAAAAAAAAGAAAGTGAATTGTTTTCTTATGCAAAAACAAGTAATTTGAACCTTAATTCTTTTTGTTTTAGGTTGAAGGACATAAGAATTGAGTTAGAGGCAATCTGCAGATAGCTATGGGAGAAGAGCCAAAAGACCCTTTCAAGGGAGTTGATTGGAAAGCCGTAGGTGGCGATATGCAGAAAGATCCCAGCTCTACAAACATTATAAAGAAAAGGCGTCCAACAAAAATTAGGCAAATTCCAGATTATTATTTTCTTCCTAGAAGATCCCTTCCCTCTGCCATTGCATTCTATGGGGCGTGTATTGCAGGTGGAATTGGTGCTGGGATGCTGGTGGAGATATGGATAAATGATAAAGTTAAAAGTAAGCTTTGAATTTGCTTTTTATAGTCTTGCTTCATACTCCTAGTAATATCATTAACCTTATCCAGAAGTCATAGCTTTTCGATTTCTTCGATATTTTTCTTTTGGTTAAATTACAAGTTTAATCCCAGAACTTTCAGGTTTGTATTGTTAGGTCTCTGAACTTTAAGAAGTGTTTAAGTAGGTCTTTGAACTTTAAAAAATGTCTAGTAGATCTTTAAATTTTAAATTTTGTGTCCTATAAGTCCTTGACATATCAGTGAGTGTCTAGGCCAGTTTACATACACCTCAACTAATCTCACCGGTCAACCGCCTGACCCTACAACATTTGGATGAAATGAAATACGTAGAATATTAAATTCTAGGTAAGTGGCCACCATGGATTGAACCCATCCCCTCTTACTTACCTCAGGCCCTACTGACCACCAGGCCAATCCAATGGTTGAAAATTAGAGACTTATTAAACACTTTTTAAAGTTCAAAGACCTTTTAGACACAAACTTGAAAGTTCAAGGACTAGACTTGTAATTTAAACTTTTCTTTTGAAGTATGTGTATGAGAGATAGACAATGTGATTGACTATTGAATTTCCCTTTTTGATGTGTACTTGCAGAGGATGGAGGTGTCATCTGGGAGTTTGACAAGTAGAGTACAGGAGAAGTATGAAGTTGTATTAATCATCAGAACAAGATCATCCAGTTCTGGGTTTTATTTTACTGTCAATCCTTAGTTTTGGCTTACATAAGGGAACATTTTTTAATGTCACTATGAAGTTGTACAAAAATTGGAAGCAATAACTGTAAGTTTTTTTGAAGTTATAACCTCCAATTCAGCTATTGGCTGTTTCTCTAGTTATAGATTAAGTACAAATGACATTAAACGCAATCAATTTTGGTATAGACCTTATATAGATTGTTGCTTTGCTCTGGTAAAGCTGGGTTTAGGTGATCACATGTGCTAGTATCTATCCATGTCGCATACTCTGATTTGTAATTCTCTCGTGGATTGAATTTTAAACAAATGTTCAATAACACAATACATATTGCTTTTATGCTCAGTTGAAATGTATGCTTTTTTTGAGTTTGGACACCCTACTTTTTGTTGCTCAGCCATATCTCCAGTTGAGTTTTTTAGTTTAACAATATGTGTGGTAGAGAGATTCGAACCTCTAATCTCTTGGTTGAGAGTATTTGTCTTATCTGATATATGTTTTAATCAGTTGAGATATGCTTGAGTTGGTCATTTCTAGTAGAGGTTATTTATGTCACTATCCTTTTCAACAAATGATTGTCTTTTTGAATCCTTTATGCCCTCTAAAACACTCACCAGTTATTAAATCAAGTTGATTCAAAGGATTGGTAGTTCAAATCTCCTTAGAATTCAAGGACACAGTTGTACAACATACAAAACAAATCTTCTTCAAGTAAGGTCGTAAGGATAGTTCAAATCTCATCATCATAGTTGTACCTATGGACTAAAAAGTCCAAAATAAGGTAATATAAAAAAAAATGGAAAGTATAGCCAAAACTTCTATAAAAGCTTTAAGTATCTCATCTCCCATAAACTTGAGATTATAAAGCTACAAAATCTCTTAGCTTGGGAATGATTAATGAACGATATATGCAGAACTAGCCATGTGCAACACAAGAAATTGATACCAATCAATATCATCTGTCCTAACAACCAAAAGGTTTCGGATTATTTTCAGCACATATGAGTAACTTTAACTTGCATCGGTGGATTTCACCATAGCAGCTTGTTATCAGTATGTATGAAGATCGGGGCGTAACTGCTAAGGGTTTATCCTCTCCGTTTCCCATAACTTCTCCCCTTGCAAACATGAACTAGCTTTAAACAAAAGCCTTTCTTCCTTCTTCAGATTCAGATAATCGACCTGTAAACGAAGGACGATAAAATGTAACATAAGGCAAATTAACAAGATGGAGAATGCAAGCTTCATATACAAATGTAGAGAAAAATATTAGAAACCTGATCGGGATCGAAGACCAGCAAACAAAATGCATCAACAGGACCTGAATAAGAATCTAGCAAAGGTTCCTTGGCTGGCTGTTCAGCAAGATAGGGAAGACCTGGATTAGGCCCCAAATACTGCATTCTTGACTTTGAAGAAATGGAGAACCAGGCATCTGCTCTTTGCTGCATTGAGAATCTCATATGATAAAATATATAAGAGTATGTTACTTTTTTTCTATTTTCAGAGTACAACAAATGTGGGTATAGGAATTTGAACCTCCAACTTTAAGGAAAGGGGTAGATACTAATTACCGTTGAGCTAGACTCACATGAATGAGTATGTTACCTTTGAATAAAATGAATGGTAGGAAATTTAGAACAAACTTTTAAGTTATAAGAAGGGTCAAGTCCACAACCTTAAATTTTGTAGCATCAGCACACGACGCATCAACAACCTCAATTCTCCCACTGATACGAAATTGCTCCCATGACTCAGTGAAATACCAACATATCTAAAAGAACAAAGCATTTAAAATCGAAAATTTGAATCAAATTAGCACAAATTTCAGCAGTGATCTAAATATGATAAGCTACAGAGACTGTGTTAAGAGCCAAGAAGAGTAATCACCTCAGCAAATGGACAATTCTTAAGCTCTTCAATCTGCAGAATCAACCAAAAGTGAAGTTCATTTTCAGGACAAAACTCAGACGCTTAATTATCACACACCTAATCCATCACAAACAATCAAAAACACCAACTCTAATAACAGATTGCACTCAAATTCCAGAAAACCAGATAATCATTGCGTCAAAAACCAAACAACAACAGCAAATGACCGTATGAATTGAGCGATTTAAAACGAAATATAGAGCTTCGTCATAAAATAACCTTGCGACTTCTAGAATCCGTGTAAATTTGGATCTTATCAGTGCCGTCTTCAAATCCTCTGAACACAACTGTGCGATTTGAAGGCCTTCCATTCGTTCCTATCGTCGCCTGAAAACAAATTCCAGGTATAAATCGACCGTGCAAAAGAAAAAAAAAATGGAAATTGAACTTGGAGAGAAATTGAGAGAGTGAAATGTACGAGCTGCAAGAATTTGGAATGCTTGATTTGGCCATTAGATTCCAAAGCACGGAGGAGAAGGAATTTCCATGGCGCTGCTGCCGATCCCATTTCCTAATTGCCCGCTAATTTGCCTACTGGTTTCTATTTTCCATTTCAGTTCGGTACATCACTGAGAAAACAGTACTTCCAGCCTCCAGAAATGAAATTCAACTATTTCAAACCAGTTTTAACTTGGTTAAATTATAAAAATAGGTTGGTTTCAATTATACCATGAACTTTAAAAAGTTTCATTTTAATTCTTGAACTTTGAAGTTTGTTTCAAAACAACCATTGAAGGTTTTTTTTCGTTAAATTCATGGACGGAAAATGATGTTTTTGCATTTGTATTGTTGCTTATGTGAATGTATTTGAACATATACGTTGAAAAAAAATCAAAACATATGCAAATACGTCATTTTTCGTCCATAAATTTTACGAAAAAATCTTTAAGGATTGTTTTGAAACAAACTTCAAAGTTCAAGGGTTAAAATGAAACTTTTTAAAGTTCAAGGGTATAATTGAAACCAACCTCATAGTTTAGAGGTATTTTTGATAATTTAACCGTTTTAACTTTAAGAATGATTCTTGTTTTCTCGCCAAATTTCAAAAATAGGTTTTTAAAAATTATTATTTTTTGTTTTAAAAAACTTAATTTGGATTTTGAGAACATTCATAAAAGCAGATAACAAAACTAATAAATGAAAATAATATTTATAAACTTAATTTTTAAAAATAAAAAATAAAAAATAAAATAGTTATCAAATCAACCTTACTTATATTCATATATTTATAAGATTGGTTGGTGCATTTTTTGAGTTTCTATTAATTGAATTATAGTGGTATAACTTGGATGTGAGATTGTAACCATTCTCATTATTTAGGAGTGGTTTATTTATTATTAATAATTACATTATTCCAAACTTGTTGATGAGTTGAACTTTTTTTTTTCTTTTTTGAATTACTGTTGACCAAATTACACTTTTTTTTTTTAAGTTGTTGGAGTTATTATAAACGAAAATGCTACCGTGCCTTTATAAATTAATGGTTAAATTATAAGTTTAGTTCTTGAATTTTCAAATTTCTATGTAATAAGTCTTTGAATTTTAAAAAGTGTAATATATCTCGTCACTAAATTTAAAATAAGTCGTGAATTTTCAATTTTATGTCTAATAAATTTTTGATATATTTGATTTTTGAAATAATCTATTATTCAAAAAATTGAGTTTGGTGTCTAATGAGACTCTAAATTTCTAAGTTGCGTTTAATAGATCCATAAATTTTTAAAAAAATGTTGAATATGTCAAAGACCTATTAAACATAAAATGAAAAATTCAGAGACTTAATAGATATAAAAGTGAAAGTTTAAGTTCAAACCTATTAGCTATAAATTCAAACGTTCAAAAATATATTAGACACTTTTAAAATTTATATGAGATTATAGAGAACTTGAAAAACCTCGTAATTTAATCATTAATTTTTTTTGCAAAGGTAATTTAATCACTAATTTAGGTATGTTGTACGTGTCATCAACTAATTTATTGTCCAGTACTCAAAAAAAAAAATCATTAACTAAATAAAACATATAATTATCGTGAAATTATCAAAAATTTTCCTAAAAAGACAAAAATTATCAAGAGTTGATATTGTGGCTACACTTCCATCTTATACTCAAAATGGAAAAAAAAAAAAGAAAAAAAAAAGAAAACTGAGAATCGCGTAAGGAAGAAGAAGCTAGAATGCATTACTTGCCAATTCAAACTCTCCCAGTGATGAACTTTCGTCGCCGATCACTGTAATTCCCTCCATTTCTCCGATCAGGTCCAATCCCATGGCGGGAACAGCCTCCAAGATCGATCCTATCTCTCGTCTCCCTCTCCCTCTTTTAGGATCCGAGCCGATCCCTTCCGCCCCGAATAGGTTCGAACCGACTGGTTCCTCCATCGACTGGATTTCAGATTTTGCTGGCTATGCATGGGTCGCTTATGGAGCCTCATCCGCTTTGGTGATCTCTCACTTCCCTTCTCCTCTTTCTCCCCAAGAAACCAAAATCGGACCCATATTTCGGCAGGTACTGGAGCTCT
The DNA here is from genome assembly GCA_033996785.1 of Trichosanthes truncata. Classification (NCBI taxonomy): domain Eukaryota; kingdom Viridiplantae; phylum Streptophyta; class Magnoliopsida; order Cucurbitales; family Cucurbitaceae; genus Trichosanthes; species Trichosanthes truncata. The sequence continues at coordinate 1,245,550 of JAWPNB010000003.1, forward strand.
CCGGCGACGACTTATCTGCTGTCAATGCCGTCTCTTGGTCTCCCGTATTACCGTCGGAGGGCGAGCTTGCTGCAGCTGCGGACAACCGTATATGGGTGTTTTCTCATGATTTGGGTGCTTCTCGAGGTACGCGACAGTTTGCTGCTATTATGTTTTCATTACTGTTGGTTAGTGAGAAAAATGAGCGAAGGAACTGATTGGAAAGTGACATATTGGATTACGTGTCAATTAGTTCAGCCTATCTTTACTAGGATAGTTCTGAAGTTAATTTCCACTTGGTTTCGCCAACATTGAGGTAAATTGAGGTAATGGTGATGAACACATGCCTCCTAACGAACTTTAGAAATTGGCGAGGGAATAGTTAGGTTCACTCATTTAAGAGCGAGGCTGATAACATTGAATTGTTTCCGTTCAATTGTGGACACCTTTCAATTATATTGGTTTACTCATATTCAGGTTCTTTTTGTTGGAGGCAGAATTCCGTGCTTGTGCAATCTCTGAAGGTCGAGGCCATTCAGTGGACGGGTGCTGGAGATGGAATTATTGCTGGTGGAGTAGAGGTTGTTTTGTGGAAGAACACTAACAAATCCTGGGAAATTGCTTGGAAGTTCAAACCGGATGTACCCCAAACTCTTGTTTCCACAAGCTGGTCTACCGAGGGACCATTTGCAACGGCATCTCATGCTGGGATATCGAAAATGGAAAGCACGTTATTTGCAAAAGCTTGCAGATCTGTGCTGGTAAGTCAGAGTGAAGGGGAATATGGACATGTGAAAAGCGAGTTATGCCATCCTCTACCCATAATTATAATTCAATGGAGGCCTTCAATTAAAGGGCCTGAAAGTGCCAAGAATACACCAAGACATGTGCTTCTGACATGCTGCTTGGATGGAACTGTGAGATTATGGAGTGAGACTGAAAATGGAAAAGTCAGAAAATTTAGTATGGATGTAAATAGTAAAAAGTCAATGAGAAGGCATTTTTCTGTTGCTGCTGTCATTGAGATAAATCAAGCATTGAATGGAACTCTTGGCATGGATTTATTTGTAACATGGGCGACCGAGATTAGAGGTATGTGCAAACCTTTTGAAGTAACTAAGAAAGTTTACTCCTCAGTAGGATTCGAACACAACAGGGCTGGAAACTGTGAGTGGCTAATAAGTTTGGGTCCAGGATCATTGGTTACTTTTTGGGCTGTCCATTGTCTCGATGACATATCCCCATTAAGATTCCCTCAAGTCACATTGTGGAAGAAGCAAGAGCTCAAAGGACTTGAAGTTGGACGGCATTACATTGATGGTTGTACAAACTTGAGTAACAAGTTTCTCCTCAAGAAAGTTGTAATCTCAAGGATTTATCCATCTGGTTCCCCAAGTATGTGTTCTTTGATTCAGTTATTGCCTTGTAATTCCTTGGTGTGGTCACTTTTATCTGCTCACACATCGACTGACGTAGGGGATGCATCGTTTGACAAAAAAAGGTTAGAAAATTTCTTCTCGTGTTCAGTTACCAGTCAATTGAATTTAAGTGGCCACGCTGGAAAAATCTTACACGTTGCTGTACATCCATACAACTGTGAGGTCGAAGTAGCTGCTTCCTTGGACTCTAATGGCTTGCTTCTTTTCTGGTCACTATCGAGTATCTCCAACTGTGTACTAGGCCCTCCAACACTTGCTCCTACCTGGGAACTTTGTGGAAAACTTGTAACTCAAGATTCATGCTCCAAATATACAAGTGTGCAGTGGGCACCATCAATATTGGATGAAGAACTGATTCTTCTCATGGGACATGCGAGTGGAATTGATTTTTTTGCTGTTAGGATTAGCCAAAGTGATGAAGAAAATACTGAATGTCACTACTTATGTACCATACCTTTCACTGGTCACGGTCCTTTTGAGAATGGTCCGACTAATATATCTTCCATTTCGTTGCCTTCTGATTGTAATTCAACATATAAATTCAATAAATTTATGTTATTGGGGATATGGATGAAAGGATTTCGGGCATTATCATGGGAAATCACCCTACATGCTTATGATATCTCCGGGGCTGGAATACATTGCAATTGTGATATTGATCATGAAAATATAGCTGAGCTCAGCATATTGACATTTGAAAGTTCTTTTGGAGGCAAAAAGTATTGTGTTAGTATAATTCCTTGCTCATCACAGATACCCAATTCTCAAATTCATGACCAGATTACAAGTTTTGCCGTGGTGCACCAAGGAACTTTTGTTCCTATGCAGCAAAAATTAGCTTCTTCAGGTGAACCATATATCCCTGCATATATTATGGCTACTGGCTCTGCTGATGGTAGTTTGAAACTTTGGAGAAGTAATATAGGCAAACCATCAATCTTCCACATGCCATGGGAGCTTGTATGTGTTGTTGTCACTCATCAAGGCCCCATTACTGCTTTGTGTTTGACTGATTGTGGTCGGAAGATTGCAACAATTAGCAAGAACAACCATAAACCTAATATCAGCAATGTTCACTTATGGGAGCTTGCATACCTTGGTGCAGGGACCCTTTTGTTTGAAGATGAACTGTCCTTTGAAAGCAATATCGTTGCAGTAGACTGGTTAACTTTAGGAAATGGTCAGTTTTTACTTGGAATTTGTTTGCAAAATGAATTGTGTGTGTACTCCCCGAAGCGTTTTGGTGGTCAGACCTTGTCAGGCATTACAAAATCCTTGGATACCGAGACTTGGATCTGCATTGGGTTTGCTCATACTCTTCCATCTAACTGTGGCTTCCTCTGGGGGCCAAGGACCACAGCGATAGTTATACATGATCATTACTTTTGTATAGTTAGTCCATGGTTGTTCCTCGTGGATAAAAACCATGATGCTATGTGCAACCCTTATTACATTGGAGAAACTAAAACTCACCATGTCAATGGGACTGATGTTGCTGTTTTTGCTGATGAATGTTGCAGTATCAAAAAGTTATCAGATGATAATTATGACAGAAAATGTAGATCAAGATCTCTCGCAAACGTTCATGTTGAAACCAATACTCTATCGAGCAGTTCTTATCCATGGGGTTCACAAATGAAAAGTACAACTTCGCTTGGTCTTATAAGCATGCCTGATGTAGTTGATAAATTGTGTGGATCACTGTCTTCTTTTCATCCCCATACCCTCCTGATAAATATATATTCAGGTGATTATATAAATTACTGCCTATCAGAAAGTTTTGCTGTTTTCTTAAGTATTTGCCCTTTAAAGCTTCCAACAATAATTCATTACGATCCATCTTATTATATGCTTATATGAACACAGGGAATATCTTATCCATTTGTCTTATCTTTATACCCTGATAAATTTTACATTTTTAATCTTTTTATTGTATCGTTAATTTTATTACTTTTGTTGACTTGCCACCAGCCACATCTAACTTGGTTGTACATTTATTTTCCTACTTTCTGGTTAAAGCATGAAACTGTTAATTTCCGCATATTCTTGAAGAGAAAAGAAAACTGTAATTTGTCTTTAAAATCATCAGATAAAATGCACCATGATGCTGCAAAATAATCAACTATTAGCAATTTAATTTTAGGACAATTTCTTTAGAATTTTTATCATCTCTCTCTGTTCGGTACAGTTAAATTTAGTGGTTCATTCAGACTTAAGAAGTGCAATTCTCAATTTGATTAGGCAAGTGGAAACGTGCATATTCAGCTTTGAGTCATCTTACTGAGCATCTTCCTTCTGATAAAAAGAGCTCTTCAAACCCAACCTATACTATTCCAGAGATCCTTCTGTCAGATTATTTTGAAGGAGTTGTGAAAACTTCAACTGATAAAGGAGTTCAGTGGAGTATGAATGGCTTGTCATCCCAATTTAAGGAAGGTGTTTCCCCATGGACCTTCAATTGGGAGTCTATTAGTAATGACAACTCATTCATTCCATCCTCTACGAAATCTGAATTCAGCAGCTTTATTGAGCCCCTTGAGAAGTTCTATGAATTAGCAGGGCTAACCAGCCTGGAGAAGACACAAACTCTAGCAATTGTAGATCTTCTTGGTGAAATCAGTAATAAATCTTCTGCATCGGCCTACGAAAGCCTTGATGAGCCCGGGAGAAGGTACTTACAATAATGTTTTTTGTAACTTCTAATTGCTTCAGATTCTCGGTTACACTGTTTTGTTAAAAGGCTTGGAGGAAACCTTTGCCTCATTGTCACTATTTGTTTTTTTGATAAATGCTTCACTGTCACTAAGCCCTGCAGTATATATATATATAAATTTTTTCCTCCTTGATTCTTATTGTAACATGTGTTTTCTTTTTCCATTTTTGTATGTTTCAATTGATTATAAGTTTATTTACAGTTTATTTCATTAATTTTTGGACATTTATTACTTTTTCTTTTCAACATTTTTCTAGATCCTTCAAGTTCTAGTATGATACCCTCGTAATCTTTAGTATATAGTCTATACACCTTAGATTCTGTGCAAAGAGATCCCTGATTTGTTAGTTTGATGTGTGAAATTTTATTAACACTTTGAGAATTGATTGTGGATCATAAACGAAGGATATTTCTCTTCAACTGTTGTGCCTTCCACGACTCTATGCTGTGTTACCAAAAAAATGTTGCTGTATAGGAGGTGTGGGAGGAAAATGTTTGTTATTAAAAGATTTTGGCTAGAAGAACTAAACAGAACTTGAAATGTGCTAGCTCAGGGAGCTTATCAAGTTGTTGAAAGGGAGTACAACCTTGCATAGAGGAAGAGTCTTAAATTTCGTAATTTGCAGCCGACGGGTTTAATTTTGGTTAAACCCATTTTCTTCAAATAATTCTTTGACCAAGAAATTCACCAAGTAATAACTGGACTCCAGCTGCGGAAGTCTTGTATTATCTTTCCTCTCAACAACCGTGCAAACTGCATGGAGATCCAATCATAGCTCTTCCATTTGCTCTTCATGGGCGTGTTAACTATTAAAATAGCTGAAAAAAATTCACAGTAAATGTCTAGCCATGCTTCCAAGTACCAGTTGTGTTCTATGTGGAAGGAAAAAGGATGATCAAGCACATCTACTGTTTCATTGCTCTTAAGCAAGTGTAATTTTCGTTTTCAGTGTTTTGTATATTCCTGGGTTGCAAATGAAAAACCTTTTTCTTTTTTTTTTTTTTAAATTTTTGAAGAAAAAATTCATTGATGTTTGAAATTTACAAAAGGGATGAAAATCCATGTCAAAAAGCTTTCCCAATTGATTAAAACATGGGTCAACATGTTGCTTGCGGGAAAATGCAGTTAGAACGATAATATGGGGTTTATATATAAAAATAAGCCGTAGGCTCTTCAGTGACTAGGGTATGGATATGGAAAAGTTCCTGAATTCCTAATTTGACGAAGTTTTGTTACTCCTCCTGGCGTACTTTATCTACCTTTTTTCTTTTTGGTAATTATACTACATTTTTAAATAATTCAAACTGGGGTAGTATTCTGTAGTATTCAATCATGTAATTTTCTTGTTTCATGTTATAGTGATTATTTATTCTCTTTCTCTAGATATTGGATTGCTTTGAGGTTTCAACAATTGCAATTTCTTCGGCGTGATGGTAGATCAGCATCTCTGGATGAGCTGGCCATTGACTCAAAATTGATTGGATGGGCCTATCACTCTGATTGTCAGGAAAATCTATTGGATTCAGTTATCCCCAAAGAACCAACTTGGCAGGAACTGCGAAGTTTGGGTGCTGGAATTTGGTTTACTAATACAACACAGTTGCGTGCAAGGGTAATACTTGGAGATTTTTGTATATTAGTATACATTCCTTAGCTCGACTTAAACATAGAAATCAAAGTGTATAATATTTATGTATTTGATTTTTACTTTTTGTGCAAACTTTTTATATAAACATCTGTGAGAGTACTAGTATGGTATAGTATGGGTTATATGTGGGGGATTAGTAGTATTTCAGTCAGGAGTATATTGGAAATTAGCTAGGGGTGTCTTGGTTATAAATAGGAGTGTTAGGATCCTTAGTTTGGGTGTAGATCATTTTAGTAGAGTGTCCATTGTAGGACTTTTGGAAGAGAGATTGTGAGAGTACTAGTATGGTATAGTATGGGTTATATGTGGGGGATTAGTAGTATTTCAATAAGGGGTATATTGGGAATGAGCTAGGGGTGTCTTGATTATAAATAGGAGTGTTAGGTCCTTAGTTTGGGTGTGGATCATTTTAGTAGAGTGTCCATCGTGGGACTTTTGGGAGAGAGATAGCCCTCTCAAAAGGCTATTGGATATTGTAATTTTCTTCATTGATATTGCAATATATTAGTTTCTTGGTGTTCTTCGTATTTTCTCAGACTCGAACAACCTGTGTCTTCCAATTCATTCTCTATCTCTTTTGTGAACTCTTATCCAATAATTGTGAGAGTATTAGTATGGTATAGTATGGATTATATGTGGGGGATTAGTAGTATTTCAATAAAGGGGTATATTGGGAATTAGCTAGGGGTGTCTTGGTTATAAATAAGAGTGTTAGGGTTTATCAACCAATCGATTTTTGGTTTTTTTATTCTGTGACTTGTTGAACCAATACCTTCCCCTATATGAAACTTGCATCGACGGCTCAACCCTGGCCCCATGTGAAAGTACTAGTATGGTATGGTATGGGTTATATGTGAGGGATTAGTAGTATTTTAGTAAGGGCATAGTAGTAATTAGTTAGTGGTGCCTTGGTTATAAGTAAGGGAGTTAAGGTTTTTAGTGAGGGGAATGATTTTGGTATTGTCTCAGTGTAGGGACTTTGGGAGAGACATAGCCCTCTCAAAAGGCTATTGACATTGTAATTTCGGTTGATATTGTAATATAGTTTGTTTGTGTGTATTTCTTGTTAGTGGTATCCTAACAAATTGGTTTCAGAGCACGTTTATCTTGGGGCATCAATTCTAGAAATGGATTATGATCGTATGCTAGAGATAGTACAAAGATCCTAGACCAAACAAGATGAATAGCTGAAAGCAATACAACAAGGGATCGAGGAAGTGCAGCAAATATTGGAAAGAATGCAAAAACGGTTGGAGGAATTCAAGCGCCAAAAGATGTAGAGAGAACAGAAACATAGAATGAAGAATCATCCGAACACTCGAAAGAGGAACAAAGACAGAGAACAAAATGTCCAAGAAAAGAAGGGATAATTGGATGAAAGTTCGCCAGAGAGATAAAGAATGCACTGGAAGATACAGGTTGTTTGGGTCTAAGAAAATACGAAGAACACCAAGAAACTAATATATTGCAATATCAATGAAGAAAATTACAATATCCAATAGCCTTTCGAGAGGGCTATCTCTGTGAGAGTACTAGTATGGTATAGTATGGGTTATATGTGGGGGATTAGTAGTATTTCAGTAAGGGGTATATTGGGAATTAGCTAGGGGTGTCTTGGTTATAAATAGGAGTGTTAGGGTTAGTTGCTTCACATGGGTGTTGTATTGCCATTTCGAATTGGGCCTTGGTTTAAAACAAACGACAACTTGGCCCAAAAATCCATTTGATAAGTCCATTCAAATGAATTTCTGCTATTGAACAAAATTGGGCCTCATCCAAGTTACTTAAAATTAGCCTATTAGAAGGTAGCTTTATCCAGCCCATGGTCTTCTACAATCGTCCAATTTCACATGCGTTGAGAAATACGAAGTCCTGTCAAGTCTTCAATGACTGTGGAGAAGGAGAGTCGCAAAATTACGAGGTTGGAAGACGAAGCCAGTGCAATCGAGAAAGAAGAGGGTTAGAGAGAAGCGATCGAGGGGAGACCAACCTGTATTCTGCCGAAGTTCGAAGATCGTGCACAAGTGGACTGGAAAAAGGTTCAAGGTGATGGAGTTGGAGTCGGAATTTCAAGGGAAAGATCGACTACGATTGCTGCTGAAGAGGAAAATTTGGGAGGAAGGTCGAGTGAGGCATTGGTGGCTTAGGATATTATCAAGTAGGGGAAGAAAAATCAAAGAAACTCGCCATTTGATTGGAAAAAGAAGGGAATCGGTCGAGGGAGGCCAACGTGGGCAGTAGATGCTGGTCTGTTTGGAGAAGAAATCGTGGAAGAGGTGTCGAATCAAGGGGCGTGAAGAAGCGGAAACCATCGATGGAGGCCATTACCCGCGGAAATTACGTGTGTGGCCACAAGTGGGGTGTGAGAGTACTAGTATGGTATAGTATGAGTTATATGTGGGGGATTAGTAGTATTTCAGT